>OW119923.1:73553146-74178146 GCA_933210815.1 Meta bourneti | reverse complement strand
CGTGGTGTGGAAATTTTGAGAGAGGGGTGTCAGCTCAGGTCATTTGACCATGGTTCAAAATTACAGGTGTTGTCGTCGGATCTTTGCCTTCGGGATTGATCCTGAACCGTCACCAATAGCCTGTTATGCTGCTCCAATGCAATGTAAATTCAACTAACTAAACCTGTCCTAAGGTACCTTTGGATGATCTCTTTGAATGTTGCAATAATAAGGAATGATGTTCGTTCTTGTTTTTTCCACAGCTTCTTATTGCTTAACGGTACCATTATCAAAGATATGGATATGTCCGTTCATGCAAACAAACTATCACCGTCTAATTAGTTCATTTACGCGTTGTTAAAAGAATTGTAACATGTTTCAAATTTTCTTCATATTGCGATGGGGTGATAATCGAATCAAATTGAATCTGGACTCTTTATTTAAGACCCTATTGGCCTACTGATTCGGGGTCGTTTTGATTTTCTTGTCTTCAATATACTCTCCAACATACGCGGGGGTTAGATTAATTAAAATATGATCGCCTTTCTTTAAAAAGCAAACAATAATCGGCAATAGAACACTGCATAGCCCAAGGGCTCATATCGGTGTGAAACATCCTCAGACTGACAGATTGCTTTTAGTCGACTCTTGAATATGTCTAATTCCACTTTCTGCGTCAACATGTCGACTTGTTTTAACGAATGAGTTGCAATAATGTGGTATGTGGAATGGAATTTGGCATACACAGAAAAATTTTCCTGAGCCTCTTGCAAGCTCTTTGTCCAAAAGCAGTTGCTCCTGTGACGACTGTTAATTCTACAGAGATCTTGCACACAGATATAGTTCTCTTCATGTAAGTGCGACAGATATTAGTCTTATTAAAGGATTGTAACTCTTAGATCTTGTACTGATTGACATCTGACGTTTCCTCTGTGTTTTGGAATCGTCCCTACATTCTGAAAATTTCGAATTTGGACAAATTAAGTGCTCTGGAAACGTCTGTCCGCGCTTTCCTTGATTCCATCCATCCTTCTAATGGTTCTACTTTCTGATAAAGGGTCAATTAAAATCTCTCTTCTATGACCAATTCTCCTATTCAGCCGGGGCATCTCTTTTCACGGAAAACACACTATTTTATTCACTCTCTCATAGATTTAATTCCATAAATTGGAGCTTATGGAATTACAACATTTTATGAAAATTTCATGTGTGCAAAAATCGGCTTAGATGTGCGATTATATGATCTGCATGTAAGTGTCTGTTATTCTGCAACGCTTTTTAAGATCTGCTAAACGTTTTAGTTTTTACGAATTATTGTAATATCATCAGCGTGTATTACAAGTCCCATATTAACAGTAAACACGTACAGGGTGTTTTTAACTGTGTACTGTACAAACTTAAAGGAGAAGTAGGGAACAGAAAATCAACAAGCACCCAGTACGTGTTTTATGTGAATAACATTTTTACTGTCCCTAATTTTGCTATTTGAACTGTTGTTGTACGGAAACGATTTCGCAGTAGGTGTTGTAAGTTGGAACCACCAATAATAATGCACGCCTGACAGCGTCGACGCATGGCTTGCCGTACAAACTGGTAGCGCTCATAAACAGCGCTCTCTAGAATAAACATGAAGCGCTTGTTACTCTTAAAGCTTGTAGAAGAATTTTAGAAAGACTATTTTGTAAACCTGCAACTCAACAACTACAGCATAACACTAGACGAATAATAACTTAAATTTAAGAAAAATGCAACGATAAAACATTTGTTCATTTTCAACGGGTTTGTTGTGAATAGATTCAGGCTCCACTAAATTTCTTAAACATGCTTTATTTCACGCAGACATATTTGCATTTATTTAACAGCAACATGTAATATATCACTAACTCACGTGTAACATCTTTCAAAAAACGGAGATTCTTTTGAGTTATAACTTTAAATTAAAACGCATATCACATTTTTAAACACTTGAGAAGACACGGAGAAATCAAATTCAAAAGGTTTTAGAAAAAAGCGCAACCATTTTCCTTCAGGTTTTTTTCATCTGTGTAATCCAGCACCAAATTGGAAAATATGACCTCAAAACAAAAGAATGATTCGAAATTGTTTCGTTAAAAAAGCAGTAACCGCAGGTAAGCCTACTTCTCAACCGGATTGTTTTTTAAAATATCAATCTGTTCTTCGGTTGCTTTTTCAGGGATATCATCTGCAATCCGAAGTAGAAAAAGGAGGAAACTTTTTCCCCCAAAGGTGTATGCGCAAGATTTCATAAAGTCAAAAATATTTATGATGCATATCAAAGTTTTTATTTTAGAAGATTGACTTCAATTGCACTTACTTTTAAAATTTTTCACTCCAACTGCGTAACTACGCAATTCAATTCATGATATTGATATTCTACTAAACAAAGGTTCAAGTCAATAAGCTAGTTTTGCTTTTGTACTTTGCTTCGTTTATTAATGCTTGAAAATTAAAATAGTATTCTCTAGAAAATAACGAACATACATATTACTGACCCAAATTAATGTGCTTAAATTAAATTTTTGTCAAATTATGTCGTTTCTCACCCTAATTTACCCTTACATATTCATTACATATTTCATTACGTTCATTAATTCATTATATATTTATACATATCATCGGCGTACAAGTGAGACACACTCAGTTGAAATTTTCAGCTATCAGTCTTTAGATTTTCTAGGACAGTATAGAATGGTTTTTAAACTACCGAAGTCCACTAAGTCATTGCTTTGGATGAATGTTGAATTTTTTCTTGAGAAACAAGCAAATGAATAAATGCGCATTATTTATTATAATTTAATAAGTTGCTATAGCAATATATAATCATAATAAAAGTATTCTCCTCTGAAGATTTTGGATAAACTGAGGAAATATGAAGTGTATATACATAATTGTTTAAATGATAAAATTACAATTTTCTCATTGCTTAAAATTAAAATTTTTTCCTTCAATTTCTCAGAACTATTTTTTGTTTTAGTGTTTCACTTATAAGTCAACGATATATTATCGATCAAAATCTGCATTTTTATTGTAGACGAATTTTATGATTTTATAATATGTTAGTAAGTTTAACAATATCAACATTAAAAAACATTTTAGATGCACTTGCAATAATTCCTTGTTAGTACCTTGTATGTTTAATCACTTATATATGTCTTTTATTAATCTCTGAATTTAGCAGGGTTATCATATTTAAAACTATTTTAAAACTGGTACGTGCTACTTGAATGGTAATCTAGTACCCTATTTGCCATAGGTAATCCAGTTTTAAAAATTAGGAAACTCAAATAATACGTGATCGCTTAAAACAAATATCAAAAATTATTTTATTAATAATCCAAGATATTTTGACCCTTTTCTAGAGCATTCAGAATTAATTTTACTTTTCACTTCAATTATCAAGTCGTTTGGAACACGTAAATTATATATTTCGTCTACGTCTTCGAAAATCCCTTAAGAAATAAAACCCTTACAATTATATGTTGTGTAAAAGTTAGATTTTATCATTGTGTAAATGTTATATAAGGTTACACACTTGAGTATTGTTTTAAAATTATGAGATGTGTGAAAATAAAATGTGTTAAAATTTTGCATGCATAAAAATAAAATTATGTATTGTGTTAGAATTATGAGATGTATAAAAATAAAATCACCAATCTCAATATCATCCCATTCTGATCTACAAAACTAAAAAAACTCGCACTTGAAAAATTTTGACTTTGTATGTTTCACCTGCAAAGCAACGATATAAGACCTAAAACCCTTAAAATTATATATTGTGTAAAAGTTATATTGCATTTTATGTAGAAGTTATAAAGTTATGTATTGTTGAAATTATAAGATGTATAAAATAAAATTGTAGTTCAAACTTAGTTTGTTACCAAAGGCAAAAAATTTCTAACTGACGATAGAAAAATTGTATCTATATCGACAAAATTTCAAATACGAAAGAAGATAATACTTGCTCTACTCCGTTTGTCCCAGATGAGACGGAAGCGTCTAGGTAGATAATCCGATAACTTTCTTTGTTAACCTTCTAAACTCATATTCGAATAAAGAAACGATCCTTAGCTTTTATAAAAAAATATATTTGAGCAGAAAACAAAACACGTACACAAGAAGGAAACCGTAAGTACCTTTCCTAGAATTGTGAGTTCCCCCTTTTCTGCCGAGAATACCAAAGTTAGTACAGCAAAGAAACTGAAAAATAAAACTAGTTCTTGTTTGAATTAAAGAATTAAACCTTACGTGGTGTACTACTTGTCTTCAATTCAATTCTTTGGAAAATGATACTTTTGAGTAGAGAAGTCTTATAAAATCTGAAAAACATAAAATTATTTAATAGTTCTGCCAACAAATTGGCATTTTCAAGAAATGTTATAGAAGAAAAAGAATTTGCTAACGATTTTCTCGATCAATATCTGGTGCCAATACGAAAAACAAATTCATGGTGTTAACATTCTCGGTACGTAAATATAAATGGCTCACTTTTAATCTTGTTCTCAAAAGTAGTCCGTTCCATCAAAATTTAATAAATATTTAATAGATTTGCTTCCGTGTTTCAAACACTAATAATATAAATATAAATTTCAAATATGATAAAAAATAATTTCGATTAAACAATTAATTTTTCATGGAATAAATTTTAAATTAATTTTCAGAGGTGTTTCCTTTTAAAATTAAGATACTTTCACGAAAGGTGAAAATGGTTCACAGATTGTTTATTTTCTTATGGAAAAGGTTTACTGTAAAACTAAACATGGAGAGGGTTAGTACTTTGACAACCTTTTTTACAGATTGTGATGTATCTCGAAATGTTACACGAATGTATGTTCAGCATGTCGCTTAAATTAAAAAATAATGTAAGACATCGCCAAAACGAAGATAAATCAACAATACAATTTCAGCATGTCGCTTATATTAAAAACTAATGTTAACCATCGCCAAAATGAAAATAAATCAAACGAGTTCTTAATCGGAAGTAATTTTTCTTCTCCAGTAGTATGTATACGTTTACACAGAAAAAACATCATTGGAATTAATATTCACTAACTTAAATATAGTTATGTTCAAAAATAATATTTTCTCTAGTGCATATTTGAAAGAGCAAAGAATAAAATGCTATATTTATTTTCGTCAAAAGTATCTTTATTTCATTAAAATAAATTGTTTCTAGTTCTTGTATATGACCATGCTTTCAATATTTGAAAATTGAACCATTTAATTTTCAGTATCTGCGAATTCAACCTCTATTATATATAGAATTTATAGAGAAATAGAACTTGAACTATACGTTATTAATTCTGCCTAAAAATGTGTGCTTTGATTAAGTTTCTTTTAACTCAGAAATCAAAATCACTTTGGCCTTAAAATTACTGTTTTTCTTATTGGAAATATAAATTTTAAGATTTAAACTCTTTATTCGTTCTAGGAATATGGTGTCAATATTAACACTTCTTTTGTAACATTTTGTAACTTGAATTCGTCAAAGTAAAGGATAAGTTCTATCTGTTTTTCTAATTAGTATTTTATATGTTTACAAAAAGTATTGCAATAGTGTATAACATAAGTCAACTATTATTTAATTATTATACAACTAGCAGAATTACCCGGTGTTGCTCGTTTTGAATTGGTTAAATGTTGATTGAAAAGTGATCAGAATAATCACTTCTATTTCATAGAGAAATGTAAGCATCATTTAAGTGTACGGAAAATATTTTTTTAACAAGGTTTTTACTTTTTCATAACTTCTACAATTTATTTTGGACGCAAATTTGTATACGTGATATATCCATCCATATAATTCATTTCATATTCATTCATATAATCCATTTCATATTCATTCATATAATTCATTTCATATTCATTCATATAATCCATTTTATATTCATTCATATATTATCCATCTCATATTCATCGCCATTTGTAAGATAAACTATAAAAGTTTTTTTCCTAGGTGGCTACTGCAGAAGTCGATTTTGAGTTTTGGAATGAATACGAATATACCCGTACGTTCATTTTCAATAAAAATAGAGAATTTTCGACGTATTCTTGCACTTAGTTTTCCTATGAATATGTTTTACTTGGGGCATTCTTGCACCTGGTATGCGATGTTTTCGAATTTCATCATAAATATGAGAAGATAGTAAATTAAATTGTTACGGCATTCGTGATTAATTTATTTTGAAGCAAACACATTTTTTCTTGAAAATTCCATTCAGCGGCACGTGGAATAATGGTAGGAAGATAGGTAGGTATTTAATTAACATCCCACTGGAACAACACAACAGGCTATTGACGACGGACCAGGCTATTGTGATCATCCGCCGAACCGAAAGATCCAAGGCCAACACCACGTGGAATAACGGAGCTTGTGTTAAAAATAAATGTCATCGGTGTAGACAAAGCAAACTCAATCGATTACAATTCTTCAAAAAACAGAATGTCGATTTTACAGCGTTTTTAAGACGAAAATCACTGCTTTCAACGAATGTTTCACATGTATCTAAGTTGCGTAGGAACATCTTCAATTTATAGAGTAAGCAACCTCGACCTTTTGTCACTTAAGACAAAAAATTTCAATTTTTCAAAATTCCTCACTCTGATATTATTTCAAGATCATCAAAGTATTGTTTAAAATTCTCTTTACTCCAACAGACATTTAGTTTTAAATCGAATCCTTATGGTACTTTTTTAAATTCAGATTCAGTTTCTAAATAGAAACCACGTACCTATTTAGAATGATAGATGTAGTTACTTGACTATGGAGTACAACTTTCTATAACACCCATAAAACATGAAAAACAAATGTAAATTTAATTGATTTTAATCGTCTTGTAATGAAAATCTAAGTCAAAGTTTTGAATTGCATTTGAACTGCAAAGCAAGACTTGGTTTTAATTTAAAGTAACCTATCTTATTTTAGTGATTTTTTTAAAACTTTACTAGTCATTTTAAAATAAGAAATTACACACCTTACTTAAAAATGTTTTTTAATGTTATTTATTTTATGAAAGAGAATTAATGCAAACTATTACGTATTCAACCAAAGACCAAGAAAGTTGGTCGAAATATACATATACTGACAAGAAATTACCCATGTCTTGTGATATTTTGCAGAAAATAAATAATTCACTAAAATTTAAATCCTAAATAATATATCTGCAATAGATAAAATACTGGAACACATAAATACAAACAGAAACGAAATTTCGATCCTTGAAAAAATGCAGAATTCTGAAAAAAGGAAAATATGTGTAAATGTGTCGAATTTTGACTTCTTGAATATATTCTGAAAAGAACAATTCGACAATATACTTTTGAACAATTTCTATAAAGACAATAATGATTTATTTACAAAAAGAACACATATTTATAATACTTGAAAATCCTTAAATATGACCACAACATTTCTGTCTTAACTCAAATGCACAAACACGGAATTCTGAATTTAATTTATAAAATAAAACATTAATTCTGGCGTTACCAGATACCGAATTGCAAAATTACTCTTTTATGATCAATGAGTTTTTTTTGTTTTGGCTTTTCGTATTCCATTACAAAATACAAGTTGTATAAAATTAAGTATTTTAACTATCCATTTTTCATCATTCCCAATGTTCCTAAATTATTTATATTGTGGAAAGGAATAAAAAAACTGTTCAAACATAATTACTGGTAAAACGAACTGAGTTGATATTTGAGCATTTCTAAGTTTTGTATATTTGTGTTCTTTTGTAAATAATTCATTATTGTTTATCAATATTTTTCAAGCGTCTTTTTCGAATTTCTTTATTTCAGAATATTCTCATGACGTCGAAATTCGACACGTTTGCTCAGATCTTTCGTTTTTTCAGAATTCCACATTTTCAATGACCAGAATTTCATTTCTGTTTGTTTTCATGTGTTCCATTACTTTCCATATTACAGATATATTGTTTAAGAGTTAAATTGTAATGAATAATTTTTATTTTTTTGCCAAATACCACTAGACATGGGAATTTTCTTGGTTGTACATGTATATTTCGACGACCTATCCTTAAGTCTGGTTAAATACGTTATAGTTAGTAAAATTCTGTTTCATTAAAATAAATGGAAACCTTTTTAAGTAAGGTGTATAACTTCTTATTTTAAAATGAATGGAAAGGTTAAAATAAAGTTATTCTGAAATAAGATATGTTACGTTAAATCAAAATGGGTATCCATACGTTGTAGTTCAGATATTTCTAAATTTGGGCATATTTCATTACACAAAACGATTAGAATCAATTTAATTTACATTTGTTTTTCATCTTTCACGGATATTATTGAAAGTTGTATTCCATAGTCAAGTAACTGCATCTATCATTCTAAATAAGTACGTGTGGTTTCCATACAGAAACTGAGTCTCTCAATTGAAAAAGTGCCTTAAGGATTCGATTTAAAACTGAATTTTTCTGTTGGAGGAAAGCGAATTTTAAATAAGACTTTGCTGATCTTGGAATAATATCGTAGTAAGGAAGTATGTAAACTGGGACTGTTGAAAAATAATTTTTTTTTGTCTTAGGTACCTGTGAAACATTCCTTGAAAGCAGTGATTTTGTAAAAAGTGTAATCGATTGAGAGTTTGCTTTGTCTACACTGATGACATTTGTTTTATAAACAAGCCCGTTATTCCACGGCTGTTTAGAATTTTCAAGAAGAAATGTGTGCTTCAAAATAAATTAACCACGAATGCCGTAACAGTTTAATTTGCCATCCTCTCACAATTGATAATGTAATTCGAAAACATCGAATCCATGGGGCAAGGGTACCACAAATAGTAAATATTGATTGGAAAACTGATACGCTGAAAGTTCCTCATTTTTACAGAAAATGAACTTAATTGTCACTCCAAAACTCAAAATCAACTTCTGAAGAAGCCATCTCAGAAAAAGCTTTTGTAGTTTGTCTTACAGCAAGAGAATGATGAATATGAAATGGATTTTATGGATGGATATATTATGTATACCTATTTGTATCCGAAGTAAATTGTAGAAGCTATAAAAAGTTAAAACGATGTTTAAAAATATTTTCTGTACACTTAAATGATGCTTATATTTTTCTATGAAATAGAATCAACATTTAACCAATTCAACCCTAGTATCGCCGGGTAATTCTGCTAGTCTCTATATATAGATAAACAGAGGGGACTAATATCGTGGATATTATTGACACATTTCTTCTTTTACAACTTTGTGTTCTTATAGATAATATCACTTTCTAAACAAACATAGAAAAACATGGATGTTATTAAAATAAAGCTTACTGTTATTTCAACAAAAAAGTGTTAGTCAAATACACACAGTGTAAAAAGGTTTTACTTACTTTTGTTTAAAAAACTAATACGTATATGATTAAATTAAGAAATGGATTGAAATTCTAACCTAAATGCAGTAGTTGTAATACATCCTATCTTAAATTGGAAAAGTTAATTTTGTTCAATGGAATAAATATGGATATGAGTGAAACTGAAACGCATTTTGGATTACGTGAATATTTTTAGCTTAGTCAAATTTCATGTATAAGATATGCTGAGAAATTGTACGAAAAATTGGAGAAGACATGCGTAGGAAGAATTATACTTGCAGTTTTTGATAAATATGATTTTCCATACTAAAATTGATGAAAACAAGAATACCCAAAGGGTAACATGATGGAAAAGGGTAAACCAATAGTTTTTCTTTTACCTTTAAATAGAACAGTTCATCCTACCCAAAAATCTGAATCATTTAGCTGAACATACCAATTTATTTACATTCACATTTAAATAGAAATACAAAAATGCTTGAAACTGATTTTTGATGTGATAAGAGGTCGGCCATGGCTCAGTGGGTTTGCCCACTACGCTAGTAACTTGCGAGTTATTGACAGTGCAGGTTCGATTTAACCCTGAGTATATTTCTCTCTTCTATGTCATTAAAACATTATGTCCATGTACTTGACATTGTTTGGCTTAGCATGGTCAAATATGGGTTAAATATGGGTTGGTTGTGTGGGAGTTTTATGATCCCATCCAATCCAAACAACCCATTCTTTGTTTGCAGTTAAAAATTGCGTCTCACTTTTTTATCTGGATATATGAGGGGAAAATTGACGATCAAAAAAATATTACGATAACTAAAAAAAGCATGAAGTATTAGAAATCTTCAACTCCTTATTTTTTCACAGTTCTTATTTGCTATTTTTAGAAAGCCTGAGATTCTCCTGTCTCTAATAAATCCTTTCCAGCACAAGCTTCCCTTCACAAACTGTGCTGAACTTCGTATAAATCCATGCCAAATCCAGTGCAATTCCAGATCATCTTTCGAGAGTTGCTAAATCCTATAGATGTTTCTTTCCTAATCTGAAAATGATTACAACTGGAAAAAATTTACTTTTTGTTTACTTAAAAGCTTCACAAACAATTAATCGAGGTTCAACTTACTGTTCCCTATGTTGACGAGAAACTTCGCTGTACCTGGAATTGCTGATTATTTTACAAATGGCGAAACTCGAACTATTTTATGTTGGTTAGTTACGTTGATTAGATTACCGATCACAACTCCAAACATATAAGAAAATTCTTTAACCCTCCAAGTGGTTTCATCGAGATAACTCGCCCATCAAGAATTGACCAATTTTGCTATTGGCAAGATAACTTGGTATCAAGATATTTCCGATTTTTTTATGAGATTAGAATCTGGTCAGCTTTTGTCTAATTACGAGATACCTCATTCATCAGGATCTGGACAGTTTTCTTCTAATGACGAGGTACGTTGTCAAGACAACCACCAGGAGGGTTACATAAACATTTAATTTCCCTCATTTCGAGGGGCCGTCATGGCTCAGTGGATATGTCCACTGCTCTAGCAACTTATCAGTTATAGACGGTGCAAGTTCAATTCCTTTCAGGACTCGAGGGGCTGTCATGGCTCAGTAGATATGTCCACTGTGCTAGCAACCAGCGAGGTGTCGGCGGTGTAGGCTCGATTCCTGTCGGGTGTAGTATTTCTTTCTTCTGTGTCAATAAAATTTTAATTGTGTGTATGTCTATTACTTGATATTGTATGCCTTGTGTCTGGCGTATCATGGCACCCTTGTGTCATAAAAACTCAACCAACATTTCAGGGTTCGATTCCTTCCTTGGTGTATGTCTCTTTTCTGTGTCCGTACAGCTTTCCATGAGTGTATATGTTCATTTACTGGACATTGTTTTTCACAGATAGGTCAGGTGTGGCCCTTGCAACATGAAATCCAACTTATCATCTCTCATTTTGATTATTCAAGAAATTTTTATTTTATCCGTTACAGAAAAATAATCGATAACATTCAATATGCAATATAGTTTATCATCTATCAGAAATTAGAATTTAATGCAAATTTTATACGTTATAGATATAATTTCTACCTCTGTACTTGTGGCATCAATTGTTTTTAATCATAAAAGGCCCTTTCTTCATTAGAAACTTTGGGATGACAATCCCTCCAATTTGATTAGTATTTGTCTCTCTCTGACACAATACCGTATACAAAAATATATTTTGTTTTATTTGAACGAACAGTGCTTTAAACTAATCAAATCAAAGGACGTTAAAGAAATGTATTAATATTTCACTTGTCAAAGCTTTTTAATTTGGAATGCTGATTAAATCGGAATTGGAAATTTTTAATTGCAAAGCTGCCTCAAAGATATTAGAAAAACTTTTGAATTGTATTTTCATTGTGCACTTTATAGATGAAATGATTGAATTGTATCATATTTATGTACATAAAAGTTAAGGAATGAGATTCTTAGAAATGCTATTAAATTTATTTTTTTCTTTACATTTTTAACTCAATTTCTTAGAAATGTTTCTGACATACCACATTACAATTTCTAGTATTGGTTAAAGTTGAAGGTTTTGCTTTGTCACCCTTCGGGTTTTTTTTGCATTGCAACTCTAGGGCTAATTCGACCTATAATTGAAGGAGATTAATATAAAATGAACTTTTTGAATTTTTGGATCTTCAGTTCCCAATCTGCGATTAAAGAAACTTGGTTATTAGAAACTAGAAGGTTATTAGAAAAGTTATGTATTCATGTTAAATGTTTAAAATATGAACAAACACATCATCAAATAGTTTTTCTTCAAGTGAAGGAAAAGCTATCTTTGAGGTAACTGTTGGATTTACATTACTGTAATTGTCACTGCAACAAGTGTATCAAATAATATCTATTCGTTTTTCTAATTTACGAATTATTATTTACGTTGTATTTCATTTATTTCACTTTCTTATAAGATGCAATTAATTGTCTCAAACTGCATTTGAATTAATTACATTTTAATTTATGGTTTACCTATGGTAAGGAAAGTAAAATCATCAATGATTTGACGCTAGAGTGGTTTTTATTGACTTTAGTTTTATCGGTCATAAGTGTTTCTACAAAACACTTAAATATACTTGATGCATTTATAAAATATACAATTCAATTTAACATTTTAAATGTGATTATTTTTACTACATGAAATATACTGAATGTATTTAGTTAGTATCAACATAATGAACTTCATGTCTGGAAGATATCAACTGATCGTCTTTTTCTTGTTTAGACTAAAGTGCTAGAGTAAGTGTAAAAGTAGTTAATGGCATGGTTATCGTTGACTTACTGACAAGACAGCGAAGGTCGTCATTGCGGGCTCTCCTTTTGAACGGGCGTTTACATCAATCATTGAATAGGGGTTAGTCACAAAATAAATGTTAATATATATTTTGGAAGATTGACTGAAATAGATATCTTGTTCCTGATAGTGTAATTTATATATAGTTTGATCATTTTGATTCCCGTATTTTCTGTTTAAATGTTCAATTATAGAGGAGTTTGTAAGATTTATAAATGTCTGTGTAAACAAACATTTATAAATATACACAAAGTACCATTTAATACCGAGAAATTTTTTTAAAATTATATTACGCCAGTATTTACAACCTATTGTTTTTAGGAATTTAGAATTATACTGCCCGATTACCTTGCATAAACGTTTTCTTTAAAACTTAAGAAATTCTATGATCACTTGACTAATTGAAGGAATTTAAAAATTTGTATACAGAATAATTAGCATTATGAAAATAAGTTTTTCCGTTGATTCTTTACTTTCTATTCATTTTACTTCAGACAATGATTCTACTGGACAATAAAATAGGCGTATATTTATTAACAAGACAATAAGAATTTAATAACCTTCTTTTGAATTTACATATTAAGAGTTCGAAATTACGCAAATACATGCATCCAATAAAGAATTAAATGACTTAACGCTAAAACGTTATTAATTGAGAAAAATTTTGATAAATGTCTCCACACATATAATTACCCCTCACATATTCGAACACTTCATTTCTAAAATAAAGATGACTTAATTCGGTTTATTAACATAACGTCCAATTCGAAAAATGCAAATTAATTTTCATTTCCGACCTCACTTCTTCCGTAATTAACTTTCTGGCAGGGCCATTTCTAGACTAAAATTAACTGTAGAAATTAAGATGATCAGATGAATTAGATTACGAGGTACACCTCCTTAAATGCAGAATACGTCTTCCTGTAGAAAACTGTCTTCTCTTGTGATGTGAAGTGGTACTTTTGAGCTGAATTATACCACCCTCTTTATTTAATTTCCTAAATTACCCGTCTTAAACTGAACAATATTTTCAAGCGACTTTCATTCAATTACAGGAGCCTCGTTAAAACTAATATTTACAATTATACAAAGTGACTATTTCTAGCTATGTTTGAGTCATAAAGTAATCCCGAAAGATTAGAATTAGTTCTGCTAATAGATGCATTTAAAATTTCTTTTGGAAGTCTGTCAAATAAATGTTTCGTTTGTTCCTGATATATATATATATATATATATATATATATATATATATATATATATATATATATATATATATATATATATATATATAGGAATTTATGGAAATCGATTTACCCAGATGAATTATACTTATTAAAAACTAATTCAGATAATAATAAAGCCGTCTTTCTAGACTTGAATTTATACACTTTAAATAATAAAACTGATATTAATATTTATGATAGGAGAGAGGGTTTTGAATTTCCGGTTTTTAAATTAATTTATTGGGATTCTGATATTTCTAAAAGAATTTATTATAATACAATTGCTAGTCAACTGGTGCGTTTCAATAAAATTTGCAACTCTAAATCTAACTTTATTTTACAATGTAATAATCTCATTAACACACTTCTTAATAATAAATACCCTCACTCTTTTTGTAAGATTATTTTTGAAATATTTAAAAATACTAGTATTATTTAACTGATGATTTACCATAATGGCTTATTTTGGAGACTTTCCTGTTGACTATCAATTCCATTTGATTTACTACTAATAATAGGTCTGTTAATTTATTAAAATACTGGATTTGAACACTACCTTTTCGGTTTCCGGTTCCGATAAATGATTCGGAATTCCGAGTCGGAATCAGAATTACAGTTCCGATTTCTCAATTGTGATTTTTGGGCGCTATGAATGAAATTTGTTGGCGGTCCTCATGTAGTTTGCGGCGGGTTGTCGTCGAGCTGAGGTTTATTAATGTGGGTAAGTTTGTTTTCCCTTCTACAGTTTTGTATTGTACTTGTCCTTGGATGTTCCTGGTTTTGATTTTCTAATTTTACTTTTCTGCTTATGGTGTTTAGAGGGGTGTGTGGGCTACTTTTGGTGAACTGCCGCTCACACGCAGAAAATACCATATTGTGTTGACTGGGTGAGGCTTCTTCCTGATAACGCCCTGATCCGCCAACACTTCTTCATTTTTTTCGAAATTTTCTTGGTATTCTTGAGTTTAAATTCCCAGATTTCTCTTTGTTTTGTTTTGTAATATTGGATTATATTGCTATCCAAGTTATGTCTACAGCTTCAGCGCGCATACATGGACAGGGTGAGTCTAAATTGATTTTACAAAATGAGAGGGGTGATGGTACCCATCCAGACAAGCAATAATTGCCATGGAACATAGGGTCGCATTCCACTCTGAGAGGCAGAAAAGAGTAAAATTAGAATTTTAACATGAATTTATAACAGTGTTGGGAAAGCGAATGAACGGTACCAAAAGTTGCACAATCTGATTTATTGATCAGAGAAAAACTCACAGCAAGTGCTCAAAGTGGCGGCCACGCTTGTCGTTGCACAGTTCACACCGGCGAAGGAATGACTGGCGCACCCTCGAAGATTCCTGGTGTTGTGTTAATTTTGTCTGCGGCAACACCGATTCTCGCTACGAGATCTTCAGCCGAGTCCACAGGCGTCTGGTACACTAACGATTTCATGCGCCCCCAGAGGAAAAAGTCCAGTGGGTTGAGGTCCGGTGAGCGAGAAGGCCAAGCCACAGGTCCGCCACGTCCGACCCAGTGCGCTACCGACCAGGCTATCTTGCTTAGGAGATATGCTACGTAGGCAGGTACAAAATGACGTCAGAGGCGATGACTTGTTCATGCTCGACGCGTTTCGACTTTACTCTTTTCTGCCTCTCAGAGTAGAATGTGACCCTATGTTCCATGGCAATTATTACTACCACCCCTCATATTTTATAAAAACAATTTAGACTCACCCTGCATATATATATATATAAATTTTTGGAGGGACGTATCAGTAGGGCGTCTGCGGGGCCTGATAAACCTACTTTTTTTAACTCTTTAACTTTACGCGTACGGTTTTTGTTTTTTATGGACACCAACCTGACCCCAACGAGAACAACAGCTATTTCTCAAATAACGAACAAATAGTTTTAAGGGCGCAGCAGTGTGTTGTCAAAATATTCTTCCAGCCTTTTTCTTTTTAACGTGGATGCCTCAAAGATTCTTAGAAATATATAAATTCAGATCTAAAATGAAATACCGTTTCCAAAAATCTAACCAAATTCATGTTTAGAATGGTAAAAGTGTAAACACATCGTATAGAACAAAACATATTCTGTTTTCATATACATGGAAATGTTTTTCAAATGTATATATAAGAATATTTACATCTTTTGAACTGAATCATTTTTTAAGTTACTATTGTTGGAAAGTTTGATATGTCATGTTATACATAAATATTATGGTGAATTATTTTCACTATAAATACTGAACCACTTAGATTCAGACACAATATAAATTTAATTTCAGTTTCTATTTCAGTTTCTATATCATATCTTGAAAATTTTAGCAGTGTTTTTCATTTGTAAGCTGGTGATATTCTGTTTTAAAATATTTTTCATTAAGAGAAAACTCTTTGGAAACCTTAGAAATATGAGTTTCATAATTTCAAAACAGATTTTAGTGGTTTTAATTAAGGCAAGTGTACATCTAGTATTAAATTTCAAAAAAAGTTGAAAACATAAAATTCTGACATACAAAGCATTTGACTTCAGTCACTTTCCTGGGGAATTTTTCACTCAAAAGAAGAGATTTCTATACTCAAACCTCCAGATATCAAATAAACTGTACAACTGGTTAAGATGTAACGATATTATGATACATTGGCTGAATTTACACACTTTCGTTTTATTGATATTTTTAAATGTTTACCTAAGTTCATTTTCCTCTCCCGTGCGAAGCGTTAATTTCGATCGATGAATTCACTCCAAATCTAAATTGATACAAATAATTTCTTAACTCCCACGCGTTCCTCGTAAAACTAATTTTAAGTTTCAATCTTTTAGATTTGGCTATAACTTAGAAGCTGAAAGAGTGCTTGAGACTTACATAAAATTGTCTCCAAAGTGTGGTTCGGATTGCCGTGTCGCCTATCGTCTCAGTTTAGGATTAAGAGTTAGGGGTTAAAGTATGCGAAGAAAAGTGAATCCTGTCACCGTGGAAGTCATTGATAAAGAGAATACTTGGTGGCGTTCTAAAATTTAGTGTGAAATGCTATCCAATATTGACTCAAAACTCAAAGATCTTAAATTATTATTCACTGTTTTCAATATAATTGATTAAATCTGTTTAGCTTTTATACTTTGAAAAGCAAATTAAGAACACGTAGTTCGTCATGAAGATATATGTTGAGCGACATTGAATATAAAATGCGAAAAAAAACAAGTTACACAAAGTATACAAAACGAAACTTCACAGTTTTAAAATTATCATTTAATTCTGATATTTCGTAATTTAAAACTGGTGTTTAGATTTGTTTCTTGTTGATTGTATTTAATAACTATTTCCCAATTCGTGATATAAACTTACTAACAAGAATTTGTTAAAATGATATTAATCCCTAGTATTAGGAGATGAAGTACGATGTCTCAAGTTTTATTTTAATTACTTATTTGATTTTCTAGTCTAAATCTCTTAAGTCATTCACAAAAATTGGAAGTTAATGTTTTTTCAAGTAAACGGAAGCGATAATTCCAAACCCGACAAAAAATTGCAATAAAAGTCATTCCTTAAGTCAGATAATAGAAAACAACTTATTATTTCATATTAATATAAAATAATAATAGTATCTCATGATGAAGTATTAAATAGTCAAAAGATATTACATTAAAATAAATTCAATCAAGTGATTTCCATTAGTTTTTAAGTGAAATAAAATTGATGAACAACTCATAAAATTTGTGTACAAAAACTATTTCGGTATTAAAATTAACTAATATCAGTATATATTATTATTTTCATAGCTGACAACGGTGAAATAGGCTTAACAATTCATTCAAAAGTTAACAAAGTAAAAGAAAACAAGTAACTGCCTGATTTCCACATGAGACTTTTTTAAGCAAACCAATTCTAAAATTTAGTAATGTAAGATATACTTATCCACTTGTTTCTAACACGAGCTATTAATAACTTATAGTTCATGAAAAATGAAATCTGACCTCATTGAAAAAACAATAAGTAGCTAAACATAAAATGTGCAAATTCTTTCTAGATGTCCTGTTTTATTTTTGTTAAGGCATACACAATTTGATAACTTTTGACTTTCTTAAAGATTTCAATTTAAATACAAAATTTGAAAACAATAAGAAAAATTGATCCACTTGGTTTTCAATTCACAATCTTCAATTGAGTTTAGTTCTTATGAAAGTATTGATTGTTTGTATTCGTGTTATCTGTATTTGTGATCCAGTATATATATATATTAGATTGAGGATCCAATTTAAGTAGTATCACAATTGGAAGTAACAAAATTGTGGCGATCTAATGAGCTATAGAAAATACTTGATTCATTCGTATGAATTATTGAACACTTTTACTTTCAATATTTATTACGAAGATACAAAATAAAACAACATGCAACTGTACAAGAAAATATATGTAATACTGTTTAAAAAAACTCAGAGTTTTGTTTAATTATTTTGTAATATTAAAGAAACCATAACTATATTTTAAATCTGAAAATGGCACCCCTAAATCCATGCACACCTCTTACAGTTATATTAAACGTAAAATCAGTTTGAGAAGATCGCAGTAATTTTTAATTTCAAATGTTCTAGATATATTTCTTTTTCGAACAATGTATCGTATTTTATTCTTCAACAAAAACTTTTAGTGGCAAAAGAATTAAATGAATATTTTTCTAGTTTTTCTGAAGGTTCAAACGATATAAACGCGTCTCAAGAGATTCCCCAACTTTCTTCACTACTTATATTTAGAAATTAATGACTTCTAAACTTCCCACTCTTCTTGGAATTTCTAATATTCCTAATTTAATTAGTCTTCGAACGTAATATATAACATGAATTACAAAGCATTTAAGGATAGAAATACGCGTCATATAGGGATCATAATGTTCTGTGTGGTTTCACATTCCATGTGAAACCACACAGAAAGGGTCATTTTAGTCCCGACCGATCTTTTTTAAACCCGGCTAATTTGTTTCCAAGCCATATACAAGAAATTCTGGCAATTTTAGCTTCCAACTTGCAATAATTTTTTATGTACAATAATTTTAATTTTGAGAAATTGGGCAACTTTTCATGATTTTAAACTCACTAAATCTCCTGTTCCCTGGACCTATTTGTCTAATCCTACTGAATGACAGCTTATTTTGTAGAAAATTGTACATCCTTTCTAATAACCAATCATGACGTTTTAAGTGACCTTTTCAATTTCAAGGCAGGTCATTCAATTTGACCTTTGACGACAATTTGACAATTACAAAGAATATTTTTTATTTTTTTCTAAAAATATATCATCAGAAAGGTTATACTTTTTCTATAAAAAACTATTTACTTCGAATATTTTTAACTCTGAAGCCATGCGTGTCCCACCATGAAGCTTTCAGAACGCAAAGATAAATAGTGTACCTTTAACATATATATGTTTTTAGAAAAAAATGAAAAATACACTTTTTTGTAATTGTAGGTCAAAGGTCAAATCGAGTGACCTTAAAATCAGAAATGTCACTCATAGTATCATTTAATCTATCATCAGAAAGGTTATACTTTTTTCTATAAAGTGAGCTCTCTTTCATCTTGATTGGACAAACAGATCAAAAGATACAGGTGTTTATGTGTACTGATTAAATACTTTTATTTACGAATATTTTTTTAACTATGAACCCATGCGTGTCCCATAAAGCAAATATAAATAATGTACCTTTGACATATATTTTTTAGAAAATAAAAATACACTTTTTGTAATTATTGATCAAAGGTCAAATTGAATTACCTTGAAATTAGAAAGGTCACTTAAAAGGTCAAATGTTACGCCATTAGAAAGTTTGTGAGTTTTTCTACAAAATAAGCTTTCATTCAGTAGGATAGGACAGTTAGTTCTAGACGTAGACTATATATATATATATATATATATATATATATATATATATATATATATATATATATATATATATATATATATATATATATATATATATATATATATATATTATTGCAAGTTGGAAGCTAAAAATTGCAAGAATTTCTTATATATGGTTGGGAAACAAATTATACGAGTTTAAAAGTAATCGGAGGTGGCCAGTTTGTTCATCATGTGTGGTTTGACATGGAATGACCCATATATAAAGCATGTAAGGAAAGAAATAAGTGTTATTATATAAGAGTTTTAATTGAGTTTGGTATTGGTATACATAATTATCATTAATTATCGTCTAGCTGTACATGGTGATTGAAATAAGATGTTCTACAGAGTTAGTACCGGTGCATTCCAAACTCTGTACTGCCCTTTTAGTAGTTTTCTACTTTCGAATATTTCATATTTTCATATTTCAATTATTCAGCTGTGATAGTTCGGAAGACAGTATCTTTAAGTTAGTTTTGAGGATTTAGAATCGTTTAAATGCTACGTATAAAAGCATCTAATGCCCCAATTCTATAAAATAAAACACTCTCAATCAATATATTATTTAATGATCATATTGTCGTGAAAAAGCAATTAAAAATTCAAAGGAAGAAATTTCAAAGTTTACTTAAAAAAAGGTAGAATCACAGCAAAGCATCACAGAAGTGAAATGATAAATAAGTAACAATCAACGTTATATAAAATATTAAACTCGTTTGATGTTTTATTATTTGTTACACAAGATGTATCTTTAAACTTTTATGATGCCATTACCAAAAATACGAAATGAAGTTCATAAATTTTAATGAAAACATAGAGGAAAATATCATCTGCCTTTCAAGTCTAATGATATTTTTAAACCAGAAACTCCTTTCACTTTTTTCAATTATTTCTTTTGCCGAATTTCTCAAGTGGCAATATTGTTATCTGCTTGTATAAAATACATTCTACGTTGTATGTAGCAACCGCAACGTCAATCTGGCTAATCTTACAGATAGTAATTTGTGACTAGCACTGGTATATTGCGAATGTTATGTATCACAAATTTAATTATTCTAATAAGTTTTAAAAGAACACAAAGACAGAAAATATGTCACCATAGAATCACGCATTCAAGTATCCAGATATACATTTTCGAGTCATTCGGATATATATGCAAACTGTGCCTAAAAAAGATACGCTGATATATACCGCTATCGCGCGAGTATTCCAAATTGCGGCAGGCACTTTTAGTGTGAGGATTATCACTAATTGCGTTTGCATCACCACAACATCAAAAAGGATTATTCACCGTAGAAATTTCATGCATTTTCCTATGAGAAAATGATTTTGGGGCGAAAATTAGTCTCTTCTCCTGTCTACATATTTTTCTCGTGCCTGTAAATATTACTTCGTTGATATTAATTTTTGGTTGCCCCTCCCATCGGCAAACAGTTTGTAATTGCCTTTTACGCGAAGTGTTATGATGGTTGGGCTAACATCGAAACATAACAAGGGGACAGTTTAAAAATTACGTGGTGTATTTCGGTAACTTATTTTCTTTCTCGATTAGAAATTTACCTATTTCTTAGAATCCAGAGGAAAGCGGTGAGTAGAATTTAGAGTTTCCGAATGGTTGAAATTTTAAGATGAAATTTAAGAAATAAATGTGACTCTCAATAATGTTCAGTGTAATGTTTGGTATAGGTTATCTTGTATTTTCATTGCACACATTTTCTTCATCTCAATATTTTTAGAATTTCGAATACCGTGAAACAATTATTTTACAATTAATTTTAAATGTCTTAAAATAATTAGTTTAGAGTTTTGAGATTACCATCCAATAACAATTTTAGAATTTTGAATGTCTGAAAATATCATTTTTAGATCTTTATAAGTTAATCATTAAAACTCTCCAAGTGGTTTTAACGAGATATCTCGTCCATCAAGATCTGATAAGTTTTTCTAATGATGACATATATTGTCAACATGATATCACCGATTTTTTTAATGATGACGAGATCAAGATCTGGTCAGTTATATTGTCCATTAAGATCTGATACTGGGTTTTCTAATAACGCGAAACATCTTCAAAATAACCACCAGGTGGATTAAAAGCTTGTAATAGAGCGAAACATGTGTGCAACATAGTGGGATAAAAAATTTTCAGATGGTGTTATTTCCCTTATAAAATAGAGCAATCTTATCAAAATAGATAAAATTAAGCACTTGCTCTAGTTTACGAGTATAATTTTAATATTTATAATCACTGAAAACTGTAAATATAGCTTTAAAATTTAATACAAAGCTGTTGAAATATGCACTTTTAATTTTTATAAAAAATTGAATAAATATGTATAATTTATGTTTTGAGTTATCTTTACAATTTTGAACTAAATGCCTTTTATTAATTTTTAAAGGCACACTGTTGTGATTTTTTAATACGCTCCAAATATATCTACATCCTAGATAGATTAAAATACTACTATCTAAATAAAATTGAGGAAGTACTTCAAGTCTTTTAATTATATAATCTATGAAATAAAAATTAACTGTACAATGAATATTTTCATCCCTTATTTATTTGTTTTGTGTCAATGGTTTCGGTATTTAATGTATGTCTGTCTTTGTACTTAGAGTTAGTCCGTCTGCAATTTCAGTAAGTATCCCGCCCAAGCATTACTTTCTTGATCAAGGAATCCCAAGTCAAAGCAATATTGAGAGAGAGAGAGAGAGAATATACCTTTTTATAATTATTTGAAATTCCGCTATTGTATGTATTTTTCCCTTCATAGATTTTACATAGAGAACTTGGAATTTATTACAAATAAATTTAAATAATACTCCTTTGAGCTTATACAGCTACATTTTAAAGATTTTAAAGAACTTAAACCGCTAAAACAGTAGCGACCATCAAATAGCTAAACGTCATAAAATATTTACTTTAATATTTATTCACAAAGTATTTTTTAAGATTCTTGGTTCACTCCCTGCGTGATCCTCATGATATCCTTTGAATCCACGATGTACAGAAAGCCCTATTTCAATGTCCCAAAGAGGTGGAAGTTCCTCTTGTCGATTTCAGAAGTGGCATTGTCCACCCTTGACCACTTCATGCGCACCAATTTCTCGAAATTTACACATGCACTTCACCTATGCTGTAACATGGGATGGCGCCTTCAGATCTCGTCAGTTTTGCATGCTCCTTAGCCAACCTAATCAATACTTGATCAAATTCTGGCACACAGTCAGCCACATAATGAACAGATTTATTGGAATTCCATAGAAATCGATTATGGAATTATGTATTGAATATCGATGGGAGTATAAAGAATTAGTCTAAAACTGCGTACTACCTGAGCTATTTTATAAACCACTAATATAATTCATTTGCAGTTCACTTTTAGGATGGTATCAGATATAATAGATATTTACGGACTATAAAGATACAGTCGAATAAATCCACAGCAAAATCGGTAGTCTCTCTCTCTCTCTCTCTCTCTTTAGAGTCGGGTTAAATATTCACCTAACTAAAAATATCAAATGTAATTACTTAAATTGCCTTTAACAGTGAATATCACTCCTCTTCACATTTGAAATATGATACATTAAATGGGATGAGCGAATGGGCATTTCAAAGGATGGAAATTTCTGACTAACGTTATTAAAATATTTGATAATCAAATTTTAGTATTGAATGTAATCGTTAATCGTTTGTATGAGCTTGTTTGGATGAGTTTTCTATCACATCGATTTTAATCTAAATGAATGTGTGTGCTCTAAAATACTTTCATCTCATATTTAAAGTGTTTAACTGTGCAACGATTATTAGAGAAACATTGATATCCTAGTTTGAATTCCTTTCAGGATTATTTTTCCAGTAAGAAATTCATGTTTTAAGAAAATTTATTTGATTTTGAACCATTTTAATTAATTAACTTTAATTTATGCTATACAAAAGCATTTGTTTTCGTATTTTAAATAAGTGCCCCACCTAACACCTAGTTTTGATCGATACCATCACATGAGGATACAAATTAGAAATTAGAATTTTTCTTCGCTAACAAATTTAGTTAATAGTTTTTAAATTTTAGTGTGTGTGTGAAACTTTACGCTACCATGAGGGCTGCTTTGTTGAGCGCTCCCTATTAAGTTATTTTATAAATGTTTTCCTCGAAATTTCAATATTTGCAAGGTTTTTAGTGTTTAATATCACAAGAGAATTTTATAACTGCCTAATTCTGAAATTTTTATTTTCATTAATTTAATATTCAAAGTAATTCCCAAATTTAAAAAAATCATGAAACGTGATACATTTGTAATTACATTGCTCAAATTACAAAGTTCGTTCAATTTCCATGTACTTATTGTGTATAGATATAAAACCATAAATATTTATTTAAGGATGTGTGTATTAATTTCCATACTCTTCATAGAAGCATAAATATGACCTTCAATGACTGAATGGACTTCAATGAGCTATTAGTGTGTTATACCTTCACATAAGTGTTTTTAAAAGTGATATTTAGTTCATTCATTGCGGATATTACTTATCTAACATCAATGTCTTTACATACATTAACAACTCGTATTCTTATCAGTTTGTGGGAATTGAATAAGCGATTTTAATTTGATGGAAATGAGGGAAAATACGTCAACATTTTTCGCACAAATGAATTTCTGTAATTATTCAAAAACGTATTTTAGGAAATAGACTGACATTTGAAAACACAATACCAAAAGAAATAATAGTTCCAATATTTTAAATTGCAATGCATTAGTATTTTATCTATTAAAGAATTAAATATATTTTTCTGAAGATGTTAAGGGGGACCTTTATACAGGATTAATCTGACTACTCTAAAATCTGACTTTCCTTTCTATTAAGCATAGTACCGTTTATTTTTTAAAATTATTACATACCGCTAAGCCTACATGCTCAATGGTGTGTTTCTCTTGAATAAGTTTTAAAAATAAGATAGTTCTATAATTTCTTTAAAAAAGTTTAAGAAAGTACAGTTTGTAAATGTTACTATAACAAAACAAGGCTATCAGATCAAATAACAACTGAAGACCTTTTTTAATTATTAAATCAATGGATGCTGATGGATAACATTTTGAATAAAATAGTTCAGACTAGTTATATTCGTAAAGAGTTCTAAGGATTTTTCAAAGTAAAATAAATTGATGAAAAGACATAGTTCCTTGAGACAAAACAAGTTTCGTTTAGTTAGTCGAATCGAAATATTATCTTATATTGAAAATAGAATGCCTTTTCTGAAGATTTAAAATTACGAAATGTTTTGGTAAGCAAAATCGCCGCCTTCCTATGCCAAAAGAACAATTGTTGCAAACAATTTGTGAATGATAAAAAAAATTACTGCCGACGTTACATAAAAATAGTTCTAAATGTTCTAAAAACAAATAGAGAAATAAAAAGTGTAAAAAAAGGTGAGTTTATTGTTCTAATTGATTATTGTAAAACGATAAGAAATTACATGAATTTTTTTGTTTCTGAAAACAAAATTATTACAATACATCCTACAATTATGTTAACGCAAAAAATATTCCAACAAGCATATTTTCATTCGAGACATTGAATTTGTCGTGCTTTCATAAAGTACTATACATAATTTTATTTTTTCCGACAGGTATGTTAAGAAATATTGTTTGAAATTTCTGTCACATTTATATCATGAATAAATATGCCTGAAGCTTCGAGTAGAAACGCGCTATGGGAAATTTCAAGAAGCGGTTGTCTTCGCATATTTATTTCCTTGTCATATATTCACTTTAACCTTTTGAAAGTGGAAGCCCAATTTCTATCCTTAGGATAAACACATATTTTAAAAACATTTTACTTTCACATGGGAAGTGTCATTTTGGAAAGCGATAGTGGTCAGAGTATAAAACTAGCTCTGAATTGAAGATATCTCCAAATATTTATGAGAAGCATTTGCTACAACCTTTCCTTGTATCGAATGTAAAATTACACACAAACGTAAGTTTGGTTCAATAACACATAACGACTGTTAACGGAAAAATTTTAATAGTTAACACACATAGCGCATCAAATAATTTAAAGTTAATTATTAATCCATACACACAAGAACTATTTACTTTTCGGATAAATGCTTTCTTTTATTCCCCGTCAGGCTATTTAGTGTAACTTGCATGGAATTTATAATTAAGATACTTCTGTAATTAGATATAACTTATTATAGAAAAGTCAAATTAATACTCAAATTTTCTCATTCATTTGCTACTCATAATTAAAGTTTTTGTTCCATTACTATTCTAACCATGAATCTTAGATTGTTTCTGACATTTATCTTTCGATTAAAAGTTTTGTCCTTTTCTCTCTCTGTGTTTTATATTTTCTTTACTGAATTCACTTAGGTATACCTTCAATTGAATAAAGCAAATAACATTGATTTGATAGACAAAACTTTGTCTCAAGAAAAAGATAATCATAAAATAAATTATTTTATTTCCACATTAAACTAAATATCGATCCATCGCATATCAAATACTCCTGTATTAAATCAAACAGAATGGATATTAGTTTGATTAAAATTATAGTTATTTTGATTAAATTATATCTACAGAAATAATTTAATTCAATTTGAAAATATATTAATCAAAAATAAATGTTTAAAATGGAAAACCATAGTACAATTAATTCTGTGTTTTAAATTGTATTTTCAAACTTTTCAAAATAAAATAAAAGGAGAATTCTTCGGGTAACAGAAAAGTAATTTCATTTTCAGCTTTAAAAGACAACGTATAACGCGCAATTTGTACATCATAATAAATTCTTATTACCATATATTTACATTCTTACTATTATTACTCTTGCTATTGATATAGTGTTTTGATTGAATTTCCGGTTTTATTATTTTGTGTAATAAAACGCTTATTATACAGTTTTCGGATAATGAGCATTTGAATACATAAGTTTTATACTGTAATGTAAAAAATTTAGACATCAGAAAGGTTGTTTTAGGTATGTGATTTTTGTCGAAAATAAATCGGGTAACTTTTCTGGAGTGTAGAATATAAGCATTATGCTTTAGAAAATTAATTTCTACTAGAAATAAACTTACATGTTTAAATTTACAGATAACTTAAAAATACCAGATATCCTAAGTTAAAAGTTCCTTCTGCCTTAAAAACTCTTTTTTATTTAAAACATTATTGCAATTAAAGCGACTATAAATTAAAAATAAAATTTGAATTTATTGACTATCGCATTATCGAGATTTAATTATAGAGAAACGGAACTCATTTGTTTTTTTAAAACGGAGCTCAACTGCTTGAAAGAGCACCTCATGGATAAATTTGCGAAATGGATCTAAAATTTAGATTACATGAAAACAAAACTGCCACAACAATATAAGCAAGATAATTAAGTTTGATTATTTGTTGATTTCTTCAATTCTATTCCACTTATCTTTTACAGGCATATTTTGTCTTATTTTTAAATCTTTCAAAGTAGGTAAATATAATATGAAATTGTGTCTTTAGTAACAAATACATCCTCAGATTAGGATCCTACATTCCCTACAACTCTCACTCATGACCCTTCTACAAATCTTCTTAATTAGGAATTACAGCTCTTAGCACAGGCTTAACCATCAAGAAATCCCCAAGCCTCCTAACACTCACAACATGCCAATCAGTAATCAGAGCCCTTAAACTAACTTGCCTCTTCTGTTATTCATTATCCTCGAAGTAAAAAATATTTTGTGTTATACTTTACATAGTGAGTGGATGGTCCGTTTGTAATATAAATAATTACATATTTAAGTAGAATTTAGATTCCTTTTAAGAAAGGAAGTAACTATTTAGGGTGAGCTAATTTTACCCAAAATCCATGCAATATTTGAGAGTATAAATTACTTATATGTCATTTAAAAGCAAGTGTACTTCCTAAAATTATCATACACTGAGTCAAATCGAAATCGCAACACCAATAAGGCAAACTTATTCGTATAAAACGTGAGTTAAAAACTGTTAGGTATCAGACAATTATGATAATATTTCCACAACGGAAGAGCACATTTATGGCACACAAAATTGTTAAAATTGCCATATTGCTATGAAATTTTTTCTACTTTTACAGAGATGCGTATTGCTACCCTTTTCGTCTTTTTCTCGTAAAGACGTCGGATACTTCTAGCCATTGTTGGCTCCATCTGTTCAAGAACTTGCATTGTTTGAGGTCTTTGTGTTTGAGCCTGAAGAAGCGTCTCATGATGGCTCAGACATTTTCAATTGGAGATCTAGGGATCGGGCAAGCCATGCTGTTATGTTGGTGACACATAGACATTCCAGTGTAATATTGGCCACATGTGGAAGGGAGTTATCGTTCTGAAATGTGATTTGCTCACATCAATTATGAAGACGAGTACTATGAGTTCCAAGATGCGATCAACATACCGATGAAGTGTTGAATTACCAACAATGCATATCAGACTAAGCAGGCTATCATACTTGATCGATCTGCAAGCGCCAAAGCTCAAAGTTGTATGTCATTCCACACAGTTGGCTGGATTGTCCCATTTGTCTATATGAATATTCGGTCATCATCGGAGCCTAAGTAAAATCGGAATTCGTCCCTGAAGCTTCCCTTCGGCTTGATACCATAATGCATTCAAAGTCACCCCTGAACGAAAATAATTCAAACAAAGTCGGCGATGCACAGAGGTCAATAGTAAGCAGTGCCAAGGCCGATGTGAATACAAGCCTATTTCTCCTAGGCAATTGGAAATGGTTTGACGTATACTGGATTGACTAATGGCAGGTACCACTACTCATCTGACGACTTATATACTTATTCTGTTCTAGTAGAATCTAGGATTTGCAGATCAATGAGACAATATCACTCGTAATAAACGTCCATCTCGTGCTCCAGTCACTACTGTTTTTTTCGAAAAGGCCTTTTTAATCATTTTTCGATATACCACTGGACCAGTTCCACATATACAGTTAAGTCGAGTTGAACATTCATCCACATGGAGACAGTTTATCCATCCTTTTTTAAAGTTTGTTAGCTTGTAATATTCCTTATATTATAACATAGGTTCTAGTCATTATGAACAACTAATTGTCCTTTAGAAACGAGCTTTTCTTTACATACGCTTTTCTCGAAATCATTTATCGATCAAATTGCATGAAACGTCCTTTAGAACAGTGTGTGTGTGTTTTCGTATGAAAATTTTCGGGCAGAACTAGCAAGCGGTTCTGCGTATTGCAATATCAATTTCAGTAGGTCATGATTCCGAAGGAACTTTAATAGCCCGTTGTGTTGATCCAGTGTGACGTTAATTGAAATACCTACCATACCTACCGAAGGAACTTTAAAGAAATGAAAAAAATTGAAGAACTTATTTGCTACCCAAATACCTATTGAAATACCTACCATACCTACCGAAGGAACTTTAAAGAAATGAAAAAAATTGTGAAGAACTTATTTGCTACCCAAATCACGAATGAAAATACAGTAAACTATCCTCAAAAAGAAAATTGGGTAAACAGAATCTACAGATAATTATACCTTAATTACAATCTAATGAAAGATATTTATACAGAAAATGACTCACTGGCACCGTGAAAATTAGTTTCAAGCTTGTTTTTAGTAGGACAAATAGCTTAAAAAAGAAAAAGATATAAGAGAGTTCAAATTTCAGCTATTTTTTATTTTAATAAGGTAAAATGTATGATTCTTAAATGCTTAGAACTAAAATGGAATATAAATATCTTACTCTTAATAGTAGCTTGAAAATCTGTGTTTAAATTTTTATGTAAATACATGTTATATTTATTTTTGATTGTGGAAACTATGACAAGTATTACATCACTGGCGTTGACAATGTGCCAAGTTAAAATGTTCTTTTTAATTTGTAACATGTTTTCTCTTTTTTGATAATGTGAACAAATAAGAGCCTTACAGTTAAACTCATTTAGCAGTTAAATATGCAGCTAATCAATATTTATAAACGTTAAAAAAGTATTTAAAGCAAATCAACAAGTTGTCAGTTTTCTGAATCTAATTTTTGCCCCCTGCTAGTATTTCCTAAACAATATTAAATGTCACTCAATTTCCCAAACGTTTTATTTTTCGTTTTTCATTAGACCAACAGAAGAGAAAAGTGGGCGTCCGTGAAAATGAAGGCAAAGTTTCAAGGTGTTTCCCCCTAGCTGTGTACAATCAGTTTAATACTTCGGGCTCTCCTGTAAGTCTAGCAACCATGGCAACATCATCTCAAAGCACTGGCGTGACGTCAGCACCTACGAAACGGGCACTTCAACTTATAGACCAATAAAATTTTTGCTTTCGGAATGGAGGCGTTATCAAATGACACGTCGTGGACAGGGAAGGTATTTTTTAAACACATAAACGGAATCCTTCCCCCACACAGTTCTTGCTTATATTGCTAAACAGAAGATAACTTGGACAGTTCGATACAGATAGCGCGATATGCTGATAGGTTGGAAGATTCACTGATTGTGGTGACTGGACTTCATATTCGTTGTAAATTATTGCAAGTTTTTAAAGGCACTTTTTAAGTAAGTTTCGTATATTTTGTGTTTTGAAGTATCTTATCAAAACTTATTCTTAATTTATGCATTTAGATACGAATCCAAGTAGTAAATAAACAAAAACTACGTCAGAGTTAAACATTTTCTTGTGTATAAATGTTATCTAAAATGTTGAATTTTGAATTTTTTGTAAAATAAAAAATTCTTAGCTTTTTAAAACTTTTGTGATAAATAATTGCAAAAAATTATATTTTACATCACTTAAAAGATTTTTAGATACAACATTTTATGTAATTTAAAATTGAATATAAGAAAAGTGTGGATTCATTTAAAGTAATACAGTTTATAAAACGTTTAAAGATAAAATACTTTGAATAAAACTGTTCTGTTGTTATATTACTGTTGTTTAGTCAACAAGATTATTTTTGTAACCGAAAAACGTTTATTAAATTACAATATAAACATTATGTTCTATCCATTTTTAGTTTTCGCATTTTTATTAATATTGTATCATAAGAAATTGATTTCAAGATACGTTTTGTGAATTTTGCTAAATTGTAATTCAAACTTAAATGCCCCGCATCCTATATAAATTACAGAAAGCTTAATTAATTTTTCTCAGAGAATTTCTGATAAAAACAGAAAGATAAATATATTTTTATAAATCATTTATCTATTTTATATAATTCGCTTGTACAATATTTTGTTGCTTGCATATGAATGTCAATACACCAACAACACGAGCTTTATAGTAAACAAGCGTGTATGAGTAATGAATTTTTCAAAGGACAATTATTTGAACAAATATTGATCATATAACAAATATATATGTAAGTATTAAAATATAAATTGGTGTATTGATTTATCATGTAAAATAATATGTATTTAATCTATGTTTGTGAAAAAGCGTTAAAAATGTGGTAGTTATTAAATTTTTGGAAATTTTAAGTGTTCTGTTCCTAAAGATTTTGTTTTGGAATTCTTTAATTAGTAACGAAAATTCCATAAGAGCGTCTTTCTAAATTAGATATAGTTATTTGCACTCTATATTATCGCTTTAACTATCAAATTCGATTTATTTTAGTTGAATTAATATTCAAAATAAAGCACGTTTACTAGAGTGTAAGATTACTTTATTTCACTGATTGAACTTAACCGCATTTATTAAACTGATTTCAAATAATTTATTATAAAAATTCATTTTATGTTCGTATAAAACCTTCCTTGTAATCATGTTTCGTTCTATGAATTTAGCTTTTCCACCCAATGTTATTTTTTGCTGCGATATTGATTGCACCGTTAAAAGTATTACGCAGAGAAAAAACATCTGTACAGAAAGCCGAAGTGAAATAGATTATAAAACGAAATGTTTCATAAAAATCCTTCAACGTGGTGATAATGGACACTTAACTTTAGTAACAAATATTAAACTTCACGGGGAACTTCGTTGCTTCCATCAAATATTTCTCGTCCAAGCAAAGGAGTCTTAGAAGGAATAACAATAGCCAATCTTATTTCTTTCAAAAAATAATATAAATCAACTTATTTCTTTCAAAAAATAATATTTGTCATACGAATAAATCAAAGAAATTGAAAATTGTGTAAGAAAAGAATATATCTGCAAGAGTCTTGGATGTCTTTTGAAGATGTATTTTGAAAAAAGCTATAGAACCTGACCTTGTGCTTCATTCCTCCTAACTTATATCCAACTGTTTCGATATGTCCTCATATAAGTGTTTATCTAAAAATTTAACACGAAGCAGTAACTAGTATACTGATGATAAATTTATCAAAGTTCGATATAGTTTTTTAACTTTTCTTCCGTAATTTTGAAATAAAGACGGATATATCAGTGAAATACAAAACGTGGAACTTCATAAATATTTTTGTTCAGTTAAGTATTGATAAGAACCTTAAAAATATTTATTTATATTCAAATTAATATTATAAAAATGTATCTTTATTTAGTGATTTAGAGTAATAAACTAATATTTGTTTAAAAATGGAAATTGTTCTCAAGAGAAAAGGGTGTCAAAGTTCTAAGCGATTTCTTCAATTTCACTGTTTCGAGTTACTTGGATTCGATTAAAAAAATATTATGCGATCTTGGAATGTTTTCCCTTGAAGTGACTGTATATGTACACAGCACTCAGTTATTTAATTTCTTAGCTGACACCTGCCTATTCGTCATAGCACAGCGCGTGTGGTGGTTTTAAATGTTGTCAAAATACCATATACATGTTTCGTCTGATTTGAATTCCAGCCATTCCCTGCAGTAGGAAGAAGGAAGTTAATGTTATGTTAGAGCTTTTCTGTGATAAGCTGTCTTACAACAAATCGTTACGGTTTGTAAAATTAATCTAACATGAAGTACGCAACCATGAATTTTACATGGAAAACTGCATGAAATAAATTCTTATACAATCTGTGTGATTTTTCAAGTATTCCATAAAGAACACTTTCAACTGCTCTCATTTAATAATTCCGCTTTTAGTAAAAATAAAATGCTGTTTTGTGTTTAAATACTGTCTCAATAATTGCAACTAGTTCATAATTTCCTTTCCTAAATGAAACTGTAAATAATTTATGTTGTTATTATTAGTGAATATTTACATACTTTTAATAACACACACTCTGACTTAGTTCAAGAAGTGCATGAGTTGAAGCAAATTTTTTGTATAAGTTTTAGATTTATTTATATGTAAAATTATATGTGTTTTATATGCTAAATACCTGTTGCTCACAATTTATGTCGTAAGTAAAATCTATTACAGATTAGCTAAATCCACAGAATATTGAAACATGTTATTGAAGAAGTGAATTTTTACTAATCTCGATCCTGTATAAAGATTAATACAATAGAAAAATCCTGAACTTAGACTTCGAAAGTAAAATAAACAAGCTTCAAAGTATACAATCATCTTAAGAATATAAATAAATAACTTTATATAACTCAGTAACTGAATCTTATAATAAATAATTTATGTATTAATGTACGCTCCATTATGGTCGTTAGCTAGCAGGGAGAAGTACATCATTCGAGAATGAAACATTATAATTATAGAAGAATTATAGAAAATATTATAAGAATAGACGTTTTGAAAGTTTGGAGTTTCTTATTAAGCGACTTGAAGCGATAATATAGGTTTTTATAACCGTTCATTAAAGGCTAAAGCTCGTGATCTCCTTAAAAGCCTACGGATTCCAGAATTTCGTGAAGACTTTGTTACATGCAAGGTGATCAATCAAGTCCAATACGAAAGTTTAGAGGTAGAATTAAGCTAATTTGATTTGCTGGTTTTCGAAAGATAATCAATCGAAAAAACACGAATATTTGTTTTATGAAATTTTATAAATATTTACGGAAGAAAATTATTGTTTTCAAGGGATAATATAATGTATGGAGGAATTAAAATATAAACCCAAGCGAGAAGATAAGGCTTAAAATGTAAAGTGTGAGGCATTACTTCAGATTTTAAATCAAGGAAGTGAAATTCTTGTATAATTTTTCACGCTTTAATCTCTGTGTAAGTACTGTTCAGAAGGCGAATGGAAGCGAAGCCGCAGTTTCCTCCTTGAAATATGTTCAAGAGATTACTAAAAAAAAGGTAAAAGGAGTAAAAGCCGAATGGGGGTACAAATTATATTTGACTATTTTATACTCTTTCAAATTCTACTTCATTTTTGTTTCAACTCCTATTGGGGTTTTTAAAAATACTATATAAGTAAAACTACTTATAAGCTTAATTATATATAAATTACATAAATTTGAATTTTGAATTTGATTTTCTCAAAACGGACGGTCTCTATCTTCGAAGTACCTTTTCAAAGAAACTACTTTAACTTGGCATGTAAAAAAATCCGAACCTGTTCAACAAGCATCATAGATTATCCGTTTTGTTATACGTTGAGAAACTATTTTTAACAAATAGTTACTTAATATGTACTTACACACAAATAGCTACAAATTTTTAAGAACAAAAGCAGAATTTTGTAATTTTGTATTTAATTTTATATAAATATTATTGGTAAAAACTGTTATGGGACGATATAATACTAAATACTCTCATCAGTATATAAGTAAGCGTTTTCGAGCATACAAAAAATATTATTTAAAACTTGTATCACTAGTACATTCTAAGAAAAAGCTAAAAAATTAGATAAATTGACTTTGTAGGTATTCAACCTTACCTACGCCCCTTAAGTTTTCGTCAAGTTTCCACTTAACTCTTAGATAAAAGTCTATAATTTATCACTGATCCGGGGAAACACAGAATTCGCTTAGTATTCTCGGAATAGTTGCATTTCTGCAGCCACGCTTGGCAGTGAAGTCGTGGATTATTCAAGACTAAGGACTCCTAACTACGCTCAAAATTAGATTTTGAAGGTGAAATATCACTTAACATTAGGCACATCTTGGAATACGAATCCGGTATGTTCGCACCTACATCATGATGTCTTCTATAAACATGAAAGCAATATATAAAAAAGATAAAATAAACAAGAACAATGGACTGAGTCGCATATTCCAGTCAAAAATTTCCTAAATCAGTTCTCTCCAGAACAGACGATCAAAATGTGCTCCAAGATCTCTCCGTAATTTAGGAAAACAGCATTTATCTGAATCCAGCTAGGTGGAATCTGTGCAAGTCTGACAATATGGCCTATTGTAGTTTTGGCAGCAAAAAGGGCAACTTTCTAGGCACCTTTTTGAAATGTACAAGACCATTCGGCTTCTGTTGAAAGGTGCCTAGGTACGCCAGTGTAATTTCAGGATTCGAACCATTTGGCTGGAGCTTCTTTGAACGTCACTAAAGTTTCATGTTGATCTATGGTCCCAGTTACATTTATTTGATACACTCTATTCGAGGTGAAAGTATTTTGGTTCCTCAAGACAATACTGAGTCCAAACCTACTTACTTCAGATCTGTGCCTGCAGGGACTCATAGGTGTTAAGTATTCTGACATACTCAATCATTGATTCTGTTATAACTAATTAAGTTATTGAAAAGCACTAGGCTAAAAGGATTTTAACTTTATGGGTGAAAACCTATCTCATACAAATGCATTTTGCACATGACAAAAATTTAGGATTTATGAGTATTTTTGGTTTGTTTCTTCTTCATAAACTCATCGTTCGTTACTAGAACAAATTCAAACACTAACCACCTCGAAAACGCCGAAAAGGATATTCTTTTTGATTGAACAGCTTTGGGAGTTTTGTTAAGTGCCATTGCTCATCCTTCTTCTTTCGATTGCTCGGTCCATGTATTGAAGTTTTGTGTTAACTTGAGTTTGATTTTAAAGATGTTTTATTCGTTTTGCTCATGGCTCTCCACAATGGTTTGCATATAATTTTTAATATTTATTTAGACTTTCTAATATGTACACGAAAGAGTAAATACGTTTGTAAAAAGCGTCAACGCTCTAACGCAAATCCGATATAGGAAAGTTGCGAAGTTAAAATTTAACCCTCATGCTGATTATCTCGACGAAGTATCTCGTTATTAGCAAATTGATGAACGAATTATTATTGATGAACGAATATTTCACCATTGGAAAAAACTGACCAGATCACCTGACCAAAAATATGACCCTAATCTTATACAAATAAAAAAGTCGGCAATATCCTGGTATCTCGTCTTTGCAAAATTGGTCAGATCGTTATGAACGAGATATCTCGTTGAAACCACCCCTTGTAGGGTTTAATAAGTAATTTCCTATAAAATCTTAATTTATAAAACATTACTCAATTAATTTTTAAGGTTTAAGTTGTAAAACATTACTAATTTTTAATTATTAAATTTTACTGAGGGGGAAAAACCTAAAGGAAGTGTGTTGGAAAATTTGCTTTGATCTAGAAATTCCAGACAGAATAAGTTATGGAAATTTTATAACTCCAAAGTTTGGCATTTCATAGTGTTTGCTGTTTTAGACACAGTTTTTCTGCTTAAAGATTTGACATTTTTATCATGTAGAATATGATCAGTACATACAAAACATACCTAATCAAAACAATTTCAAAAGTTGGAAATTAAACAATATTCATGAATTGCGAAACAGTTTAAAAAAAACGATAAACAACAATTTATTAATCTCGTAAATTTTATAAATGCTAATTCTTAGCGGTGCGTGTAAATCTACTGATTCGTTTTAAGTAAAAAAAAATTGCATTTTTATAGTGATTTTTTAAAGTGGAAAATCAAACGTAGTCATCAAAAGTTTTTAACAAGGCCGGTACAAGCTAATTTTGATTAGTGATTATTCGAGGATTTTTAATTCTGAAATAAATATGCTAAGTTAATTATTAAGTTAATTAAAAGCGTCAAAAATCACACATGTGTTTCTTTTTTTAGTTAAAATATTGTTTTTTACTGAAATATATGCAAATTTATTCGAATTGATATTTACTCATTTGTCCAAATGTGCTCCTAAATTGATGCGTCACTACAAACCTCGACCTATTCTGCAGCTCAGAATTTCCGAAAATTGGTTTGAATAAAATCGAATTAACTATTTATTCAACAGCAACTTCTACATTTCCTGCCCTGGTAGAACTAACATGTAGCTTGACATTAACATCGTACTAAATTAATTTAGGCTAATTTCATTTGACTAGTCAGTTGTTGAATACAGATGGCTCTCTCCCGTTTGCAGCTTTATGGTCTACTAAACAAAGTGAACAATTTTCGAATCTCCATTAAATAACTTGAAAGCAAATGGTGTAAATTCTATTGAACATTTATGGAATATTATTCAATCAACTTCAAAGACTCTTTAAACACACATGTATAAGTAGTTTATTTTAAAATTAGAATCAGATACAAATATGAGATCCTTTAATATTATTAAGGTTGGTTGGTTGTTGGGTTTAATGGAGCAAGGGCCTTATTTGTGTACCAAACCCAATACAGACAACGTCAAGTAAATGGAAAAACACACATAGAAAAGATCTCATAATAATAGAACTTTTGATTGGTCATGTAAGATATTTTAAGTGTAAACAAACAAACCACAGGAATATAAGAATTCTACTTCCTGTTATTCAATGCTCTCGCTTGATAGATAACAAAGTTACCTTAAAATGTAACCAAGTGACGTCACTTCAGAAATACGTAAATGAAACAAATCTACCACGAAAATACTGGCACCATCTACATTTAGCTTTACTGAAAAGCCGCTCATACGCTTGTTAATAGATTCAAGGTATGTAAAACAACTAAACTCAAGTTTGTAGTGACGTTGCGAATTGGCTGTAACAGTCATTTGGTGTACATCTATTTATTTCAATTATTCAAACTAAAATGTGATGGATCAGTAAATTACAAAAGTAACTCAGTAGAGAAGCATAATACTTAAAATTTTATCACCAATTTTCCAATACCAGACAAAAACAGAAATTGTCTCTTTTCGTCTCTAGCAACTATTTCGGGAGTTTAGTTTTACTATTTCTTTTCTTTTTTACCACATCAAGAAATTATAAGCTATAACGAAGTATTACTGCGTGGTTTCTTATCTGAATAGTTGAGAACGTTTCAAGTTATGAAATATTTCCTGTGATTCATTCCCCTCAGTACCCGTTTAGAATACCAGTTGCTCATGAAATAAAAATAAATGTGTCCCACGTATATTCAATGTTTAACTTACACAATCCCATATTTTTTCTCCTTTTCCTTTGCACAATTGCTTACACTTTTAAATTTTTTTAAGCCCGACTATTGACATCTTCGGCTTTTGGCACTGCAAGAGGCGAAATTGTGGTTATTTGTTAAGGAGCATCCAGTGAGCAGCGGTCGCTTCTCCTAACAGGGACAATCGACGTGAAAATGAGTAGACGGGGTATTGCTGAGCGTTGAGAGGAACTTCAAAAGTATGACCAATATGTCGATTAGTAGTCACGTGACTGCAGTGAAAAACTAACTTGGTTGGCCGATTTGAAATCTTGCCTCGTATGGTGGTATAACATCTTATGACAGGGTAGGTGTGTGAACGTGCATTTCTATAGAATGGCGACAAAAATGGTGAAATCGCCAGTCTGCTGCTATGTCGCGTGGAAGCCAATCAAATGATGAATCAATGGATAGGCGTTTGCACCCGTCTCGTGTTAGGTTCAACCCAGCAGAAGAAAATATTCTAAGGGTCACGTTACTACTAGTTTTCGTCACATGATCCTGGGCAGGTAAAAAGGTTACCATTCTCACTCTACTTTTATATTTCCTCTATGAGTCAATCACCATCTTCCATGCACTTACAAACATGTCCCTCCTGCATTTCGTAATTTAATTTAGAGAGCTTAGATTCATTTTTAATTAATAAATTATAATAATTTTTTAAGGTTATTCATTATTCACAAATTAAGTCAATTCTACTGAAAAGATGTATACAAAAGCTGATTTTTTAAGTTTTTGCTAAGCTAAGTTTATTGTAGAGAGTACTATAAAGTGTCAGTAAAACCAACGGTTTAACATTTAGATAGCTTATACGATATACCCTAAAAAGTAAAACAAATAATATTTCCATATGACCTCAGCCTTCTCGTGTAACCCGTAATTACTCATGAAAAGTTATTCTTCTACCTGTCAATGGTAAATATAATTGTATATAAGCAGATTCTTAATAATTATAGGTATGGTGTTGCGTAGAATGAATTCCACACTTTGTGAAATAGGTTTAAGATGTTGATTACATTTTACGAAACTAAGTCAGTATTACCAAATTTATTACAGATTTTCTGGTATTTCCCAGGCACGACATTTGCAAATTATAATTTTTGGCAATAATAAAATCCATTAATTCTGAAGTGCTTCCCCCGTAATTCTATAAATATCAACAAAAAAAGAATTATCTGTTGTAGTTAGAATGTCTATTCTCCAAGGGATTGTCTTCCAATACATCGATCGCTAATGTACCCCTTAGGCACGATGTGATTGCAGTAACTGGATTAAGGTGCGTTTTAGGCCTCTTTCTAAATTAACAGATAACGCGCACAAATTCTCGGTTCAGGGTTTTCGCTTCTTCATTAGTTAATGCGTCTTCCAGATTCAGAGATCCTTAAAATAGCCCGAAGAGAAAGGTTCTTAATTTTTGCGCTAAGACTACTAAGGGTTAAATGGTGATCTGACAATTTTCATTTCATATGTTTAAATAAAAGTAAAAGGTTCGATGACTTCGCGATACAGAGAGAATTCGGGTGATAGAACTCATCTTAATGCCTTATAATGAGAATTCATCATCAGAACTGAACTTGAATATATCGGGGACATATATTAAAAATAATTATTCAGTACTTTAGGAAACTGTCACCACAGAATACAGATAAAGTGAGTCACACAAAGTATTCAGCTACCTCACGTTTCTAACTATTTTCATATACACTGACGAAAAAAATTAAAGTATCCCGAAACCAACTTTCAATCGGAATGGACCTTAGTATGTAACGAAGTCTTAATATCAAATCTAGTGAACTCTTTTTTTTTGTAGAACTATACCTCAAAGGTAATAAATTTAAGTTGTTGAGCCCCTTCTAAGGAGATGCATTCCAATACACACCTTGGCATGGAGCCAAACAAAACTCATGCTATATTGTGGCAAATTATGTCAAGCATTATGCAACTACTGCTCCAGATTCATTATAATCCCAGGGTGGTACAATTGATGGCTTAACATATCCCAGACATAGTCAATTTGAGACAAATCTGGGTATCTCACTGGCCAAGGAAGGGTTACAACACCACGGAGGCACTCCTGGAGGAGGCGATTCTTATGGCCGAGTATTATCGTGCTGATAAATCGAACACGTGAAATGAATGATAAAACAATAGGTTGCAGGATCTGTAGGACGTATGAGTGTGCCGTCAAATTACCTCGTAGCACTACTAAAAGAGACATATGTAGTAAGTGATGGCTCCCCACCCCATTACACCTGGAGTTACAGTGGTGTTAAAAATTAAAATAATTTTGCTTTCTTATCGTGTATTTCTCGATTTATTAACTGGCCGTACATTGAAAAGGATATCAAACTTATTATCCTTACCATGATAGTTTTAGTTGTTTTAAAACTTTTATTTCTTTAACGTTGAACTAAGCACGCAATCATGAACGCAAAATTACGTCGAAAATGTACACCCTATCCACTATTTTCCCTTCACAGTGGATTGAGGAAATTTAAATTGCAGATATGTTGGGGCAGCTATAACTTTCGATCTTCAGGAAATCTGTTTATGAATACCGAAGTGAATTAATGACAGCCTCAGCACAATATTCAGCTGACAAGTTATTCCGAAACATTCCAAATCTTATTCTGAGTGAAGGATCTTTAAAGCTGCTGTGCAAACCAATTTTAAAAGGTAGGATTTATGAGAATTGATTTACTTAAATCGATTAACTCTTGACTTCGAACATACAGGTAAAGAAGTTTTCTAACCCTTTCCGTACCAGGCGCACCACATATTGCGTGATGCCGACTTAGCTTTATAAAGCGACTAAAAATTCAGAAAAATGTTAAAAAGTATTTTCTTTAAGAATTCAACAATGCCAAATCCCTTAATTAAAGTTTATAAGATTAAGTGACACATTTAAAATATAAATTTAATAACTTAATTTTTCTATTTATTAGTTTTGATCCTTCCCTTCGAGTCTGATTCTGGACCTTCGCCAATAGTTCGTTGTGTTGTTCCAGTGCGACGTTAATTAAAATACCTACCTACCTACCATTTATTAGTAAATAAATATGTACGCATTGGTACTTTAAACTAAATTTTCTTGTATGACAGAAGGATGATTTTTTTTGGGTGATGATGATTTTGATAAAACAAAAGGATTTGATGAAACAAAAGGAATTAGACAATTCCATTTCACTAACCAAGGAGTTTTAGTTTTTCATTAATTTTTAACAAAAATGTTATTCATTTTTTCTTCCATTAAAATATGAACTATTTTCATATCTATAAAAATAATTCATAATCAAAATTATTTATTTGAATTAATGAATTATACATATATCTATATATAGAGAGATATATTATATATGTCGGTAAGTGGCCAAGAGAGCTGCGTTATTTGTATATTGGCAAACAGCAACAAACGGGGATACGGATATAAACAATAAAAAATCAACCGATACAAAATTAATTTTACCGATTTTGCCAGAAATTAAATTTACTTAAATTGAGCTAGAAGCGGCATAATATTGATAGAATTGCACTGAAAAGCTATGGCCCCTCGAATGAAATTTTGCAGTAGTCCGATTACAGACATTGACGAAGAATGTACGCGCAGCTTCATGCTATTTCTTCCGATCGCTCGGTTTGAAAATTTGTTACGTGGCTGCGGGGAAAAGCATGAATCCTATAAATTATTGATTGGTTAAAGTGATTATCCACCATGATCAAAAACACTAGTCTGCACTTCGATAGTCTCTCAGTCAAATCGATACGTAAACCCACGTGATTTACCCTTCAGAGATTTTACGACAGAGACTCCGCCCACATTCTCTGTCTATTTCATTAGAATGGAGATGATTACAAAAGGCAATGGGAAATCTGGAAGATAGAAATTAACTCAGAAAAGAAAACCTGAGCGAATGAAATGCAATTGAAGTGTATTAGAAGCTAGTTTTGATAACATTGACTGAGGTATGATATTTTTATATGCTTGGAATAAGAATTATCAGTAATAAGTACATCTAAAAATGTAAATGAAATACGGTACAGATGTATCTAGCGCCTCGTCTGGTGGCAACGCTCTTGGCGTACTTTTAGTAGCCAGTTATGGCAGGTGAAGGTAACCCATCTTTATTAAGGTTATTCCCTTTTTTTATGGCAAACTTGGCAAGCGGAATGATTTATAAAGATATTATATTTATAAAGATAAAAAAAGATTATTTCTAAGATTTCTTTCCTTGGCGATATAAAAAGTGCGCCAAAAAACGCGCCAAGAGCATTGCCACCAGACGAGGCGCTAGATACATCTATACCTAAAATACAGTTCCATATTTTTTATTATTTTTCATTTGGTTTGGTTTGTCGGGGGTTTTATGGCGCAAGGGCCATATTCGGCCATACTGCTACAGACATAAGACATTCAATATAATAGACAAACACACACAATGAAAGTTTTACTGACACAGAAGAGAAAAATACACCCAGGGAGGAATGCATCCCGACAGAAATCGAACCTGAACCGCCTACAACTCGTAGGTTGCTAACGCACTGGCATACTCACTGAACTACGACGGCCCCATTTTCATTTGGACGTATGGGGGATAGATGGAATATCGATACTTATTCATTATAAATGGATTTAAATTGTGTATGAAATGTGAGTAACGATATTAATATAATGAGCATTTACGGAAGCTTGGCACAGATGCTATGCGAGAATCTGCTAGTAATTGAGAAAATTGAGATATTTAGCACCTTTACAATTATATGTATTTTATTTCAATTAATTAGCACAAGTCCTTACAACAACTGACTAGAGGAGTGAAGTCATTTATATTTCCTTCTTCCGCTTAAAACTCCAATCTTCCTCGCCGTTTTCAAAGCTTTTTCAGGAACTAAGTCAGGTGATTCAATCAATTATTTTTTAATTAGCTCCCTGTTTTCTCCAATTGACGTTTTTCCCTTAGGTCGAATTGTCGGAGATACATGAAGTTTCCTCCTTGAAACGTTGCCTCATTAATCAATTATCCATTCTATAATACTAATTCAAAAGTACTTTCATGACGAATTTTGGGACTCAGATTACGAAAAATAATCTTGGTAATTTAGATGTTAATGGTTGAAGGAAAACTGTCTCTTTCATTAGCAACTTTTCTTCAACATGAAAATCAAAAATACTTATCTGGATTTTGGGTAAGTGTGTGGAACTTTATGATACGACAATGATAGTCCTAATTCTCTTTGCGACTGTATCGTTGTGAAACTGGGTTTTCAATTCGGGCGATTGTGCCCAAAGAGATTATGGTTAAGTAGGTATTGATTCTCATATCCATATGAAGATGCCGACTGGTTCAGTGACAAACGAGGCAGGTTAAAAAGTAACTTTAATAAACATTTATCAAAAATGAACTAGACATAATAAGATGGATAGTCTACCAGCATAGTGTCTTTCCTCAAAATAAAAAAGGTTTAACATATAAGCTAATATATACCAATCGTCCTTTTCGCTGCATTCGAAAGATATTTAACTTACAGCCAGTTCGTGTAGCACGACTGTAAGAGCTAATTTAATTTGATTTATTGCCAGAGCCAAGCGACTTATTTTCATACATAGACTGATACCACCACAAGATCGTTAAACTGACAGTAAAAGCTATTTTTTTTAAAAGATTAAATAAAATATTATCTGATTAGCAAACCTGAAAAAGACTCTTTGATAAGCTTTGTTTAATTGGCAAAACTCAAAAACACGGTACCGGCCCCTGACGGCGAAAATATTCGCCGTCAAACGGTATTTTGGATAGGCCACCATATTGGATGCATTCCATTTGTACGTAAGTGGAAGTGCATGTAGCATACCCATGACGGGTTGCCATATTTTTAAAATAATTGCCAATTGGTGATGTTTCCGTGTTCTTGAGTCTAACCGTTCAATTTAGCAGACATTTTAGTAATACGATCATGTATCTTATAAAACGTAAAAATTAAATAAAATTAATTGTTAATTGTTTTCAATGCTGTTTTTACATTACAATTTATTATCTTTGACAGTAAAACAGAAATTGAATACCTTATTGTAAACATGGGTGTTCATCACGTTAAATGTTATTGGTAGGAAAAGATGCCTAACCGCATCTCCTATTAATGTAAGAGATTGGGTTAACCCAATGTTACTATTACGTACCTATTAGAATATTTTGCCATTTGGTATATCCCTTATAGTGACTACCGCTCATTTTTCCCGGTTTTTACAAAATTTGGGTTAACCTCCGTAAGGTTTTCAAATGTACACTGGTTCCCATAAATTAAGGAAGAATCAGAAATTCATGACTAAAAATCTAATTCGTATCATAAAATACTTGGAGTAAATATGAATTAAATAATACGCAATAGATTAATCTAACAATTGTAACAAATGGTTTATTGAAAATTTGACAGTTCAAGAACTAGTCTAAAAATAGGATACCTAAGTTGAATTTGTAAGCAGCTTGAATATGGAGTATGATTACCATTAAGGCAAGATGCACATTAATCCAACATCGGTCCTATGGCACTAAATTAGCTGAAGTAAGCATGAGTACTGACATGTTTTCTGTATAGAAACGGAGTACGCATACGCATGTTGTATGTATTGTCGCATTCTTCTCCTACATGTGGAGAGTATAACAGATATGTAAGCTGCTCACTCATTCATGTTCGTGCACTCATTCATGCAAGACGTTCATTATGATGGTGTCGATCCAACAGGCATTAATGATCATTGTTCTTTCAAAGCAGTGAAAAGCCCCTCGTGGGTTTGAGGGGGTGGGTATAGCGTAGCAACAAGTCTCCCTAGAGCATACTAGACATGATAATACTTTCAATGGTCTGATCGTGAAGGTACTGTTCCTCTAGCCAATCTCTGTGTGGGCGAGCATCATCACTTTGTAGGATAAAGGATAGCCTATTGCACATTGGATCAAGGATGTCGTCCCCATATCTTTGTTCATTAAGGTTGACACTTGCAAGCACATGGAGGTCTTTGTGCCGACCTAAAGGGATGCCACGCCAAACACAAACAATGTCTTCACCACGTCGATCTCTTTCACGGATATTACTGGAATGGTATCAGGCCCCCTGATTCTCTCCAGGTGAAAATACGTCTTAAATCACACAGCAACTATATCTGGTTTTGTCAGTGAAGAGTACATACTTCCATTGTCTTTCGTCCAGTAAAATGAACCGTTCCCTCCAGTTGCATGAGGTGAGGTGTACACAAATTGCTGATCGTGTAGCATAGACCAGCTTCGCGAAACCCTCTACGAACAGTTGAAGCTGATATCAGCCGTCCAGTACCGGCAGCAAGAGCAGATCTGATTTGGTGTAGGATCTGGGTTGGTGTAGAGTTCGTGCGGTTAACGGCAGATATCGGTCATCAGCAATATTTGTAGCTCTAGGCCTTCCTTGGTTATACCTTCTAGATGCTGAATCTGTTCTCAGAAATGCATTCCGCAGTCCATGGATTACAGGACACACACATTGAGCCATCTTGTATTTGTTTGATTCTGGTCTACCTCGATTTGGTCAATGGCTCGCCATAACAGCTCTTGTGGTAAATGGTGTTACAAACTCATTTCAACAAAATGAGCATCTCCGATTTTTTTCATCCAAATTCTAAATAAAAAATCAAGGCACGTTTTGGGTACAGCTGTATCTAGCGTCTCGTCTGGTGACAACGCTCTTGACGTGTTTTTTGGCGCACTTTTTATGTATCCAAGGAAAGAAATCTTAGAAAAAAATCTTTTTTTATCTTTATTAATATCATCTTTATAAATCTTTCCGATTGCCGAGGTTGCCATAAAAACGGGAATAACCCTAATAAAGATGGGTTACCTTCTCCCGCCATAACTCGCTACTAAAAGTGTGAAAAAAACGCGCCAAGGGCATTGCCACCAGACGAGGCGCTAGATACAGCTGTACTACATTTTTAAATGCGCTTTTTTATACTAGTTTCTGATGGCGTCATAAGACGCCAGCGATCAACCTCCTAATGAAATAGATGGCTGATGTGCACAGTGTTACTTCATGTTAAAATGATTATCCATCGTGATTAAAAACACTAGTCTGCTGTTCTATGACCGATCGGCTAAATCGATTCATAAGCCTATGATACTCATCTGAGATATTACGACAGCGACTCCGCCCACATGTTTTGTATATTTCATGAGAAGGTTGATGACATCAGCGCTACAAATTCATCGACCTTCTAATGAAATAGACATCGCATGTGGGTGGAGTTGCTATCGTAAAATCTCAGAAGCGTAAATCATGTGGGTCTATGAATCAACTTAGCCGATTGACTATCGAAGGGAAGACGAGTGTTTTTGATGACGGGGATAATTACTTTAACCAATCAAACATGATTTCCCCATAATCACATGACATATCTTTTAATCGAGAGACTGGAAGAAATAACATTAAGCTGCGTGCTCTGCTCCGTCTATTTCATTTGAAGGTCGATGCACAAGTTTGCGTATTCCATTCTAATGCATCACTGTTTTTATGTCACATATCCTAGTTTTGCATGAATCGATTTATTTCCTGACGAGTGATTGCAATTTTTGTGTTGTTTTTCCATAATTTGTAAAAAAAACAGTGTGGTTGTCTTGTAAGTATGCAATTACACTATTCCTTTGTTAAATATCTTAAGAGGCCACCATTATATTTGAAGAAAGCAAGAAAACAAATGTTTGAGAACTGCTGATATGGTTTCTACATAACTGCGAAACTAACAATTTCCATCTCGAATTTTTAACTTTATTTTCAGCAACTATCATTTTAATATTTACAAATCACATATTTACTAAAATTTGATAACCACAGTTATTGAGGTTACACATAGACTTACCTACATGCCTCCATTTCCACCAGATTTTGGACTCTAGGAACCTAAACCCAGATCATTAAGATAATCTTTAAAGACATTTTCCATTTTATGGAAACAGTAAGTGAGCGGCAAAAGCATTTGAAGTCCATTTTCTATGGTAGAGTAGTATTTGCCCCCCGGTGAAAAAATCCCGAAACATTCACCCAGTTATTTTCAAGAAAGGCTCATTTGTCTTTGGAGCTAAGCCAACCATTTGGCTGAGATTTATTTCTTCAACTGTATTTTTAGAAAACTGTCGAGAGGGAAATATTTTGATGTTGATGGTCTTTGATGCATACATTTCTCCTATTCTTTTCAAACACATTGCGATCATTATCGTACTATTTTATCACTAAATTCAGTTGATGTTACAGGAGCCGTCCGTATTATTTGAATATAGAGAGGGGATATCATATAATTTAATAATCCATTTGAAACTTCGTTTTAGCAATGCAAGAATATTTCAATTAGAAAACAGAATGCATGAACACAGCAACTTTACAATTTAAATTTCATGAATTCAAATAAATAAAATTGAGGTGTCTGCTAATAGAATATTTTCGTCCCATTAAATTTAGTCATCTTTTTAGTGCCATTTTTATAGAACATATTTTGTTCTCTCTGCAAAAGTATTCACAATTCCATATATAATTATGCAAGTCTCAAAAACGCACACATTTCGTCTGAAAATCACACACATATACATATTTAGTCTGAAACAAACCACATAATTGTACAAGTCTATCCAAATCAAAATATTACTGTGCAAGTATCACCTAAAAAAGCTGTATATACGTATTTTAATAAAATTTTGAATACTTATATTAACTTATTGGTAAACAAGTAGTCATAATTCATTCAAAGAAAGATGTTAAGGAGAAGTTGCAAATAATAACATTTAGTGACTGTTTTTAAAACGGCATTGTGAGTGTGAAAGAGAAACTACTCTACCATTTCAACACTCAACTGAACTATATCATAAAGAATATTTTCAATATTTCATATAAAATTATAAAATCGCGTTTTAGAAATTATTAATTTGTCAAAGTTCGAGCCCTTAGTAATCTAATTTAATAATAAAGTACAAAGTATAAGTGTCATAAATGTTAAAATGTGGTTACTAATTACTAGATGGGGATTACTTTCACATGCATGATATTAAGAGATACTTTGTGAACTAAATGGTATGGATTAAAAATACAGAGTATATGGAATTCCAACTATGTCACCAGAATTATTTTTCTCTTAACTACCATGATACACTTTAACGATACTCAGAAGTCTTTAAAACATTCTAATTGAGAAGGCGTTAATTCAACTCGAAATTTTCTGTGAATGTAGAAACAAAATCCCTTCAATTCGTTCCAAAAATTCTACGTTAGAAACAATCATTTATAGCTTTACAATCATATGAAACTTGGCTGATCGTTGCCATAATTTTTCCAAATCCGGAAAAGATCATGTTTCATTTAATATAATATTCAACTCATTATCCTTTAGATCAACTCCTTATCCATCTATCAATTTATGTCGTGAAGTGCAGCCAGCGTCTCCTTGCAACTTTGACTCAATAGGAGTAGCAATGAACGCATATTAAGATGAAGCAGGTTAAAATTAGATCAGTTACTAGACGTATAGTAGTTTAAATCTGCTATAAATATTTAATAGAGTAGTTCACATATTGATCAAAATTTTAAAGGTGACTTGTCAGTAGGATAGTATTAAAAATAACTAACGGCAGGGGAATTACCTGCCAATAATCGTGTTACTTCTTCGTTTTGAGGTGATTTCATGATTCTTTTATTGAACAGAAAATCTATTTTCAGAACACACAGTAATGGCTCTACGTAAATGGTGACAACTAAAATTTGTTTCTGAAACTATATACCAACGATCCAGTATTCCATCTGCGAATTTAATATTTTGTTTCTTTCTTTTGTCAACGATTAGACACGGAATAAAAATTGAATAGTGATAAAAATTTAAAGGAAAAATTGACTGGAGGATAAGTCGAAAAGATGTTACTATTTATAAGGGATTGGTAGGTTTTATTATTTTTTCAATAAATCATGCTGTTATTATGACATTAATTGCAAATAAAACTAACGAACCCCTTCAATCAACGCTCCTTAGTTCTTAAAGCAGATAGATGACCGGTTCACCATTGACACATTTCTGTAGGAATAGATCGGATAATGTATGTTATACGCAATCTTCTTAGATGGGAGCGCAACCCCTCCGCTCCGACTAGCTGAAGTCATTACGCATATAGAGAAGGCCTCGAGGAAAATATGGCAGGTCTCGACAAATTCTTACGAGAATCGTTATTGACAGGGTGTGAAACCAAAAATTTAGACATTGTTTGCCGACCACAGGCTGGTAAATTTTCTCACATTCATCACCCTTCCGGTCAACCTTACATGGACCTTAATAGATGTCTTTAAAGCGGGTACGAATAGAGCCTTATCCCTATTTATTCGTCCTAGCATTTATAGCTTGGCTTCGGCTTAAGCTTGTAGGGCTTAGGTGAAATTTCCAAATAAGCATCTATGTCATATTTCAATGACCGTCATAAATCCAACTTACGTAAATTTACACGCCTTGTCATGGTTCTGATGACTGAACCATTCTCCGAACCCTTGGAGGTGAGCTAGGTGTATGTCACACAAATTTACACAAGCGGCTTATCACCCGGAGACAAATCGGATCGTTCTTTCTTCCACACTAACTCGTGTATTTAGTATGAAACTGAAATTTACGTGATGATGTCGTCTTGCTCATGAGTGGTAATATGCGCTTCAATAAAAGTACTGCCTTTCAACTATTTATGAAACTACTTTTTATTTGATTTAGCATATTTTTAATTTGAACAGAGATATTTACCCTCTTAGTGGTTGTCTTGATGAGGAATCTCATCATTAGCAAAACCATTAGAAAATCTTGATGGCGGAATTATGTCGCCATTAGAAGAAAACTAACCAGATCTTGATCTCGCCATCGTTGAAACATCGGCAATATCTTGAACGATATATCTCGTCATTAGCAAAATCAGTCAGTTTTTACTGGACGAGATATCTCGTCGAAACCCCTTGGAGAGTTAAACGTTACGTACTTTGTATGTTACCCAAGTTTGGTTGCATTACTTAGAAATGTTAACGTTTTAGGAATTTATTTATTTACCCTAAAAACTTAAATTGGAAAATTCTTATTCTCTTGAAATTGTTACTAATAAAACTTTTTGTATTTAAAATTGTTTCTATTCATATCATATTCAGCACGTAATTTTTTTATTTAAAGAAAAATCGTTTTTTTAATTCAACTACTTTTCGGATAATTAATTTGTTATAGTACAGTACAAATATGTTTGTATTGTATTTGAAGAAGTGTAAAACATATATTTATTAAGACTTTTGGAGCACCATATAAATTTGATTTCATCTTTTTAATGAGTCTTTCAACGTAAATGAGAAATGTCTCAGCAATATTTTAATACTATCAACATTCAAGGCTTCGTTTCACAGCGACCGTGATTTAAAATTACAAGGCGTTGTCGGACTTTTCCATTCGGGATTCATCCCGGACAGTCACCAATATCCCGTTGAGTTACTCTAATGCGATGCTAATTAACTACCTACCTACGTCGTTTCACAGCATACCAAGAAAAATTATTTTAGGATTTTAGAAAATTACCAAAAATGTATTGTCACGTTGCTATATATTACAAAAACTACATAGATATCAATGCAAATTTTTTGCGTGATGTTTCAAGAAAAGGTTTTATTTTGAAACATTTCTGCATCAAATTATAAGATAATGGATTAAAAAGGAAAATTAAGAGTGAACTATGCTCGCAGAGTTACTCTAAAATTATACCTATCAAAAATCTTCTACTCTATATTGAAAACTGTTTGTAAGTCTGAATATCGTCCAGCTAAAAAAAATGTTTAGAAATTTTTAATATGGCAATTTATTCTGGTAATCTGGTATGACTATGACGTTGATTTTTTTAATGTCGCGTATCTCCGAATTGAACTACAATAAATTAAATTTTTACATTCAATAAAATATCAAATTTTTGAAATTGAAGTGATTTAATACTTCAACCTTCATTTAACAGTGGTTAATGGTTTGAACAAAAAATAATGTTACCGAAAATTCACTATTAATGACTTTGATTTAGCTTTTTATCTACCATTTTGGTTTGTAACTCCGTGTCACTTTTTTCAATACTAGACTGAAATTATAGCCTCAATTAATAGCTATACTAAACGCAGAGCTAAGAGAGAAACCATCGTATTCTGGATGAAAAAGATTATTACTCTCATAATGACTTATAGAAAGTATGATGGGTTCGAAAGGTCAGAACCTGTGTAATAAGAAGTGGTATGTTAAATATAGCGCTTCTCTCAAACATTTATGGACAACTGCCTAGTTTTAAATAACAGGAAAAGTGTATCGACCATGCATGTTTTATGCAAGAATGAAATAAAGAGAATAAGTACAGGGTGTATAATATAAAGTTTGTCTATTCAAAGCAGTCTACTTAAACTACGGACTGTCGGATTGTCGTTAAATTTTCAGTACTTCTTAATGAGGCTATGGAAAAGAAATTCAGAGCAGCAAAATTGTTTAAAAATCACTACCAGGAGGCGTTTTACAATTTTATTCTGACCATTACAATGCAACACAGAACCAATTTGGGTACAATAAATTTAAAACATGTACAATATGTTAACCACCATTATCTGCTACCATCTGAAATCTCAGAATAGCATAGCATGTTCAACTGTTAAACGCAAGGACTTCCTGGAAGTGTTTAGAACGTGGAACGACATGCTTTCCTACGGATCTGCCAAGGTTACTACATTGTCAAAACAGACCCATTGTAAAACATGGCATGGATTCGGATCCGGTGAGCGTGGGGGTGAACAGTACTGAAGTACCGGCTGATGACTTGTTCATCAGTAAATGATTTCTAAGCACCTGTTCAACACACTGAATTGTTTAGTAATGATGAATAGCGAATTGCCAGTAACGAAACATGTATTTGGACCTGTGAGTCCAAGCTCTTCAAAGAATAATTTATGTTGACAAAAACCCACACCATACTGTTCCTTTTGGGGAATGTAAAGGAATTTCCAGGCATGAATTGGGAGATTTCTTCTTGCCCAAACTCAACAATTATCAGTGTTATGCATCATGTAGATAGAAATGGGCCTCGTCCTTCCATAGAATGTTCTAGGGCAATTCACTGACAATCTCGATCCGAATAAGAACTGTAGTACAAAGGTCTGTCGTGCAAGCTGATCAGTAAGAAGTTGTTTTGTGGAATGGTAGAAATTTTGCAAGGATAGTAGCGCGGAATGTTTTGAACAATTTTGTGGATCGTAGCATTAGGCTGGTCTAACGAATGTGCAAAGCGCCGAATAATGACATTGCCCATGACATTTGGCATCATATCCTCTTCTACTTTGGTCACCACATCTTCAACCACCTGCGCGGCAACAGGCTTTGGTTCTCTTCCGGATTTCACTTTCGACGACCCTGTTTCCCCAAAATATAGGATCATTTTTCGCAACCCATACACTGGAATTGAACCTTTACGAATGCCTTTCAACAACCTAAATCTTCGTAAGGCTTCTGATGCTGAATTCTAGTTTTAGTAAAACAACTTCGCCAGTAACGCACGTTCTCGTAAATGTAAAGTCATTTTGAGTTTAAGACAAAATGAAAATGAAAAAGTTCGTGAGAATGTTGTTCAAATAGTAAATAAGAGTAAAATAGATGGATGTGACGTACTAAAGGAAATTTGTATATTTGATACGGTTACGGTTATATGGTTATAAGCCGAAAAAAGTCCCCTGGTGGTGATTTGATTAACTATTTATCTTGCCATGAATATCCTTCCGATAACTTCGTTAAAACTATCTAAACATTTGGCGACATTCCAAAAAGTAGTTTTTGCTGCACAATGCTCATATTAGGTAAACTTTAATTAGACACTGTACATTAAGCATTCTATTTAAATAATTTTTGCTTCAAAACACCCGTTTTCCTTGATAAGTCAATATTATAAAAACTTCAATTTGTTATAATTCGACTATTTACTATTATATATACAAAATTTAGTTTTTACTTCATTGCATGAAAATAAAAACCAAAAATATTTTTTCTCTACTAGCAATCGTATAAATGTCAAATAATCTCATTAGACTTGTATGAGGCTGGTAGAATTTATACTTTCCACCGTTGATAGAAAGTAAAAGTTTTTACTGCTCTTAAATTATTCATAAATTAAATGCAGCAGTGAAAAACAATATCTGAGCTTTGGTAGGCTCAGTTAGAGAAAATAGTACTTAATTACGATGGAAAAATAGCGTGCATATTTACAGAGAAAGCAAACAGCAGCAAACAGAAAACGAATCTTATACTGGTGTCTTTTCGTGATTCAACGATTGTACTCAGTAGTTCGGATATCTAAGAAAATCCTGGTTTGATTTGCAAAAGAAATAGTGCAGTTATAAAAAGGCATTGGAAGAATACTTTTAAAAATTGAATTAAATTTAAGGTGTATAAAGGAAATCTTATTGACAACCTGTAACCAATAATTCTAAATCCCTTTTAAATACAAGAATAAACATGGGTAACATATTCAGTTAGATTTCACAGCAATTTCCGTGTTTGTCAAATCATGGTGTAAATGGTTGTACCTGTGACAACACAGAAGCTGCGTATGAGTTTAAGCAAGAATGTTTTGTGTTGAAATATACTAAAAGAAAATACAGATTATTGTTAGAATATGCTGGATTGAAATAAATTTAAATCTTAGAAAAAAAATATTTTATGTAAACATAACTATCTAATCCCCAAAATATTGAGATTAAATGGTATCGACTATGCACTGTGTTCAATTAAATTTATTTTTTTTATTATTATTCAAGTACAGATCCAGACCATTTTCAGGTAAACCTGAAATTTCTCAAGAAATACTATTTTTCAGATCACCAGTTTGAGAAAAACTGCTTTTCAGGATTCAGGAATTTTTATTCTTTGATAAAACAAATTTCAGAAGTACTTGAAGTGACTCGATGAGTCTCCCTCTGCTCAATGCATAATATATAGCATTTCTTTTGGTAAAATACTAATCCCTTTGAGATCTTTTGACTTCCTTTGAGTATTAATTTTGTACTTCTGTAGATAAAAACATCAGAGCAAAATTTTCACTTTGATGGTAGGTTTTTAAGGCGCAAAGGCCAAATCTGGCCGAGCAATGTTTTTCCTTCAAGTGAATGCATATACACACAAGGAAAGTTTTACCATAGCCAATGAAAGATAAGTAGCCTTAGCATTGCAGTTGAGAGGAGCTTCAAAAAGTGTGATCAACATGTCGACTAGTAGTCACGTGACTACTCTGTGGAAAATCGACTTGGTTGTCTGATTTGGCTCCTTATCGCCTCATTTGGCGTAATAACATCTTATGTCAGGTAGATGTGTGAATGCGCATTTTAATAGAATGGTGACAAAAATTATGAAATCCACAAAGTCTGCTATCTCAGGCAAACTATTCAGATGATGAATCAATGGATGAGGACTTCATCCCATGGATCAATCAGATTATGAATGTTCATTTCCACCCTGCAGACGAAAGTAGTCTAAGGGTCGCGTTGCCATTAGTTTTGGTCTCATGATCCGGGGCGCACAAAAAGGTTACCATTGCACACTCTATTTTTATATTTCCTCTATGGTTTGTACTGATATAGAAGAGAGAGAAGTACACACAGGGTAGTTGTAGGAATCGAACACGCGTCAGCAAGAGTAGAAGCAAACCACTGAGCCATGGTAGCCTTATTTTCCTTGGAATAAAAGGAAAATAAAAAAAGAAAAAGAAAATGAATAATAAATTTAGTTAGGAAGGAATAATATATTTAGTTAGGAATTTTAACATTTTAACAGATAAAACATTTTTACGTGATTAGAATTTAAAGCTATCTTTATAATTTGATCAGATTTTTTGATAATTTTGTTTATCTGTATCTGTTCAATAATACAGTAGCAGGATGAAAATTCTGGTAAATTTAGGTAAGTAGGTAGTTGAATTAACGTCGCACTGAAGCAACACAACAGGCTATTGGCTCAATCCCGAAAGGAAAGATCTGGGGGAAAGTCCGGCATAAATCCCGAAGGGAAAGACGCGAGGACAACACTTCGTTATTTTAAACCAGGGCCAGATTACGAGTTGACATATGAGCTGGCACCCCTCTTTCCAAACTTCCTCACCAACGTGAGGACATTTGAGGCCATGACAGATTTAACGTACATTAGCCCCCCCCCCCGTACACGACGGTCTTTGGTTGGATCGAGTTTCGAACTCGCAACTCTCAGTTGCTAATCCGCTACTCTTGCAAGCGGGATACCACAGCCCTCTGATAAATACATATAAAAACAGTACTTTTCATTCGCAAGTGTTGTATGATTCGAATAGTAGCAAAATACAAACCTTTTTTAATGCCCGACCATTGACCTCTTCGGCCTTCGGCACTACAACGGGCGAACTGGCGTCTATTTGTGAGAGAGCACACAGAGGGCAACTGCCCTTTCTTCTAACATGGACAAACACCAGAATCCATGCGCTTACAAAACGGTTTTCGAACCTGTGACCTACTTCGAAATTCGGTCCAGCAAAGACCGTCGTGTACACGGGGGGTCTGGTGCGCGTTAAACCTGCCGTGGCCTCAAACGTTCTCACGTTGGCGTGGTGGGGAAGTTTGGAGAGTGGAGTGCCAGCTCAGGCGTTGTTCTCGTCATCTGATCGCGGTTCAAAATTACGAGGCGTTATCCTTTGGTCTTTGGCTTTGGGATTGATCCCGGACCGTTGCCAGTAGCCCGTTGAATTAATTTTAACTTTCTGGCAAATCTGCCTGTTGGCTCAAAAAAACATTTTATTGTGATCCACGGTACCTGGTTCATGGTACCTGTCCATCCGGTTCGTGTATTAAATACACAGTTCCGTTGTACTGGGCATTGCCTTGTCTGGAAGGACTTTTAATAACGACTTGCATTCGCATTATGTGGAAGGGAAAACTAGCAAAACCTTCCATAATAACAATCAAAATTTATTAGCCAGCTTATTAGCGAGGACCTCCCTTCACAAACCGCCGTGTTATCGCACTAAACAATGTATTTTTTGGCACAAATCGAAGCGGTCTCATTCTCAGCACCGTGTCGTAAAACATGAGGTCTTCCCATTTAAATCGTTAGTGGCTACTTTCAATCCGGTGCAGAGGGGTCGCGTCTCGAACTAAGAAGTAGCCATTGTGTTGCTCCAGTGCGACATTAATTAACTACTTACCTACCTACTTGACTTTGTGCTCTCTTCGAAATGTGTTACGTTACTGGTTGTTGATAGTTATAACTACACTTGGCAAGGTGCTTTGGTTTGATCAACGAAACTACGTCATCTCACCGATTGCATTAGCATGAGATATGTTGATCCATTGCTCTAATGTGTTTGCATCCAGTGTGGCTGAGTATTCTCTCCGTGTGTATCTGAATAATTATAGGGAGTAAGCTGATAGATGGTTCAAAACGACCATATTAATGAGGTCTAAGGATTGATAGAATTCGTATTAGCTTAAGATCCGTAGACTTTTTGTAATTTGTTTTTTCAAAACTATTTTTCCGATCCGAAAAATCATATTTTCATATTTTAAAACGCTGTGGCTATACATCTAAAATATGAAAGGTAGATAGGTTGTTGAATTAATTTCGTATTGGTAAAACACAACGAAAATATGAAAGGAGAATTAAACAAATCTAACAAAATTTTTACTTAAACAATAAAAGTATTATGATTGTTTTAATACTGTTATTACAATCCTACACAATCTATATATATAAAATAGGATGTGTGTGTGTGTATGTGTGTGTGTGGGTATATTTTCTATACAAATCTACACCGTTTGACCAATCCACACCAAATTTGGTACACTTATATTTTAGAACACTGCGGTCAGCATAGGTTAACTCTTAACCCCCGTTCTATTGGCCCTGGGGGGCTAAAAACTATTCGAAATCGCAATAGAAATAACATTGAGCATAGATTGATTGCTTTAGGCAGCGATGGTTGCTTTACCACTGTTGATCGAAAAACAATTTTTTCCGAAACAAATTAAATTACAGTATTTATGTTTGAACTGACTTTTTAGTTCTTCCCATGATGTAAATAAATTATAGATATTTTATTGATGAAGGGGGAAAGAATATTTTAAAATATTTATGTTTGCAAGGAAATTCAAGGAAAGGTTTTCAGGAGTTCAAGGATTATTTTCAAGGAAAGTTGGTGTATATTTCGACCAACTTTCCTTAAATAATTTATTGAATACGTAATGATTTGTAGAATTCTGTTTCACGAGGCTTTTTAGGTAAGGCGTGTAACTTATTTTAAAATGTCCGGAATAGATACAAGTGAATCCTCCGTTGAAAGCAGTGATTTTCTTTCTGAAAAATTCTGTAAAATCGACCTTCTGCATTTTGAAAAAATTCTATCTATTCAGTTTAATTTGTCTACACCGATTATATTTATTTCTAAACCAAGCACCGTTATTCCGAAAAGCACAAACGAAAAACTCATTGATCATAAAAGCGTAATTTTGCTACTCGGTATCTGGCAGCACCAGAATTAATGTTTACTTTTTTTATAAAACTTTGTAGAACTTTCTAGAAAGTTGGGGAAACGGAAACTTAATTGGACTCATGGAGGAGAACATTCCAGCACCCACTCGATTCTTAGCTGGTCGTATTTAAAGGAAGTTAACTCGGTAAGTCTTCCAGTTTATCATCTTTCAGTGAATTTCACAGTTTTAATTCGCTCTTTTAGTTGATTGTATAAGTGTTTCCTACTTTATTCGACAGTGATAGTGTACATTTGGATTTATATTTCTAAACTGATGTAAGTACTTCATAATTTTGAATTTGTTTCTTCGTTAATTTTAGCTTTTTATTGTATTCTATAATAGATTTCATTGTTCAGTGAGAGTGTGCCTTTTGCTTAATTTATGAAATACCTTTTTGTATTCATTTACAGATTTCTTTGCTGTAGCAATGTCTTCAAGGAAGCGGAAGGCGATCGGCCAAGTACAGTCAACTGCTAAGATGATGAAAGATAAGCGTAGTCAAGAAACTTCCAAGGAGAGGAATAGAAGACTTGCGATTGCGAGAGAGAGAGAGCTACTATATCTAGAGCAACAGAGATGGCACAGCAGCGTGAAGTCCAACTACAGGATAAGAGAGATAGTGTCAAACGATCACGGACTGCACACCATTTTAGCTTAGCATTGGAAGGATTCCACACGATTCGCATAAAGACTACTCGCTGCATGCAAGAGTTACCATTGGGAAAATTGAAATGGTTTGTAGTTACTGTCAAGCCAAAAAGTTTAAATCAGAGTCTACTGGTATTTGTTTCAAAAATGGAAAAATGATTCTCTGCCAACTGTAACCACCACCACAAGAACTTTTGACATACACATCAGGAGATACGTCAGAGTCGAAGCATTTTCTTAGTAACATCAGAAAATACAACTCATGTTTCCAAATGACATCATTCGGTGCCACATCAGTTGTTGGACAGCCCAGATTTCCATCGACATTCAAGGTGCTAGGGCATATTTACCATAGAGCGGGATCGTTGCTTCCGCTGACAGATCAACCACCAAAATTTCTACAACTATATTTTATTCAAAACGAACAAATGGAAACTGATCAGAGGTGCGCCTACATCTCGGGAACAAGACGTCAGATTGTGTTAAACTTACAGAGGATATTTCATGAGCACAATAATCTTATTAAAACGTTTGAAACAGCATTGGAACGTATGCCAACAGATGAATATAAAGTAGTCATAAGAGCAGACCGAAGACCAGCAGGTGAACACGAGCGGCGCTTTAACTCTCCTCAAGCAGATCAGGTCGCGGTGGTTATATCAGGCGATGAGTTCCATCAACGGGATATCGTTATTCAACGACGAGGTGAATCATTGCAGCGCATTTCGGAAACACATCGATCTTATGATGCTCTGGAGTACCCAGTGATATTCCCCCTCATGGTGAAGATGGATATCATTTTAATCTGAGGCAGATCAACCCAAGAACAGGTGAAACAACCAGCAAGAAAATTTCAGCGATGGATTTCCATGCGTACAGATTAGTGGTTCGAGATACTGAGCAGTACCACGTATTGAACTGCAGGCAATTGTTTCATCAGTTCATCTTCGATATGTACACAAAAGTCGAGAGTGAGCGTCTCCTTTACATTCGTCTAAATCAACGTAAACTGAGAGTTGACGAATATATTCACCTGAGAGATGCTGTGGGAAATGACGGGAACGTTGAAAACCTCGGTGCCTTGGTCATCCTACCAGCTACATTTACAGGAGTCCCAGACACATGCGCGAATACACGCAAAATGCTATGACGTACGTGAGGACGTACGGGAGACCAGACTTATTTATCACCTTCACCTGCAATCCGACTTGGACGGAGACCAAGGAGGTTCTTACCAATGGTCAATTACCCAGTGAGCGCCACGACAGTTGAAACTGATTGACGTTTTAACAAAGGGCCATGTATTTGGAATACCGAGATGCTGGATGTATACGATTTAATTATTATTTTATTTCTATGAGGAGTTTTTTATTTTTACATGAATATTATGAATATTTGATTGATAAAAAAAGAATATTTAAAATATTTCATTATTCATAATTTACATTTTGTAATGGAACACGAAAAACTTCAACTCATTAATCATAAAAGCGTAATTTTGTTATTTTAGATTTGGCAAACCAGAATTAATGTTTTATTATTTTATAAATTTGATTTAGAATCCCGAGTTTCTCTGTTTGAGTTAACACAGCGAAATGTTGCAGTCATATTTGAGCATTACTAAATTTCATAAATCATTATCGTCTTTATCAATATTTTCAAATTTCTTTTTTCGAATTCCTCTATTTCAGAATACACTCAGGCAATCAAAATTCGACACTGTACATCATTCGTTTTTTAGAATTCTGCATTTTTTCGTCGGAATTTCGTTTCTGTTCGTATTTATGTCTCAATCTTTTACATATTGCAATATATTCAGGAATTAAATGCATATATTTGCGTCCGAAGTATATAGTAGAAGCTATGAAAAAGTTAAAACGTATTTTCCGTACAACTTAAATGATTGCATTTTTCTGTGAAAAAAAGTGATTATTCTAATTCACTTTTCAAGCAACATTTAACCATTTCAACCCGCGCAACGCCGGGTAATTCAGCTAGTACTTTAATAAAACAATTTTCCCCTATACAGTCCCATTTGTTTTCTATATGAACTCTTGCAATGAAAGGTTTTTCATTTCATGGAAATAGCCCTTAGTGTTACTCCAGTGCGACGTAAATTCAACTACCAACAATTTCAAGGAAATCCCATGAATAGCAATACTTTTCCTATAAAAATACGTTACACTCGTTGAAACTATAATTACTGGCGAATTAGAATTGTCTTTAGAATTAGTCTAAAAATAATGAGAAGACAGTTTTATTGTAAGGGAAAGAAAGTTTGAACGAAAAATAGGCTTTCTTTGCTGCAGATATTGTTTAAAAAATAATTACAAACACAATTGATCATGTATTAAACTGATCTAATTTGCAGAGATCCCATGTGATCGTATTACTAATCAGAAAAGAGACAAAGCAATAAAACGTTCTCACAACGTATGGAGAGCACGAAATAAAACAGAGGACACCTTTTCTTACTTCCGGGAGACTCATTAACAGGAATCATTAATAAAACCCGGCTTTTTGCTACTTTTTATGCATTGTCAGAAATCAACTGCAATTAAAATTTATACTTTGAACAAAATAATATGGTAAATATATTATGGTATATTAACAAAATTATTATATTTTACTGATTAGCATATTTTATCCTAATTATTTAAATAAATATACTTTACCTTCATTTTAAACACGTAAATTTTGTTTTGGGCTGAGTCACAAGTTAGCATAACCTCATTTACCCCAGATCCTCAAAAGTATAGCTTCAGCTCTGAATGCAAGTTGTTCCGATACTGATAAAACATTTCAAATGCCGTTCAAACTACAGAAATTATGCATTACATTTTGAATTAGGTATTAGAGAAATGATGGTTATAACCAGTTGACTTAAGAACGCGAGAACTTTGGGGCTTACAAATTATTTTTAATAATATTCGTACTAATTGCATACACGAACAAAATCCATACTTAAAACAGAATAAAAATACACAGCAAAACGTCCAATTTGAATTTAAAATTTCAGAGGAAACAAAGTAAACAAACATTTTAATCACTTTTTCTAATTTCCTTAATGTACTTACCGAAAGTAGCATCTTACACCAGTCTTCCTCTAACTTTTAGCATCCATTGCTTAACAAGCTGATGGATGGTTGTAACAAATGGATGGATCAATTAAAAGCATTCCTTTTGACATTAATATTTTTAGAAATATGATGCAGAACATTTAGTCTTTTCGTACGATTATAAGTTTATAACTTATTTAAAAAGAATGATCGTTTTAGTTTCCACGGATACCTGGACGGCTACGTATTTCCTGACGAGAAATTCAGCATTGCAATCTATTTTACTTGATGACTACTTTATTCGCGGGTAGTGTACTTGTAGTTTAAAAAAATTTCGCCGCTTGAAGTGTTTGGATTCAATGAATAAGCATAATGTTAGAATGGGGTAAAGTCTTATGTGTATCTAAAAATGTTAAGACAAGTCACCTATTCAAACTTTTGATATTCCTAAAAGTTTGTTATGAAATTCTGTCTTGAAATTTTCAGCTCAAAAACTGCTTTACTTCAATTTATATATAATTCTCTTACATGGCTACAAAAGGGGTCGAATTTCTAAATCTCCGATGGCAACTTCGTCGGTCAGAGTAAACAAACTGCATTTGCACGATTATTGAATTGTAAGCATAAACAATCGTGATCGTTTGCGCTTAGCGTGGATGTCCCGTGACAGTGCGATCGGATGATTTGAAATGTAATACCTTATTTTATATCTTAACTTATTTGTGTTACGTTTGCGTTGGATTTCAAGTAAAAGCTTATCAGTCATCAATTAGGAAATCATTATTATCAGTTGGAAATTAGGAAAAATAATGAATTTAAGTCTTGCTGTCGGATATTTTATCCGAAATCAACCAAGACAAACTGAACAGAGCCAGGGAACAATTCAGGAATCCAGTTTAAGATCAATTCAAAACGAAGCCGATAATCACCGTCGCGCCAAACGTGTGTGTATTCGAAACGATGTTGACGAACATAATTGTGGAACTATGTGCGAATAGTGCGATTTTTGCGGGGCTTTTTTTGGAAGAAAGCTAAATACTGCCAATAAGTATACCAAATGTTGCCATGATGGAAAGGTTCGGCTACCGGCATTATCTGATGCACCGGAGCTACTGAAAGTATTGCTAACTGAAAATTCTCCAGATGCTAAAAATTATCGCCAGCTAATTTGTGAATACAACTCTGCATTAGCATTCGCGTCGATGGGAGCACAAATTAAGTCACCACGTGGAACTGAACCATATTGTTACCGGTTACATGGTCAAGTGTACCACAGAGTTCCCCCCCCCCCCCTCTATGCAAGTGACCAACATAAAGAAGGATACGGACAGCTTTATATATTCGACTCCAGTGAGGCAACAGAGAAATGCTTGAGTAACAATCAAAATTGCCTGCAACATGTATTTGAAAAACTTGATTTTATGTTAAGAGAAATCAATCCCTTTACTCAATCTTATCTTCAAATGCACCGACTGGTACAAGAACACCCAACTACATCTGTAAAAATGGTATTTTTGGAAGATAAAAATTTGGATATGCGGCGCTATAATGCTCCTACTTTGTGCACTGAAGTTGCAGCTATATTTGTTGGTGATAATGGAGAGCCCTCAGTCAACCGAGACATTTGTGTATACCCAATCGATGATACATGCCAAAGCATTTCACCACTAAATCAATGTTGTGATCCAATGACCTATCCTTTGCTATTTCCAAGGGGCGAGTGTAGTTGGAACACTGGAATGGAACATGTAGAAGAGAGGAGAACAGCAAAGCGCACCCGTGTCACTCAACTACAATATTATGCATAGACTTTCCCAGCGAAATGGTTTCAGTATTTTGCACAGTAGTGGTAAACGTTTTCAGTAATATATTGTTGATGCGTATGTGAAAACTGAAGGCTCACGTTTACATTTTTTGCGACAAAATCAAAAAGATTTGAGAATTGAACTTTATCGGGGGCATTTAGATGCTTTAGAATGTCGAACACATAATGAAAATATGCGCACAGGAAAACTTATTATACTGCCATCTTCTTACCAAGGGAGCCCACGTCATATGCAACAGAATTACCAAGATGCAATGGCAATGATACGCAAGTTTGGTAAGCAAGCTCTTTTTGACGTTTACTTGCAACCCATCTTGACTTGAAATTTTAAATAACGTCCAGAAATTCGACCTGATATTGTTGTACGTGTGTTTAACCCTCTATGGGCCCGTGTAACTTTCAGGTCACATGCTTATATATCGACATTTTTCCAAATAATTTTAGTTTTTTCACAAGATGACGTATACGTCTTAATTATATAATGTCTCTGAGGTAACCAATAACAGTATTGATGACGGTTGGCAGCACCATCAATCTGAAATATCAAAGTAAATGCCTAGGAAGTTGTCTGCAGATAGAAACCAACGGAACCATCTTGTGCAAGTGACATTATTTGGGCTTCTGTAGGTGTTTTGATAATTTGTGTAAAAAATTATAAACTGCTTTGCATGGTAATTTATTGAAATTTGCATCTTAGACAATTTATTTTTCATGCTGCATATTTATATTGTCAAGAATCTGCCACAAACAGAAAAACTACTCACCTACTAGACTAAAATGGTTTAGTACACGGTGAGCGAGCGAAGCGCGCTTGGATCGCGGAACGATCCAAAAGGAACTGCGTTAGCAGTTCCTGGGGATTGGCGAACGAAAGCGAGCAGGGGGCTGGAGCCCCTAATACTACATATATATTAGTCCATCTAATGACCAGCTGCCTCACATGGAGAAATTTCTATTCGATGCACAACTCAAGATCAAAAGTAACGTTTTCATCTAATATACAGTTAAGTTCTAAACTAGCGATATTTCCGAATAGAGAAATCGAATATTGGAGGATCATTCAAAAATTAATTGGCGTTTTCTTTTAAAAACCATACACAATTGACGTTTTTCAAAAACTTCATATACAATTTTTAGCCATACCCTTTGCCTATTTTTCTCCGTAATCACGCTGAATATTGGGAAATCTTTCATTGTGATACACTGAACATTGTGATACACTGAACATTATGATACACTGAAATAAGTTTATATATAACAGGAATGTATTCAGGGGTGAGCCCAAGAAGTTCGATCCCTGCTCGATATATTTTTGGCGTTAAAGATATAATCAAAAACACATGCTAAATAATCAGGGTGTTTCGAAAATATCTGACCACATTGTAAAGGGTGGTAGAGGTGCCCAAACTAAACATTTTTATCAAAGAATGTGTCCGGAAATACCGCGTTTAGGTGGTAGAGGGCGCTGTTTATGTCAGCCGACAACATCGTTTCTGTGGCGGGGGGCGTCATTCCCAAGCTCCGAATTCGTGTAGCGATGCATATCGTTGAAAATCCGAAAAGGGAAGAACACTTTACGACTGACTTAAACAGCACCCTCTACCACCTAATGTCTTTCCGGATACATTCTTTGAAAAAATTTTAGTTTAGGCCCCTCTACCACCCTTTACAGTTTGATCAGGCGTTTTCGAAACTATTCAATCAACGTATTGAAGATTCGCTAATCTTAACTACTTGATGTGCGAACAAAAGCCAAAAACTATTAAAAGTATTGCTTGTTAACATTAGGGCAATTTGTTTGGAACAGGAAACAAAGAGGACTAAGCGATCCCCTCCACCAAAAAAATATTATTTTCTGAATACTGAATACATGTCTGGCTCTGCCCTCTTCATAGAGCTCTCCTACAATTTCAATCAATTTATAATAGCCCCCTTAGTGCATCGTTAAAGTATTACTCAAGAACCTCAAGGAAACTCATTCAACAGTTCCTGTTCTCTGGTCAGTGCGTAGGCTGGCGTTGTCTTGGTGATGCACGCTTTGACCTGGTCTGTTCTTAAACATGTTTAACATCAGATTAATTAAAACCTCCAAACATGAGCAAGTATCCGATGAATCTCAATAGACCATTGATGATTTCAGAAAACTAAAAACCCATCGATAAACAGTCGCTGTGAATTTCAGTGTGCTTCATTTGAAAAGATCGTAACTAACCAAACAGATGACGCGTTGAAAATAGGTGCCAAATGATAGCAACCACTGCACTGAGTCGTCTCTTTTAAATGAGCAGTCTTGAAACTAGGTCATGAAATTCAGCATATACAGGATCTTGCGACATAAAACTCCAAAATCCAATCCAATCGGTATATACAGGATTTGAAAATCGATGAGTAATATCGAAACAATTACCAATTTTGTAGGTTTTATCAAGTTACTTATTGGTTACTGGATATTTTGGATGTGTGCCAAAACATATCTAGAAAAATTTACATTTGTTAGAGATTCGTTTTAAACTTATAAAACTGTAAATCTTTATTTTTGAAGTTGATTCCAGTCTTTTAAATCCGAAACGCTATCTGCCATTCTGAATGAGTATTTTTTAAAACGGTCATTTACTAAGAATTGACCTTATTAATTCCTTAGTTTTTATAATTCCTTGCATGTCGTATGCGGAAATAGTACCTATAAATGACCACGCCCCGTCAGTACCTTCCGTTAGAAAAAAAATGAGAACTATAGGCCCATAAAAACCGGTACTAAGAACTTCCGGTATTTAGAATGTTGGCAAATACACTCATGTCCAAAAGGCAAACATAATTGCTCTTTATGTAAATATTTCAGAAAATCTATATCGGAATGGAAGGTATGTGGGTGTAATAGGATTATAGAAGAAAACAATGCAAAACAAGGATAATGTCTTATCCAAAGAAAAGAGTGGAAAGAAAAAGATTCACAATACGAGTGTCAACTTAAATGAAACAGAATGATTAAAACAATGTGATGCTGAAGTTTAATACGGTGTGTGGGAACCTTTGGTAACCACACATGCTGCACAACGATTTCCCATACATTCGATAAGGGTATGGATGAGTGTGCTCAGAGTTCCAAGCCGCACGGAGCAGTTTTCAATTCCGGAAAGGAGCTTGGTGGGTGGCCGAGATATGAGTGTATTTAATCCCTACCTGGAGGTTGATTCTACGCTCAAACGTTCTTTACTTTCTGAAAGTCTAATGCTGTGAAGGATGTCGTCGCTCACAGGTTAGCCCACTGCACTACCAACCAATGCGGCGCAGGTTTGATGCCTTCCTGGGTGTATTTCTCATGTGTCAGCAAAACTTTCTTTGTATGCATGTCCATTACTTAACGTTGCTTTGTGTTTGGTGCAGCATGGTAAAATATGGTCTTTGCTCCACAAAACCCAACCTTACTGTCGTGCTAATCGAGAAAGCAGTGTCAAGTTCGGCCTTCTCCAGTTGACGGTTACGTGTTGAACATATAAATATCGCCTATACTAAATTCCAACTATTCATCCAATTGTTGATTGAATGTGCTTTACTTTCAAGCCGCTGAGGCATTAGATACTTTTATACAAGGGCATGTTAAGAATCGTTTACCCAAAGACAAAACTTAGATATCTCTGACTAGCATGGACGCAGTGGCGTAACCTCCATGGAAGCCCAACATACCCTCACAAAAATAATTAAAATTAGGTGGCCAAAAAATCAATAAAACCTGAAGTAAAAACGATTTCTTAATATAAATATGAGTGAGACGTCAGTTCATTTTAACGTCTTGGATTTTCACTGCATAAAGCCAACCAGGAACTGTTGCCTCAACCTTAGTCAAAATAGTTCCTTACTATGATTGTGTGTGGTTAATGGTGTTTGCAACCACTTCCTTACTGAAGGCAACCAATTCTTACTGAAGGTACCCATTTCGTTTCATACACAATGGGTACCATCAGTAAGGACTCCTTTCCGCTACCCCTTGCTTCACAGAGAGGCTAGAGTCCAGTTCAAATATGTGCAATCTATCCTTGCGAATGGTGCTATTCTCTTTTCCCCGCCTCTGTAGACAACTTCTAGCTCCAAGACCATGTTTTGATCATCCAGTTGTCAGGGTTGGACGCAAGCATGCCTTTTAATGTAGGGCTAATTATTTGTATTTTATTTGCCTTTGAGGAAATCGTCGGTCGGAATTTTGATCCAATGCCGTCGATTTACGCATTCTTTTCCCCACTTCTAAAAATTATTTGTAGTTTGCCTTTGACTAAAAGTGGTGAATCTATTTAACGTATAAGGTTGTCTAAAGATAAGCATAAGATTTTTTGCTTTTGATCCCATTTCGGCATCCCTAGTCCAATCCATATAAGATGTAGGCTATCCTTGAGGATGGTGTCATTCCCTTATCCACCTCTATAAAAATGTGTATTTTATTGCCTTTGAAGAAAAGAAATGGTGAATCTTGTTGACGTAAGGTTGTCTAAAGCTAAGCATCAGATATTTTTTATTTTCGATCCAATCTTGTGTCATCCCTAGTTGGCAATATCATGATATGCTACTGCATCGCAGTATAAGTGTAATCCACAAAGCATGAAAATTTGAAATGTTTACACTTTTACTTCCAGGAACGAATAAAGGAAAAGGATATTTATCACCCAAGATGAGCCCATACCATGCCCTCATTCTGTCGTTGGTGACAGTAACCTCTGTATGCTACATGGTGAAAGCCTCTAGGTTCAACCGCAACGAAGCACGCTGCGCGGTTATCTGCAACAACAGGGACAGCGAGGAATGCCGAATTTGCAACACTAGGATACCAATGAGGTTCGGTAAAAGAAACGGAGGATTCCTCCCACCTGCAGCCTATTTGTATGACTTGGAAACTCTCCCGAAGCCTGATGTCCGCATCCTGGCTTTGGTCGATGGAGATGATCAGGATTCCCAGTACAGTGAAAATTGATGAAGGTCTGAGGGAGCAGAAGAAATTTGTCATCTTGTGATGTTTAAAGAGCACCATCTTACATTTACTGGCATTTTCTCTTTAAAAGTAGCGTGATGTTTTCAATTAACGTTTCATCGAAATTTGTGTCAAAAGAAAATTTTTAAATTCTTAATTTTGTTGTAGAAGTGAGATTTATCAATAAATGATTTCATTCGTGACTATGAATTGGTTTTGACTCACTATCGCATTTTGAAATGAAACAAGCTTTAAAATACTATATGCCCAATGAGGAATATTAGAAATAATGAAATTTATGATGGCAAATTTGAAAAATATGAAATTTAGTATGGCAAAAAAACCTAGAGATAAAGCTGGTTTAACATTAAAACATATCAAAATAGTATTTTTTAACATGAACTTCCCAATTCACATTGCATACATTTTAAAAAACCTTTTAAGACTCTTAGGGACATTTTATAGTAACATCACAACAAATCAGTGATATGCTTATATCATAAGGCAGGGATGGGACACGAATTCAACAAGATGTCCCTGTGCAAGTTTAATGCATATCAATTTATAGGGAATTATATTCTTTTGACTATCTTTTAATTTGCTCTAATGTAATAATCTATGAAAAGAGAGGGATGCTTCATTTTTTTTCTGGATATAAAGTGGTGAAATCACCCTTCAAACACACACAACTGCAATAGTTGTTATGCGAAGTGTCTATACCAAATACAAATAGTTCATGATTAAGAAAATGCAAGAGTATAAAAGAAGCATACTTCAGATAACACAGAAAATAGCTTTTTAATTTTACAAAATAAGTTTTACAATTTTTAGAAAGAAAAATGTAAAAGATGATTACTTTAAAGTACATTGAACAAAATGTGACTGATACAATTTCCCTATCAATGCTTGATAATGAAAAGCTCAAAATTAACAAACATATTAGCATCAATGCCAACAAATACACCAAAAAATTAAAAACAATCATACTAACATAATGGATATTTACAAATGAATACAGTGCTTTCTTTGAGTTTACTCTTCTGTGTACATTTTCAAAAGCAGCTAAATTTAAAAATTTATAAATGAACATAAACTAACATTAACTTTCCATCACAGCATAATAAAAATTGCACATCAAAATGAGACAAATATAGTAAAATCATTAAGAAACAAGCCATAATTCCTTGAAATACTATTTATAATACTCACTAAATGTGAACAGTAAAATAGATGTACAGGCCTTTAACAAAAACTACTTTTAAAATAATCTGATTAAAACCACATAAATTAGTTCACAAAGCAGTTTTATAGCAAAGTAAAGCTAATAGAATATTTGGTCACCTTAGAATATATATAAGTAAATTATACTACAAATTCAAACAAAAAATTAATATATAAATACTAATCACACTTACAATGCATGAAAGACTTAACACAGAACTAAAAAGTTAAGGTAAGATAGATCATGTTTATAAATTGTAGCATTGATAATTTGGTAAAAGATTTTTGAAAGGTTAGTGCAAATGATAAAAAATATCAGCTACGAAATTGGATGAATCAAATGAAATTTTAAATGTCTCATAATCAGTTTGTAGATAAGTGATATTTCATTTGACATTTACAAAAGTACAAAAAAAACTAAATTTAACAAGTGTTAATATTTAAATTTAAAATATAAATTAGTTTAAAATGTTTAATTCAAACTTGAAATGTGTAGGAATTAGAATAGTTTAAAATTTCAACAAATTGACTAAGAAAAGAAAAAAAATATTTTGAAAAGTGAAATTGAGAAAAACTAGAAGATTTTGCAACAGAAAAACCATGAAATACAAGTAAATGTCACGTAAACATACTCGAATTCAAATTTCACTTAACTAGTATTATAATTAAAAACGAAACCATAAAAAGAGAACATACAATATCATGCTGTTTTCTTAAAATACAATCACAGACCTGGAACTATTAACTTTTAATTAACAAATACACAAGGGTTAGCAATATTAATAAATCAATTTTTAATAATTTTTTCATAAAAATTCTCACTATTATATCAAAAAAATTTTGGATTAAAGGAACATAACACAAAGAAAGTTCAGACACTGCATTAATCGTGGAAACAAGGTAAGTAAAAATTCAAAAGTGAAATGAGCTTGCATTACTATTCTATTTGATAAAATAAATTGACTAAACTTTAACGAACAACTGTTTAAAAGATTTTTTAATACACAATGTCCCAAAGACCAATGTTACCAAAAGAAAGCTGACATGATAATACCAATTATGTGACGACATAGTTAAAAGTATTGAGTAAAGAATAATTTCTGTAAACATTATCAGTTTAAAATCTCTGCACGTAAATAAAACAAGTTTTCATTAATTGATATATAGATATTAAAATGAGATAAGCATATATTTTTATTACCTCAGAAGCTGAATGTGTATACAGTATCAATAAAGATACACAGATCATGTAGTTTGGCAACTTTGGAAAGAAAGTGAGACAAATTTAATTGACTAATGAAGTTTGTTATTTTCTTCAGCCTTTCAAAAATTATATAAAGCAAACATTAAGATCCATTTAAGTATAGATAGAGCTACATTGCTTTTCTACAAAATATCTACTCCATAATAAGTGTTTATTAATCAGTTAAATACAAGTTATTAAATAGACAACCATCAAAAAGTATATGCTGAAAACTGCACAAGTATTAGTACAATATTACTGGAGTTTGTCCACTTTTAAAAACATACCATTGGCCTACAAGTGAAACACATAGACTATAAAGACATAGTTCTGAGAAAACGAAAAGGGAAAATTTCTACTCACTAAGTGTTTCTCAAGGGAAAATCTAACCTTCATGCAAATAAAAAAACCTTAGTGCACTTTATCACCATCACATTATGGTTTAGAAAAATTAAACACATATTTTGAAAATGTTTACTTTATGTTTCACTTGTAAGCCAGCTATAGATCCAACAAATTTTAATACGTAAAATTGTCACTAAGTACCCCCAATATATTGAACAAATATTGTACCATAATATTTTTATAAATAACATTACTTTTCTTCTAAAACCTAGAGTTTAAGATGATTTTAAGCACATGTATTCATTTCTGACAATGGAATCCATTCTCAGCTGTCCACAAAGTTGGTAACAATTGAGCATAATGAACCATGTTTCATTCTATTTTCATAACAAATGCAGCACAAATGGTGCAAAACAGGGATAAGCTTCTAGATTCAGTAATGAACACTCATTCTAATCACATTTATGACAATAACGTACAAAACAGTTATTTGTAAAATAAAAGGTATCAAACAATAACACATTTTTGCTACAAATTTTACAAATATTATATCTATAGATATCAATGTGCAAAATTATCACAGTTGCATGACTATATTTTACCTGTAAAATAATATGTTGGCATATAGTCGTACTAAAATATGCATGATGTGAATGCTTAAGTTGGTAACACAAACTATTAGGAACTTAAGGATACAGAAACAATTATAGCAACAATCACAGTAACAATAACTAAAATAAAAACAAAGCAGCAGAGTTTATTGCGATACGATTTCTGAAAAGAAAAATATAGATAATTTAAAAAACAATTTTAAAAAATTAGATAAAATTTTGATACAAACATCCAAAATTACATTAATATCTGAAATCCTAACAAATAATAACTTTTATCTAAGAACATCTCTCAAACAATTATTATTAATTATGCTAAAAATTAACATTAAAAAGAAATTGTATATGTGAATTACTTTTTAGGTAAATTTATTTTGCAAGTATAAAATTCGAAATATATATAGTTCCTGCATGCGTAGCATAGAAATGGACATTATATATGTACATCTTGAAAGCATTATACTGATATAAAGAATGCCAAATCTGCTCTAAGCGATTCATTCACTAATTTTGCCACTTATGTTAAGTATGCTTTGATTTGAGCTATGAAAGCTGATTATTATTGCTAAAATTGCATAGAAGAGTGCAATGCTGATAGGAAATTCTTCAATAACCTAATTACAGAAGGCAATGTGAAGTCTGTAAGATAGGAATCCGCACAACGAAGAGAATGGTAGCAAGTAGAATAGGTTTATGTCCAAATTTACAAAATCGACTTTTCACAAATGAATGGGATGCAATTAATGTAGATGCTCAGAAACTTATTCTAGAAAAGTGACTGAGATGTGCTTTTTGCAATGCATTTTATTGGAAATATTTAATACCAGTAAAAGTATACAAAATGCTGTTACATATTTAGGGTAATTTTATTTTATTATATTTAGAGGTTCGAAATTCACTTATGGAATATGGATGCGATATTCATCATGAATGCATCGAAATAAGATATGAAATGTGAATAACGACACTTCACCATCAATGGATATAAACAATTAAGAACAGATTTTAGATGTCAAAATTTACAAAATGAACTTTCCCAAAGTGAATGTGATGCAAAGTAAGTGGATGTTTCTATGCCAATTCTGGTAAAATGACTCCAATGTGCACTTTTTGCCATGCACTGTAAAAGATGTAACTACATAAAATGTTGCTTTATATTTTTGATTAATTTTATTTCAGTTGGTGGTATGATGTAAATTTGATGCTATATTCATTATAAATGGAATTAATTAAATTTCAAATGTGAGTAACAATACTGCCATCAATAAGCAATTAAGAAACTTTAGAGCAGATGCTATGTGTGCTCTGTTGAAAGCATCAATGATTGTACATACCATATAGTCCCTGGCTTTTGATAAATTTTCTGCCCCTTCTTCAACATTGTGAGCAGTGTTTGTAATATGATCTTCAATGGTACCTGAAAACATAATTACAGTTGAAACACACACATCAGTTTGAGGAACAGAAGCTTCTTTACAAAAACAAAAATTGCAGCAATGCTAGAGAAACCCTAACAAACTCCAATAACACATTATTCTTTATTCACTTTATCCATAATCAATCACAAAATTATAATATAGAAATAAATAATAATGGGTTATGAAGAGGGAGCACAAATATTTCTTACTTCAAGACTTAACTAATCAAAAGATATAAATATTTTTAGATCCCTTTCAAAAGAAAAGTAATTTTTAATTTTAAATCAAAATATGCACATTCATAGCTTTTGAACAGATACAACAGAAAGATTAAATAGTTGAATTCCTGATTTTATACTTATTTTATTTTAAAATTGAATGTTAAAATCAGAAGACCAGTTTTGTGTTTAGTGACTAAGTTGAACAAAATGCAGGCATTTACTTTATTAAAACAAAATACTATGTAACAATGCCTCCACAGGAAATTTTTATCAGTTTTACAAAATTATGAACTAATATGTGATCAATTATCCTACAAGACATTCACTGCAACTTGACCTGCCATTTGAAAATTAATTTTTTAATCAAATTTAAACAATAATTTAATTTTATATAACAATATTTGTACAGGGAAATTTAATCAACATTTTAAAAATTATGAACTCAAGTGACACAATGCATCCCAAAAGATATTAATTGCAAATTAACCTTGCTTTGTAATTAAAAGTTTTTATCAAATTTAAACAAAAAGTTTAAAAAACAATATTACCAGTTTTGTTATAAATTGTAGTGCAATGAACTAAAGCATTCCATTGCAGTAGATATGGAAATCTTGTAAGTCTTTTACTAAACGAATATTCTAAAACATAAGTAGTAAAAGAGAAACAAAGAAATATGCATACCTATCGTGTCCCCTTGTTCGCGCACCATTGCTGCCAAATCAAGAAATACTTTGTTCACATCCAACATGTCAGTTTCAATTTGTCTTATCCTTTCTTCTCTTTCTAATAGCAAACCCTGAAAGTTGTGTTCACTGTCACTCAAATTTACACTCAGACTGAAGTGAATCAAACATAAAGATATATCCATTGCTAAATCTATAAAACTATTCAAGTTAGAATGAAATGTTATGCACAGAAATCCTACTTACTCAGAAAGCCATGATTTTTAAAGTTCTTAAAATTCTATATCTTACATTATAGATTAATGTCATGAAATGATTAAGTTACATTACATCTTGAAACACGAGTTTGGTGTATTAATGCCAATTTCCCGATGTCTTCTATAAACCAGCAAAGCAATATGCATAAAGTTAACACTAGAAAAAAAGAGTAAGAATAGATTAATATATTCTTTAAGATAATTCTAAAAGTGTTCTATCCAGAGCAGTCGAACAAGATATGCTCCAAAGGCTTTTCCTCATCAAGGCACTTGGAGTCAGCCAGGTGAAAATGATTCAAGGTGGCCTGAGTGAAATAATTTTTCTAATTTGTGTGTACCGATAGGGTTCCAGATGACTTCTCAACAATGATTTGTATACTTTTTAAAGAGCAAATCCCAGAAGTATTTTTAAGTTTTCCAGGAGGTATCACATTTGGATTTAAACTGAATCTGCCAGAAGTGTGATGACATCATTGCAAAACTAAATTATAATAGCTGTGCTTCTGCACAAATAAGTTTTCTGTAGTAGTTGGAAATATACTGCATACTTCACAAGGGATAAGGGAATATTAAGTTTCATAAAATATCGTTGATTTTTATGAAAAACTCAATTTGCAGTACCTTTTAAGCCACTATTATTTTTTAGGTTAAAATCAATCAAGGAATTTAAATATAAAATTTTCTCGGGTAACAAATAATCAAAACTGAAATAAAAAAATTTCAGGGATCCCGAAAAAAATTTCCAGGAGCTGTACAAACCTTGTTCTCATTGGCTGCAACAATGATACAACTAAAAAATCATTTTGAGATAAAATGGGATGAAAATTTTCATTACTATGAAAACACCTAACATGCCATGAAACAATTCTACCAACTATCGGTCCAGTATTGAATAAACAGATTTGCTAGTTTGTGACTGGAAACAACATAGTTTTCCACATTGAGACGTGTGCTTACTCCAGAAATCATATTTTTTGAATAAGAACTGCCACTGTTTGCATCCCCTCAACTGAACTTGCCTATGGCCACTACTAACCCTTTAAGGATACACATACTCATTTGAGTATTTAATCATAATAGAGAACATACCTGTTCAAATTCCAACTCCTCTTGTATTTGATATTGCTGAACTCTTTCAGCATCAACTAGTGACTGCTGCTCTTCATCTTCATCCACATTCCAAACATTTTGAGGTTTCATCACTGCTTGCTTCATCTTGGGATCTATTACCTGAAATAAAATTCATGTTCAACTGCTCTTGTATTTACAGATATGCTCAGGATACATGCTCCTAGGCTTAACATGAATTAACACTTTGATAATTTACAAAAATGTAACACAGGATTTGAAGTTAGTTTATTTGCTGAACATTCACAAGTAGAAGGATTGGAACAGAAATAATTTAATTTTTTACATTTTGTTTTACATTTCTATTTGTACATATTTCTATGTAGTACAACCTACTGAGAAAGATACCTTCCAAATTATAAAGTACCTGTTATCATTAGCACATGGAGAAAGCAGAAAAGTAAAAAACAGATTGCATTTAAAAACTAACTATTTTTAGAGTGATTCAATAGCAAGGAATGCATCTGAAATGCTTTTTTCAAAACTTAATATACATTCTTTTGCTGCGTAACTGGTAAAGTGATCATAGTGTTCAACCACAGAAGGTGATGGTTTTGAAACCTGGTTTGTGTGCATGAATGTTGGAGATTGTTCCTGTGAGGGGTAACGAGTTTACCCACTGCGTGCTCCTTCAGAAATAGCCATTAATTCTTCCCTTGTATTGCCAAAGACCGAAGAGGTCAGTGGTGGTCAGGCATTAGAAATAAAAAATATTTCCTTTTTCTAAGAACTTCAGATACTTTTAATAGCACTTCCGTCAGCGATTCTTGAATGTTACACACCAATTTGTGTCTTATTTGTATTTTATCCTTTGCATCACATTAGCATTGTGTTCATTGCTTACATTTTTAAAGAATTTTCTTACTTCCTATATCATTTAATTGTATGAGTCGATGTAGGTCAAATAAAAAGGTTTCTTTCAACTCAAAATGTACAGAAAGTTTCAACTAAGTGACTGGGAACACTAACACATTTTTGAATAAGGAAACACTGTATTATATTTCAATAAGGAAACTAAGTTCTAATTATACAATTCAAAGATAGCTCAAGGTTTTAGTGATTGTGCTATGACAAACACAGAGAAACTGTTCAGTATTTTGTAAATTTTATATGCTGACAGCAAATATGGATTTCATTATTTTCGTCAGAATGACCTTCATGTAAACCCAGAGAAAAATAAAAGTAAACTACTGTGGCTATTCTGTCCAATATATTTGATACATTGAGCCTTAGAGATGATTTGGCCTGTTAGAAAATGACAGAATTGACCCAGATCTTAACTTTATTTATTTGTTACCAGTTTTCTCATATATTAAAAAATTGTTTTGGATGTCCTATTCTGATTTCTCTCCTACTTTTAGTTTTAATGAATATATCAATACCAGACTAAAATAGAATTCTGAAAGTCATACCTTTTGAATTGTGTCATAACGTTGCACTGTCGCTCCAAACTCATTACGAACTCTTTCAGCTTGTAATTTGTGTTCCTGTAACAAACATTAAAACCAGAATTTGAAATGCAAATTCTTTCAAAGGCATACTTTAAACTTTCAGCACATAAAATATACTAAATGTCAATCTGTATGATTGCATGAAAATTTTAAGACTATAATTTTTAAAGAAGCGAATACTTTGATCTAATTATTGTCATTGTTTTTTAAAATATTCATAAAATATATAAAAAAAAGAATTTTGATGTCAAAAATAATAAAAATGCATTGTTTAGGACTTGTACAATATAAATATTCCATGTGAAATAATACAATTACAAGATAACAATACAATTCCATGAGAATACAAATTCAATGAGAGAGGTAACTTTTAGTTTTACATTGACTTTTTTTAAATGTGTGTGATCAATACAGTACTCCCTCATTAAATTGCATCTCAATAAGATCATGCATTCTGCTACATTGCTCTTTTAAACTTGTCCCCAGATTTTGGTTTGCAAAATTACAGGAATTCTCACACTAAAGTCTGATGCACAGAACTACTTTTCCCCTATTGGAAATATTTTGATTCCTGATGAAAACAGAGTTACGAGTTGGTTGGTTTTTTGGCGCAAGTGCCATATTTGACAATGCTGCACCAAACAGAAGAGTGATCAACATATGCACAGAGGAAAGTTTTACTAATACAAAGATAAGTCGCCAAGTGAGGAACCAAACACCTGCACCACCTACAACCCATAGGTCAGTTGCAAGAGTTCTAGAAAGTAATTTTTTTCATCCCAGCGTCAATTTCCCCTCTTCTTGTTTAGCAAGAAACAATGATATAATGAGGAGTTACTGTAATTCATGTCCAATCATGCTGTATTTTCGATATTTTCTACTTAAGTTAGCTTCTTGTAGACAAATGCATAAAGTTTCATTTTTCCATTTTTGTAAACATGAATTTAAAATACATATCAACATCTTGCAGAGTCCATACTAAGCATCTATTAGCCAACTAAATGAAAATTAAAGCCCCAGAAATTAGCCTATATTTTGGCTTTCTAAAATTCAGATCTGGGGAAAAAAATGAAAATGAATGCTGAATTGATTTTTAACCATGCCAAATGCGACATTCTTTATATAATTGCCAAGAAAAAGATTAAATGTTCTTCAAATTGTATACTTTTTCTTTATGATTCAATGATTTTCTATGACCCATAAGAGACCTAGTGTTTTGATGGAACTGAGATGTTTATAATTAGAGTCTACTAAAAGTTGAAAGTCAGAAATAATTTTTTTTTAAATTTTCAAATCAAAACCTTGAAATTTATGTTGAGTGGAATTATAAACAATAGCTAACTATACTGTAATGGGATCTCCAAAATTAAAAATGTACTTTACACTCAGTTTAAATCTTTAGATCAAATTAGTAGTTATAAAAGTTCAAAATGATAATTAAAGCAAAATACTTTTGAATATCTTCATTGTTGGAGACATTGAATTTCCTAATTTACATATTCTTTTACAATTATGAATGGTTTGTCAGAAACATCTAGACTCAGCTACTTATTAGTTTTAATATATGTATGTAAAAAATATTTTTGATGCATTGTTGGCAGTCAAAATTTGAACACTGTTGGAGGTAATTTTGTATTAAGTGCTATGGAGTTAAATAACCTTAGCTTGAATTGTGATTAATGTAATGTTTTTCAAAACCCACTTTAAAAGGACAATCGATTTTTAAACAGTAATTAAGAATGACGGAATCATGCTTTTCAGAGACTGAAATAAAATTATAGTACAATATTCAGCTTTAACATTCAATATTACCAACAAGAGAATTACTTTCAGTTTAAAATTGAAATTCCAATTCCTACAAGACAAGTCAACTCAAAAGCAATCCATTCATTCTGAAGCTAAGCTAAAATTATCGAGGGTACAAAGTTTAATCCTTTCAGGATAGTGGTCAGAGGGTAAAAGTTGCAAAGTGAATTAATAACTAATTCTTTATAAACAGTAATGATGTTGTCATGAGCATGATTGACAGGTATAAAAACATAATTAGCCTTCTGATCACTTGGGAGAGAGCCCTTTGAATAAAAAATCTGCTCTGAGGAACTTGTCAGTAGCTGTGTTCAGAATTTCTGCAAACCATGTCGTTCATAAGAATAATGTACTGTATTTTTAACAAGTTCTATATTTAGTGCACCCATACAAGCATTGAACTTCCAGGTATATAATTTCTAATGACTACTATAGTTATTTCAATAGATAGTACCATGAATAATTTCAAACAACTTTATATTTAAATAGTTATAGTCAAGTGGAAACACAACTACAATTTCAAAGCAATCTCGACCAATTAATTTTACTACATATTATTCAGATATTTATGCTAACCACCAGAAGTGCCCCTGAGCCTCTCCTTTTGAGGGACTTATCAGTTGATGTGGGCACTCCTGTATACTTTACTGAAAGGCAGATAATAATAAAAGTATATATTAGTGATAATCACACATCCCACTGGTTTTAGGAAGGCCAAGTCCCAACCATCATATCATATGTTTATTTGTTAGTTATATCTCATGTTTGGGGAAACCCAAGGGGTTTAGGCCTCTAGAAGTTGGCATCCTTGCATGCAACAACATTTATAAAATATTATAAATCTAATCAGTTTTTAAAGTCCTCCAATTGAAAAAATATAATCAATTGCAAGGATTTATACATAGTATTATTCAAAAAGGATGGCAGCCATGTTAATAGTTAAACAGTAATGACAGCATCAATCTTTCTTAAATAAACTCCCCCCCCCCAACTAAAGAGTAAAAATATATCATTTGATCGAAAAATTAATTCCTATAAAGCGTAAATGTGTCAGAATATCAACTAAACTACAAGGGAAACAACTCATGAGAAAAAATTCAGTTACATAGTTGCAATGATTAGAGAAGTGGTCATCTTCAGGCATGTTATAGAAATAGGAATGGGTAATTTTACCTTCAGGTTCATCACTTTGAATAAATACCTTCTATAAATGGTCAAAAACCCAGCAATTCAATATGCAAGATGAAAGCTGACATCAATGTTCAATCCTAATGCCCTTTTGAATATGCTTCTACATCCTTGTTTACTTAAAAGACAGCTTATTGGCTATTCTAGCAGATTTGAATTCTAGAGAATGTCATACTTAAATTAGTATACTATTTAGTGTAAAATCAGGAATTTTGTCTTTAATCTGTTTTGTTCTTGGAAACAAGACTTGGAAGGTGCTCAATGCTATATTTTCTTTCTTTTTTTTAACAGTTTTGAGTCTTAAAATAGCACATCTATGTATCCTGGATAGGGGAATGTAACAGCTGGCCCTTTATAGATTTATGAAGGGAGTGTGACATATTTTTCTGCCAGACCTATCCAGACTTGAACATCTGCATTTTATCCTCAATTTCTTGCTACATAATTTGTCCCTGAACCATTCTTGCCTTTTCTAGCACTCTTATCTGCAAGTAGGCATGCTGCTTTTTGTCCAAGGTTCTCACTTTTCAAGCAAAAAAATGATTAGAGCCTTTTTAAGGCTAGATTCATTTTGCAAGGCTAAATTTCAGATTGCAAAAGATAAACTCATAAGTGAAGAAACTTTCAAGAGTTATATTTAGGTCTCATGGATCAAGCTTGATAAACGTCAATTTTTAGTTAACCTATAAATATGGCCTACTTGACGAGTATCATTATGCTTGGTTTCTGAATGCAAATGAAATAAAAAAAATGCAGTATTTAAAAAATTAAGGCTTACAAATTGTAAGAACTTTCAGCAAATATTAGGCTTTTTACGGGTCTATAAAAACTAAAATGAAAAATCGTCTTAAAGCCTATGGATACCTTGTTGTGAGTGGTCTAGTTGGTCTTTTTGACTGTCCAATGTATGCGAGTAGAAAGAAAACGTACTTGTGTACATACTACATAGCATGCATTTATAAAAGATGAATTTTCACATCTTAACAGAAAAATTATTCAATGTGTACACAAGCAAAATTGATACATAAAAAAGTGTAAGAAACTGGCCAATTGCACTTGATAATCGAGATACGTTAAAATGTAATTGAAAACAGCACAAATGAATTCCAATATCACAATAAAAATAATATAATTAAATCATACACATTTACAAATTTGTTATTCTATATTACAGTACGAAAATTCAGTTTTTGCATTTGGTAGATCATAACTATTCATGAGATTGTTCTACATTAACATGTTACAGTTGAAAATGAATACTAATAAAAGGACTTTTTTCAATAAAAAATTTGTGTCATGTCAGGAAAAAGAAGCAAATGATCATTCTGATTACAATGAATTCCAGAAAGGATGGGAAGAATAGAGTGATGAATTTGTGGTACTGCTGGATCATAATAGGAACAATAATCATAACAGGAATAACAAGGAAAGCTTCTCTCCAACACTTGCTTTACCTTCTAGCAAAATTTCAGCCACCATCAGAAGGTGCACACCAGTTGAAAACATTGAGTGAACATTCTAAAAACAATAACTTCAGAAATATTTGAAGAAATGAAACTTAGTCAGGTAGTACAGGTAATACTCAAGATCAGCTACACCAAGTCATTCCATTTGTAAACAGGTGTTGTGTTAGATTAAATGTCAAATTATTGGGAAAAGACCAATGCACAACTACTGCTGGGTTAACTAGAAAATATGTTCAACATATCTCATTTGAGTACCAGTTATAATTTTTGAATTTTGTATGAGCTTATCTGTATCAAACGAATCTAAAAAGCAACACGAAAATATTTCTTACATCAACTAATACTTTTAAACCAAAAATCTTAGTACTTAGTATTTAATAGTAACATGCATTTTTTACTGGCTAACAAACTATAATTAGCTTTTAATTTTTTCTTACCCTTCCTCCTTTAACAACTGCAGTAGTCAAATTCTTTAATAACATTGTTGTTTCACCAACAAGACTTTTTGTACCTTGCCTGGTAGCATGTCTAGCAATAAAATAATTCATAAGTATTTTTAAGCATATTATAACACATATTTTTAAACATTTCTTACAGACCACTTTAAATACTATAAATATATTTCATTTTAAAAACTACATATTTGAGTGACAATTTGTCTTTAAAATATCAGATCTCCCCAAAATCTTTCTAGGGCATCAATACAAGTATATCCAATCCTTCAATAGGATTTGGAGAGTGGGGTGCCAGCTCAGGTTTGACCTCGTCATCTGACCGTGGTTCAAAATTATATGGTGTTGTCCTCAGATCTTACCCTTCGGGTTTGATCACTTTATCAGAAAGGGTGCAAAGGGATCTCAACACCTTGAATCCTAATGGTTTTAGGGTTCCTCTCCTCCAACACAAGGGATTAATATTACAAATATACTGATAACATTGGTAATGATCTATATAAACAAAATAGTTTTTAACACTTACATATGAAGCGTTTTACTTGAAACCTCAATAATTTCTCTAGGTTAGCAACATACTATTATCTCTAGTGTCTTCAAAGTAAGGAAACCAATGATTTCCAGTCAAAAAAGGGTTATTCCTGGGGTGTAATAGCAAAGAAGCAAATTTTTTAACTTATTTGCATCAAATAACATGAATCCTATCCAGATTATTTCATTTTCAATAGTATTATTAAACTTTAAAGAGAAAAAGAACATTTAAGATTTTATTTAAGGTTATGATTTCTTCATGAAAATAATTTTAGATCGAGATTTTAAATGTGGTTTGTGAAATACCCCAGACGGCACTAAGCGCCGAATTGTAAGAAATTGTTGGCAGCCAAACGACAGAGCATATATAATAGCTCTAATCTCTGAACTAGTTAGTGTGTGTTAAAATAAAATTTGGTTAAATAAATCATCATAAATCAAGCTTATTAAAATCAGCATACCTTGCCTATAAGCAATTCAAAGTTTAACCAACAAATAAGAATTTCAGCTAGATGAAAAATATGACTGAGTTTCTCCTTCGACAACAGAAACTTAGATAGATCTACAATTAATAGAGAATACTAATTTTTCATTTAAATTGCTAACAATTTATTGATGCATAGGAAGCAATCAGTTACCCCAAGTAGTCCTGAAGAAAACCACCTTTTTCAATTTTTTTAACAATTAATCCATTTTTATTGCACCACAATTTTAAGTTTGATGCAGATATATTTGCACATTTTGAAAACAAAATATACAGAAAAATATCTTAATTATTACTTTGCTTCTTAACTGGTACACTTGAAAATTGATATAAAGTATTACATATTAAATCTCCTGGTGGTTGTCTCGATGAGGTATCTTGTCATTAGCAAAAGTGACCAGATCTTGATGGTTGATTGTTTGAATTTTTACCGCACAAGGGTCAGGTTTGGCCAAGCTGCGCCAAACAATCGGTACCAGATCTTGATGGATGAGATACCTCGTCAAAAGAAAAAAAATGACCACATCTTGATCTCGTCACCATAAAAAAAATTGGCGATATCTTGATGACGAGATATCTCATAACCAAGATATTGTCAATTTTGTTAATGATGATATATCTCGTCATTAGTAAAATTGGTCAAATCTTGATGGACGAGATATCTTGTCTAAACCACTTGGAAGGTTAAACAAAATTCAAACTATTTAAGACAAGCTGTTCTGCTCCTAAGACAATGCTCTTGATGGCAATCTTACCCAATTTTAATCTTAGAAAAAGACTGAATTGTCAAATTAAGTTAGAACTTCCAAAAGCTTGAAAAGTAGTTATATTGATATTTCTACTACATTCTAGCCATACTTGCAACTGTTAATTTATTTGTAGAAAAATAAGGTTCTCAAAAGAATTCCAGAGGAATTTCTAGTGAGTTCAATACTTCAAAATCTGAATAGCACTTTTAACATGGCAAGTCTCAAGTTTTTGTACCTAATTTATGATAGACCTATTTCAACCATTCAGACCATGGACTACCTCATGTACTTTCCATCAGCTTATGTACCCAAGTTAACTATAAATATCTACATGCATACCAAATGAAATGATCTATTTTAAAACAGTGTCAAAAGTTGCAGTTTTTCTAGAACATATACTTTGAAATCTGAAATTATCAGAATCATATTTATATCAACCCATGTGAATGATTGTTCATAGCAATTTTCAACTTTTTTCATCTCATGGCACACAAAAACGAATTGCTATAATATTTCGGCAGACAAAAATAAGTGTAATTTTGATTATAAAACAATTATAGTAATTAACAATCCTCTTTGCTCCAATTAGCTTTTAAAATGTGTTATAAAGTTAAAGTGGTAATAAGAAAATTATTTATAAAGGCATTACTTGAAGTTATTTATGAAAACCGCTATCAGATCAATATATTCATCATAATTTTTCACTTTAAAAATAATATAAAGTTATTTCAAACATGCTTTAAAAAACTGAGGAGATAAATGCAAGATTTAATATAATTAATTCAAAGTTAACAAAAACATTATTTAAAAGAAATATAGAAAGTTTTCAATTTCAGAAACAAAAATAATGCCTTACATCTTTCCTCTGAGCAAGGGACTATCAGCTTGAGTTCCAACTTCTTTTGAAGCTTTTTCAAGAGCTGTGACTGAAAAACAAAATGTAAATGCTGAAGAATGAGCATAATGATTTTTATGTTTTCAGCTCAAGAAAGAGTAATTCCGAAATTTTTTAAAAATAAAATCTAAAACAGGAATCAGCACAAACGCAACATAAGGTATGTTAACCTTTTTCAATTAAGCTTCCTCCTGAAATTTTATTAAAAATCGATTAACTAAATATGTAATTTGGTGGTTTTAAGGACACTATAATTCTGAAACAGAATAAAATACCCATCAGGAGAAAAAGTTCTTTAAATAAATTATGCTTTATGAAGTGCCCAACAGACAGACAGTGTCTTGTTATTTTAGTACTGATTTGAATAATTTTAGTCAGAAGAATTCTAATCAGTAATCAATGCTAAAATAGCAGGATAGAGAAAAGACTTCAATTAATTCTCTTAAATGAGTACATAAGTTCTCTGCATAAAAGTTGGGTTAAGAAATTCATGGATAAATAATTTTAAATGATATATGGAATTAAACATACTTCTATAAATCAACTCAACTAAAACAAATCATTCATATAGCAAGACCTAAGATTATTAAAAGGTATTTTTGATTTTAATCCATTTTTGTTGCCATGCTTATGCAATTTGAAAAAGTTTATTAAAAATTCTTCAAATAATGCTGATTAAATAACTATTTTGGAATAGATATATTCCAAAACATAATTTTCAAATAAAACATGCTACTACTTGAATAAATGTGCTTACCATTGTTATTGATGGCAAACATGTTACAGCTAATACTATCACACAGTTGGTGATATGAATGTAGATCTAGAAAATAATATAGAATTTGGATTAAAAACATAAATTAAAGCAATTATTTAAAGATCAAGACCTTGTACATCTTGATAATAAAAGAGGTTGGTTGTTTTGTGCTTTATGGTGGAAGGGCTATATTTAGTCAAGCTGCACCACAAAATGGGGGAATCTTAGCAGTATAATGAATAAGCCTCCAATAAAATCATCACCACAGGAAGACAAAATTTACAACACCTATCATTTCAAAGGCTTATGACATAAAAGTGAAATCCTGGAATTTCAAAATAAAGTGAACATGAGCTGTATACATACATATTTATAGAATGAATTTAAAATAAAAATTCTAAAACCAGAAAGTAATTCAATGAAGACATTCAACAGATGATGAAAACTAATGAATCATTAGCAAATTTTACCATTGTCTCCTTTCAAATAAACAATTGTAAAAAGCTTTGAATCTGTTACTTTTATGATCTATCCACAAAGGAATATGTACTTGGGTTGGTTGGGTTACATGGCACAAGGGTCATATTTAGTCATGCTGCACCAGACAGTCATACACAAGAGTTTTACTCTGACACAGAAGAAAAGAAATACACCCATGGAGGAATCGAACATGCACTGCCTAAAACTCGCAGGTTGCTAGTGCAGTGGGCACATCCACTGAGAAGACAGCCTTGCACTTCTTGGGTGGTAAGAAAAAGGGCAATGTGGCAAAGGTAAAAAAAGCTACTTATTATAGACACAAAACAGCTTAATGATACATGAACTTACAGGTTTTATTGTAATTTTGTAAAACTACAAACACAAAATTGATGATAAAACTTATTAAAATATTAATTATGGTAAAATATATTTGTACAAAGAAATTTTATCTCATCTACACTTCTGACACTTAAATTTCTTTCACCATTTCACTTCTTTAAATAGCATTAATAAATAACGTAAAACATTTTTGGAAAAAGAAATTGCATGTCATCAATGCTTTTGAGACACTTAAATGTAGCAAATGTTGCACGACTATTTAGCAATTTAAGGAAATAAAATACATAAAATGAAGTTTGGGAGGGATTGTTAGGAAAACTAGTTAAATAGTATACTAGTTCAACGAATTCTGTAACAAATTATACCAAAATTTGATCTTTGCTGAGCTCGAGCATTTCGAGACGAATCTTGAACTGAAAATCTAGAATCAGTGGCACCATAATCTGGAAAATTAGTTGATCGACCAAAAGACATTTTGCAGAGCTGTAAAAAATAATTTTCAATTATAGTGTTTGAAATTGAAATATTTACACATCAGATAAAAGCATTTTTGAACTTTTTCGATATTCAACCTGAATATAAAACAAACTCAATGTTTCTTGTCTTGTAGCCAGCTACTTGCAACAGAAACACCATTGTTTTGACAAGAATTAAATGGAAACAAGATTTTTATCATTAAATATTGAGGTTGAAAAAAGGGAAGGGGGAAATAAGAGAAAATGATATACATAGGAGTCAATCCAGATGTGATATCAATACTCAATTTTTGTCTACATAACCTTGCACTAAGCACTATTTTCAAATGCATCTTGGTTTTTAAAAAATGGGAGTATCAAAATAGTATTACTAACTGATGTATTCACACTTAATGTTTCAGCACTAAGATTTCAAATGACGTTTATGTTTTGACTTACTTATTGATTGCTAGTCAATCCATAAAAATATCTGTGAACAGAAAATAAAACTAATTTCGATTTTCACATGTGTCATGGTTGATGGGTAATTAAAGTTTACCTACAAAATATTATGGGTTTTAATGGATTTCAGATTTGCGTGGTACCCAGGAAAAGATTTGAAATATGTATAATAATGGTCAATATTCTGCATAGGCATTTAAAATTGATTACAACGAAAATATTCATAGGTTGAGTATTTGAATGAAAAGTAATTCAAATGTAATGGGCCCAAAGTGAATGGTTTACCGAACACAGAATGAACGTTTCAAAGAGTAGAATTTTCAGCGAAAAAGCATATATTCAAACCCAATAGTGTATTTCAATAATTTGACGCAATATTGACAAGAAACAATAAGTTTTAATCAAAGAGGAAAATGGATGTTTACCAACGAAGAAATGCAATATGTTTGTGTTATGAACAGAGATCCTTGAGAGTTAAATCACGATGCTTTCAATAAGCAATAAATAGATGAATTTAATTAGAACATGAAGGCGATAATTTTCTTCAATCACAAAATTTGTTTCATAATCAGGTGACAAAAACATTGGAAACGATTACGATTACGATCATGGTTTTGCACTAAGAAATAATCATTTATTTTTTGCAATGTGCATTGAATATTGCTCCAAAAAATGGTCCATCGTCAAAAAATTCAGCAGAAGCGGAATTATTTTCATTCTTATAATTTTATAAATTTTTTAGTAAAGAAAATAAATTTAAACATTTTAGTTATTATTTTATTTTGTAGATGGCGCAACAAGTCCAAGTATCTTTCCATCAATGAAGACCTATATTCCAATTAACCAAGAAAGACCTCTTGGGGTCCTTTATATAAGGATTGAATTTTCGATTTTGCGCGCAAACGTGTGGCTTTAACGGATGTTTTTAATAATATAATTTTTAACTTGTGAGAAAGATTTTAGTTCAGAAGGACCCCATAGTATTGGAGAACAGATTAAAGCTCTCTTTCATTATTTTAAATGTATTTATTCCTTTGAAGTTTTGAGCAGTTTTAAAAGTGCGTGTTAAAATCAAATTCTGCTAATGAATAAACTTTTTCTTCAGAAGTCATAATTACTGAAAAATTCAATTAAAAGTAGTCATGAAAATTAGTTTAAAAATACATTCGTCGAGAAGATACCATAACAAGCATTCACTTTATAAATCAATGCCACTCAAGTGAACAAATTAAATACGATCTGACTATCTCAGTATGTATGCAAAAAATTATTTTCTTAATTTAGAAATATTTTACGTAATAGAATTGTCTCATATCCGGATCTGAATTATTACTCAAGTTTAGTGAAACAAAGCATTGCACAAAATATTTAACTGAACCAATAATAAAAAATCTTTAATACTATAGTTTTCAGTAAAGAAATTTAGACGTAGGTAATGTAACATTTTACACACAACCTTTAAGGAGAATTTCATCAAAACATTATTTTTGGAAAAACTACTTAAAAATATCGAAAAATGTAGATATCTCTTTAATACGGTTTTTATTTTTGTCATATTCTTTGACGCAGGCATGGAGAGACGTGAGATGATAAATGACAGTGTTTTCTAAACTGGAAAAGTAGTTATTCTAAACTGGGAATTTGAATATTTTTATTGATAAAACAAGAATGTGTCAAGTAAAAAAACCTCGCTAGATTTTTTAAACAACTCTATAAAATTAAATTAAATACATTTTCTTAATCTTGTAGGGGCTCCATATCTCCTCCCTTAAGAATGAATGCCCTGGATGCCTAGTATTTAAATAGTTTTTGCCCTTAACATTTAATCTCTTGTTAATTGTCCCAACTTTCAAATCGGGGCTCAGTGGGTATGCCCACTTCCCTAGCAACCTTCGAGTTGTAGGAGGCACAGATTCAATTCCTATCCTGGGTGTATTTCTCTCTTCTGTGTTAGTAAAACTTTCATTGTGTGTGTGTCTATTACTTGCTGTATGTCTTGTGCCAGGTGCAGCATGGCCAAATATGGCCCTTGCGCCTTAAAACCCTCAAACCAACCAACTTTCAAATCACAGCGCAAGGTATAAAAATTTGTTATTACATTTTCCTATATGTTAATTAATCCTACATCTTTATTCCTGGAGCCTTAGTAGCCCGGTTGAGAGAGTAGAGGATTAGCAACCGGTGGGGTGCGAGTTCGAAACTCGATCCAAACAAAGACCTTCGTGTACGGGGTTGGTGCACGTTAAATCTATCGTGGCCTCAAATGTCCTCACGTTGGTGAGGAAGTTTGGAAAGAGGGGTGCTAGCTCAGATGTCAACTCGTAATCTGGCCCTGGTTTAAAATAACGAAGTGTTGTCCTCGCTTCTTTCCCTTCGGGATTGATGCCGGACAGTCGCCAGCAGCCCGTTGTGTTGCTCCAGTGCGACGTTAATTCAACTACCAACCAACTACCATCTTTATTCCTGTAAATTGATGAGCACGAGTACCAGTGTACTGCTTTGATCAAGGACTGCAAGGACTCAAGACGGACGAATAATTCACCCAAATTTTACTAGTATCCCTATGGTAACAAATCTCTATTTTGTTTCGATATCTTTGTTGTTTGTAAATATTAACTGAGGAGGGTAATATATACTAATACACAATGTATGCCTGCAGGAAAAGATCTAGCCCTCTTCGTTTATTCACGCCTGAGTCACGGTAGAGCAAATTTAATGGTATCATTCTATTGGGAATAACATATAAAAATATCTGTATAAAATTCGCATATCAAATTGTATACAACTCCATAACTTCCCATGACAATAACGATTTTTCACGCCAAATTTCGAATCTCAAAATTTATGTCAGTTATGGAGTCATTTGATACCGACGTTTAGGATAATGAATATATAGAATTTGGATAACCTGATGTGTTAAATTGGCTTCCCAGACGTATATCTTCCGAAACAATCTATCTATCGCTGAAATTTTCAATATTTTGGTATTAAAGAACCTAAATGAAACCTACGTAACGTTTCCTTTTTTCAGTTGTTTCTAATTTCCGAAATTAATATTCGAAAACATTATTAATGGCAACCTTTATATATTTTAATGGAAATTGATTCATAGTCTTTTTTATACAACAATGCAAAATGTCAGCTCTATCCTCTTGATAGAAGGTCTTGATTAGCCCAGTTGGAAGAGCAATAGATTAGCAAACGGAGGGTTGCGAGTTCGAAACTCGGTAGAGCCAAGGACCGTCGTGGTGGCTGGTGCACGTTAAATCTGTCGTGACCTCAAATGTCCTCATGTTGGTATGGTGTGGAAGTTTGAAGAGAGATCAGGTTGTTCACGTCATCTGACCGTGGTTCAAAATTACGAGGCGTTGTCCTTGGATCTTTCTCTTCGGGATTTATCCCTGACCTGTCGCCAATAGCCCGTTGTGTTGCTCCCAGTGCGACTTAACTACCTACCACCTCCTAATAGATTTTCAAACACTGGTATAGTAGTCATAGCGGTTGTCTTCCATTCACTGGGTAGCGGGTTCGAATCCCGGTTTGTAAGCGCATGAATCTTTCTGATTGTCCTTGTTTGGAGTAGCGGTGGCTCACTCATTGGTTGCTCCTCCGCAAACAGCCGTCAGTTTGCCCCTTGTAGTACCGAAGTCCCATAGGTCACTGCGTCGAGTCTTGGAAAAAAATATTTTTTTAGGAGGAGTTGAATATTTATCCAAGAAATACTAACTCCCACTTAAAGTAAAGAGCTGGAATTTCACAAGGTCGCATAAAATTGTCTCGGTTCTGATTTAATATCAAAATATATGAAAGTGGGTATTCATTTATAGAACCAACATCTTCTAGAGAAATTCTTTCGGAGATGTTGGTTTGACGGAGAACATGGTCTATAGGGTTATGGCATCAGAATCAGGACCATTCCTGAGGTATGGGGTACCCACGGGTAAACTAAAGCATCCTCTTCTCAAAAAAAATATCTTTGATTTTCTAAAAAGGCCTTTCATCAAGTACGTATTGCGAAATGATAACGGTAGCCTTTTCTGCTTTCTCCTGGTTTCCTAAATGTAAAATGAGCATTGCTTTTAACCCTCCAAGTGGTTTCGACAAGATATATCGTCCATCGAGATCTCGTCATTTCACTAATGACGATATTCCTCGTCGAGTCAAGACTGTCCTAGTACTCCAAGGGGAATGGAGATCTGAATTGTCCCTTGCCCAGAACTGGTGACAATTTCGAACGGTTTTGTATCGGAGGCTGGGCTTTACAGGGCAGTTTTCTACACGAAGATAAACTACCAAGAGGGTTAATGGGTTTCAACTGTTTACAGACTATTGACGAATTTATACGTATATTTTACCAACAACGAAACTTGGATTTTCTCTGATATTAGCTTCATCGTGTTTTTAATTCCAAAATCATTTTGGGAAGGATTCGAGCACTGTAGCCCACCCTCCTCAAAACATCCTTGCCCTTGATCTAGGCAATTCATTGATGAGCTTTATTTGAATGTATTAATGTAAATTAACCTTTCTAATGGATTATCTTCATGTCGAAAACTGCCCAGTAGTAACCAGATTCCGATGCAAAAGCCTGTTCCAAACTATCAACAGTTCTAGGCACTGCACAATTTATTTTTCCAACTTGGAGTTTCATTCTCTTTGGAGAATAGGGCAGTTTTATCTTAGCGAAATATCTCGTCCTTAGCGAAGTAGACTAGATCGTGGACAAGATATCTCGTCGAAACACTTGAAGGATTCAGAACAAAATATGCAGATTCAAAAGTATCTTTTATTATAATTGCAAAAGGACCTACAAAGACAGAATAAGTATAAAATGAATACTATAAAATATAAGATGAGCATGTTTATTTTAAAGTTGGAAACATACTGAGTCTGGCTTTTGGTCGTCTGTATTTTTTCTAACTACGTGCACATACCCTTCACATTACTCAGGAACGTTCCGGCACAAGATAGCACTTAAAGCCATGCAATATCCTTGCTTTATTTGATGCTGAAAGTCAATAATTATGCTTCTCAAGCAAAGAGTGCATCCAAATCACCGAGCTTCGAGCTTTATTTGATGCTGAAAGTCAATAATTATGCTTCTCAAGCAAAGAGTGTATCCAAATCACCGAGCTTCGATGTGGACATAGCATTCAATTACTTAAAACGTGCTTTCTGACGCAAAACTTAACAACCTAATCGCATGCTATATATCAATCGGAGTATCTAGATAGTTCTGTCAATCAAGGTCAGTAGCAACAGTCATTGCCTACAGCGCATGATAAACGCAAGACGCAAGAGATACAGTCAAGACCGCCAGTTTTCGACCACGAAATTTCATTTCTGCAATTCTTTTGTCAAACGAAAACAAAGGATTAGTTTCATCGTGGCAGAATCACGTAATTTTGACACACATTAAGAGGAATTTGAAAACTTCTGTTTCTCTGCGCTTTAACTTGCGGATCACGTCTCATCATCGCTCATCGCTCTATCATCGATGAGGATAAAGGGATAGAGTGGACATTGCATTCTAATGCATCAGGCTTGAGTGCTCATATGAAATCTAAGCGAAAGTATCCTGCTGAAAGAGAAAGTGTCCTATTAAAAGAGAAATCGTGTTCTATGAGACTATAATGGGAAGATAGCGTTTTGTATATTTAAATGTAAATTGGGTCGATGCGATTATTCTTAGTTTGAGATATTTATCATATTTATTATGCATATAAATACGTAATGTATCTGTATGTTGCATTTAAACGAAATAGTCATGGGTCTTGTGGTTAAGATTTATGTGACACATCCGTGGCTGTGTGGTCGTTTAAGTTACAAAAGTGTTAAAAGTATGTGCGAAACGGCAAGCAGGTCGCATGAAAGGTGTATTATACAATCAGAAAATTCAAGGATTGTTCACAAGATTCTGAGGAAGGCGATGAAATTGAATTAATAGTCTGTGTCTGAGAAATCGATCGAGAAATAAATAACAAATATAAATAGATAAGCAGATAATTAGCGTCACACTGGAACAACATAATGGGCTATTGGCGACGGTCCGGAATCCATCCCGAAGACAAATATAAATAGATTGATTAAATAAATGTGCTTCGGGTTTCGTTTCATAATTATAATATGCAATTTACCGTCTACCGGGTATAGCATCTGACTTCTTGACCCGGTTTGTAAGTGCATGGATATTGTGATTGTCCCTGCCGTTGCTGACAATCGGTACTCCATCGGAACTCGTGTTCTTTTTAATTTGAAAGTTCCACAGATCATGGAGGTTTATAGTTACTTAGCCGGCACTGCACCAGTTGCTCACCAGCTACATATTAAAGTTTTTGCAACCGCTTTCTCAGTTCATTCGTTACAAAATAACGTATATGTTTTATAACTCGTGGAAATGCGTTGGTTCTAAGTTGCAAAAATATTTCTTTTACAGGAGATAATCTAATTATGTATTACACAAAATATTATGAAAACATACCATTAGACCTAATTAGTTTTAATGCACAAAGTTTAAAAATATCAAGAAAACTATTTAAAACAGATCAGCTTATTTCTAGTTTAAGTTCAACATCTAAAAACGATTAACTGTTGAAAGTTTTAACATTCAATTGTATTACGAAATGTAAGAGATTACACAGTGAGTAACTGGGGTTCGAAGATATCAATGCACTGCTTTTTAAATGTTATACACTGCATAATCAAGTATTAATCAGAATTCGACACTTTTGAATAAAATTGACTGCCCGACTAAAAATAAAATAACATGATTCCTACGTGAATACTGCTTGTTTTCTCTAATATGGTTCATCAGGCTCCAAGAAGAGTTAGTTCAAACTTCGTGCTTATTTAGAGCTACGTCTGATGTACCATATACATTTACGGGGTGTGCGACATAATTGTGAGACCAATTTCAACTCGCAATAACTCCGGGATTAGTGGGGCGTGGGAAAGGCGTTAATTTCGTTTGATTGCGTATCTATAAGATTAAGTGACAATTATAAGTGGTCATCAGAAGTAATTCAGTACATCGAAATGGATGGGTTCTTTTCATGCTCTGCGCCGTGAGCATAATTTTGCTCACGGAGCAGAACGGGAGCATTTGTTGTAAGCTTTTCAATTCACACGAAAATTTAAATTTAAATTTTAATGTGGGTGTGAATTAAATTTAAAATTTAAATTCACACTCCACTGTGTATTTATTTTATTCACGATCTTATAGGCACAAGATAGGGCATACGTAACTCTACGTTTAAACGCAGCTGGCGAATATCATTTTGGCCCTAGCATTTTTCTGGTTTGTCTTTTAATTTCTATATACAATATATGAGGTAGAATTTCGGAAATAGTTCTCCTTAATGGACAAATATTGTCGATCAATCCCTTCCAAAATAATTTTAAATGATTCCTGATCATCTTTATCTGCTACAGTAGTTACTTTCAACGTGCTTTTCATAATGTTTCTGTTTAATAGTTGATCATAGAAACTTAAAAGAAAACAATGTAATGTTACTACATTCTTTTTTATGAAGTTCCTTGCCTTTATCCTTTCCTTATTATTGTATCCTTTCCTTTTTGGATAGTAACTTTTATGCTCAGATCTGTAGCTTATGTAGGGGCAGGGGCTCTAGATCCGAGCGAAAATGTCTAAACAGGTGGCATTTAAGAAATATTTAATTTAGTTTTTAGCTTTTCTAGATTCCTATTTATAATTTTAAGCACAATTTTGTTCTTGTCAGAACTATTTTCGAGGGGTACGTGTGTCTAATTGGAATATATCATAATCATAAACTAACCAGAAAGAAGAGACAAAGCAATAAAATTCTCGTCTCACAACGTATGGAAAGCACAAAGCAAGGTAGGGATGCCTTTTCTTACTTCCATCCTGGGTCCTCATTAACAGAAGTCGTTAATAAAGCCCAGATTTTTGCTATTTATTTTATTAATCTGGCTCTTGCGCAAGGCCACGAAACCCCAAAACAACCAATCATTCATTTATCTATTTATTATGCGATGCATAGTCAAAACTTGTTATTAAAAATTAATATGGTGAACAAAATTAATATGATAGTAGGTAATAGATAGTGCAAATATGATACAAATTAGGACATGGTGTATTAACGAAATTAATGCTACAAAACAGTGCATGAATTAACTAAATTAATATGGTACAAAATAGTACATAGTGTATTTTCAGAATAATATGGTATAAAATAGTACATGGTGTTTAAACAAATTAAATGTGGTACGAAATAGTGCATAGTGCATTAACGAAATTAATATGGTACAAATTGGTGCATGATATGTTAACAAAATTAATCTGATATTAATTAGTTCATTTTATCCTGAATATTTAACAAATCTTTTTGGGCAAAGGGTGGCATGACATTCTCACTTGCCCTAGGTTCCAAACAATATAGGTTCGTCTATGCTAGGGCTTAATATGACTCCAATCAGGGAATTATGGCAGTTCAAAGTCAATTCGTTTGATAAATTGCTTCTTTAAATAACTCGTTTCTGCAACAAAAATCACGAACACGCACAACGACATGCATGAAATCGGTAATAGCTACTTCAGATAGCGCTCAAGGATATAGCTGTCAGGACACAAAATTTCCATGCAATTTGAAACCTTCTCTTGTCAATGCGTATTAAAGTATATATTACTCAGAATTCATGTTGCTTTCTGCACAGTAATAGAAGACTGTTGAAATCTGAAGCTTAATTATCAAATTATTGATCGCTGCGTTCGAAGTTATATCGCATCGTAATTGATAGTCAATTGAGAGTAACATTTTTGTTAATTTGAAGCAAAGAACGTATATTATTTTCCTGTGGTCTGAGCAGTTTTGAATATGCGTGAAGTTGACCTTAGGAGGTGCGGCTGATCTTTTAAAAAGAATAAACCAATTGAATTGCAAATTACATTTTTAGTCGTTGATTCTAGGTTTGATAGGTTGTTTTTCACTCAGTCATTATAGGTAGATAGGTAAGTATTTAATTAACGTCGCACTGGAGCAACACAAGATACTAGCGACGGTCCGGGATCAAACCCGAAGGGAAAGATCTGAGGATAACACCACGTAATTTTGAACCAAGGTCAGATGACGAGATCACACCTGAGCTGGCACTCCACTCTCCAAATTTCCACACCACGCCAACATGAGGACATTTGAGGCCACGACAGATTTAAAATGTATCAGCCCCTTTGTACACGACGGTCTATGGTTGGATTAACTCGCAACCCTCCGATAGCTAGTCCGTTACTCTTCCAACCGGGCTACCACATCCCCTCAGTCTTTATAAATAGAATAGGAGAGAAAACACCGGGACACACATTTGCGTTTTGGAAGGAACTAGTGAATTTTTCTTTAATATTATACTATTTATTAACCTCCCTGGAGGTTTATGTGGTTGAAAATTACGAGGTGTTGTCCTTGGATCTTTCCTTTCGAGATTGATCCAGAACCGTCGTCAATAACCCGTTGTGCTCTCCAGTGCGACGTTAATTAACTACCTACCTACCTGGAGGTTTCGTGTCGAAAACTGTCCTGTAGTGACCAGCCTCTGATACAAAAATATTTTCCTATTTGGATCTTTATTTCCTTTGGAGTAATAGGGCAGTTTTGTCTCGGCGATATGTCGCGTCAGAAATGACCATATCTTGATGGACTAGATAACACGCCATTGGCAAACCTGACCAGATCTTGATAGAAGACATATCTCATCGAAACCACTCGGATGGTTAAATTTTGAAATTTAGTTGATCCTGTAAAATTCTGTGTCTAGTTAATGTGCAAACAAAAACTATAACTTTACATACCAGCCTACCTGGTATTATGGTCATAGCTTTTATCGGCAACCGAGTCGGTACCACGTATATGAGCGCATGGATGTTGATCATTGTCCCTGTTAGGACCCACGCATTATTTACTGGCTGATAGTCAATCGGAGGCATGGGGAAGAGAGGAAGAGTCTGCTTAACCACTTAAAGCACGAGTTGTTTTCGGAAAAACTGGTAAAAAATGATCGAGTTTTTTTTTGACAGAAAATGAATATATATATAGGTATAGTGTAAGTTATTTCTTGCGATTTCAGTTGCGGGGGGTGGGGTAAAAGTTATAAAAAAATTATTATACAAACAAAGTGTAAACGATTTGATTACATGTTTATTTTGAATTTCAAAATATTAATAATAATAAAATATTAACTTCAGATTCACTTCCATCACTCAAGAGATCACCACTTTCATCGCTGAAACTTTCTGATAAATTGGCATATTCAAAATCGTCACAGTCACTCATTATCAGATAACTTTTTCTAAACAAGTCACAAAAATACTTAGTAAAAATTAATTTATGGTTAACTGTTTACTTTTATGATATTTAACGTAATAAAAATGGATATATTACCTTTTAGACACCTAACAACTGCTTTATAACAAAGAATTCCAAACAAACTTATAACTAATCATCAAAATGCACCACTTGGTTTATACAAGAAAAATGGTGCATAGTGGTGTCATCTACGGTAAATAAGTTTAATATCCATCTATAAATAAATGGTAAATCATCTATGATAAATAAGTTTATGCCATCTTTGGTATAAGTTTAATCTAGCCTATCTATTTTTACTAGAACGGAAGAGTGCCCGTGTGAGACACGGGCATGTGCAAATTTGCCGGTAACTTTCGCCCGTGTCAAACACGGGTAAATGCGTTAAGTGGTCAAGGTACCCATTGCTCATGACAAACACCATTGACCAATCATAGTGAGAAACCATTTGAAACTAAAATGATTGGGCGTCCGTATTCTCTGGTCGGCGTCTTTATGTGACGTTAAAATAGAAATCGGTCTCAATCAGATTTATATAAAAAATCGTCATTTTTGTTTCAGGTTTTATGGATTTATTTACATATTTTACCTAATTTTTCTTAATTTGAATTTTTTTATCAAGGGATGCCAGACTTCTGGGCTTATATAGACGCTAATTTATGGTCAGATCATACACAAACGTTTTAAAAAGTATCCACATGATCTAAATGTAACTGTAATGAGTTTTTTTAATACTCATTACAGTATTAAATTATATTTGTTAAAATCGTAATTTTTATTAAAAAATAACTATTAAATGTTTTGAGCCACAGTGAACCAATGAATATTGCTTAGTAATCTTCGGGGTTGGTAAGATGGAGCAAGCAGGGCGTATAGCCCTCCCTGGTCATTGAATGATTATTGATTTTCTGTAACGCATAGACAAAGTCTGATTCTCCCAACTCCAATACCTTCCGTGGAATTAGTAATTATCAGTTCCTGCCCAACACAATAGAGCTCATCACGTCCTGATTCCTTTTCTTCTTGAGTTTGTCATAGCTTTAGTTGGCAATTTACTTAAAACTAACGAAATACAGCCTTCTCTCTCGGAGACTCGAAAACAATGCGATTTCCCCAAATCTCACGATATTACTCAATGTCCTCTTTATTTTCCGTCATTTAATTGCGTCTTCCATTGGGGTCAAAGTCGCAAGCTGCCTCTCTGGTGGCACTGCAACGTGCGATGGCATATCATGATCCGTCCCATTCATTGAAATCCACCTTGGATGACAAAACAACGAAATAATTCCCCCGATGCAGCTCTCGGATTGTTTTTTGCTTGGGCGACCAACGGTTACGGATGCAACAATGCTGCTACAGAACTAGTTACTTGGATCTCAAAGGCGGGAAGACATCGTTTTTTGAAATCAGTATTGTCATCTTTCGCCACACGGCGGGGGAATGATTGTTGTTCTGGGTTTTATTATATCTTTTTAATGAGACGTTCGCTTCCGGCCATTAGATCGGCAATTGCAGGCGAAGGATTCTTCTTAGGAGGAAATTGTAGTACTCCTGATCTAAATGGCTGGTTAATCTATGCTTAAGCAGTTGTCGAGGGAAACGCCAAATTGTACTTACTCAAACCTAGTGACCGAAAGAGTTTTAACTTTTTCTCGAAGTCAAAAATTTTTTTATTCAAATATTACAATCTATGCTTTCATTTGGTGTGAGTAGGTGACAATCATAATGGAAAAAAGTTTCATCCACTTCTATTGAACTTTTAGACAGAATTTTAAAAAAATTAGAATTTTGTTTTTCAAAGAAATAGTAACCGGAGTCATCAACCTAACTACTTTTTAATAACCCATTCTCTTACTCCAGTGTGACGCAAATTCAACTACATACTAAACCCTTTTATTAACCCAAGTTTTGATCACGTCTCTGACCTTGGTTCAAAATGACGAGGTCTTGGATGGATCCAGGATCTTCAAAAATAACAAGTTGTATTGCTCCAGTGAAACGTGGATTCAACTACTATCCAACCCTTTTATTAACGAGGTTCGCGGTAAGTCTAGTTGGAAGAGTCGCGGATTAGTAACCAGAGGGTTGCGAGTTCGAAACTCGATCCATCCGAAGACCGTCGGGATCGTGGAGGCTGGTGCACGTTAAACTTGTCATGGCATCAAATATCTCATGCTGGCTTGGTATGGAAGTTTAGATAGTGGGGTGTCAGCTCAGGTGTTGACTTCCTCATCTGACCGTGGTTTAAAGTTGCTAGGTATTGTCCTAGAGTCTTTCCCTTCGGGATGTATCCCGGAACGTCTCCAATAGCCAGTTATGTTGCTCTAGTACGATGGAAATTAAACTACCTGCCTACCTATCATTTTATTAACGGGGTCGCTGTGGCTCATTGAATTTGTGCACTGTGCTAGCAACCTGCTAGCTATTAGGTGGCGCAGGTTCTATTTCTAAAACTCACCCTTACCCAGGGTGTACTCCTCTCTTCTGTGTCAGTAAAACTTTACTTGTGTGTATGTCCACTATTTGACGTATGTCTTTTGTTTGGAGCAGCATGTCCAAATACGGCCCTTGCGCCATAAAACCAACTAACGCTTTTATAAGCATAAATACAAAAAACACCCCTGTTTGGTATAACCAGAAATATGAACTGTCCAATTAAAACGTAAAAGGGAAAATGGGATGGTCGATCGAAGTTGAGCATTTCATAGTAGAAAAATGCTCAATTTTTAAAAATATCTTATGATATCTTATAAAACGCGTTCACTGTTAATGCAAATAGTTAATGCATCTTATAAAATTCTCCAAGTGGAGCTTAATGTCAGCTAGATTCATATTCTTTATTTGAGATCTAATATTATCAAAAGGGGGAAAATAAATGATACACATTTACTCGATCTTTGAATTACATCCTTAGTATACATATGCAGATTAGCGACACCCAAATCACAGTGTTCGAGTTCCATCAAAAAAAAGACAGAACTAGTTATCTGCCCTTTTCTTTTTTCACACACTCCCTAAGGCGAACCGATCACCTTGATCAAAAGACCCATTCGATTCAAAGGGAGGTCTTTGTGAATTCATGTCCAGTTTTTGTACTGATACTAAATAATGAAGAGTATCTATAGAGGCAGTCCATCTTTTTTGATGGTTTCATTATCCGTCGTCCTTGTGGACCTCTGACATTGGTCAGTACGAAGGGACCTGAGGTTGGGAAAGGGGACGGTCCCACGTGACTTCGGTATCGTGAGATATTTAGGGATTCAAGGTTGTGGTGCTGCAGGTTGCAATACTTGGCACGCAATCAAGATTTTGGCGTAATATTTGGTGCTTAAAAAGTACTTACAAATTTAATCACGTATTGAAGGTGATCGATAGATGCCCAGATAAGAAAATCATGGGTATCTAGGAGATATTATGACACTAACTAAAACAGATTTATATAATCAGTGCGCATAAATATTCATACATAGAATAACCATCGAGTAGATATATTTCGAAATTATATCTCAATTTATATGCAGTCAATCACTTAAAATTTGTAATAGCTATTTCGAAGATCTTTTTAATTGTTTTTTATAAATGAAAGAAAGGTATTGTAAAAATCTCAACGAAATATGTTCATAAAAATATATATAGTTTTAAAACATTCTAATTCTAAAGTTAAAAATTGTAATAAACTCAAATGAATAATTCTAATTAATTTTAATGGGCAATTCTGAGTGATTGTAATGTATAATTCTAATAAATCATTATAATTAATTGAATGAATTATTCAAGTCAATTCTAATAAATAATTATAATTAGTTCTAAGGAATAATTCTAATTAATTCTGTCTGATAGTTCTAAATCAAAGTTACTTCAATGTCATTCAGACAATACGTCAAATTTAATAAAGTATAATGTTCCAAATGTATGATAAAATTTATGTTGCAAGCGATTAAAAAACCTGTTCGTATAAAATGTGTTTATATTACCATTACGTCATGGTATTAAATTAATGTAAAAGCTGTAGACAGTTTTATTGCTTGCATCTCACATATTTCTTAGGCTGAAGTATAAAGAAGAAAATTGAAATATAAATTTCGAGTTTCATTTCACACATTTCAGAATCTTATTGCCTCGTCTTATTTCATGGGATAATATAAGTAGAATAATTAAATTTACTTCAAATCCTGAAAAACACAAAAATACCTTTCCCCTCTATTCTTACATCGTCCATAACAGAGCAAATTCGATGATACCATTCAATACAACCAGTAATAACCTCATGCGTAGAAAAAAAACTTTGATTTATTGTGTATCCATTTTACTCAGTTCTGTGTGCCTCGTTATGATTTATTTTAGATTATAACTTCCAAACTAAATTGAATATTAATCACACCTAAAGGTTTAAATCGTGTAGTATCACTACAATCCTTAGACAGTTGTCATTCGACCTGCTAGACTGTCATCCTCTTCTCACGTTTAAATGAATGATCCTAAAATGTGATAATGATAACTCTCAGGTAGTAATGCATCCAATTAATACCAATTACGTTGTCTTACGTTTAAGTGAACTATAATAAATGCTGCAAACTTAACCTTGTGACTCTTTTTTGAGTAAATAAGCTTCCTTTCTTCTTCAACTGTACGATGTACTTGAAACCTATGATTCTTCAATGTGATGGACTTTCTTCACTAAAAAATTAAACTCGCTTAATTAATTCATTAATAATGATAATAAATCGTTTCAGAGGAAAAATAATGAAATCGAATGGCACCATGCCAAAACCATGAATCTGCAAATCGTTGTTTCGAGGAAACCACATTTAAAAGTTTATCCTTAGAGGAAAATTTACATAAAAGTTAAGGCATGAATTTAAGTTATTTGGCTATGTATTTGTTAAATACGATTCCTTCAGAGGAAAGGAATGACACAGGCCATGTGGATCGCAAAAGAGAAAAAGCTAATTTATTGAAAACACAACACATATATATACAGATAGGATAGGATTGCAGCACAACCAATAAGATTCATCAAAATGGACGGACGTCCAAGAAAGCTGTGCAAGAACAAACACATGCTGCATGCAAGTGTGGCTCAGTTCTAGCGCCACAAAGAAATAGATTTCTATTGGCGATTACATTATACAACAGTATTGAAACATCTACCTTCGGTATAGTATAACATCGAATAATAGATCGTCTTGAATAGTAGTTTACAAACTTTTCAGTTCACGAACCTCTTTGAAAATTAAACATTTTCGCGGACCCCTTGAGATTATACATTTAAATAGGGAATAAGTGGACTTGCATAGGACCATTGTGATTCTTATTTTTCACCTTAAACATCTAAGAGTCACGAGATTTTCAGGTACGTGTGGAGAGAGAGAGAGCACAGTATTACTTCTTCATCGCAACAAACAGAATGGCTAAATAATCGCATCTATTGGATGAAAGAATCATAGGAAAGATTCAATTTGTCAAGAAAGTCAAAACTAGTTGTTCACGGATCCCTTTTCAAAATTAAACATTTTCACGAACCTCTTGAGATTATACAGCTAAACAGGTAAATAGGACATAAGTGGACTTACATAGGACTATAGTGATCCTTATTTTTCACCTTAAACCCTCTGAATGTCACAAGACTTCCATGTAGTACAGTATTGCTTTTCCCCACAACACACAAAATGACTAAATATCCGCATCTATTGCTTAAAAGTCATAGGGAAGATTCTATAGGTCAAGAAAGTCAAAAGTGGTTAGAAGTATAGAGAAGACTGCAGGATGCAGAACGGATATATATTTGGTAACTCCTTAGAGGGTTATAATAGATAATTATTTTTAGAACATAAAAGTATCGGAAAAAATTCTGGAATATTTTATTTTTCTTGAATTCTCAAATTTAGCTAGTGAATGCTTTCCAAGGATCCCCTGAAATCTGTCTGACCCCTGGGGTCCTCGGACCACACTTTGGGAACTATTGGTCTAGAAAATGCATATAAGTAAAAATACTCAAAATTGGACATGTAATTTTCGCTTGGTGCCGACAGGGTGTTTTAAAACTTCCTGTACAAAAGGGAGATATGGAAGACACACAAAAACCTATTCCCATAGTAATGTTTTCCCGCAAGTGCTACCTAATTTGTTTCAGACCTCAGATCGCTAGCGCAGCAATTGATCAGTTTGTACTTTTAGACTGATTTCGTGTTGGTGACATGCACCTTTATACGAATGCTGAGATGGTTTACATGCACCTATAATACTAGACAGCTAACAGAAATCGAAAGTTTAAAAAGAAATGAAAATTTGTTTTAAACAATATTGAGCTGTAAAATTGAAGCTAGTAAAAATGTTGGTGTATGTACTTGTCTTTCATTTCTACACCTTAACACGTCCTCTAGCACATCCAGGTGGCGCTGTCTATGTGAATACGGTATAATTTTATGCTCCTAAATGTTTATAGAGGATTTTTTTTATATCCAGTAGATGGTAAGTTCATTATTATGTGAATAGAAAAGTGCCGTTTCACTTGTTTGGACATTGGATACAAAAATAAAACTATATGATTCTTACAGACAAATACCTTGTTAAAGGTACAAGTTTTTTCTATTGAAATCGGAAGTTGCTGTTCTTTTTCTCTTATGAAATTTTAATATATATGGAAAAAATACTCGAATTAATAAAAATCAGACATTAAATAGACCATGATCATTAAACTCGCCAGCTCATATCACATTAAAAAATATTCTGTCGGTTAACTACTAATGGGAGTAGGAGAAAAGTGAGAGTTCAAAAACACCGAGGAGCGTGAGGACGATAAGGAGGATAAGACCGCTAAGGAGGAGGAGAGTTAAGAAAGTGGAATATAGGAGGAAAACGACTCGAGGATCGGAGCTAGGAGGAAAATGAGTAAACCGATAGAGGAAGACATGCAGAGAATTGGTATTAACATGTATAATTTATATAAAAGGAATTTGTTTAAATAAGTAATAAATTTCATTGATAGTAGGGTTTATTATAGTTCCAATCGAAATTGGTTACCAAATCTACTACTTCAATTTTCCTTTTTATTATTAATTTCCACAAAATTTTTGATAATGTTCCGTGTGGAAAAGTAGAGACTTTTTTGAAATCATCATCTTCTTTCCACAAAACTCACTTGAATTTTTCATAGTTTTTTAAAATATGGTTACCCAGTAATAAATATATTAAGATATTTATTTCTATGTAAACAATTTTTTTCAAATTCAGAGCGAGTTTTGCGAAATGATGATGTCAAACAAATCTCCTCTATTCCCCTACAGAACATTATCAAATATTTTGCTGAAACATATAATAAAAGGAAAATTAAAGTAGTAAGATTTGTAACCAAATTTGAGTGAAACTATAATAAACCTTATTTCAATGAAATTAATTATTACTTATTTAAACAAATTCCTCTTATATAAATTATACATGTTAATACCAATTCTCTGCATATCTTCCACTATCGGTTTACTCATTTCCCTCCAAGCTATCTTCCGATCTTCGAGTCGTTTTCCTTCTATCCTCCTGTTTCTTAAATCTTCTCCTTATCGGTTTTATCCTTCTTATCATCCTCGCGCTCCTCACTACTCCGTGCTTGTGAACTCTCACTTTTCTTCTACTTACGGGGTCAGAAAGTTAACATAACAGAGCATTAAGTTATAATTAAAAGTTAACATAACAAAGAATAAGAGATAGAATTATGTCTTCTGACTCTCAGGACCTATCACTCAGAGAAAACTGTTTTCTTTGGTCACTGAACCATTTCCTATCTGAGAAAATCCTGAAAGTAATTTATATATCTCTAAAGTACTTTTCTCTAATCCCTGAATTTTTAGAATATAGTTTCGAATCCCGATCTGAGCATAGTTGGAATCTACTTCAAGTTATAAGTTTCAATCTAATTAGTCCTCGTATAACAATGGATGACCATAGAGATCAATCCAGCAGGTACAAAACAATCAATCCAACATGTATTTGAAGACTTCAGTACATAAAGTTTTACAATTAGTTTGAACAAATGTATTGCATTGTGCTATTATTTATATTGCTAATAAGATATTTCGTCAGTAGCAAAATTGGTCAGATCTTGATGGACGAGAAATCTATTCGAAACCACTTGAAGGGTCATCGGAGATTAAGTCGCCGCCATTTTGCCAAATTTGTGAGGACTTGAAAAAAAGAATTGGGGAAGAAATATTTTATGACTGAATGGAATAAAAATTATGATATTGTTTCATTTTAAAAACTACTAGGGGTGTTCAAATGAAAAGGTACGAAACGACACTGTGGGTATAATTGAAGTCTTTATTCAAAAGTAATCACCAGAGGACTGAGCACAACTATCCTACTGTTTCACGAGCCGAAGGATTCCCTGTTCCCAGAATTCCTGTGGCTGTGACAGGAGCCAGTCCTCCACTGTGTCCTTCAGTTCGTCGTCCGAGTTGAAGCGCTTCCCTTTGAGATGTTTTTTAGCCGACAAAACAGATGGAAGTTGTAGGGCGATATGTCCGGGCTGCAGGGCGGATGCTCAAGCTGCTCCCTCTTGAACTTGGCCAGTACACTTTGTGTGACCCTGGAGACGTGTGGACGCGCGTCATCGTGGAGCAGAATCACTCCCTCCGTGAGCAGCCCAGGCCGTTTGCTCTTGATGGACTTGCGTAGGCTACGGAGTGTCTCACCTACCGGTTTAACACCTTCCGCAATCAGAAATCGGATAACACCTCGCTGCTCCTCATACGTCGAATTTTGCAATGTGAACGTCCTCACACGCACTGCCGCGTCAATTGGACGGAACACACAACTGCATGCTTCTCTTCTGCGTCATGTGCGGGCGCTCGCGCATGCGCACAACCACGCCGGTACTCGTGCATTCGCTTCCTTAGATGTCTCACTACGTTATCCCAAAGCGGCATATTCAAATTTCAACCGGTTTGGTTTCTACGACGTTTCGTACCTTTTCATTTGAACACTCCTCGTATTTCATCGGCCTTGGAATTTGTTTTAGGGCCTTCGGGGACTGGAGAATGTAAGTAACCAGAAAAAATGTATAGTTTAATTACACATTCTCTGAACTAAGGCCTACTATTTTATTTAAGGTTTTCAACAAAATATTTTGAACAATAATATGAAAAGATTCTAAATAAATCGGCGTAATATAAATTGAGGGGATAGATTGTATTCTAAATTTTCAAAGTCCTGTACACATTTCGCAGGTTGGAAGAGCAACGGATTAGCAACCGAAAGGTTGCAAGTTCGAAGTTCGATCCAGCCAAAGACCGTAGTGTATACTGGGGCAGATGCACGATAAATCTGTCGTGGCCTCAAATGTCCTCAAGTTGACATGGTGTGGCAGTTTGGAGAGTGGGGTGCCAGCTGAGATGTCGACATCGTCATCTGACCTTGCTTCAAAATTACGAGGCGTTGTAAATGGATCTTTCCTTAGGGAATGATTACGAATCGTCACCAATAGCCCTTTGTGTTGCCTCAGTGCGAAGTTAATTAAATACCTACTTACCATAAATTTAAAAATAGCCCGTTATGTTACTCCAGTGCTATGTCATTTCTACCTACCTACCATCGTTAGTTTTAATTTATTTAATTTCAGGATTAAATTTATGTATTTATCTGTTGGTATTCTTTCGTTATGTGGCAACAAAAAGATAAAAATTAGGAATCAACAGAAGTTCCACAAAGATTTGAGTACGAAAACGACTCTTAGAATTTGTAAACGGGATTTTAATATTTAAATGTAAATTATTAACTAATATCAAGGTTTCCTGTTAACAAAGATAATACAGGCACACAAGAACCTATACATCTTTAGTCAAAACACAAAGGCTATTAGTATTAATATTTTTTTTATCAAATTTTCACCATTGTTTGAACCATCAAAAGTGCCAGTTGTAAACAAGCTAGTTAAATCAGGTTTTAAAACTGCTTCAGAAAATAAAAAAGTACTACTTCAGGATAATAGTAATTTCTGTACCATCTTAAGGATAAGAAAATTTTTTGGTTGTTTTTTTATGGCGCAAGGTTGATCTGGTCTAGATGCGATAAGTATTGCTTTTCCGTCACTTGAATATACGCGCATATACGCGCAACGAGTGTTTTTACTGACACAGAAAAGTGAAATGCACCAAGGGCAAGTTATAGGTATGAAGGTAATTGAATTAATGTCACACTGGAGCAACACAACGGGCTATTGGATATGTTCTGGGATCAATCGCTAATGGAAAGATCCGAGGACAAACACCTAGCAATTTTGAATCACAGTCAGATGACGAGGTCAATACCTGAGCTGGCACCCCACTCTCCAAACTTTCAACTTGAAGACATTTGACATCTACTATCTACATACCAATCGAGTTAGATTACCTTCCGAGTCATCGTAAGTGACAAATTGAGAGTGATGATTGGATTCTGAATTTACATGAACTAAGCAGGTCGTACTTATCCTTTCGTTGTTGAAATAAAATAAAATATGACACGAGTATAATACAATCGGTATCTTATTAGAAACAGAACAAAAAGATCCGATCCTCACAGCGCACTGTTCCAAGATGATTGAAGAACGCAGTTCTTGTATCAGAGGTGGGAATCATGCTGTTTTCTCTTTCATGAAGACACCATGACCTTTGACAACATTGCACTTTCTTATCCACGAAATAACGTCTTTTCGCAGAAGAGGAGTTGAATTTTTATCAAGGCAGTTGCGGCTTTTGCAGTTAACCACCGCCTTTCTGATTATATTAGTTTTTTTAGTGTTCAAAAGGGGGAGCCTGACTTTCTCTACGAAGGCAATTTTGTCGTAAATAGGGATAGGGGATTATGAAAGAGGTGAATTTGCGGATACAATTTTTGTTTATACAAAGTGGCGAAAGAGTTGATGGAACTGGTTTTCCCAAACCGCAAGAGGAGGCTAAACAACGTTTCGCTTTCTACACTACGTTTTTCACTCAAACGAGTCTAAAAGAAACCTTTGATACTGAATTTATGTAATGCGAAATATAGTTCTATAAGACTATTTTGGTACAGCTCTGCCATAAAGACTTTTTCGTGGCAACGTATTTGGCGTGCTTTTTATGTCGCCAAGGAAGAATTTCTAAGAAAAAGCATCGTTTTAGGCTTGGAAAGGAAAGTAATTAAAATTGAAGGAAAAGAATTTAAGAATAGAAAAAGTCCACCCAATGATTATTCTTACTACTACTATAATAAAATCTTTACTTTTTTAAAAATATTATTATAGAAGTTTGTTGAAGTTAAATAATTTATTAGTTTCAAGTCTAATGGAACAAGGCTAATTTATAAGAATGTGAAAAAAAGACGACATGTGCTGACAAATTAGCTGATTAGGCTGGCAAAATAAAAAATAATAATGATTTACAAACGAAAAAAAGATTTAAAAATAATCACGAGGTTGCCATAATCCTAATAAAGTGGGGTTGCCTTTGACTGCCACAACTCTGCAAAAAGCACAAAACACTCTAAGAATTGCCCCTAAAGCGTTGACACAAAAAGTCTTTATATGAAAGTTGTACCACTATTTTAAATTCATAATGATACTTAAAATCTGTCAGATCATAAAGTTATATTAATGATTTGATGAATAGCACAACCAGGTTTTATTTAGGATGGGGTCTAAAGTTAAAATTTATTTTTGAATTTTTATGTAAATAAAAATCTTATACCTAATTAAAATTTTAAAAGGTTTACTTAAAGTTCTGCGCATCTTGTATTCCTTCACAGGACTAAATAAAGGGCTATAGGAAACATAGTGATGAGGTACAGAAATATGTTCTCTAATAAAAAATCAAAATTACGAGGTGTCCTATGATCTTTCCCTTCGGGATGGATCCCAAAGAGAAAGATCATGGACAAGAGGATTATAAGAGTTTCTGATTGTTTGAATGAGTGCTAAAAACACACTTGAAAATTTAAGATAACAGGACCTCTTGAAGTTTGGATAAGTCATTACAATTTTAGAATTTTTTAAAACTTGAAAATTGCTCTCCTGAAAATTTGAAAAGTGCCTTAGCATTAGGTCGCCCGAACCCTAATTCTAAAGCAGAAGATAACATTATTTCGTAAAAATAAAGTCATGTACAAAGGGGCTGGTGCACGTTAAATCTGTTGTGACCTCAAATGTCCTCACGTTGGCATAGCGTGGAAGTTTGGAGAGTGGGGTGCCAGCTCAGGTGTTGCCTCGTCATCTGACTGTGGTTCAAAATTACGTGGTGTTGTCCTCGGATCTTTCTCTTTGGGATTGATCCCGGACCATCACCAATAGCCCTTTGTGTTTCTCCAGTGTGACGTTAATTAAAATACAAACACACATAGTTTAAATTAAGTGTCCTAAAACTTTTACGAACGCAAACATTTTTAAATGATTTCTGATCGATTGAATTGAGACACTTTTATTATTTTTACGGTAGGTAGGTATGTATTTTAATTAGCGTCACACTGGAGCAACACACGGGATAATGCAAATTAGGTAAAAATTCAAATCGTTTCTGGAAGTTTGCTTTTCATTTATATCACTTTTAAATCGTGAACCCGATTGGTAGGTAGGTAGTTGAATTAACGTCGCGCTGAAGTAAGGGTTATTGGCAACGGTCCGGGATCAATCTTGACGGAGAAGAAAATGAAAGATCTCATTACATTTTTTTGAACTTCTGTTAATCGAAAAGTTTAATGATATGAAAATCTGAACCATCTAGAGCACGATTTCCCAAACTGTGACCAGAGAGTATATACTGGTTTTCGGACAAAAAAAAATCCGCTTCTCTACCACTCGGGTTACCGCTCGACGCGATTGGTAGGTTGGTTGGTTTGCTGGGGTTTAATGGCGCAAGGGCCATATTTTGCCATGCTGCGCTAGACACAAGACATACAATATCAAGTAATAGTCAGACACACACAATGAACGTTTTACCGAGACAGAAGAGAGAAATACACAATTGACAGGAATCAAACCTGCCCGCCTACGACTCGAAAGTACGATTGGTAGGTATGCGAATATATGAGACGGTTATTATTTTATTTTGATACACATATCACAAATGTATTCTATGCACGTTTTAAATTTTTACTTGTAAAGATTTAAAAATCAGAAATCAACATATTAGGGTTGGAGGGGGACTTGGGCCCCCATCTCTTGCTACGCCACTGGATTTGAACTAATTTGCGAAACTAATTACCCAATTGTATGTATATGTTATTGTGAAAGACCCATACCTGGCAAATGTCGATATTCTCCGGTGAATGTCAGCATTTACATAGTCCTTGGTGTATGTCCGAAATATTTGCTAAAGATTATTTCTCACATACACCGGCAAATGTCGACATTCAGTATGCACTGATGGCGAATGTTGAATAAAAATATTTTTGTTACGTGAAGACAAAAATGCAACTTTTTAAATCATACTTTATTATTAAAACATATTATGATATATGTCAAAATAGGAGAAAGCTTAAGTAACAGCACATGTAAATAAACTGTTGAACCTAAAACGAACAGTACATTCTAAATGAGAAAAGAAAATAATACCAATGATAAACTTACACATAAATTATGTGATTAACGTTATACAATCTTATTTATTGGAACAACTTAAACTAAAGGCGGAGAGGCCTCTCTGGCTGTGGCCTCTCCGCCTTCTCGTTTCGCCCCCACCAGAGCTTATCTGTGCTTGTCGACATACACCGGCGATGGTCCGAATGTATAAGAATATAACCAAATATTCAGTCTTTCACCGATGTATTTGGTATGTGTCGACATTCACCGGAGAATATGGACATTCTCTAATTTCGGTCTTTCACGGTAACATATACACTAGAACATTTTTTTAAATTTTGACTTTAAAATTCCAGTTTTTTCACAATAGGTCATTGGTTTTTGCTTAAACTCATTTAGTGTGAAAAATTCTGATCAAGCTACTCATTAATTATCTAATTTAGATATAATTAGCTAATTAGCATGCTTTTTGAACAGTGATATCTCAAATTCTAACGTGTTCAGAAATAATTCCTGTTGGATATTATTCCTAATATTATTCTTCATGTTTTGACCCTCCATCAAGTTGCTAGGGGGAATACGTTCTCTTTTATAATCTTTTTCACGAAGGAAGTCTAAAAAATCGAGATAGTTTCGGGAATTTCAACATTTAAAAATCCACTAAAAATTCATTTCTTAACCAATAACTTCGGCTGAGGGTCAAAACATCCACTGTATTATATAGATTATAATGACACAAAAATAATTATAATAGCTCAATTCATTGTTGAGTTATCACTGTTCGAAAGAAGCATCCTATTGCAAAAACATCGTTCTTCAGAAATAGAGTTTAAAGTTTTGAAAACCTGTTTGTCTATGGTGACAGTACCTAACCAAAACCCTTGTAACTTGAAAACTATTTAGAACATTTACAAGATCTTGGTATCGTTTGAAAGCTAAGGGGTTGAACAATATTTTGAATTATTAAAAAATAGATAGATATTTTGGTCAATTTTCGTGATTTCTAGTGACTTCTATACCATACACCTTAAATTCTAACTCTTATAGAGTGAGACAAAAAAGATCATGAAATAATACTTTTATTTACATATATATTTTAGAGGTATATTCTATCGCGGATAATTATTTTTCAGATCATCCAAGACCCTGCCATCACGTTTTGCGAGTCTAGAAATTTATTTTATTCAATGAGTATTAGTGTAGGAAAAATTGGTTCAGCGTAAGGTTTCTACTGGAAATTCCAATTAGAAAAATTGGGCAGTATTTTTTAAAGGAGCTACTAGAAAGTATTAGCACCATACAAATGGAAATGTATTCTAATGAAACACCAATTTTATTAACTATAAGATTTATAACTATCATCCGTCTGTCAGTGATTCTTTGTCTGAATACCTCTCCAAGAAGACCTGGAACCTAGATTTGTCCATCTTCTCTGCCACCCAGTCCATAGCTTTTTGCCATAGGTATTTCAAGGCAATAATATAAGCGGTTTTAATGTAAGCGTCTTAGAAATCCACTGCCCCTTAGCATACTCACCAGCAGCGGAGTGGTTGAAACCATCGTTCTTGTAAGACAGGAGTGCTTTGTTCTGTTATATCTACACCTCTGCTTAGCCATTTGCCTGGGGATATAGTTATGTCTTTCCCATCAAGAGGGTGCTTGCGGACACACATCGCTATGCGAATACGGTTGAGCTTTTGGTTCCATGCTTCCCCTTAAAGATCGAACAAAAAGTTTTCAAGCGCCCTCTATATCAATCATTTTGATATTTTTAAAATTTGAATTCTTCTCACTGAATATTTAAAAAATATTTTAAACAGTTATTGACTTTAATTATTTGTATTCAAGCAAACTTTTCCATTTTGCCTGATACAATAAATGCAATTTATATACATTATATAGTATTTTAAATATCATAGTTTTCATCTAATAACGATTGTCTGTTTTGGATAAACCCAAGCGCCTGTTTTTGCAATTTACAATCAGAAATTAAGCTATAAAATATAATTTTCACTTTCCGATTCATTTGAACAGATCATTAGAAATCGTGGAGATCAAAAGAAAATCACAAAATGTCTTGAAAATTCAGAACGTTATTGTGATGCAATGAAATTCAGAATCTACAGAACATTCCTGTTTTTAAACTACCTAAATACATAAATGGCTCCACAGCTTGCGACATCTTAGTAATTTGACAACTGATATTCTAATTCAGAGCAACCTTGACATCCGATAACTTTAACCACACAAAAGTTAAGTGCTCAAGACACTGAGTGTTTATTTTGGAGAATCACATTCGAAAATTACTCCCTTTGTTTTCTGGAAATCAGCAAAGGGATCGCTTCTTTTACTGTTCTTTAATTGGTGAGCATCTTCTGGGATGCAACAAAAGAAGAAGCGAAATTTGAGACAATGACGGACTTATCGGAAGACAGATCTCTACTTTTATTTCTTTTTACGTAAGGTCGCATGTGGCGAAACTTAAAATATTCCACGCATCGGTATTGGGGGACAGATATGAGAATTTTCTCTCTTCGTCCTATGAGCGAAATGCCCTTCGTAAGTATCGCGATGACACAATGGAATTGCGATCAGCCATGCATGGAATGAAAATAAGTAAATTGAGAGAAAAGGGGTGAAGTTTTCTCCATACTGTACATCGTGTTTACTTACACGCTGTAGTAGTAGAAATTCGAATATCTAATGGAGAATATTCGTGTCATCTAATGAAGGACAACCCTGGCAACTATGAGAAGAAAGCATGAGTGAACAATCAAACTACCTCACCTATATAGACAGAACGTACACTTACAACTTGCACACCGTAAATTATATTTGAATTGTGGAATCGCAAGTCTAAAATGTCTGTATATATAGGTAGGTATGTAGTTAATTAACGTCTCATTGGAGCAACACAACGGACGGTCCGGGTCAAACCGGAAGGAAAATATCCCAGGACCACGTAATTTTGAACCACGGACAAATGACGAGGTCAACACCTGAGCTGGCACCCCACTCTCCAAACTTCCACACCACGCAAAAGTAAGAACATTTGAGGCCACAACAGATTTAACATGCACCAGCCCCGTGTACACAACGGTATTTGGTTGGATCGGGTTCCGAACTCGCAACCCTCCGGTTGCTAATCCGTGGCTATTCCAACTGAGTTACCACGGCCTCGTTTGTATAGATGGAATATGCACTTTCAGTTTGTAGATTGAAGAATCTCCCTATTTCGATTGTGGATTCCAATATTCTTTAATGTCTCTGTAGACAGAATGTGCACTTACAGTTTGCACATCGTACAATCTCCCATTTCAATTACGAATTTGAATACTTGCTAATATTTTCATAAGCAGAATGCGTCCTTACAAACTGTAGATCGTAAAATCTTCCTGATTGCAGATTCCAATCTTTTTTAATGTCTGTATAGAAAGAATGTGCTCTTTCTATACCCAGACTAGTAGACAAAAACCTCTCCTAATTCCAATTAATGTTTTGAATATTCTTCAATTTCTGTATAGAATGCGCAAACTAGTACATTGATAACATCCTATTTCAATTACGAGTTTGAACATTTGCTATCTTCATAGACAGAATGCGTCCTTATAAATGGTAGGTCGTTAAATATTCTTACTTCTAATTGCAGATTACAATAGTTTTTAGTGTTTGTAAGACAGAATGTGTGCACTTGCAACTTGTAGACAAAACCCCCTCTCTCCTTATTCCAATTAGATTCGAATATACATAAATATTCGTTCAATGTCCCAATAGGGAATATACAGAGCACTTCATCAAAAGAAGACAACTCAAGTTAACTAACTATTAATGCATAACTAATTGACCTAATCTATTTTATTAGTGATCTAAAGTTTAGCTTTGTTTGAATGAAACATCTGCCTGGTTAAAATTGCGCATTAAATAAAACATTCACTTAATTCACATTATTTTAAATACGAGTATTTCTCGAAAACATACATAACACATAAATACGATGATAAATTAAATGTACATGAGATTAAAACCATGTTCTATAAATTTAAATTCATCCTTTTCCAAAACATTTTATTTGGAATATTGAAATCTGAAGGATCCGTTTAGTTCAAAAGCTTTAAAAGTTTGAGTGATGTTAAAAGGAATGAGCCCCTATTCGAAATGTGTGCGAATATGTGAAAATAGTCTTGTAATAAGTCTTATTTCATATATGCAGAGTGGTTTTGTAGAATAAATCATTAGTTTTTCGTTACCATCCCTAGTTAAATATCATAGGCCAAATCGGTAAAGCAAAAAGTTTAAAAGATTAATGCTAAAAGAGCGAGCCCCCTACTCCAACTGTGGGCGGGCGAATATGTGAAAATATAGTGTTGCAATAAATCTTATTTCAGAAATCCGGAGTGGTTTTCTAGAATAATTCGTTTTCCGTGATCATCCCTTATTAAATATCAAAGGCCAAATCACTATTGAAGTTTCAACACGCTATATGACTCTTAACAAGAAGTCATGATCGGTTTACAACGAATAGATTTCAATAATTTCCTGATTCTAACAGAACCCCAATTCTGCTGAGATCAGGAAGTTGTCATCGTATTTATCATATGTTCTAAAGTATCAATTCTAATTGTTACATCCCCTACCTGTCAAAGGCACACTTCTGGAGATCACTCCTGTCCAGCAGACGAGAAAAAAAATGAACATTCTTTTGAACAAAAAGAAAAAAAGACACCAACACAAATAGACCGTAACACAATTTTTTGCAACCATAATTAGCTGACGTCCTTCAAGAAGCTAATAATCAGTCATCGTCATACTGGTTTTTAAAATATTAACATAAGAATAGGCATATCTTGTCAAATGGCGATGAAATGGACATAGTGTGGATAAAAAAAGAGTGTGCTGTTTTCATGGAGTTGAAAAAACATGCACAAGGGATCTAGAAGCGCTCGTGGAAACGTATAGTTAGAACTTGGAAACATGATGTTTTTCACCTTCAACTTCGACCTTTGGAGACGGAGCATCTTCAATGCGTCTTCAAATCGAGCCCTTCCAAGGTCATTTCGTTTTTATTTTTTGACCATTATGAGGATTTAAAGACATTATTTAGCAAAGGTGGCTTTTGTCTAATCTGTGATCATGACTAGTAGATTAGGAATGAGTTATGAAATGTTGAGAGATGATACACAAAATTCTCCATGAGTGACTTCTTGGATAAATGTTGTGTTGTTCCAGTGCGACGTTAATTAAAATACCTACCTACTTGGATAAATTTTTTTCCGATAAATTAATTTTTGAAACATATAATAATTTGAAAGTTGTGAGTTTTCCCTTTTAACATAAAGTAAAACAATTTTGAATTAAAAAGACTAGTAAGCCAAAGGCACCTTTGGCGAAAATGAAATCATTCCTACATTGTGATTAAAAAGCGGTAAAAGTAGTAACAATTTTTAGAGTGATAAACTGAGACTGATTAATGATAAACTGAGATTGCTTTTAAAAGTTTGTTGAATTAATTCAATACGATATTATAAAAATCCTTGAAAACTTTGCATTGGGAAAAGTGCGAGTGATCATAACTTCAATTTTTTAATTTGTACTTTCAATCACGAAATGTAATTTGACAGAGTTGTTTTGATGTAGAACTGCGTCTTATGGTACGATGCAGATTAGGAGTGGACGCATAATTATGTGACCGATTTCAACCCGTAATAACTCCAGATTTATCGAAGTCGTGGCTACAACGCCTGTTTCGTTTGATAGCACACCGATGACATTTAGTTTACAAATATAGATGAAATTTTGTTCCATTATAAGTGGTGGGGTCCGCGGATTAATGGCCCGTGACAACGTGCCAAAATGGATGGTCATTCTAGTGCTCTGCGCTGTGAGTATACTTTTGTTTCGTCTGAAGTAAAGGTGATTGAACAATGTTTTTGGCATGTAATTAATATTAACATAGTCCTAACCGTATAAATAGAAACAATTATAACGAACAAACAACATTACCAACACTTACTGTGTATTTTATTCCCAATATTGACATAGACGCAAGACAAGACATGCGTAGTTCTATGCTTAAACACTGCGGATGAATCCACTTCGGCGCCATTGGGTTTTCTAAATAACAAAGTAATATGGTCTATTGTGATAAAAATTATATAATTAATATGCTTGACGTGAATATTTTCAATTAATTATAATTTTGTAAGAAAAAATTTATTTAGTCTTTTTTTAGATTTATTTGCTTCTAATGATATAAAAAGTTTTATGTGCTATTACTAAATGGGCAAAGGTATGATGATGCTGATGATCATAAGCTTTCCCAAAGTTAATTTTTATTCTTATGAATTGACCAGAAATTTTGTAATTCAAACATTACTTTTGATTAAAATTGTATCCACAAGTCTAATGACAAAAGAAAAATTATTTTTATTTTAAACAATTTTTGCACTTTTGTCGAAGAATTATTTAGAAAATGGTTTATAAAATCACATATTGTTACAATTCGATATATCTCGAAAAACCGTTTGGCATGGAATACTACTATATGCTACCATTGTTGTGCAACAAGCAAGCAATTTTGGAAATAATATGTTCTTAACAATTGGAACAGTCCACGAAACAAAAGTATTTCACTCAATAAAAAGACTTCCTCAAGATTTCCCAATAATATTTCATCTCCATTTAAGCTGACAGCGTTTAAGAATTAATTTTCACACTGAATGGTCTGAAACTTTGCCATATGATATGGAAAGAGATACTGCCAATCAAACAGCTAAAATTATACATGCTGTCAGTGAATATTTTGAATTGCCTGTTGGTGAGTTCTAGAACATGTTTTGATTTTTTCGTGTAAAAAATGTTTGTCAGGTGCATAGTTAAAAAATACAAATTAGAGAACGTGCGTTTCTACGAGCGATTTGGAGTCGATTCTAGTAACTTGCCTTCGGGCTTTACAGTTTTCAGTGTGGCAATCCCTTGAAAAAAATTGGCAACCAGTCGTCCTCTAAAATGCATTTTTATCACAATGTCATTTTATTATCATTTATAAAATGAATAAAAATGTATAGTAATTATTATTATTCTGCCGTGTTTAAAATGCTAACACAAAGAAACAAATATTTAAAGCGTATTGAGAATAAGGATAATTATATTATTTTTAAAACATTTCAATCCTGCATGATTTGAGATTTTTCTCATTTTATCTACAATGCATTTGCTTATACAGGCAAATTTAAAACGTAATTTATATAAGTTTAGATACACAATAGTTACTGTTCGAATGAAATGATGGTTCCATTATTTCTTTGAGAAGAAAACCAGCCTGTACTTTTAAGATTAAATGTTCTTTTGAGAGGGATTTACAGTATAAGCAAACAAACCACAGGAAGACAAGAGATTTTACTTCCGCTTATCTTGTGCTACTAGTTAACGGAGTCACCTTAAAATGCATCCAAGTGACATCACTTCTAGAATATCAGGAAACACGTTCTACTGTTAAAACACTAGCGCCATCTGTATTTAACCTTTATAAAAAAGCCTCTCCTTGCCAGCAAATTTAAATTTTATGTTTGTTAGCTAGTTCGATATTTCAAAATTACAAATTCGATATTTCAAAACTACGAACAATTTATAAATTAATATTTATTTCCATTTAGATGATGAAAATAAGATCAGCAAGTGCTTAAGAAGTTCAACTACCGTTCGTTCAGCAGCATTATGCCAACATCTAAAGATTTTACTGAGGATGATTAAATCCAATACATCTGAGAATACAGCGTTTTGGAAATCCGCCAGAAGTAATATCAAAATGGGCATCCTAACGTTATCGGGACATAAGCACAGAGCGGTGAGTGCACTTAATTTTTGTGAAATAGATGGTAAAATTTTGTATTACAAAAAGTAGATTGTACTTCACATCAGCTTGATTCCAAAGATTTTTTTGCAGGTTCGCTCGTCGATTCCAATAACCCTTCGAAAGTCCGACAGCTCTAAAGATGTTCGTTCTGTGCTAAACACCACGGATTTGAAATGCCCTGTTCCCTTTTGGTTTGCTGCACCAGAACTGTACGTTAAACATAAATGTTAGAAATATTATCCATACTAATTGTGAAAACATAATGTATGGCAAATCATTTATTTCAAATATTACTCGGTAATCTGAGTAAATTTCAGAGCTTTTAATTGAATTTCTACTTAATAAATATCTCTATTGTAAGAGTCGAAGGTACTGGTTTCTGGAGAATAACCAAAAGTACTTTGTTCCACATAAAAATTTACACTGTATAAAATTAATATCGTTGTGTATGGTATGACATGGAAGATGTTCTAACATTTTGAAATAAAGTAGTTATTAATTGTAAATAAAGTAAAAACAAAGTAGTCACATGCTAACGTGTATTGTATTGTGCACACTTAGAAATCAGAAAATTTTCCGCTTTTAAATTTATGCAAATTTTGGACTTCAGGAAGTCTTAAAATACTTTGATGAACCGAGGAGATTTTGGACAAACTGAATTATTGTTTTTTATTATTGTATATTGACATCGTCCTTAAACTTTTACTTTAAATTTTTCTATTTCGATGTTTGTTATATATTTTGCAAGCCCAAATGAAGCGTTCCAGAATTTTAATAATAAATCCACATCTGGCTGCAATTGCATTAAGACAAATGAAAATATATCAAAAACTTTAAATAATCCATACATGGTATTTTCTGCTGGAACCGCAACACATTATCTAAATTCTGTCTTCAATTGGCTGAACTAATAAAACTTAAATTATTCCATAAAAAATAATAAAAATAAAGTTTTATGAATTAAAGTTCCAATAAATATAGCAACTGACAACGAAAAGGAAAGCCTCAGTTTGGGTCTAACCTTACATCTGAAGCTATTACAATGTCCACTGCTTAATAAAACTTCTGTTCAGACAGATTTGATATTATCAAGTGGCTAGTTTGGTAAGTTATGAAAAAGTACCCGTAACATTCGTACTGTTAATCTTCCAAGTGATTTCGACGAGATCTCATCCATCAACATTTGGCCAATTTTATTAATGATGAAATATCTCGGCATCAAGTTCTTACCGATTTTTTGCGATGACAAGACCAAGATCTGGTCAATTTTCGTCTGATGACGAGATATCTCGTTCTTCAAAATCTACAAAAATGATGAGAGGTGTTTAATTTTAGTTAAATAATTATTCTTTACTAACTATGAAATACGTAATTTTGATTGCATTGATTTGAACATTTGAATTACATCTGCACCTTTTTTGTAAGTTTTCATTTGACTTGAAGTTTTTCCTTTCCAGTTTGCAGGATTCGGTGTTGAAACTGTCGGAGGGCAGTTTTGCAGAAGTATATGAAACCACCAAGGTGAATGGAGAAAAACGAATCCTGAAAATAGTACCGGTCGGAGACACTGTTCCTAAAAGTGAATTTGAGCAATTAACCTTCAAAAATATGACGGCCGAAATATGCGTATCTTTGTGAGTATGTCCATTTTTAACACCACACACATCACATAAGAAACTAAATTTATCTCACATATTACAGTGTAATTGTATTTGAGGTATATATTAAATCCACTTTCTAGGTAAAACGATTTTCTTGGTTAAAGTAAGACTCAGGGGGTTTGCCTGCTATAGCAATCTGCGAGCTGTAGGTGGCGCAGGTTCGATTCCTATAATTTAACTTTGGTGTATTTCTCACATCTGTATCACTAAAGATTTCCTTGTGTGTATGTCTGTTACTTGAAGTTTATGTCTTGTGTTTGGCTCAGTTTGGTCAAATATAGTCCTTGCACCACCATAAAACCCAAACAACATATGGCGCTAGCTATATGTTTAATATTGTCGATAGGTGGTAAATCTTTATGCCTAAAAATCAATTTAATGATTTAAGTTTTTAAATATGATGTGTATCAAAACATTAAACAAAATGCGTATGCCACTAATATTAAGGCTAAATGATAAATATTGAATTAAAGAACTGAAATAAACAATTTCAATAATTGCTTGATTGCTAATAAATTAAAAACAATGTTAAATAATTGATGAAATCAATAACATTATTGAGAATGATAAGCAATTACATAGTTTAAAATGGATTAATATTAGTTTTAACTAATTTTATTGACCTACTAACTAATAACTAATTACGACTCTGACTAATTATAACAATGATAACTAATTATATACAAGTTGTCTGGGGGATAATCGATAAACTTGTATTCAAACAAAATTCTTGTATTTTACTTATTTTTCAGTATTACAGCGAATAAAGTAAATGTAATACAATATTATCTTCACGCTAAATGCCTACATTACTCCCATATACCACTTTGAGCTTCCGTGTAAATAAATCTATAATTTACCGTTTCGCTTTTGGATGAAGAATTTGAATGATTAAATCTCTCTTGGACTCTCCAAAGTTATTTTAGTTTTTGTTCTCACTTGTCAAATTGTCATCTTTATCATCATCTTCCTATTAGTAGAAAACAAATCTACAGATCAGGATTGATCTCTGATAAAAAATTAAACCTGTATGAAAATATATATTCCAATGGATAACTTACTTCGTAGATCAGTAACGATATTTCAATAAATAATGTTCAAAATACGAAACAAGGTGAAATAGTTTTAGCGAAGGACGATGACAATTTAAATACTTGCTTTGTAAATACATTTACTGAATAACCTGTAGAAATAACTAATGCAATATAACGATTCATTTATATGTATTTATGTACATTTATAATCGAGAAAATTATGAATAAATGATCTATTTTACAGAATTTGTAAGTCCTCGACAGCACTTAAAACGCCCTTCCTCTTCTAAATAACTCTCTCGCTCAATATTCTATTAAAGAAGTTTGAAATTGTATATTGTAATATAACATTTTTTTCTTTATCGATTCATCGTAAATTTTATGGTCTTTTCACAGGGAACTTTCCAAGCTTTCAAGAGGGCCTCAATACCGTTGCTTAACTTTTCCGAACATCTGCAGGTAAATGAGCAGTTTAATTTCTCATTTGGTGAATGCCCTATTCCACATTAAAGATTTTTTTCTCGTAGATTTTGTATTTTAATGTTTCCAAGCATGAAAAAAAAGGACGATTAAAGTAACATCAAAACTAAAAAAAAAAACAGCGAAGTAGTAAATACTAAATTTTTCACAAAATTTCTTTAAGAAAAATAAGTTCTCAAAAGATTGATTTCGCAAATATCTCGTCGGCTTATAAGTGAAGTACACAAAGTCAAAATTTTCAGGATATGAGATTTTTAGCTTATTTGGACCATAATGTGATGGTTTTTGGACTGGTTGAAATCCACGAAGCCATTTTTCTTTGAATGAAGGTTAGATTTCTTTTTGAGAAACACAGTGAGTAGAAATTTCTCTCATTAGTTTTTTCAGAACGATGTTTTAGAGTTAGTGTGTTTCACTTTTAAGTCGAAGATATGTCAATTAAATAAAAATATTGATTTTTTTATCATTTTTGCTATGAATAAGCTCTTGATAAAATAAATTCGGTGTCTCTTTCAGGATCTGCGTTGTACAAGACGCATTTCCAGAATCTTTAACTAGAGCTTGGAAATCTTATTATTCTCATCATTCTTCATTTCATCCATGCCCAAGTAAGTTATCGTCTTTTTCTCTTAAAGTTTGAAACTTTTAAGATTGATTTGAAACCAAACTCAAAGAAATATAAAAATATTTTCAGAACTCTATGGACCAAATCAAGCTTTTATCACTATTGAGACAGAAAACGCAGGAACAAATTTAGAAAGCTTTAAGGTAAAAAATATACTTTCATTATTCTGCGATTCATATTTACTTAAAAATAATAACACGTGAAAAATCAAAGTGAGGAAGGTTTTTAAACGTAGTGAGATAGTGATGGTAAAAAGTCTATCTAAAGCTGTCAACTAAAACGTGTCCAGTTTATGTCGTGCTTAAACCCGTCTCTGCGCTAAGATGCATTGCAGTGTTTGACGCTTTTATTTTAATTGATTCCTAAATGTTAGACCATCCTGGATTTTTTAGGTATCAAAAATATATGTAAAGCATTTTCAAACAAAAACAATGTTACACTCAACTTATCTATTTCAAAAATGAGCTCATAAGTACAATATACACTGTTGGTCAATAGAAATGCAACACTATGAACGAAGCATCCAAAGATATTTGCACAGTGCTCCAGATTTGCATGGAAGGATATACAAATGATCTGCGAAACTGCTCAACTAACTAAAAACTAGGTTTAAAAAACAGTCAATATTTCATTGCTAACTGCTTAAGTGCTTCTAAGGATACCTTAAACTAAAAACAAGTTTATGCCTAGTAAATAGTGCTGTTTATTTCATCTGGTCTACTCCTTAAATTTTTAAATGCATTTCATCCATATGGAAGTGGGGAAGCATTCATGACAGACTGGTCCGAGAACCGGTACCATCTACCGGCCTCGGGAATTATGAAAATGATAAAAATAAAATACATGGTTTTAAGCACAGTATGAAGGTGAACTTCCGTCATTGGAAGCATTCTCTAATACAGATATTATTCAAAATTAGGACCAGGTGCAAATAAAAAACGAGCCCCTCAACCTAAAATAGAGTTAGTTTCCGACACTTCCATGCTATCTTATAAGCTGATTTTCACTGATATTAACATCTGTCTCGCTTAGTAACATAACGTGGAACAGGTGCCCTCTGGGACCATTTCATGCCACAATCTTAAATATTCCATATTTAAAATCTGACTTTAAAAGAAACAATTTGATTCGTTAGTTGGTAGTTAATTAACATCGCACTGCAGCAACACAACGGGCTATTGGCGACCTGGATCAATCCTGTAGAGAAAGATCCAAGGACAACGCCTCGTACTTTTGAACCACGGTCAGATGACGAGAACAACACCCGAGCTGGAACCCCGCTCTCTAAACTTCCACACCACGTGAATATGAGGACATTTAAGGCCACGACAGATTTAACGTGCGCCAGCCCCTTGTACACGACGGTCTTTGGTTGGATTCGAACTCGCAACCCTCCGGTTGCTAATCCTTTGCTCTTCCAACCAGGCTACCACGGCCCAGTTTGATTCGCTATTAATCCTCCAAGTGGTTTTAACGAGGTATCTTTTCCATCAAGATCGAAACAGTTTTGCTAATGACGAGATATCTCGTTATCAAGATATTGCCAATTTTTCGATGATGGCGAGATCAAGGCCAGCTAAGTTTTGTTTTAATGACGAGATATCTCGTCCATTAAGGTCAGGTCAGTTTTGGTAATGACAAGACCCTCTTGGACACAGCAGAGTTAAATATAAAATTGTTCAGTAATAAAGGATATGAACCCTAAAAGGACATGAACCCTCTAAGAACTCTCAAAGAACCACCCCAGCCAGCCATTGCTGTAAAAGAGTTCATTGCAAAGTTATACTGAAACTTTTAAGGGTAAATTTTGATTTACAATTCTTTTAATTTCAATAGGTCTCAGACTATTTAACTGCACTGTCTATCTTCCAACAAGTTGCTGCAGGTATTGCAATAGCAGAAGAAAAATTACATTTTGAACACAGAGATTTGCATTCTGAAAACATCCTTCTACAACGTTGCACGGAAGAAAGTATGTCAGTAAAGATCAAGGGTAGAAATTATGTAATTGAAACGTATGGAGTCAAAGCATCGATTATTGACTTTACATATTCCAGAATTGATACAGGTATGTATATTCTGCATAAATTGTAAAAAGGGGTCACTAGATAGATTTTCAGTGTATTTCGGGGGAAATTAAAGACCTAGTGCCAAAAAATGATCTAGAAACTAGTGATGAGGCAAACATGTTATATTAAGCATATATATGATTTTCTTAACATCTTATCAAAATGGTAGCAATGATTTGAAAATTATTTTACAATTCCGAAATTTTCTGAACTCATTTATCTCTTAGATCTAAATTATTTATTATTAATTAGATACATAAAATTTATATTATCGAAAGCACAATTTTATTAATTACCAAAATTTAGAAACGAGTACAGTATACTCACCCTAAAAAAATTGTATTTGTAGTTAGCTTAAATAAGAAATATTTTACAACTTGATTACTCAACTTAGAGTTACTTGTATCATGCATGTAAAAACACATGTGTGATATGATTTTATGGGAAATAGTGTGCTTGCATCACCTACAATTAACTAAAGAAACGTGGATGCGTTTGAAAGATGCGTGGAACATTTATACTGCCATTCAGAATCTTAATTCACGATACCGCATAGTCTACCTCAGTTACCACAGTTCATAATGAATACAAAAAACACTAATTGTATTCCTCTTTACATACAGTGTAACTCTTGTTTCTTATCCCACTTGGTCTAGACAAGCTAGATCAAGTCCGTGAGTTCATGAACCTTCAAAAAGTTCAGGACGAATACAGCTTTAAAATACAGATGCTACCTGGTCCTCTACATACAATTAAGGAAATGCCAGGAGAGGCTTGCTCCATATTGTATTTCCAATAGGTCTTAAAACCTGGATAAAATTAAGTTGATCTCAAATGTCCACTGGTCAGTCTAGAGATGTCAGTCTGCTCACCTATATTATTCTTAAATTTCTGGGATGTTTTCTCTGGTATCAGCTATGAGTAGGAGATATTGTACTGAAGTTTCTCTCTCGCTAATTGTGCCTCTAGTAATTGGACCGCGGTAGCCTAGTTGGGAGAGTAGCGGATTGGCAATCGCAGGGTTGCGAGTTCGAAACTTGATTCAACCAAAGACTTTCGTGTTCGAGGGGGTCTGGCGCACGTGGCATCAAATGCCCGGACGTTGGAGTGATGTGGAAGTTTAGGGAGTGGGGTGCCAGCTCAGGTATTGACCTCGTCATCTGACCGTGGTTCAAAATTAAGAGGCGTCCTCTTATATTTCCCTTCAGGATTGATTCCGGACCATCACCAATAGCCTGTGTGTTGTCTAGTGCGATGCTAATTCAATCACCTACCTACCTACTTCTAATAATTTATATTGAAGTAGAATATGTAAGAAGGCGGTAAACTTCACTCAACCAAAAACTACTTCGTTGAGATCGGTTGCAGTTCTTTGATGCTATTTAATTGCAAAGCTCGAAATTTACGCAAAGGGTTCCCTATAGAATTTAACAGATGCTGAATTCAATAGATACTACAATTGTTGACTTGTTGCCGATTGCGTGTAACAGTGAGAACTGATTACATGCTGTATGTGAATAATGTCCTCATCGGAGGCTTAAAAATTTGTTTATCGGTACAGTATCTGTGCTAAATCGGTTTTGTATATAAAAGGAAAATTAATTATGAAAAACATAAAAGTAATTGATAATTTTAAAAATACATATATTTTTCTACATCAGATGAAGGTGTGAAATACGTAAACTTGGATCCTATCTACGACCCGAATCCAATGTCTTGTATGAAATTTTTAGATCACCGTTATGTATATGCAAAGATGGCCGATGTCACAGAGTAAGTTTAATACGAATTCTACCTGTAAAAAAGTTTTTAAGTATATACATTTGTACAAAATTGATACTAAATGCGTTAAGGCATTAAATAACTTACACTGTCAAAAAATAAGTAATTGTTATTTTGAACAAATTAAACTCTCGATCTAATTTTATGAACCACTATATCCTCACACAGAATTCACGAGATCTATTCAAAAATGCAATTACGAGTTACAATGTACTTAAACAAAGCTATAATATCGAAAGAATGGTTTGATTATTCACATCTATATATTTAATCGTTACATGTTTCATATTTTCTGTATGAAAGAAGCTAAGGTGTATTTAAATGTAGCAAACAATCTTAACAAAGGTCTTACGCACATTCTCTATAACCAAGTAGTCTCCAAGTTTGTTTAAAATTACACCGATTTCGTGTATTTAAATGCAACTAGAAGACTCGCTCACAGCATCTGCGCTAAAATTTCTTAATTGCTTATACCTATTGACACTGCGTCATTTACTCACTATTTAAAATCTTATTTAAATCTATTTCTAAAGAATGAAATCATCGATATACACATTTTACACCCCTTAATGAAATCATGTCACTACAATTAACTTATGAACATCTGCTTCATAAGTCTCATTCAATTGCATCCCATTCAGTTGCTAAAGGTGATTCGGTATTTTTTGACGTTTAAATCTATTTTGCGTTTCCTCATATTTTTTCTGTACTGATGTCTCTTTGTCTTCTGCAATGAAACTGCTGAAACTCATTCGAGAAGTCACCTTAATTATATAGTTTTCGAAAAATTGTGCAACATAGCTCAATTCAAGCACATTTAAACAACGTGGCACAATTGGTGAATGAATGGTTGATTTTATGTGTTTACATTGTTTGTTAAATTGCCCAATATCCAAGCAATGTCGATTTTTGTAATAAGTGTGTTGGTGGAATATAAATTAACCACGACAGTGATGGAACCTTAAATTTATATCTCATAATAAGTATCTAAGACTCATTAATGAGATTTGTTTCCTTACGCGAACTTAAGGATTGTTAAAAATAGCACAAGAATTACTTTTGTAAAAAATTCATACGCAAAATGTGAAATGTTTCTTAACATATAAAAAATATTTAAATACGAGGAATGATTTTAATTTACCACTTCATAAAGAAAATAAAGATTAAAAAGAAAACATACAAAAACAGAATTAATTAATGGATAAATGTAATAATTGTAATTTACCATTTCATGAAATGTCAATAGACAGATTAAACGGAAAAGATACGAAAACAAGAAAATATATGGAATAAATGTAATACCTATAATTTAGCACTTCACAAAATGGTTATAGGGATATTAAAAAGAAAATGTATTAAGCCGGAAAAATATGGTGTAAACGTAATACGTTTTCTATATGTTTATATATCAAAATGTGGTCAGATAGTTTATTTACTTGAAGGATTTGCTAAATAAAGCGTAGGTTTTAGATACTGTTGTTTTTTGCAGGCATAAATGGAAGACATTTTGTCCTCGAACCAATATATTGTGGCTCAATCATATATTAAAGTATTTATTGGTGAAAATTTGTGATCAAGGAACAATTCCATTGAGAAATAATCAGAAAAGAGCGAAAGAAAATTTGAATGTCTACAACAGCACATGCATGTCATATGAGAGCTCATTTTCATTTGTTCGTAAAGAAATTCTTCCCATGCTTAAAGCTCCACAGTAAAATAATTGTCATGCGAATGTACGTTTCTAATTTTATAAATAATACATAAGTATAGAGTGAAAATTCAAGATAGCATTCCATTTTATTTCACTTCGAATTAGAAACATAGTTTCTAGGCACTATCTATACCTGATACCCAATATATACCTATATATATACCTATATATACCTATATATATACCTATATATATACACCTATATATACCTATATATACCTATATATACACCTATATATACCTGAGGCTACATATACCTGAGGACCCAAACGCCCTACGTATATCTATAATGGACTGTAAGGTAATTGATTCTTCGTAACGCTACATCAAATCTGGGAACTCAGTTCATTCAAATATTTACATATATATTTACAGATGCCCACGCGTAAGTATCTCTACGGTTGGTTGTTTTGGGGTTTATGGCGCCAGGACCACATATGACTAAGCTACACCAAACACAATAATGAGGGAGGGAAAAAGCGGAAAGCAAAAGGGTAAGAGTATAGGGCTAGTAAATGAATACTTAATTGTCCGTACAGGATAGTTACATCCACAATTTGTATACTAAAGAGTTACTCCACCGTCTATCCAGAACGAGCGGAAGTCCAAACTCAACTGACCTGACGCCATTTTTAACCAAACAAAATGACCCTACGGATGCTCACCAAAATTTGGCGAGTTACAACTTAAGGTGTAGGTGACGTTAACATGGATTGAGCACAATCTTCATTTGTAAAACAACTAAATTGAAAATTTGATGCACCATTTTCGTTGTTTAACAGGTCTGTTAAGCAGGAAAATGGTGCATCAAATTTTCAATTTAGCTATTTTACAAATGAAGACCACTCTATCTACATTTTGTGAAAGCGAAGAAATGTCGGAAATATTCGAGGATAGATTGGTTGTCAGACTACTCCAATAAATATATTCGTACTATTTGGTTAGCCTAACCTTTAGATTTAATGATGTGCGCTCTTATTAACATTGATTTCCATTAATTTAACACTTGTGGATACCAATTGTTACAGTAAAATCTTTAATGTGGTTTCAAGACGAAAAAATATTATGCTCTCCATGAATTTACTTTACATCATTCATATGAATCCATAACTTATTAGAATTCTGTAAGATGAAAGATGGATGAAAAGCAACAATGTTAAGATATTTTGTTACAGTTTTGTATTTTTGCCTTTTGTATTTTTCGCAAAATGTCTTTAATTTTCTGAAATACGTACTGATCTTCAAGTTTATGAATTACTCATAAATAACTTGAAATGGTGCGTAAATATTCAATGTACAAACACTCCATTCTCCGATTTCAAAGAAAATATTTCCGATTCTTCTGCAAATTTGTGGTATTTAAAATACCAATACTTCTGCACTGTTGGTTCACTAATTGTATGCAGAATAAGGAAATAATAGAAATTTAATTCAATATGAACAGCAAAACAATTAATATGTAACATTATAAGGTTAATGCATTGCGTATTCTACGAAAATTCAAGAAAATTTAATCGTGTAGCGAGTCCTAAGTTTTTCCTTATTACATTTTGTCAGTTTTTTCACGAAAGGTTAAATAGAGAATTACCAAAGGATTAAAGAAGGTCGTGTACTTTCAAGGAATACCCTAATATTTTTTTCTCTTGAGTTTTTATACCTATAAAATCCATCTAAATGAATTGAATGACCTCTCTCAATAAAGCTCGAAAATAAACATTATGATTGAGATTGCTAATTAAGTTTGTAAGGAAGTGATTGTATTGTTTATTCAAGGTTTAATATGAAGGAAGATGTGTGTTACAAGTTTCTAATAAAACAGTCATTTGCAGATGATGGATCAGATATTTTATGAAAAAGCGAAAATATATTGCAAAAGTTTATTTATATTAATGGTTTATTACTGTGCACAAAAAAGCAATAGTAAAAACTTTCTGTGAATCAAACTCTTAAATTTCCTGACATCTCATTTACATATATTTAAGTCTTCATCGTTTAAATTCAAATACTAATATTCTGTAGTTAAATGAGAGTAAATTATCGTAGTAAAACAATTTAATCTTGAATTATGGTCAACAGTTATTTAGTATTTATTTTCGAAGAAAGCTTTTAGTTAATATATAATCAGGTAACATTATTTTTGAGTACACATTTATTGTACAAACTGTTTGCCATAGTTTTTCAAAATAGAAGCATAACGCGTATTTAGTATGTTATGTACCTATTTTGATGTTATGTTGTGTTTTGCAAGATGCGATGTTTCAAATCGCACATATATATGATTATACTTCATTCTGTGTAAACAACAAAAAGTAACTTATTTTTTTTTCAGACTTAGATTCATAGAATTTAATAATGCATATTACATATAGTCCCGTTATGATCAATATAGATACGTGATGCGTCAGAAACAAGTTTTTAATTGAACAGAAGATTAATATGTTTTCATGTAACTAAGGGAGTCGGCCAGAATATTATAAATTTACTTGTCCTGAACATTTTTTTACTTTCATTTCTCCGAAGAAATATTGCAAGTTTGTTGAAACGTTTACACAACCTTAAGAGTGTTTCAACACAAAAGAAAGGCTTTTAATTAATTTGTTTTTTCCCTCAACAGTCTTTTTTTGCTACTCAATGGCTAACCTTAAATTAGAAAGACAGTATCAATATAAATATTGATTTGACCTCAAATGTCAAGTGAAACAGGAAAATAACGTATGCTTCCCAGCTTGTAGTCGAGGCTGAATATATGTGCATTCATTCCACATTTGCAAATAGGTAGATCATTTATTTATTCTATGTGATTAGAAGAAACATATTTATTTCTTTGGATTCTACTTTATCTAATTAATATTGATTATATATATGCACTGATCTTCAATAGGAGCAAAACTAAAATTGTATTACTCGTCTGATATTCCGTGGGTTTCAATGATGAGTAATAATTCAATAAATATTTTTTTGACAAATTCTCATTATGCAAGTTTCAGTGAATTTACTAAATTTTACCACCAAAATGTTTATGTTCTGCGCATTTCATTTATATCTAAGTGATTATTAAATGTAGGCCGAGTTTCATAGCTTGTACATTTTTTTAACTTTGCACAATAAAACCCAACACTCAATCAATCAATTCGAGTTTCATATATAGAAAATCTCGAGTCCCATTTATACAAGAAAGTTTGTTCTCGTCAAAGTAAAGTGAAAGAATAAAGTTATCAAATGAAGATCGTTCTGTACATGTTGTATTTAGAGAATATTGAATAATATTAAATATTCCCTTCTTCCATAGTTCTCTAATTAATAAATTAAATTTTATTTTGGTCGATTTTAAGTTATTCTTTTCTGCATTAACATACAAAGCTTTTTACTTTTTCGTTTGCAAATTTGTTTTTAAAGATATTTTGTAGTTTCACATTTGTGAGTGCACTTGGTTTTGAGAAATAAACAACACATTTTATAGGATTATATTTGTTTTATTTATAATAATAAAGAAATAGCATTCGAAGTACAGAAACAGGCACTTATGGAATTATATTTACAAATGAAAATGTTTATACAATAAAATTTTTTGAACCTTTAATATAATTTTAAGGCTCAGTATGATTTAAGAAAAAAATAATGGAAAAACGGTGTTTTTCCTTTTTCTCTCAAAAATATATCTATGAAAGAATATGATCGGTATTAAATTTTCACTGAAAATTATTGAATCCAAAGTTAAATTTTTCCATAAATATAGAATAATTGAAAATATATAAAAAGTGCGGAACATTCTACGGATTTAGTTACTGTTCATTGTTTTCTAGTAAAATGTTTACTCACAAAATCTAAATTTATTCATATATTAGTATTTTCAGTAAAATAAAAATATTTTATTATATTTATTCGGAATGATATAAATTCAGTACAAAACAATTAGTTCTCAAACTTATTGTTCAAGTTTCAAAAATATTAAAATTTAACACACCAAGACGTAAAGAATAAGTATCAATATAAACCTGAAACTACGTGAAAATAATTTGTTCAGTTCACATTCACTCAAACACATGTGCACATCCAAAAAGACACCTCAAAATACTGTACTTCATTTGATTTTGACATCATGAAACCTTGCGAATAAAAATTCAAAATCTTAGTAACAAAATTTTTATTTGTTTCCATTTTATTTTTAAAAACATCACATTGATATTCACCAAACAAACGCTTGTAAATTTAAACCAATCTCCTTAGACAAATATGCTTCAATTTACAAAAAATAACTTCAATTTCTTGAAACTTATTTTCTACAGATACTGCAAATAGACTTGACACAATAGATGAAGTAAAAGCTAACAAGAGGTGTATACTTTAATACTCACATATATACAACTTATCAAATAATAAAATTAAAAAATTTCAACAATACAACATAAAATACTTTTTAAATAAAACTTTTGATTCGATATTCGATATGTATTTACATCAGATTTTTAAAATACTATATATATCTTATAAAATTCATAGAAATATTATGCACGGTAAGAAAGATAATTAAATCGTAGCACTGTCAATATAGTTTTTCTAATATTGTATGAGGACCACATAAAAACATTTTTGTGGGAAATGCCCTAGAATATGTTGGAAATTTTGTTCACCAGTAAAAGAATAAAGTCATGCATTGAAATCTGATGCACAAATAATTATGCGGTTTGAATTTGGTGAATTTATTTCATTGGTATGAACGTTTGTTTAATTCTGTATGATAGATATGCAAACTAATGAAAAGATAATATATAATTAAAAATAGTTAATTAATGGACATTACTTCATTAATCTGATCAAGATCAGTTTAAAAGTGACAGTGCACGATATAAGCTTTTTTCAAATTTACTCAGTTTTGATTTCAATATATCTGCACAGTATTAAATATTCAGCTTAAAAAAGTATCACAAAATATTTTGATTATATCTTTATATCTTCCTCTAAACTATTTTCGAAAGCAGCAACAACTTTATAAAAATGTATTGCAAGTTATAAAAATACTCAATATATATAAATCAAATAAAAGCTTTAAAAATCTTTAACTACATGTTAAAACCTTTCACATAAACTCTCAAAAATATATTTACACATTACAACTGAACACGCTTGGTCCACAGAAAAACATTCTGCGCAATATATAACGTTCAGGATACATCAGACAGTTGATAACAACTTTTCATATAATTTATAACACCTTGAGGAATATATAAATCTCTTATTAAACTTTTTACATCGGACAAACACTGTATGGACAACACGATGAAACAGTTGAAATCTATGAAATACAAAAATATTCTTTTTTACTTAGTTCTACAAAGATTGAAGATGAACTTTATTCTTTATAATCAGATTTGTTGAAGTTTTCGAACACTAATAATGTGGAAAGCCGAATGATCCAAGCAAACACTATTTTGAAATACAAAAATATTCTTTTATTTGGTTTTACAAAGATTTGTGATGGATTGCATTCTTTAGAATCAGATTTGCTACAGTTCTCGCACACAAATCGTGTTGAAAGCCGAACGATTCAACCCAACACTATTTAGTTTAGTTTACATTTTCATAACAGCTTTACATTATTTCATTTTACTTAAAATATTTAAAATGTGTTTTGATTAACTTTATGGTTAAATCAAGAAATTTACTGACTTCCGAGAAATTTTATTTTTCATAATTGCTACATCCTTTAATTCAATCTTAGCACTCAATATTTCCCCCAAAACATTAGATGAGGTCCACATAAGAAACATATCCGTGAATTTAAGTTCCAGAATAACTTCAGATCAGATTAAAACAATTTTAATCTTTTGATACAAAATATATTTGGTTCTAAACGGATACGTTACAATGCGATTTCAGTTTCCACAGCAAATAAGATATTCGCCATAGACAACTTTAAAATGAAAATTACAAATAAAACAGACACGAGAACAACTTTAATCGAAGCACAAGTCCAATAGATTTCCATGAATCGAAAATTTCCAATTTCTCCCGCTTCATTTGATAGAAAAACACTGAAATTACAACGCACTATGTAACGTAGTGAATATGGAGATCACTGTCCGGTAAGATGCGAAAATTGGAATCAGGTTTCTCTACAAGAGTAACTTATGAAGTATAGAAGTTCGGTTTTTAATTTTCTTCTCACTGGATCCACCTTTGTGCACGATGTCCACTGTAGTCGACAGCGTAAATGTTTATTTATAATATAATATATATTTATGTATTTAAAAAGTATGAAGTGAGCAACTTCTGCAGAGTACTTGAGATGTACACGCATCGGTGCGTGCAGTATATGGAATATTATAGAGGGAAAGAGATGACTGTACACTAGAAGTCACTCAGTGGTAACCAGGCCCATGCCTCCATCCAGTTGCATTGGGGCCGAACTTGTAAACCAGCCTTCTTCCGAACACAGGCAAAAGCACTTGGCTCTTGTAGTAATATCTAAATAAAAGAATATGATTGAGTTTTAAGAGCTCAAAAATTCGCTTTTAGAAAACAGATAAACAACAGAATTTTAGTTTAGTTATTTTTTTATTTATGTCATACCTTCCAACCTCAAAAAAAGTCATCAGGTTTTTGCGCCATAAAATGCAACACACAACTGTCAGAAAAAGATTCTCAAAATGAAGAATAATTAAATGTCCCAAATTAGCGACTTGGCAAAAGAAATCAGAACAACCTAACTGTTCTCTAGTACCTTATTTGCTTGGAGGCAGTTAGAACAACATAACCGATTACGCGATATTTCAACACAAAATGGTGCACAATATATGTAAAAATGAGGAATTTAATTTTTTTCTCGAATGCTTTAGAGGAATATTTGTAGGTTTTCATTGAAAATTGAAGTCAAAGAAGGTTTTCACGACAATCTGGCAACCACTGAATATGACGTTTTTCTTTTATGGTTGCCCCTAACTTGGAGTCAACACTTCGAAATTGGCGTCACTTGAAATTTTCTCCTTAAAAAATATGGATAGTATTTTTTCTTTCCGAAAGACCCAAAAACCATGTTTTTCTTGGAGACTTGAAAAGTTGGCAGGTATTTTATATAGTTTTTAAGGTTAATAAGCTGAATACCTCTCATGGTTTGCAAACATTAATGTTAGTGTCACAATTCAGTACATCATAATTTGAGTATAATCAATCATAAAAAATTGTGAATAAGTCATTTGAAAACAGCATGAACTACTTGGTTTATAATTAACCGATCCAATAGTGCCCCTGTGAATCATTTGTTGAACAGAAAAACTCAAAGGAATTTGTTAATGAATGATTCTTTGTAGTTTATGCCATTATCCTAATTCCATTGGTGTTCAAGTTTAGAGTTCATTTGCGCAATTCCATATATCACCACCTAAACGCAAGAATAAGGTAACTCGAAAAATGATATTTTGTTACAAAAATGAGTATTTTGATATACTTAAATTAGTAAATCTGGGATTATATAGAATTTAATGCAAGAAACCAGGTAACCTCTGACCACATAAGCTCTATATATCGACTAATGATTCAGGTGACAATATTTTCTTTTAATTTAACCAATAAGTGACGGATAGTTTCAATTTTATTCGAGTAATTCGAGAAAAAAACTATAAATTTAGATACTTTCAATCACTTACAACTTTAATTTAAGAAATCTAACGTAATTAAGAATTAAATGCAGATGATCATTCTAAATAAATATAGGCTCCTACATTATCAAACTTAATGCACATAAGATATTTAAGTTCAGTAGTAGTTGCGAACTGATAATAGTTTTGAACGTTTTGGTCTTTCACTCGCCAAATATAAACGCAGAAAGGTGTTAAATATGTTTTGGGTTCAATGGAAAAGTAAATTCATTATTCGTTTACAAAGTGTAGGCTTACAAGTGAAATACAAAGTCAAATAATATACTTCTGCGAAAACGAAGGGGAGGAATTCTACTCACAATGCTATATTCACCATATGCGTTTATGAAGAAGAAATCTAACCTCCATGCAGAGAAAAGAATTACTTGTTAAATTTCACCAGTCAAAATGTCACCATATTCTGATCTAGAAAAACTCAAAAACTCAAATTTAGAAACTTTTGACTTTGTGTTTTTCATTTGTAAGTCGACGAAATACTAAACAAAAGCAATTCATAGGTCTTGAAAGTTGCATTTAAGAAGCTCAATAGTTAACTAAAAAAGTCAAAAAGGGATACCACATACCTCTTGTTTAAGAATAATGATCACTTGGAAACGAATAATCAACAATTTAACCTTTTTTATTAATTTAGATACTTATTCGATAAAAATAAAAATATATCCCAGATAATACATTAATCTGTCAAAATATATCAATCTATCATTTTTCGATTTGTATTGTTAAGCAAAGATTAGATAGAAAAGAGTACGTTCTCCAAAAGATGTGGTTAGTGAATCTTTTAGTCTTAACTCCCCGTATTGAAACGAGGACAGACTAGAATTTCTAGTAAATAAAGGAAGTATTACAAATGTAAATAATACTAGGGAATTTTACAATTCCATTTTGAAGGTTCAACATTGTTTTTATAAATTTAAACAAAATTCAGTGTTATAACAATTGATTCATTGGGTTTTAGAATCCTATAATTTCTAAGCTATGGATCGCATTCGTTCGTGTTACTAACATAACGAAAGGGAATATCTTGTATTTCAATATCTGAACGATGAACTCCCACACCGCTGGATTGGGAGATGTGGTGTGGATTGCTTAGTGATGTTCAGATGGCCACCCAAGTCTCTTGACCTTATGCCCTGTAATTGTTTTTTTTTTCCATTGGAGGTATGTTAAAGTCACTGTTTACGTGCCCTATTGGCAGCAACATTAGATGAGCTCCTGGACCGCATTACCGCTGCTTTTGTGACCATCAACGGGGAAATAGTACCGAGTGTGAGCCGAACTTGACTATTGCATGGACGTGTAACGAAAGAACACATCAAACATTTGTAGTTATAACTAAAACTTGAATTTCTAGTTTTTATGTAGCACTCACTGCCATGCTTTAAAATGTATAATACTTTGTTAAGTATAATGCTCTGAAACCAGATGAATAATTTGCAATTACTCTGTACTTAGAAGTCCAAAACACGATATATGGGACATACATGATTGAGTATGACATGCAGATTATGATAAAACAACCTAGTCTTTGAAATTAGATTTAGATGGCCCAGTCTCTAAAACAGTACGATAAAAAGACTTTTTTTCATATTACTCTAAATCAAAAACTGTTTGTAGTTTATATGAATTTGGTATCAAGCTTAAATTAACTCTGTCAACGTTCTCTAAATTCAGCTAACATGTATATAACTAATAAGAAAAAGTGGAAGAAATGTACACATATTTTTTAGTTACTTATAGACTGCCAGACAGATTAATCCAATTACATGACAGTATATGTTTTGATTGAGAGATGCTCGTATAGTTATAAATTTTATTAACTTTCAAACAAGAATAAATATGATCTCCAATTTCTTTCGAAACTTTTAATGTCAGGGTTATAGAACAGTTTCAAAAAGAGAAAACAAAATAAATTATAGCATGTTGATGATTAGCTCGTTACCTTCCTTATACCAAAAAGTTATACTTCCATTAATTTAGTATCTTTGTAACAATTTACCGTACATTTACCCCGAGTTGAAATTTGGTAATACCAGAACACGAGACAAACAAGCAGAAAAATCCATGTCATGGTGAATTTGTATTCGCAAATCCCTTTCTAAAATATTGTCGAATGTCTATTCGTCATGCTGTACATCTGAATAAATCTTACACATAGCAGACATGTAGAATACGTCTTCATCTTTCATATATACCTCATTCCTAATCAAAGCCTTCAATCATGAAGAAACATGTTTTTGTTATGAATGATTGTAATGGTTGTTAAGAGCGATGACGTACGAATACATTCCAGTTTTACTTCAAAAATACAGTTTTCGGTATTTTTAGGTTTAAGAATTTTATTCCCAATGCCAGATCATGGATCGTATGATTCTTTAGGCACTTAATGGGGTAGAGAATGTGGTAGTCTCTGCGTTACCCCGGGGCATCATGGTAGGTCTGCCATATCGTATCCACCATGAACCGTGTAGGGACATGCCTTCTAGGAATTTGGGGAAGCTGAGTATAGACTCGCACACATAAAATCAACGAAGTTAACGATGGAGAAAAACAATTAACCGTTGTCTTTATATACCGTTGTCTTCAGCTCAATACATTTCCGCTTGAAGAGCTCAATCATATAATAATAATTCAGTTTGAATGGGAGTAGCACCAGTTTGAGAAATTAAGTATTTCATCTGAAAATGTTTAATCTGGACAGACCACAACATCGAAATATGCCTTAAAAAGGGATTCACCTGGAGCGGAGATTATACAAAGAAATTACGAATAGTCTCATCTGATAAGTGATGTTTCAAAAGAAATGAATTTTCTTAACGAAGCTCAAGCATCGAATTTTACAGTATTACATTTTGTTTGATCTGAACAGACACGTGCTCTGAAAATAATTACAGAGAGGGCCCTATCTTCTTTCCTTGTTTTCTTCCAATCGAAAAAGCAGTAATGCTAAATGGATATTACGTCTAATGATTTCTTGATTGTTTTCAGACATATCTACGGACATTTTACTTGTGTGATAAACGATCTTCTCATAAACACATCGTGATAAGTCAAACCCATAGTTTTCAGAGCTACTCATCAGTTCTGCAGTGCGTAGCAGGGGGTAATTCTTGTTTCGAGGCAATGTATTAGGCACTTATTTGGAAAATAATTTTGAAGGGGGCTCTATCTTTCTTCCGGCTTTCCATTTTAATCAAAAGGCCGGGTTGCTACCGTTCTATAATGGTTCGACTATTTCAGATATATCTTGGGCATTTTACTTGTGAGATAAACGAAACAGCTTCCACAGTCGCCTTATAACACATCGTGATAAATTGAATCCACAATCTTTAAAGTTACTCATAGTTCTGTAGTAAGGGGGCAATTATCGTTTCGAGGCAACGTAATAGGCACACATTCGGAAAATGATTTTGGAGTGGGCACAATCTTTCTTCTGGTTTTCTATTCCGAAATGATACATTTAATGTCTTGACTATTTCACACATATCTACGTGCATTGTACTTGTGTAATAAATGAAACTTCGATTTATCCTGATTAAGTTAGCGCATTTTTGAAATTTAAATACTTAGCGCGGACACGAGCTCTGTTGACCCTTCATCTAAATACATCCTTTGTCACATGTCTAGGCGAATTGTCATTCATTGTCCCATTCATTGTCACTTAGCGCATATATTCTTCGTTTGCTTTAGTAACCGATTATTTGGTTTAGAAATACACTTGAATACTTTCAGATCTATTCACGATTTTTCTACTTATGGGCTTGATGAAACTTTAGCCCGGATTAAACTTGCCCCTTAAGACTTAAGAAAGCCCGGGTCATACGAAATTACGCATTGCGCTGATTAAATTAGCGAATACGTCTCTGAACCTGAAACACAGTATAGACAAAGAATGTAAAAGAGCCATCCGAAAATTTCATTATTAGTATTCAGATAGTGTCCTTTATCGTGAAGACCCCCCTACTTGCGATAATGAAATCTCTTCCAGAAAGAATCTGAATTCGAAGAGATGATTGCTCTGTTTGTTTATCCAAATTAGACTTTCATCCGACGACTTTGCTATGATTAGATTTTGTCGCCAAACGGCTATTTTGATAGGCCATTATATTGGATACCTTCCACTTAAGCGCAAGTGGAAGTGTAGGTAGTAAACCTACGACGGTTTACCATATTTTAAAATTATCGTCGATTATAGTACCATGTTCTTGAGTCCAACCAGATTGTCATTCGACAATTTTGTATGATTGCTTTTCTCTCTCGTCGGTGAAAAACAAATTCTCCCTCTGAAATTGTGTTTGGGGTATACTATTTCCTCAAAATATCTGCCAATAAATGCATTCGTCATACAAACAATAAATTAAATCTGATTCGATCACACACACACACACACACACACACACACACACACACACACACACACACACACACACACACACACACACACACACACACACACACACACACTTTCTGATCCAGAAACAAAAACAATAAAGAAAGAAAAATAACGCCTTGTTTATTAAAGAAGGGTAAAGTTTATTGGGAAGGATGGGAGACCAGAATGATAAAAAGACCCAGTCTAAGTACGATATTAAAAGGAAAAGTGCGCGAAAAATCCACAATAAAAATTACTTGTAGAGAATTAGTTTCAATCAAAAATTATATACCAACAAAATAAATGAAAGCAGCATGCAAGTAAACCAACACCCCGTGTTACCGATATTAGATATTAGGTTAAACATCATAAGTAAAACATATTAGTAGAGAAAGGAAAGAGTAGGAAGTACCAATCACCAAACAAAAGCTCTCCTTTGTGGAATCGGAGACATGGGGTTCATGCACGTTTTCTGAGCCACCCACTCGCTTTGGGGCCGAATTTGTAGATCAGTTTTTTCGGTAGGCCTTCTGTCTTGGGGACGGGCGACAGAATTCCACTGCTATAATAAGTTCTGAGAAAAGTCACGAGGATTTCAGATTAGTATAGTAAGCATTCATTCTTTGTATTTAAATTTTGTAAAAACTGAACACTGCATGCATATAATGAAATTGCACTTACTTGGGAAAACGTTATTCTTTATTAACTAATATGCAGATAACTCGTTCGTGGTAAATATAAGGCAAACCACTTTGCAGCTTTTTTGTTTTACATATTTTGTATGTTTTAAAAAGCTTAGTTAGACAAATTATAAACTTTAATATTATTATATGTTCAAGTACAAAAACAGGCAATACTTCAATCTAGAAAATATGTCTGATTTCAAATTGCAATACTTTGGATAGATTAGTTACAGTATTTGCAGCTCCAAAATTAAGAATTCGAAGGAATTTTAAGTATGTAATGACGATTCAAAACAGGAGTCATTATAGTATTTCCTTAGACTGGAACCAATTCCTCATACTCAAACATGAATAAATTTTTAAATGAGAGGATAATTTGACTATGAATGATAAAAATGAGAAAGGCCTTGAAGTACAAGTCGAATATATAAAACGAAAACGTAAGGATGTGGATGTGTGGTTTTAGTGCGATAGGCCCGAAAGCGGATAACTTGCACTTATGTGCATGTTCTTTGTTTTCGGATTTTTCACGATAAAACCCCAAATCCAAAGCCTTTCATTTTCTATAGGAAAATAGAAGAACTTGGTATCAATTAGAGACGATATTTAAAAATACTTGCTTTAACTTATACAGATAAAATTGGAAAGTACATCAAAACAAGTGTACCATTTGCTAAGGGGCACGTTTTAATGCCTTACTGTAAGTGAATGTGTAAAGAAATGAAAGGAAATATTCCCAATGGTGCTAATCCAGTTTTCAGAATTAAAAAATAAATAAATGCCTACATTTATAAAAATGCAAATGCTTGTGCTTAGAAATAAAAACGTTCAATAAATTTGTCTCTAGACAAATCTAAGGCAAGAATTAAAGATTAAGAATTCTATTACTATTCAATTAATTAAAAATAAACATAACTTTGCTTTAACTTTAAAGAATAGTCTTCATATAATTCCATAGGAAAACTTGTGAAAATTATCTAAGATTTATTATTTCGTGTATATAAATCACAGCATGCAGTCTTGATAGAAATATCGGTCAGACACTATATGTGTCACGTAGCACATTCGTACGAAACACATGCGACATAAGAGAGCTCGGACTCGGGATTTACCTCATGGCTCTGCTCAGCTTTTCGTAAGTCATTCTGGGGTTCTGCTTCCTGTCCCCCCACATTTTCGCCACCCTGTCCGATTGCACGAACTTGAAGATGCCGTCCTCAGGCCGCTCCCAACGAATGAGGCTGGGATTTGTCGCAGGGTCCAGCAGTAGGTCACGGATGAACTCCCACAGTTTTCCGTTTCCTTTGCCTGCAACACAAAATCGGAAAGGTGACACACTCGTTTAATACCTGTAAACAATAGAGTTCATCTCACTTCCGATCACGGAGATGTGTGTGCGTCTACAATCTGATCGGGTGGGGTGACCAAAGGGTGATTAGGATGCTGGAACGCCCCCGTCCACGCATTGCCGTCTTTCCCACAAGTGATGGAAATTGTGGAGTGATGTGCGTGAAGGTAAGTCCTTTTGAATATTAAATGGTGTGGTGAGCATACATAAATGAGTTATCGCTTGGAAACAACAAAGGAAAACGTAATTTTCTTGTCGGCAAAGGATAACTCGGCTTGCTATCAGAATCATCTAGAACGATTTGGATTGTTTTACCAATGCGACGCCAAAAGTAATTCAATGCGAGGTTTCGCATTAAATCTGAACATGTTTTTCAAAAACTATGCCTTTGAAATGCTTAAGATAATTTTAGAATCGTACGTAATCATTCATAGGCAAGTTCATACTTGACTTTTGGATTGTACAATGTAGACAAGCCTAGGAAAAGGTACAGCTTAGACCATTTTTGACTATGAATATTACTATTTTAGACTATTTATTAACCCTCCAAGTGATTTTGACGAGATATCTCGTCCATCAAAATATGATACATTTTTCTGACAAGATACCTCGTCTTCAAGATATTGACGATTTTTATAATGACGAGATACATAGTCGAGACAACCACCAGGAGGGTTAACTGTACTAGGATTTCATGTTCTAATTTTTTTCCAAAAAAGAAAATGGTATAAATACTAGCTGAATTGGTTATTCTACATATTTAGTAAAAAATTAAAAACTTTGAAGACAACGACTAATAAAGATTAAAAAAACTTAGAAAAGGTCGTCAATTGCCATTTCGATGGAGCAAGACGTCCACCATCATTAGGAAAGTAGGTCACGTCCAGATATATCAATTGATGGCTGAGGGGGATTTGAGCCTATAGGCTAATTGAAGAGCAGTAGGAGAATTAAAAGAATAAGACAGAGTGACTAAATGAAAAGGCTGTGGTTTATTAAGTAAGTTCTGAAACGGGTGAACCTTGGGAATATAAAATAAGATATTGAAAGATAATCCATTGTCACATTTTTTGTATAATTTTAGTTATTTGGGATAAAAATGTTTGAAATGCGTAATCGATCAAATAAATCAGTGGGTGGATTCGTTGCAATAGGTTCTTTATTCTAGACTTGCTTGAGGTATTTTCATTTGAAGCACCCACATTTACTAAATACACAATTAAATACGTCAAGAATTTGGCTTGCGTTCAAGATTTCAAAGTTAGAGTTTAATTTCTTTATTTCTTGGAGAGTAAATGAGATGATGTAGATACCAGTAATCCGAAAATTAGTAAGCTCATAGGTTTAATATGTACATTAGCGTTTAATGGAATTACATAATTTATACAGATAATATTTAATATCTTTATTAAATATATTTAAAGATCTTCTGGATGAAAAATGGAATTAACAAGTAATAATTTGTCTTATGAAGATTTAATATTAAGTTGTTTGGAAATTCAATGAGCTTTTGCTACATTGCGTGAACGTATAGGTCATACAAGAATAGTATAGATATATACAAGAACGTATAGATATATACAAGAATCAATTTAAAAAAGTTAAACGGAAATTTAAATTTATTGTAGTATAGATATATAAATAGTATAGATATATACAAGAACGTATAGATATATACAAGAATCAATTTTAAAAAGTTAAACGGAAATTTAAATTTATTGTGATCAACCTGGCTGTTTAAAAAACAGGTTTTAAATATTGTGTGTACGTGCGTAGGGATTGGATTTTGGGGTTTTATGGCGCAAGGTCCAAAAGCGGACAAGCTGCGCAGTGAGCGTAGGGTAAAAGCTACTAGGCGTATTCAGGTAATTTTATATTGCTAAGTATATTTAGAGAGGCATGCTGGAAGTAATTCGGTGAATTAGTAGATTTTAATGAATTTATTCTAAAATTCGATCCAATCACTTTTGTGGAAATTAAAGTTATATTTAAAATTAATTATTTTTCATCAGTTGAAACGCATTCAAAAATTACTTTAAAATGCATAATTCATGCATGGTGAGAAATTTCCTTAACCAATTAGCATTTAGCGAAAGAGAATTGAAGATTTTGAAATAATAATCACAGTTTTAAGCAATCATGAATGTGCTTTTTCTATAACCTAAAACTTAAATATTTTGTAACTACTTATAAATATCAAAGATAAAACTAGTATATGCAACTTTGTGTTCTAATTACGTTTAGGTTAACTCTAAGCCACGAGCCTTCAACGAGCAGAAAGTATTCGGTTAATAACTAAATTTCGAAATTTTCAATCACTATAATAGCTACGACATTCGCAGGAAATAATGAACCAATATCAAATTTTCTACATTAAACAATAATCATTAAGACGAGAGTTTAAAAACTGCCTATTAAAGTATTTATTTTAAAAATGTTTATTTATAACTATTGCATCAATGTTTAGAAGAAAATTACAAAGATATTAAAAACTATTTATAGATGAAATACTATTTTTTGTAGATTGGAGATTTGTTTCGATAAGCTTTGGAGATTGCAACAAACAAATGAAATCTGAGTTCCTTTAACTAAGAACAATCGCATAAAAACACTCGCGCAATTTTTCCCAAAATCATGCGATTTGAGGCGAACATTTTTATTATCACGTTAGAAACTTTTGATAACCTTATGCACATGCATTTCTGAAAAACACATGAATTAATGTGATAAAAAGGAAAGATGCATACTATAGGTAAACTGAAATAGCTAGTATACACATTGTACATTGTTATTCTACTATGGATCAAGAGGATTAGTGACAGTAGTGTAAAATAGGTTAATTCATCCACTTTTATTGATTGTTTAATTCAGCTGTCAACCATCAAGTAAAACAATAAAATTAAAAGGGTTGAAAAATTTCTAAAACAATAGAAAAAGGGATCTACAATCACCTCAGGAAGGAAAATCTGAGGACATTAGGTTCGTTGGGTTTAAAGGCGCAAAGGTTATATTTAACCAAGCTGAGCGAAACTTAAGACAGACAACCTGAGGTTATTATAGGGAGAGCAATTTTCTATTCAAAAATAGTTAAGACCTTTTTTCAATACTTTATATTTACCAAGAAAAAAATTTCGAAAAATTTTCATTGCCCGAAACTCGGTTTAAATGAATCGTAATTAGCTCTTTGGAAATTTGGACCACGACTGATAAAATAGCATTGTATTTGATGCTAGCTCACGTAAGGCAAAATTAGCCTGGTTTAGCAAACGATCAAAGTCGCGAGCGACAGACCCAAACCAAAAACTAAACCTAACGTAAGGAGGTTAATTAGACTTGAAACAAGCCGAATATTTGGAGAGAGCACTGTCCTTTGTATCTATTCCTAGCCTGGAAATATCTTAACCACTAAAATAAGTTCAGACAGTCATGGTCGTGACAGATTCTTTTTGGAGAAAAATAACTGTCCAATATCTTGACATCGCATAAATGATAGAAATGTATGATCTGATATCGTTGAGGTCTTGTCTAGAAGGATATTTTACTCGTAAGTGGTTGTTCGGTTTGAATAGTCAATGACAACATTTAATAAGAACTAAAGCACTTCGTTACATTGAAATTAATTGAAGTTAAATGACAATTCCTACATCGAGAGATTTTTCAGTTTGTTTAAAGCAATGTTATCATTAAGAAATCAGTTTTGGAAAAAGACCGATTTCCTTGAATATTTTTGTCACAGTATTGACAGACGAGCTGTTTTAACTGGTAAATTGCTTTTTCTGCATGAATTATTTAATATTTTCAAACTCCATCAGAATTTTCACAATCGGTACGTTAAAAGAGCAAAAGGTTAAAAGAAATTGCAATGTGAAAGCCAGCCACCATGCACCAAAAAAGAGTGAATAGGAAAAACTTATAAATTTTAGACTGAAGATTAATCTGAACTAGAACAAGTGAAATTTACAGGGTGGTCAGAATCGACCGTACAATAATCATGCCTCGTCGAAAACTAAAACGAAAAAGTGTCGCACTTTTTCCAATTTAACGTGGCATTCTGGGATATTCGTGTCGTAAATTTAATGACTTCACTTCCGGTCATTCGAAATTGCAGCGCTAAAACCACCAAACTTCTTTTGGCGTCCCTGACTTTGACGGTACCTGAGAATTTCACATTAAAGTACCAGTTGCCGATACCTGAGAGTACTCGCAACTGGTACTTTATCATACGCAATTACTAATGTGTGCATTCAACGGTCAGTTGCTGGTAAGCATCTCCGGAATGTCATGTCCAATCGCAAAACGGACAGAACTTTTTCGGGTTGGTTTTCGACAAGGAATCATGTTTTATGATTATTGTGCGATCGTATTCTAACCACAATGTACATTTTGATATTTCATGAGCAGCATAATTTTCAAAGAATAGTTTTCCTTAATTGTTTCCTTGGAGTTCCTTAGTAACTTCGTTGTTTCATGTGGGTCCACTTTACCTTTTTGTGGCAATAGTTGTGTTTTTTGTACAATAAACACACAATTGAATTAAATTATTTTTTTAGACTTTAATTCGTTAATTTATATTATAATGCTAATAGGTTGCATACACTGTGGGGTAACGAAATTTTTAGTCATTACCAATGCTCCAGGTTAAGGAACAGGATGAGTAAAACGTTTGATTTTCAGCATTGGAAAGTGATCCTTCTAAATTAAAGGTATCTATTTAATGTAGATATTAATGAATTAAATTGCTATCAAGAAATCGTGTAAGTTGATCAGTCGGTTAAAATTTCACGCGTTTATGTGTATGTAAGGTACACAAATAATTAATGTCGACAAGATACCTTGCCGACTTCTGGAAGTTCGGGCTTCCGATTTAGGTGGCCTACCTCTTCTGCCGGGTTTCTTGCCGTCTGTGACCTCTGAAAAGACAAAAAGCATTCAAATTTAGATGGGAGTGATATGGATGAATTCAATATTGTTCATCATGTTAGTTCAGTGTTTTATAATCCATTTGGAAACATTCACAGCAAGCATACGAAGAATATTTTTCGAGCACATGCAGCATAAAAGTATATAGATATAATATAATGTTAAGCAGAATCAAGCTCAAATTATAATGTAACATTTAAGAATAGTTTATTTTCCTTCTCTGTTCCAGACAATATCACGAAATTAGCATTATGTACGTTCAATTGCTGTTTCATTTCGCTGTCCCAGATGAACAACGGCGCAACTGCAAATTTGGGGTGAATTTTCAAGGAATACCCGCATGAGTAGCATCATTTAAAAGTAACATAATATGCTATTATTAACCAACTTTCTTTTCAATCAATATTTCTCACATGTTTAAATTAATAACCATGAACGGTGGTTTATCTTCTGAATAAATTGATAAATTTCACTTGCTTCATTGTTCTTATGGAACAGCGATAATTAATCCAATGTTTTAATTTGCTTTGTCTAAACGACAAATGGAAAACAATCGCTTTAATTGTGGAAATCAATAGAAACTTGAACATATAGTACACGAAGATTTCTTGAGTTTAGAATAAAATAGGCAAGTCTCGTGATTCACATGTATCCGGACGAAATTGTGTTTCACAATTTCGTTGTGTAATTACGTAATTTTTGTCTGAAAATGCCGCAAGAAATGATATATTTTCCAGTAGCATTTCGCAGCTAGACGAAATAGTCAGATCACTAAAACCAAGATTGCAAAATACTTTCGTTGAAAACTATACTCAATGAGTGAAATTAGCGTCATTCATTTTAAGTGTTTAAGAGAAGTTCTTCAAAAATGTTTCAGCGGTTTTCATGAATTTCAAACAGGTTTCAACGCAATCATTTTAATTGGTAAGTCCTTAAAATTAGATGAGAATTTTCTTCGGTTTTAAGATTTGATTTATAGTAGCAAAAGCTTGAATTAAAGCATGAAAAGTAGTATACGCTCTTATACATAAAGCTAGTTTACGAATAAAATATACAAGTTATACCTGAGCATAGTGATGACATTATAAACGCAGGTGCATTGAGGGCTGATTTTTCATTTGCGGTGCTCATGCTGCTACTTGTGCTTTCTCGGTCTTCTCTGTCAGAATCTACAAGAAAAAATAGAACATTATGGAAAGTCGAAAATAATGACCTCTTTGGAACATATTTTACTCAAAATAATAATTGATAAAAAGAACATGAAAATCCTTGCACGAATGTTTGAGTGATGAAAATATCTAAAAGAAATGCCCTAGCTCAGTAATTTAATCCTCTAAGTTGTCGACACGCATATATCCATTCTATAGCCTGGTCTTCCCTGTATGACTTTTAACTAGTTTCCTATGACTTCCAGGTTCTTAGAGGACAATGTGAAAATGCAAAGGCATCGGATAAAGTCACTGATCCCAACGTCAAACTTTGTCCAGCTGCTGTAGGTCTGGACTTTCTTTTAATGGAGTGCAAAACTCATCCCCATAAAACGATGCTAGAAAACTACCTTCAGAGCAAAACCATTGAATATAGAATCAGCGTCTTTCCAGAATCTTAATTCCATCCAAGGTCTTTGCGAGAGAGAACGGTAGAAGTGCCTGTCTTGTATACCTATATTCAATCGACCTTCAGAAGCTACAAAAGTTCTGAAAACAGGAATGGCAGATGTGCCTTCTACTACTTGGAGTTTGATTGGAAGATTGAGATTGAGGTTCAGAAGGGGATGGCTTTCCTTATTAAATGTAAGTTGGTACCTCTATACGTCAATCTGAAGTAGCAATTAAAGGGTTTTAACGCTCTAAAATACAAGCGTTGGCTCATTACAGTTTGTATGACTAAATAACTCATCAAGGCATCTTCCAGTGAAATTTCGATGCAGAATGTTATTAACCATGCCCGTACACTGCTCTGTAAACTTTAGAGGGTAGGTAAGTAGTTGAATATACGTCGTACTGAAGCAATACAACGGTCTATTGGATAGGATCCGGGATCAATACCGAAGGGAACACTCGATCAATACCGAGAACAACACCTCGTAATTTTGAACCACGGTTAGATGACAAGGTCAACATCTGAGCTGGAACCCCATTCTCCAAACTTTCACAATACGCCAACCCGAGGACATTTGAGGACACCACATATTTAACTTGCACTCTTCCACGTACACGACGGTTTTGGGTTGGATCGAGTTTCGAACTTGCAATCCTTTGGTTGCTAATCCGCAACTCTACCAACTGGGTTACTGCGGCCCCCAGCTTTTGAAGAATGTGTCTTAAGACAGAATGTGATTTAAGCAGTTGTTATTTGTTCCTTTTAGGATGAATAATTTATGTGAACTTACCGTGACTGGATGAGGGACTGCTACCTTGAATGTCTGAACCCACAACGCTCAGCAGCTGTGAATAAGTATCATTGGACCACGTGTGAAAAGCTGGTAAGGTATTGTCAGACCTGATGGGTGAAGGTATGTCCAAAGATGTCGGACTGAGCTGATCTGAAAAAGGAACTTTAAAACATTACAAGCGAATTCCCGTTAATCTAATCTACTCAAATATAAAATACTTAATTTTCTAAAATACCTTCTGAACCAAGTATAGGTGACAATGAGTACGGATTGAAAAGAGAGATATGGTATGCCACACCCTGATACGTACAATATGGCATAGAGTTTAGAACTATTGCAGAAAGCAGATAAACTTTTATCTGCAGTAAAACGTAAACAAGGAGTAAAACCCTAGCGCAACAGATAGCACATTTGCTTTTCATTCGTCCAAAGGTAAGTCTAGCACGCGGGCATGTGACAGGCGTATTCCGATGACAATGGTAAACAATGTAATTGCCTAAATATGAACTTTTGCAGTTTTTCCACGCTTTTCTAATGTAGCCCGAAATTTTGTATGGCAAAGGATAAAATCTCACTATTATTTTGCTAATAAATATGAACAAAATTATTCCTTTAAATATGTATTTTGAAAAATAAGAATAAAAGTAATGTGTAACGAAATTAAAACAAAATATATCTTAAAATTAAAGTAAAATAAAATCTTCAAGCGTGAAAAACAAAGCTCTTTTGATTTTCAAATAAGAAATCAATACTTATTTTACGGCTACAAATTAATGCGTTAAAAGTATATTTTTAGATAAATTTAAATACATAAAACACAATGAATTCAAATTAATATTTTTAAAAGTCATAATGCAGCAGTTTATTCTTATTATTTATTTGAAGTTGTTTTCAAAGACGAATAAGTTTTTACTCCGCAAGATGGATTATGCGTCGTATAATCAAGATGGATTATGCGTAACATCCATTTCCACACAAGCTTTAGGCTTGAAATTATACTTGAGGTAGCATAAATTTAAATGTGTAAGAGTAAAATATTGATTTTTAAATCTTTTAGAAGCGAGATGTTGAAATACTTGTCATTCACTCATTTTAAAGTGCAAACACAATAACATGTAATAAAATTATTAAATTTTTTTCACGTCCATTAAGTTCAAAAGATCTGATTTCTATAATATTTATTAAAGCCACGAAAAGAAAATTGTCATGACACACAATATAGATCTTTCTATGGGAAAATGTCGGAATGTTGGAACAATTAAATTACTAAAAGGCAATTTTTAAGAAATGGGAAAGTAATATTTCAGTTAAATTAATTTAAGTTTAAGCTCTCTATAATTCAATTCAAGCATTTGATATTCCAATCTTTCAAATCGTAACTTTAAATCTATAAATAGAAGGATTCTCTATTAGATGGAGAAACGTGCTATCTACACTTTGCCACACATCTACAGACTGGGTCCTCATGCCAGGGAATATGACGGATTTCTCATTAAATATAAATGTTTTTCATATTCTCATTATTTTACTGGCAAAATGTATAATTTCTTTTCCCTCCTATGAAATAGTTATAAATGAAATATGTAACAACTTTTGTACTTAGAAAGCAGACTATAAGTACAGTATGAAAATTTTCACTTTTAACACTCCTGATGGTTTATCTTCAAATCGAAAACTGTCCTGTAGTGACCAGCCTCTGGTGCAAAAACCTATACCAAACTGTCACCAGTTCTGGGCAAGGGACAATTTGTGGTTCCTACTAGAGTTTTTATTCCCCTTCGAGTAATAGGGCAGTTTTTAGATATTAGCAGGTATCTCGTCCATAGCAAAATTGACCAGATCTTGGACGAGATAACTCCTCGAAACACTAGGGGGTTAAGGGCTCACTACCCCTCTGTCTAACCTCTATATGAAAAACATGATTTACATATATTTTAGAGGATTCCTTATATTTAATTTAATAAGAAGAAGTCACTTTCGAGAAATTTTTTTTAATAACAGACACGTTCCTGTATATACTTACAATGATGATTCGCAATTTCATTCTGTAGACTTTGATGAAGTAGGGGTCCGTATTGATGGTCTAATGTGTAAAAGTCAGACTGTGATAGCTCGCAGAGATTTTGTCCATTCATGCGATTCAGTTCTGGCATGCAATTTAGTTCGAGCAGATCGATGCCCGTTTGTCTGGACCAGTTGATGAGCCACTCGAGAACTTCTCCCTCGTTCCATTGATTGGGGGCTTTGTACTGCCATGGACGGGAAGTCTCCCATTGCAGATCTGTGAAGAAATAAAATAGCATGTTTTTATAGTAAGAAATATATCATTCTATACTAGCCGTTTAAGATGCAAGTCTATCAAATATGGTTTGAACTATGGTAAGTGGAGCAATGGATGTAAGGCAGCGATTTTCAATCGATGTGTTGCAAGGGCACTGGTGTGCCTTAGGAATGGTGAAACGGCTTGAATTTTGTAAGATCCATTTCATTTCAATGGTTTATGTTTGAACTTTTGGTAAACGCGTTCAAAAGTAATTTCAAGTAATACCCGTATAAATAATGTTGAGTATTATTTTTCATTACAAAATATAAATAAATTGTTTCAAAAGATTTTTTTAAACTTTACTTTGGAGCAAAAAGGGTGTGTAATAATTTTTGTAAATGAAGCAAAATCGACATATCGTCAAAATATAATATATATTTTGGAGTGCAGATTTTTAGTGATTAGTTAATGTTGCCTTGCGATGAATGAGGTTGAAAATCGCTATGAATATACTGCTGAAGACAAAGTTTTGTCTTTAGGAATAATGATTGCTAACTCTCAGATTATGAGTAATGCAGTATTTCTTTTACCCACCTCCACAACATAATGACTAAATAGCACATTTAGTGGTTGAAAGAATTCATGGATTCTTACATCCTTTAGAAAGATTCTGTTGGTTCTTTCCATAGAATCGAATCCTATCGAATTATTCTATTGCTCCTTCCATTAGAATATTTGGAAAGATACTATTTCTCATTTTCGTAGAGAACGAACAGGCCATTGTTTCATAAAATAGTGTTTTAAATTTAAAATAGTGCTAAAAGTAAGCTTTATAATTAACTATAATTTAATTTTAGGCAATTAACTAAAGCGGTTTTCTTTTAAATATTCCATATTTTCCTTAATCCTCCAAGTGGTTTCGACGAGATTGCATGTCCATCAAGATCTGACAAATTTTGCTAATTTCAAGATATCTCGTCATCAAGATATTGCCGATTTCGTTATGATGACGAGAACAAGATCTGAACATTTCTTTCTAATGACGAGAGATACTTCGTCAAGACAACCACCAGGAGGGTTAAACGTTAACTTTGAAAATAAGACTAGTTTTAAGAATATGTTTTATTGCTGTAAAGTAGGAACAAGAATCAATGAGTCAGAGATTGCAAACAGTAAAAATAACTATCTTGCCTCATAAAACTATCAGAGCATCGAAAAGCCTTTAACCATAAATTAAAATTTTGATAAGGCAATTTAATTTTGATCTTCAAAACACAACTTAATGGTTACCACTGATAATACTTTCTGCGATCGCGCAACACACCATTTTACGCAAACCCAGACTACACATATACACGATCTTATCAGTCAAAAAATTTTAAAGTTCAAGGGGTTTGATAGTTTTAAGTGGATTTATACCAGTATGTCCTTTAACTATCTCACTTACAAGGATAAAAACGCCGCTCGTATTGGCCGGTGGTCAGTGCTGCGAGCCACAGGTCAGAAAACTACAGACGAGGTCAATAAGCCAACGCTCAACATCTAGGCCAAACAATGTGTTTATCAGTAGTACCAACCTTGAGACAAAGGCTAGGGAATTTGTTTATTTTTGGAATGAATTATGTAGTGATAATAATAAGAGTTTTATGAACTTTTAATACATTTAGTTCTATCACATTCCAAGCGCAAAAAATGCAAGAAATATCATAATTTTATTGTTGTTATTATAATGACATATCTGCTATTTTGTCAAAAACTATCAAATCGAATTTTAGAGATAAGGGAAGTAAGCACAGAAATTAATGAAAAGCAAGTTTAAAAATATTCCAAATACTAAGAATTAGATCATTAAAATAATATAAACTGAGAATACGTTCAACAAAATAAAAAAATAATGATGAATTGACTCCAAATGATACCAGAAACAGATGCGCAATTTAGCATTTTTTAACGAATTTTATCTCTAATCTACTATTTTTTTCTTAGCAATGCCTTAGATTCCCAAGCCTTAGTTCAATTGACAAGATTATGCAAACTCATATTTTTAATTGACAACCCTATTTAAAAAATAGACCATCCTTTGATACGCTTATACACATATTAAATATCGTTGAGCAATCGCTTAGTAAACAGTAAATATCGCAATTCTGTTTCAAAGATAACGAAAATTCAAATTTCTTTATTTAGTTTATTTTAAAGAATGGAATCCAAGTACTCTCTCTGTATACGATTTCCAAAAGGTAAAAATTATCATAAGAAAGCATTTAAGTGTATTTGAGAAATATCATTTCAAGTATTTTTAACTTTGTCCTTAAGCCAAAAGCTACTGTTTGTGTTTCGTGTAGTCTACTATTACACCGATTGGTTGATGATAGTGAAGTAGAGGCATTTATAAACCAATAAAATGACGAAAATACAATAAGAACAAGTAATTCACTTTACAGCTTTAAATCGCTAATGGTTAAATGATAATTTATTTTATTTTAAAAGATAATATTGGTAAAATAAGGAATGCGTTTACAATTTGTTATTCTTGGCGAGGAAAAAATTTTTAGTTTTAAAATCTTTACTTTAAGCGCCGTAATAGTTCTCTGAAGATATGATGGAGTTTTGTGATAGAATGTGTAAATAAAATATTTATGTTATCTTTTCTAATCTCTATATTTAAATTTTCAAAAATATATACAAAATATTTTACAATCTGTCGATAGTGAAAACAATGCTTTCTATGACCAAAAAAGTAATGTCAACAATCTAATAAGTAGACTAAAGCATTAATAGTGTTGAAAGTTACAGATGCTGCAAAACTGTGAATGTGTATAGAGAATTATTCTCTCTAATAACACGGATTACTCTTATAAATATCCTGCGAGTTGAATGTGTGTCCTTGTGTGCGAATACTTATTATTTGACGCTGTCTGTATTGTGTTTGGCACAGAATGGCCAAATACGTCCATTGCACCATAAAACCCAACCCAACCAACTTGTAAATAACCCTTTAATTTGTATTTGAACAACTAGAAACATGCTGGTTTTGTCAAACGAATAGGAAAAGAAACAAAGCGTTATATGAAAATTTACAATAATTCTATTAATTAAAAAAATTTTTGTTTTAAAACTATACCATTGAATTCTGGTAATGTTTATCGATAGATAGATAAACGCATGACTTTAAAATGTCAATAGCTTTCACAACTATTTTCTAATCAATATGCTATTAAAGTAATTCTCTACTGTTCCTTAGTTTACATTCCTTATATTTTACCGATTTTATTGAATAAATTTAAAACCACCATTAAATTATAGTAAAATAAAAATGTATTTTGTAATTGGCAAAAATTTTAGTACCTTAAGAAGGAATACTGAGACGATTTAAATTCATTCCTGTTAAAATTATGAAGGTCTCCATTTAAACTTGAGTAAACAGCATTAGTCAGAAGCACCATTACAGTGTCTGATTGCACTGAAATTCTTATCAAATTGTGATTTAAGATTGCTTGATATGTAAACGATTTCTGTAGGATTGTAAACAACTGATAAATCCTTTGACACGAACTGAAAATATACGATCAAAATGTCCTTCCATATTCTCATCACACATTAGAAAAATAGGAAATTTATTTAAATCGTTTTTAAATTGAATCACTTACGAAGTGTCATGAATATTAATCAGGTTAAAATGCTTCGGGCATGCGTTAATCACATGCTCAATAAGAACTGGGAAAAAAGGTGTTAAATTGAGAATTTAGGATTATAATGTATTATCGGGTTTAGATAAGCTGTGTAATGCAAAATCCCCAACGACGAGAGAAAGGAGGTCATGCAATAAAGGAGAAATAAAGATGCAATAAAGAGGGGAGGCGCTTCAATGAGGTTTTCCCATAAAGGAGCTATGTAGCAAGATTTTGCATTATCGCCATGTTGGTTTTTCCAAAGCATTTGAAATATGTTATTTTTGACTGAATTTAAGAATAGCTGAAAAATAACTGTTGGCTCAAATTCAGTCAATTTCCGTGTGTATTTTCCCAAGCATGGGAATTCAATTTTTCAAAACAAAAGTATTAGTTCAACGTTTCCCGGTAGAGTGAAATTTCACTTAGACACGCACACTACGTAAATTAGGAAACTTTTGGGTTCACAAAGGGTTGTCAAGAGAGCTGTTAATTCAGATCAGCAACAACTCATGATAAAACATAACCCAATCGTACATAACTTCCTTAATTTTATCAAAGGAGCAACAATACCAGTGCTGCACTGGAAAAATTTAGACACTTAAAATCCAATCCTTGCAGAAAGGTCCTCTAACAATGTCAGAAATCTCAAGAAATTTTTTTATCTTCAGGAAATGATATGAGAAATCGAATTTCTCGGGTCAGGAAAGTATTCACATCAAATTTAGTCCAAAAGTTCTTTCTATCAAAGAGATCTAAGCACTTTCTTTTTCAGTATAATCACTGTATATAAAATTTTAATTAGCATCACATACAAGGGACGATAAATACTTTGGGTAAATATATATATGGCTGAAACTGATTCATATTTTTGTACTTTTACTAAACCTCGATTAGATCTAACTAAATTTTAAAAGAATAAAACATGGAGAATTAGACAATAATAGCTTACTAAGTGTACTAAGTATGACAGCTTACCTTCATTTGTGGCATTAGGGAACATGTATTCCATTATGACGGAATTGTTGTACTGATTAGAAGACTGGTTGAGCATAGGAGGCTGCAAATCGATGTATTGTATGTCTTTCTTCCCGACATCATTATCGTAGAATGGAACGTCAGAACCTACAAACTGAAATAAATGAAACGCCAAATTAATATACAGGGTTAGTTTATTTTATTTCATCGAATTATTTCATATCCAGAAATTCCATATCACTCCATTGAGGAAACTTTTGTTCCAAGTCTCGTTCATCAAAATAAATGTTTTTCGAGCGAATGAACAATACAAGATAAGAGATCTGTGTATAATGCTAAAATAAGCACTGTATGTTATGACTTATTTTATGAATACGAATAATAAAAATTAGAACATACTTATTATGTAAAAATAGTCACGCTTAGATGAAAATTGGAAAGATTTCTTTTCATTACACAATTTCTTTGCCTTTATCAGCAAAGTAAATATTTTTAAGGCTCAAAAAATCCAGATGAACAGATATTTTCGTATGAACTGTTTTTAAAAAAATCAACTGGCACTCACTCCGATTCTCGCACTCAAAAGAGAGCACTGTTGACAGATTTTTTTGTTGCATTTCTAGAAACTACACCTATAATTTTATTTTAAATGTTAATTCAATATATTCTGAAATGAATGTGTTTAAAAATAGATTCCAAAACTGATAATTAGGATATCCTTCAAGAAAATACTTTAAAAGAAAGGTATCAGATTTTTTTCTGCCAAACATAAGAAATTAGCTTGATAAATTATATTCCTCTATATCAGTGTACTATTTTTATATAATTACTAAACGTGTAGTTGGACATTAATAGTTTGGGAACAATAGTAGAAAATACATATTTATTTTAGTGTATCTCACTATAGCAATTATCCGAAATATGAAAAGGATGCGTTAGTCATGTTTATAAAATAATCTTAATTCCAAGAATTTTAACAATTTGAGCTAAAAAGTCCCAAACGCTGTATGTATGTCTCCATTTTTTACAATTGTTCCCAAACTATCTCTAACTTTTCAATTTCAAGATCAGGAAGTGTGCGTAAAAATCAGAACATTGATAACGTTATAAAGAAATTAGTATAAAAACACATTTTTAAATTTAAGTGTCGAATTTAAAATGATTTCGATAGACATTCCATGCAACACCGTCTACTTAAATAAGTTCGTTTCAAGCAGTCTTATTACCGATTTCAATGAGTATTTGTCATTTTTGGAGAACATATATTATAATTTCAAGCATTTACACGGGTAAATATATCAGCTTACCATTACCAATGTAAAATTGTTTTCTTAAAGAATAGGACACACTGAAACGGATTATGCATTAAAACTAACTGCAAGACAGGGAATTAAAAATATATTTCAAACTTCGTTATAATTTCATCCCAAATAAAACGAGAATTGTTTGCACAAATTAAAACTCCTGTCAATCTTACAGAGTAAAACATTTTGGTTTTTAAATGTTTTTTAACAAACTTAAAAAGCATACAATTGGTCTTTGAAATAAAAAATGCCGTCCCATATGGAAAATTAAAAAACATCAACATCTATAAATATATCAAACCCGAGTACATAATAAATGCTTGATCTGTCACACACGTTCTTTTATTTAAAGAATTTCGCTTATTTTATTTCCTAACTGGGGAAAATGGCAGGATAGATGATGAACTTCTTCCTCGTTCTTAAAATAGGCTAATCTGCATGGCTCTATGATTACCTACTTACTTACCTATCTATTTAAATATGCGACTAGAATACTTGAATAGACTAACTGGATTTTGACGACACTTGTTTACTTGCCGGGAGAAAAGCGGATTGTTTATATGGGACTGCATAAAAATTGCTTGTGATTCATATAACTGACAGTACAAAATATTAAAAAAAGATTTATCTCTGTGTTTTTCACAATCTTTGTAATTGATTGGTAAATAAAAAAATAAGCTCCAAAGGAGGCTTTCATCGAGATGAATACATTGATACATCATACAAATATTTTCTCCAAAATTAAGCATTTGGGTTAGAATTTAATTATTGGAGATGGGTAAATATAAATAAGACAATGAAATTAAAGAAAGGTATTGAATTCGAATAAAGTTTGTACCCTGCTCAAATCTTCAAATTACGGATTATACTCATATTTATGTTAAAAAATCACTAAATCTCACGTTAAAGTTTAATTATCAAAGCATAACATTTTGAAATTCAACTAAATACTGAAGATCGAAAATTTTGTCCCATAATTTTATTGGATGAATTTCTCGCTTAACCATTCTTTGCAAATTCATACAATGCAAAATTAACTAACTTATTAAAAATGTCTACGCAAAATATAAAACAGCACGTTGGATTTTACAAACTTAAATTGTATGTTATTTCAATGGGGCAACTTTCTTGAAGATGCATAATTTGACGAGAACTAATACACTTTTTCACATTGACCAATTTCGGAAATAAAATGAGTGCCATTTGCAAGTGCAATACAAGCTATAAAATCAGTGTATATGAGAAACGAACTCATCTATTTGAAAAGTAAGCACAATTATAGATCGCAATAAGGAATTAATATGTATCTAATTGATTTTATAAATAATTAAACTCGTGACCAGGTTCATTTATATTTCATCGTGTGTGAAATCAAACAAATACAAGAATACAACTGATAAAATAAAATCAGAATCTTTCAAAATAGATTATTCGACTTTTATTTCGAGAACGTTATTATCCTCAGACCCATTTTATTCTCTTTTATCAGTACTCCCATCATTTGATGATACCTAATGATATTCCAACAAAACGATAAGATTCCCCTTCCTACTCACAACCCCTCATTCCTCTCTTCACCACACACAACACAACCACAGGTATGTAGGCTAGTAAGCAAATACGCGAGCAAACCACGTCACTTGCTATAAAAGATCAACGAACTTTCTCAGGTATACACACGTCCCCCCCTCCTACCTGATTATTTCAGTTTTCTTTTTTCCCCTCCACTTGTTTAGGGAAGTAAAGTGGACTCAAAAGGAAGTCGTGCAACTCCTCAATATTCTCTGCCATCCCTAGCGTTAAATAACGTTCTCTCTCTCTTTCTTTTCTTTTTATTCTTGTGGTAGCAGCAAATGCAGTTCTAATGAATAGCTGCCGTGCGGGTCCGAGCACGTTCTGGACCAGGTGAAAGGAGTCTAAAAATAAAACCTATCAGTAACTAGGTCTTCAGTCTCATAGCATGGTCCACTCTTCATTGTTTAGTCGGATAAGGGAGAAATTGTTTTCTATCTTAGGGTTTTTCTTCTTCGTAGGATGGTATATCCGTACACTAATGATTTGAATGCGTCTCGGTTTGATAGAACTTTCTTTTGGTGTTCACCATTTCACCATAATGCGTTTAAATAAGGTATGCTGAGGCATTATTTTAGTGTGCTAGTCAAGCAGGCAGTATCTTCAAGTTCTTAAAAGCTTAAGGCTGTTAAAATGTTGAGTTTATAAGTGCATTGTATCTAAGGGTCTTTCTTCTTCGTTGGATAGTATATCTGTACAGCAACAATTTGAATATGTCTCGGTTTGATAGAACCTTCTTTAGTGTTCGCCATTTCGCCCAAATGCGATTAAATGTGGAATATAGTGTGCTAGTCACACACGAGACAGTATAACTAAGTAATAACAACTAACGGTTGTTTAGTATTACACACATAAGTATGTAATATATATCTGGGTTTTCTTCGTTGGATGAGATATCCGCACATCTAACGAACTAGATGTGTCTCGGTTTGACAGAACTTTCTTTCAGTGCTGGACATTTTCCCAAAATACGATTAAATAAGATAAGATGAGGCATTACTGTGCTATGCTAGTTAAGAAGGCAGTATCTCTTAAGTTTGGTCTTAAGAGATAATGTTTGTTAAAATGCTGCTCATATAAGGATACAATTTCTATAGAATGGTTTCTATTCTTCGTTGGATGAGATATTTGCACATCTAAGGAATTAAACATGTCTCGGTTTGACAGAACTTTCTTTCGGTCCTCGTCATTTTCACAAAATATGATTAAATAAGGTACGATTCTGGTGTGCTAGTCAAGAAGACAGTATCTCCAAGTTTGGTCTTTAAAGCAAAGGTTGTTTCAAAGGTTGTTGGTGCGTAAAAAGTATATAGTTCCTCATAAAGCTAAAACACATTTAGAACACACTGAATCAACAATTGACTGAGTATCATACAGTTATCTAATTGTTGAATATGAGACAATTATATAAGCATTATGGTAACAACCATCTCGAACTTGGAGATACTGCCTCCTTAACTAGCACGGCAATATTGGTACATTCAAACACTTGGCGAACGTCGTTTGAAATCTGATTCCATTACATTATCTTAGAGATCAGCCACATAATTCTAAACAGGATCCACACCCTTTTACTTTGATAGAGAAATTATCTAATAAACAGCTAAGGGTAAAGTTTTCTCGCAAAAATATAATTATTATAATATTTAGATTCTAGATACAATTTTTTAAAATATTGATAAATACGTATTTTAGCAAATCACTGACAAATATTCAATTTTCCCCTCATCATCTCTTTACGGTTTGCTCGTCTTTCAACAAAATGCAATAAAAACAGTACGAACGTAAAATTAAGAAGTACAAAATAGCACATATGATTATAAGAAGTACTTAATATAATCAGGGTGAACATTTCCAACATTAACAGTTATGCTAAACATAAAGTATTTCAAAAAGATTTGAAACATGAATATTTAAATATACTTCGTAAAAAGGGAATATGTATGAACTTATGAATAATTTTATTCGACTTTTCTATTTAATTTAATTTTTGTTAAATTCTACATTTCTGGTTGAATGTTCTGTACACGTCTGGAGTTCGAAATTTTTTGAATGAGAAGCCATAAGAGCGAAATAAAAATATCAGTTGCACTGTAACGGAAAAGTGTCTAGCCAACATCACATGTACAAAGGCAAAAGCAAGCGCAGCATATACCATTGATGTTTGCATCCCAACAGCTTCTTCAAGTGCAGTGTCAGTTCAGATATTTTTTGATACTTCGAATTTTTCAACGAATGAATTTGGTTGCATTCCATTACCTCAGAAATAAAATTTCGATCAAGTCAAAGGTAATGCTTGCGATTTGGATGGCCACACAAATTAAAAGGTAAAACAGTATTCTAAAGAGAAATAGTATAATTTTAATGAATTAATAAAGCGAATTGTGTAGTGTTAAACCAGTTGAAGTCAAAACCATGACTTGACTTTTCTTGGACCAAGTCTCGCGTTTTTCAAAAGGAAGTGTTTTCCCACCTCAAGATAGAACGATACATAATATTTAATATATACCACTATACAAATAATAATAACTTTAAAACCTCACATTTCAAGTTAAATCCATAAGAAGGGGTATGTGTTATTAAATTCATGCTCCCAGAAAAATGAGACAAAATCTCTCCGGAAGAATAGCCCAAGTCTATGCTTTTGTTGAATTTCAGAATTGTAAATTTCAATAACTATTCCCACAATTAAAAGCAGTTTAATTTAAATGTGGTGCTCTGTTAATTAGAACCATGTTCTTGGAATGTGATATCACATGATACTAGGTTAAAAATTCGTACACACAATACACGATCGAAAATATGAATTTTCATTAGCAGATAATATATCACAAAAGTTCATATTGAATACTAAAGTCCAAATTCAAATGTCCGAGGAAATTGGCATAACTTGAATTCATTGATATAACTTTGACGGATTTATTACACATTACCATTTTTTTTATCTGTGGTACTTTTGTTTGCTTTGCTCAAAAATATTTCACGAATTCCTATTATGTCTCAATTTGTGTAATATCGCAAAATTCAGTCAAAGAACAATATCAGTCATTAAACCGAAACAGAATTTGAGGCGATAATATCTATAACCCTGCTATATATTGCTCTGTATTAACTTAACTTGCTTTAAAATATATTAATTTTTATCAATAATACGGGGGACGACTTCAATCCGTCAAAATAAAATAAACCTTCAAAATGCGAGATTTTTCCCCAACTTCCATAGAATTTCACCCGGTACAGTTCACCATTCCCATAAAATTCTACAGAAAACAGAACATCCGTCTAGTGCAGAGAAATTGAGAATAAATAACTAGAAATGAGGCTCTGTTCCATTTTAAGCGATGCGCCTCATTTTTGCGATGTCATGGGAAGAGGCAGCGGTAACGAAATTACAAGACAAAACATCAGTCACTTAAGTACGACTTTTTCATGGTCGAATGAAATTCTAGGCTGCGCAAGTTCGTTTTCTCAAAAGTTCATCACAATTATTTCGAAAAGACGAAAGAGAGAAGAAAAGTTTTGGAGGATTGACACTGATTTAACAAGGACAATTCGAAAGTTAAAATTCGTTTATAACATATTACATACGTAATAAAACTAAAATAATAAATGATACTGTTATATTGTTTTGAAGTTGAGTTAGTGAAGTTATTTGTAGTTAAGGATCCCAGTCAACGTTATCTATTTTATCTCTGCTAAAAAATAGAATTCAATCGCTTGAAAAGGTTGAAGCTTTCCGGGGATTCAACGATTTCCAAATAAAAATCAATATTTCTAAATACATTGGATACTTAATACTACATGTACATGTATAAGAACATGTACATGTATACTTAATACTACATGTACATGAGAAGTTTAATTTGCCTTTTCACATACGACAGAAACATTTTACAAAATACGGCATTTTATTAGCTTTCAGTTTATGTAATACTTTAATTTAGTGATTGTATGGATTAAAATGAAATAAATTTATTCTATTGTTTTCCAAAACAAAAATTTTACGCCTCAAGAATAATGCATTTATTATACAGATATACTTAATTTAAATAATTTTAGTTCACAAAACATTCCTTTATATAACTTTATCAATTGATTTAAAATTCAAAACATAGATTCGGAAAAAGAAGTTCAGTCTTGACATAGAGAGTAGGTAAATCGGTGATTTATTAACACAAATTATCTGCTTACAATTATTCCATTAAAAAGATATAAAATATTGAAGAGAAGTCTAACACAAACATTAATATTTGAAGATGACATATTTAAAAGTTGAATCTTACGTTAAGAATGTTTCTACGCAAAAAGATGGTATCGACAAGTTAATCCAGAATTTGTATTAAAATTACAGATTTCGCTGAATTAGAAATTACGAAAAATAAGTTTTTCAAATAATCAATTATTTGAAAAACAAACTACTATTTTTCTACCTTAGAATTGTATGTTTTTCTATATGCTCCTTTTCTATTTCTTACTTTCAAAATGATATAAAACTATTTTTATATATCACTTTCATATTCTACTATCTATTTTTCAGTTACTTCTAGAAGACAAAAATCTTTATATAATAAAAATTACGTAGGTTCTTGTTAAAGGAAAGATAATAAAAAATAGTACTGCAGAGGTTGACATCAGTGTTTGAGAACTTTCAACAACGTATCCATGTCTCATAACCACGGGAGTACAAATCCAAATCTTTAGAATTACACGTACATGCTTTATTTTTAAATTATATTGCTGAGGATAGATAACTATAAATACAGATTTGAATAGATACATGTTATACAACTATTATTTAATATAAGATTGAAATCCCATAAAAACTAAAAAATATGAACTTCAAATCTTGATCCATTGAGTAGATAAATCTCTTTCGTAACCTATGCATACATATTTCCAAGAGAATTAAATATTAGAATGTATATCTTTGGAACGAAATCAAGTGAGAAAGGCAAATAGTCCGTTTTCTGGTTTCTACTTCATTATAAAGAGTAATTAATTTTTCAGGTATGACATTATAAGGATGAGGTATGAGCAAACTTATCTAACCGAAGCAGTTCATTTCGAACAAATTTCTCTTGATTAGTTCACTTTCAATCAAATGGGACTACAAGGGACTTGCAATTATCGAAACATGAAAAAAATATATATTATCATTTTCATACGAGCCAATTATATTAAATAGTTATTTAGAGCTGGTAGAAATTATTTCTTTACCATTATCACACGGAAATCAACTGTTCTGTGGTGATAAGACTTCAATAATATCATCTGAGTGATTAGATTCAGACTTATTTCTTATTTTCAAACTATGGCACTTTTGAACACGCTAAAATTTTAAACAAAATATTGGTTTCAGAGTAGTTATAATAAAACGGAGGTGTTAAGGACTGAGCAGAAAAAACCATGGGACCAAATATAACCGAAAGTTGATCATATTTCCCTGACCATGGTTTTTAGGGTTTCTATTTTCACTTCCTGTAATTACTATTTGTCAAACTACCTTTCCGCACGATCTTGAAACGTTGAATTGGCGGAACCTTTTCTGTTTAGAACCTTGTGCCGAAAGACCCAAAACATTCCAATTCTCAAACATCGAAATTCCTTGAGCGAGTACTGACATTACTCTCTGCTTACTTTAAAGAGTAACCCGCGATAAGGTTAAGTAACCACAATGTAAAATACCCAAATAGCAGACTATTGCTTACAATCATACTATACCAGTAGGTTTAATAGCTTATGCAATATAATAAAGGATGGCAGAGCAAAATTTCATCACAGCGGAAAATTTTCTAATTTTAGATAAATCAATATCCGTGATCAAGAGAATATGCTTGCCAAATACTCAATTTTATTGAATTTCGTTCAGTAGTTGCTTTTTCACAAACCTCCAAACACATTCTGTTGAATTATACCCTCCCTGTTCATTTCTATAATATGCTCATTATTTCAGTTTTAAGAGGTAGGGACTTTTCATCCAGGTTTTGCGAACATCTTCCAACTGTTTTATGGGGTGAAAGGTCTCCATTACTTAATGCTGTAAAAAATGAGACTTAGAAAGTTAGATAACATTTTTAAGTTTCGTCGAGTAGAATTCAAGATTCTCAAAGTGCAATGACATGAGTCCCTGCAGGATGGCTATCGATCAAGCCTTAATACCCTCCGTGTCGTGCGCAATGAAACGAGAAGGGGCCCCCGAAGATGTCAGGGGGCTCCTAGGATCATCCTGAACTTGGGGCCTTTTCTGCCAACCAGTCCACGGTGACCTTACAGATGGAAGATCTTCCGAAACGTGCGAGGAATACAACTTAACCTTAATTCATCGCAGAGAAATGAGCGAGAAGAAAAGGATATTTTATAAACGCTATAGCTAACAGAAAGAATGCACATTATTTATCCATGAAATAAAGTCACATATAGTAAAGAAGTTGGTTTAATAAGTGATAGAATGGCATTTAAAAGTAGTAAATTATGTGATGCTTGAGTTGAACAAGTATAAAGGTTAATTAAATTATTTACAACATGCATAATAAATAATACAACTCAAGGAAAAGCTACTGAAAATAAACGTCTTTTCGTGTGAGTGAATAAAAGGTTTGCATTACGGGAATAAAAAATTGTTCTGTACTAAAATAATGTTTAAGAATTGCCCAAGCAAATCTAGTTTTACTGAAGGTCAATGAAACTGAAAAAAGATTAAAATTTCGTAAAAATGAAAACCGTCAAATTTAAGGCTAGCGCATATAGGAAAATTTGGTCTCTCTCTCTTATTTTTAATACCGAAAAATATGACAATGTAACTTACAAGTTCAATAACATTCGTTATATAAACACAGTAATCATTCAAATAAAAATAAAATTGAACATGATTTTACATTTCTTAAATTTTTGAATCATTGATTACCCCAATTTGACAGAAAACATTGCAATCCTTATAATTGAAAATATTTCGTCGAAATTCTTCGAAAACTAAATTGACGACAGGAAGAAACTTTATCAACGGAAGTTTTCAAAACGTTATTTGTAGTTTGCAAAAAAGAACACACTGAAAAAACACTTAAAGCATAATTTTCATTGAATCCATTGACATCTTTCAAGATGAACATCTGATAACATAGTTTGAGAATACCTTTAGTCATATAGATAAATTACCATTATCCAAATCTATAAATTAAAACCCCAAAAGAAAATCTGTATCAGGATTTTATTCTCGACAATCCAGAAAATCATTGTAATCCTGAAGATAGAATATATTTGGCTTCTAGAAACTGAATCGACAAGTAGCAATTCTAAAGGTGAAGAATTTCAAAACTTTAAATGCAGATTGCAAAAAAAGTGCAGACTTTAGAAATACATTCAACACATACTGTTCATAGAAGCCATTAACAACTCTCAAGATTAATTCAGTGTTTCCCAACCAGGGAGCAATAACCGAGCTCGAAGCAACCTGATGAAAGTTCTGTACGACGTTCAAACATTTCGAGGGTTCGGACAAGGACGGTCAATGGAATTGAAACAGAGAGTCAAGGGCACAAGAAAAATGGAAAAGATTCCAAATAGGCGATAAAAGAAGTGTTACCTTGTACCATTAAACTACAAATGAACAGTTCGTTGAACTTCGGAGTCAGCAGTTCTCCGATGTGGGTCAGAAAACTCACACCCGTGTCAGCACGCTATCTCAAGATAAGGCTCAAGTTGGACCTGGTTAATTGACAAACAAATGCGTAGGGTAGAGTGTGAAAGTGGATAGGGTTTCTTTTTTACAACTGTGGGTCAGTGCTGGGCAGGGTAATTCAATATAGGTAAGGAAGAAGAGATCAATCGTAATGTTCTAATTTTTAAATAACAATGATGAAGGTGTTCCAAACGTCTTCCTCCACAATTCAGTGGGGTTTGAGATGTAAGGGAATGTGTTTCTATCGTATATTCCTAATCAACGATTTGTGGAACTGGGATTTGGGCCACGAGCTCACATTCGAAATAAAAAAACATCTACAATTATTGAATGATTAAGCTAACTTGCAATTAATAACTTTCTTATCTCTTCTTAGGATTAGGAAATTTGTTACTACAGTGTAGGGTTTGTGAAACCGGCATTTGGAAAGACACAAGAGATCTATGTTTATTTTAGACTCGAAATAAAGATATCTGCAATTATTAAATAATTAATCTAGTTTGTAATTTTTTACTACTTTCGCATCTCATACAAATTTTAAAACTTAAGAACTGTGTTGAATACAACTAAGAATAGGAAAATTCATATTTTTGCAAGAGAGCAAATGATATTTCGTAGCTTTTCTTTCTGTTTATGATAATATACAAAAAATGTTTACAATTAATGTGGATAACTAAAGATTAAAACTGTAAATGTACATTTTAAAATCTTTTTTAGTAAGTATGGAACACATGGAAGAGTCAATAATCAGTAATGTTCAGATCAAGGAAAGGTAGATCTCGTTATAGAGATAATTATCTAAAAGTACAATTCTGCCTTATCGCTTCTATAAAACCATATATTTATTTTTTATAAATAATTACTAATTTTTACGCCAATAAATTATTTAAACACATTAATAAGTTTTGTAATAAGCTATAATTGTAGTTTATTAATCAATTGCAAGTAATATCTTGTGAGTATTAATTATCAAATTATTAACCAGTTAGTAAGAATTTTTTTAATTGTAGTACTGCAAAGGAAAGTTTACACACTATCTGTAATGAAATTCCGTGACATTGAACAAACTAATACTGTAACGACACATACTTTAGAAGACTATTTTATACACAATTTTAAATCAGGACCGACAATTTTTTATCAGTTTTAGAATACATTATACAAAAAGTATAATGAAAGTAATTATGGCTACGAAACAACATGGTAAATAATAGAATAGTCAACCTAAAATGGTTAACTATTCTATTAATTACTTATAATCAATTTTTTACTTAGAATATAATCATGCTTTATTTTCTGAAAGGGATTTATTACTCCTGGAGAAAATTGACTGTATTTCTAATCAAACATGAGAAAACAATCTGTAGGAATTTCATATTTAATGAAAATGTTTTCTACGCTTTTATATTCAATCTTCGTTAAGGTCAAAATATTTTTTATCTGTGTTCATTTGTGTGTTTCCTATTCTTTCCTATCCTAAGAGATAATTTAATTTTGAAGACAGTAACAGAATTTTTTAAAGTGACTTGAAAAATACAGTTATTTCTATTGTAGCGAAGAACATTACGTAATTTCTAAATATCGTAATATTTAAAAGATGTTAAAACTAATCTACAATTCTCAAAATTTTCTGTTCCTAACTTAACTCCGATTATTATCAATTGGAATTATCCAACGCCATTATCTAATGTCATTCAGCCTAGCGAAAACCTATTTTGTTTGCCATTTTGGCTCCATATTATTGTATTTCGGATTTGTTTTTCGAACTCAACCACGAAACATCGCGAGAGCCTACAATCCTTCCTATTTTACTCCATTTTTAACTTGCCGAGCATATTTTCGGACTAGCGGCAATGCATTCATTCTATACAGACGGCATTTCCGCAATGGGCATCGTAAGATTGAGCCTTACTGCTCTTTCGTCGAAACATTCCTTACGGTCCGCATACACATAAATAATTAAATTGTTATAACAAATTTCCTTTTAATAACGTTAATAAAACAACTTCTGGTTCATTTAATATATTTGTCATTGTGAATTTGAATAAACAGATATTTTTGAAATAATACATTCATCAGCACACACAAGTATTACATGCGTATAATTTTTACCAGAGCGGTTTAAGAGAATTATAGCTGACGTTCAAATTATTAAATATTTCACTAGATTCGTTAGCTACGTAGCCTGACGCATACTGACATATTTTACGAAATTCAAGAGATAATATAAAAGTTAAAAGATGTCATGATTCTGAAATATTAGTTGATTTGAAGCGCTAACTTTTGTTTTTCAATGTGCTTTAATCAATTTCTGATTTCTATACATGGATATATGGTAGCAACAGTTATTTTTCAATTGGCTAGAGAAAGGTTTTTTTCGAGAATATCTATATAATAATCATAAGAGACAATGGTATGCAAATATTTCTTCACTCATTTAACTCAAACATATTAACAGAATACAGTATACAACTCTGTCTATATGTATGTAAGAATAACCAAAAATGTATTGAAGCTTGGAAATTGCATATCATGAAAACCGACAGCACAATTACTTTTCTTTCATAAATTCTCACTAGACTTAATTTTAATAATAAAATAAATTACATTAATAGAAATAATATACTTTTGATTTAAAATATTTGTTTTATAATCTGATTGTTTATTCTTAAAACCTTAAACATAATCGTATTCACATTGATTTTGCTCCAGAAATGCTATATCTTTAAAGTAATATTTGCATCTATTTATTTTAAATTCTTCTGACATAATCCATGTAAAAAATTAAAATATTCTTACCTGTAAGTCTGGTGCAAGATCGGGGCTCAGCATAGTCCTCTGTTGAACCGGAGCAGTCCCGTGCGATTGATAATACGTCCTGGACAGGGAAAAAACAAAAACTTGGAATCAGGAATCACACACAACTTTCTCTCATCCAATACTACACAGTACGTTGAGGCACATATTTAAAAGTTTCAATAAAACCGCAGAACTGCGCATTCATAATTCGTAGACTTCTCTCACAATCTCTTCCACGCGGTTTCTACAAACTATGTCCGTCAACAGGCGGAGACAGAAAGTGATCAGAGGGACACAAAAAAGACTGGCGAGTGCAGAGTCGCCTTGAAGGCAGTCTTGTATACAAGGTCGCGGGGCGTACAGATCAAGGCAAAAATTTCAATCTCGTCTTTTGATTCTCCTCTATCACAACCCGTTCCTATCGCTCCCGTTGCAAGAGAGAAACTGCTCTTTCTACTACGACTACTTTGACTGACGTTGGGAGAGATGTTGAGAGAGAGAGGAAAAGAGGAACCGGCTTGGCGATGAGATTTGGCGACGTGATTCTTGTTGGGCAATGGTGGATCCGGGGAAAATAGGGGGGAGCGTTCAAGAGCAAGGGTGGGCAGGGCTAAACGAAATGTTGCCTAAGAGTATTTTAACTCTCCAAGTGGTTTCGACGAGTTATGTCGTCCATCGATATCTGACCAATTTTGTTTGTGAAGAGATACTTCGTCATCGACATTGCCGATTTTTCGATGAAGACGAGATCAAGATCTGGTCAATTTTCTTCTAAATACGAGATTTCTCGTCCATCAAGATCTGGTCAGTTTTGTCAGTTTGACAAGATACCACGTCGAGACGACCACCAGGAAGGAGGGTTAAGCTAACACTTCTCCAATGAACCATGCATATACACTCACTTTCGTGATGCATTGTCATTGATTCGTTTGACTAAAAAGAGGAATTGACTACAAATAGTTGACAGCGGAGATTCAAGGATGCTTCCGACGAAAATAGTGCCTAATGTAGACAATTGGTAGCACACCACCACCATCCGTCGCATTGGTGATAATTTTTAATTTTACTGATTTGATTGATATTAGTTAGCTATAGTAGTGTGTAATCTGTGTTTAAGTGCCAATTTATTTTTAGTTATTTTATTTTAATAAATGGCTTTATAATTTCAGTTCCAAGTTGTTTTATTTCCAAACTATCTTTTTGTAATTCTAATATTACACAAAGCACTACATGAATACTGTGGTAAAATTCAAAAATTAATAGGCGAGGCAACTCATGCAATTAATCATTAGTCAAGATAACATTTTTTCAGAGGGGGCGACGAAAGCAATAGTATTTGGAAAGGGGATGTTGAGACAAAAACTTTGGAAACTATGTCTTAGACCATATTTGAAGACCTTTTAGTTAAGCCATCTGCACTGCGGGCCCCAATACCAAGTTGGATGGCGTGTTCTTCAGAAATTAAAAATTTGCATTCCAAGTACTACTCAATATTTAATTTACACCAATTTTTCTCCTCTTTATCTTATACACAATTCCTTCTTAGTAACATTATAAAAAGATATCCCTTTTTGAAATTACAATACAAAAACATTACAATACAACTTTAATCTCCTTTGACGTACACACTACACATAAATTATGAGATTTCTAAGCTACTTTAACATCTATTCCAATAATTTGGCATTTACAAGTAGCAGCTAATACAGAGAAATTATAAAATCTATTTCCGATTGAAATTATAATTATTGAACAAAGAGCTCTAAAAACGTGAACGATAAAGTTCTGTTCAGTTTCAGAGATGCTTAACAAATATTTTTCATTTAAAAAGGAATGCATATTTCCAGACATATATCATTTAAACTGTTTTATATATCATTCATACGCAAATTATAATGTACGGTTTGTACGAAAACTAAGCTAAACCAAATATGTAATTTATGATACATTTTATTATTCAGCTTGCCTCAAAATCGCCCACACCAAAGCATTTTCACTTATGATAGTTTTTAGCATCATTGAATCAAACATAAAATATTACGTTATGAAATACAGAAAAATTAATCGTTAAATTATTTTAACACATCCGTTAACTGAAAAAAAAAAGAAATAATTACCTTTTGTTGTATAAGTAGTTTTGAAAGCAACATTCCAATTTACAATTTATCTTAATACAAATTATAGTAAAAATGCACATTTCAGTAAATAGTAGTTTTGTTTGAAAACGCAAGTCTATTTTCTTTTATACGACCGAACTTCCTTTTTTCGACTTTAAAAGAACTCTTTTCAATATATATTCAGTCCCCTCTAGATAAATCCGCGATTTTAATAAGCCCGATCTTGGCCTACTTACGGTTTAGAGCGGGGTATGATCCAAGGAGAAATAAAAAAGACTACTTTCCAGAGCTAGTTCACTCAACTCTTGCAATTCCTAAATCCTATCTGTCCAGTTATGTAAGGAACTTAATTTGCAAGAGGTGGAATAAATAGTGTATTGTTTTTAATCCAATAAGAAATGAATGAACATAGAATGCTATAATTTATAGAATGCGGAAAAATTAACATCACAGATATTTAAAGAATTTAAGGGGAACAATCTCATTAAATAAGTGTAATAAATGCGAATGTTTAAACGTTGTAAAACAGTTGGTATTTCTGCAACTTTTTGTTTTCTCATACCTTATTAAAAAATATTTTACAAATCAATGCTTTACGGTATAGCAGGCAGAGCAGAGAATCGAATGTGGTAATCGAATGAGGTACAGGAGAATCGAATGTGGTAATCGAATGCGGTACAGGAGAATCGAATGTGCTTGTTTCAACGGTATTTTTAAAAACAAACTAATCAAAACAGTAGAATTGTGTTGCATAGAATAATCCAAATTTATATCGAAGCATGCAAAATGGAGGATCATCAAGCCTCTCTTTCCATTGATAAATTACCATTTATCATAAAACCAGAAATCATATTTGGGTACAGTGTAGATTTCATTATTTATATTTATATCGTTCTTAGATGTTAGTTATAAATGTGTAATATAAAATTCTTAAATGTTTTAGGTTGGTTAAAATTCTGTTGGCAGTAGTTTATTTTAAACATCAGAACATGGAACAATATGCATACAGCTTGTGATCCTGGTAGTCTGTGGTAAAGATTACCAGAAGGTATTCTTCTCGCTTGTAGTTTCAGTACATTATAAAATGTAGAGGTGGCATAACAACACTGTGGTGTTAGAATCTTGAGATTTACCGGCATATGAGAGTTATCATAAGGCAACCTAGTCAGTGAATGTTAAATTATTTCCATAATCATTATTCGCAACACTCGATTTAAAAAATGAAACTGGAAACTCTTAAATTTTTATGTATTGATAAATTATATTCTGTAATACATAGACGAATACATTTTCCCTTTCTTGGCCATAAACCATTTCAAATTTGTGATATATGAGAATGAATATATTTAATGAATGTTTGACACTTCACTGCAGAAAAAAGTTAGTTACTTAATAACTGCAATTTGTAAATGTTTACAGTGTGACCAAGTACTTGTCAATACATGAAGTTTCTTAAGTTTCGCCCAACCTGTCGTAGGGGTTGTCTCAGGAATTCAATTCTACAAGCATTAAAGCTAACTCTCACGGCTAAAACCTGCAATTATAATAATTAATAATATCTTTTCTGAGTTATTCCATCATTACATCTTACTTTCATGACCTTTCTCAAGAGATTTATTAAAGTTCAAATTCTTTTCTAATGCACTTTAAGAAATTTTAACACGAAAGTGGACCGTCTAGTGACTAATATGAGATTTATTGGTTGGTTTTGGGGCGCAAGAGCCAGTTGGTTACAAGTACTCAAATAAGCTAAGATGCACACAAATGTATTTGAAATTCGGATAAAATAATTTTAGATAAAACTTTAAAATCTATGATTTAAGTAAAAAAAACGTTTGCTTGAGGGGTATCACCAAGTCAGCAACAGTAGGATGTTTAGCAGCTAAGTGGGTGAGTCTAATATTATTAAAGAACATTCACTGAAAATGTGTCTTATAGATAAAACTGGTATCACAAGTCAAACCTGTCAAAACTGGCTCTGAAAGAACCAAATTTCTGTGGGTAAATACATTTTTTTACCAATAGGGCAACTTACGTACTTTAAAACATTTTAAATGTAAATCATAGACTGTCGAACACAAATATTGTCATTTTAATCGAATAATACTGCTTAACTTTATAGAACCAAGGATCACTGATTGATAAAATTGTACCACAAGTCGGAGAAGTGAAATCTAGATTTGCAAATAGAAATACATTCGAGTGAAATCAGTGACTATCCGACTTCCAAATACAAATGTAAGTTTAATCAAACAATACTGCCTTTTAATCATAGAACCTCCAGGGATCACCGATAAAAACTTGTGAAAATTGGTTCATTACAATTTCCATACTGGAGCCTTGTGTTAAAAACCATAAACCCAGCATCTCTACGGAAAACGTACCACTCCTCAACAGAGATAACTGAAGAGCAAGTCAACCTTTCTCACCCGAATAGGTACCAAGAAATAAAGCATGACTATTCACTGCAGTCGTTGATACTCAGTTGTACTTCAAAACATAGTAAAAGTATATCCAAGCACTTACATTGTGATTTTAATCGAACAATACTGCTTTGGTGTTATGGAACCTCCAGGGATCACTGATAGAAACTTGTCGAAATGAATTCATTAATATTTCTATCCTGAACCCATGTTGCTAAAGTTCATAAACCCATCATCTCCAGAAAAAGTACCACTCCTCAACCAGAGACCACAGAAGAGTCAATCAACCTTTCCCTCTCACAGGGGTACCAAGAAATAAAGCATGACCATCCACTGCAGTCGTTGACCACTCAGTTGCGCGTGATGGAGTCACGCGTGACTGGCGTTTGCGGAGCACCTAAGCGTGAACTATCTTTGGGGTGACTTCATCATTTCTCCCAAGAGATCCACCTGTAGCTCTCTCCCTCTCTCTTACTTCCTGGGACAATCGCTGTCGCAGGTTCCGCTTGTTTGGGATGGGGTTGTCCGACCCTTCCGCACTCAGACCTCTTAACCTTTCGGAATTAAGTAGATCTGCTTGTGTGAGGAGGAAAGTGAGAAATGATAGTTTGCTCTATTGCATTTTCAGGTGCTACACTTTTTCTCATTTGTTTTATGGATTTAGGAATGTACTTTACGATAAAAACAGCAGTATTTCGGTTTTCTTACCATTTGTACACTGTGTTCACTTCAATAAAGCAAGGAATACTCGAAATAAATTTTAAAGGGGGTACTTTTGGGATACTTTACTTCTAAATGGCACTTTTTTATTAAGGAAATAAACTGTACTGGCACCATCTTTAATATTTTAATAGAAAAGTTAAAGTAAAACCAAAAGTCATATGTTAAATATTATTATGAGGAAACTAAATTTTCTTTAAATACATTTCTTAAATATTTACTGATAGACAATTCCAAACTTAAAGTAAAAGTTTGCAAGATGTTTAAGGTTTAGAAATTCGAACGGTAAATAGCATGTTACTTTTGGAGAACTCGCTTTTGATTTAAACGATAGCCCTGAAAGACTGAACTATAGCCAATAGAATTATTGAATAAATAAATCTTTTCCAGACTACAAAAATTGCGAAAACAATTGGCATAAATTAGCATCCATGAAAACAAATACATCACGTAAGAGTCAAGCATACTTTATTTTTGTAAGCTATTTTTTAATCATCAGTATTGTCTTAAGTCAAAAGCATTGTAGAGCTTTCAAATTATGCGTCTATAGCTCTAATAGCTCTAGTTCAGGATTTGCAAAGATTTTAAAGTGGTATATTTGTCTTAATTCTGCATTTCGAACAGTCATAAGAAATATTAATCTCTACAGTTTATACAATATCCTAAACATAGAAGATGTTTGAATTATTTATTTTTATCTGCATAAATATGTCAATTTATTACATTTAAATCACATTCAATTATAGCACGCATGCGTTTTAGTATTGATTTTTAGCAATTAATTAAAATAAGAATTAAAAGTTAAATTATTTGTGTCTTGTTTTCACTTTTATGTTTACGGGGTCGGGCAGAAATGTACTTTTGACTTACATACTCAATGTATGTATGCTACTTTTTCAAAAACGTAAAGTAGTATCATATAAGAATAAATTCTATACAAATTCTGATATAAATTACGGTAATATTAAAAAGATAAATTTAATGCTAAGATGCGATGTGATTTCTTTTAAAGAAATAGTGTAATGATTATTTTTCTTCTGGAAATTAATGAGTTTATTTCATAAAATACAATTTTCAACAAATTATTTTTGAGAATTTGAAAACGTTTAGGAGTTTGTTCACATTTTACTAAGGTGGTAAAAAAGTAATTGCCAAACCTCTTCAACACTATATGCTTATTAAAAATATGGCATTAAAGTTTGTAAAGCTCAGCAATCGGTAAAGGTTAGAATCGTATTCTAAACTCATTCTTCGTACTAATGTATGCGAAATATTATTTCTTAACACATCTCGTTTTTCCTTACAATCTTGAAATTCAACCTTCAGTGTTTTACACAATGGAATGGCTCCGAAGATTTGAGCAACCAATTTATGAGTGGGGACTTTAAATTTGACCATTATCTTGTGCCTAAAATTATTGCCACAAAAACGAGATAATGATTTTTTCTGTATTTTCCGGCTCTTGTGAAACAAGAGCTGTGTGTGTTCATTCATTTTTTTATTATTATAATTTTCTTCGAAGTAAAACAAAAGAGAAATTTTGCAGTAAACATGCGTGACGATCTTTAGTTTGAGGAAATATTCGAAATGACAGCTCAATGCTATAACTTATTAGCCAGTGTTTTATCCGAAAACTTCAAGGAAAAATTTGTAAGAAAATAAGCTTTACCCAATTTAGAAGCTATATGTTTTTGAGTAGAGAAAAACGAGAAGATAAAGACACAGCAGGAAAAATGGATAGCAATTGAAATTAGAACCTTCTACTAGCAAACATACATGCATGCCATTGGAGAAGCGAACCAGACAACGCTAACGTCACGGGTCCTTACATTGATGTCACTATCTTGGCCATAATTCAACCAATCGGGTGTCGTTGAAACATAAAACGACATAAAATGACAACGGAGGTGCTAAACATGTCACATATGCAGGCTAGATGGGACAAAATAATGTTATTTTCAGGCGAACTGGGTGTATATTATTTATAAATGACGCGTGAGTAAAATATGAGTTCCTAGCATAATCTGTAGTAAAATTTATTATTTTTATTTGCATTTTTTCTTCATAAGATTTCATCATACAGTGTAACCAAATATGATGTAAATATGGCTATAAATGAGCATCGGAAACAAAGAGGGGCAGAATTGATCTGCGGTCAACATATTAAACTCTACTTTAGCTCAGTAAGTCTTGGTGGCAGTGTATTTTCTGTTCTTTTGTGCGTCAATATCAACTTTTCAAGTGGGCATAAGTTGTCCCAATTAGCTCAATTAGCCCTTCAACATTTGTCTCTTATCTGCATCAAGATATTTTGAATAAAAATTAGTTTGGATTTATTGACACTAATTTATTACTACTTAATTCAACTGAAATTAAAACGCATTCCTAATAAACATAGAATATAGCAAACTGATTTTTTTAAGAATGAATAATAACCTTTCGGAAAATTAAAATTGAATTCATGCTTGTTTCTTAAATAAAAAGGATAAAATCTCATGATAAGAATATATCTTAAGATCTAGTGTCTTGTATTAAAATTATGACGTTTTAAAAGCTGTTATTCCAACTCTAAATCTTAAAGTGTGAAATAGGGGGAAGCAAATAAAACAAACTCAAGAGATATACGCATTTTGAAGAACCTGTTATCATAGATTCGCCAAAGTGTTTGACAGCTAAAGAGAGACTTTACAATGGGTAAAATCTACAAATAGTTCTTTATCTATGTTTGTTTTCCGTGGCTATATCTCTTTGAATTCTGATATTCCCATATCAGCGTATGATACCGCGAGAAAATGCCACTACCAAAAATGGGTTAAGCAGTTAATCTTCGATTTTAATGTAGCCTATCCTACGACTTGTTCTACGAACAGGTTCTTTTGTTATAAACCTCAGCACTGGTTAGCTCACCTATAAGAGCCCTCCGACTATATCTCAAGTTTTTATCTTATTTTACCCTCCAGAATCAAGAGAAAAAATGTGAATAACTTACTGTAGGCAGTAATGTGATTGACATAAATTATCTTCATACATCAGTCTATGATATCGAACCTCATTAAGGTAATAAGAATAGAATTGCGAGACTAGCAGTTTTTTGTATGCATGTTGTACGCGAATTTGGCAAATGTAATGTGTAAGTTTCACGAATAAAACACAATGCATTCGTATATCATCAAAGGAAGAAAATTTTGGTGTCCTTACGTTTAAGACATCAGAATCCTAAACCAGCAATATTAAGGAAGTATAGGAAATCAGAATTGCATGCAAGGATGGTTTGAGTTAGAAATGTGCCACAGGATTGAAACATTTGAATAGTGCTCCAAGATGGTAGGGGAAAAGAACGTGAAATTCGTTTTATAAAAGCGTTATATTTGGCGATTTGCGTGTATTTGTGCATATTTGTATCAATGATTTCAGAAAATTACATTTCTCTAAAACAAATACTTTCACACTGAACAACTGAAATTTTTCTGAGCGATACAAAAATGCTATTGATATATTTGCTTAATAAGTTGAATATATGTTGCTAAAAACAAAAAAATTGGAAAGAACTCGATCTGGTAGGTTGATTTTTTGTTCTACACACAAATTTGTTGGTTGGAAAAGCAAAACTTTCAAATAAATTGATAGGACGTATTAACTACTTCATTGCATGACAAACAGTTAACATTCAAAACATTTTTTCGGTTCACCTTTCTATCACGCACAACTACAAAATTAAGTAATAACAGTACTTAGATAGCAATCATGCAACATAGCTTTCGTTTTCGATACGTAATCTATTCATGAAGTCATAGATTAAACCGGCATTAACCTAGCAGTTTTCTTGAAAAGCAATTTTTTTATTGCATGCCTCTGAAAAATAATTTTGAAAATAGCGAGCAAATGCATTTGATACGAACCCAAGTCCACTCCTCACTTCAAATGTTGTTATGTACATAAAATATTTGTGTGTAATTCTAAATAGATAAAACAATTGTAATGGAGAGACTCGTAAATGTTTTATATCATTGGCATTTGTGTTAATCAAATATAATATCTAGTACAAATTTTGACAGATATTTTCAAATTCTGACAAGCCTCATTTACTGAAGATTTTATCCTTCGCTCAACGGTCAACTTTTTACAAGACAAAAACAAATTAGACTGACACCTACCATTTTATGGAGGAATTTTGGACTGTAATTTGGTCTCAGTGTAACCACAAAACATTGAATCGAAAGCATTTACCCTCACTTGGGCGCAGCAGTTATCAAACGCAATAAAACAAGCTGGCTAAGATAATTCTGGGGCAAGCCTTATTTTCTAAAGGTAAAGCCTATCGCTCACGGTTAATTTTCTGCCATACAGACCGGGACCTACGATTTTCTGAGGGAAAACTGTAATGCAATTTCGTCTCAGAGTATCCACAAAACATTGAATCAGAAGCATTTATCCTCACATGGGCGCAGCAAAACGCAATGGCTTAGATAAAACTAAAAAACTGTCCACTTTGTTATTTAACGACAAATCTACAGACAACATCCAATAGATCACCCGTCTTATAGACCGGTGAGCCAACAAGGCCGGCCACACATGTAACTGAACAAATTTCGCGCCAACAATGGTGTGTTTTGACTCTTTTCATCGTGCTTTGTGAAGGCGGTGTTGACAGAGCTACACAATTCCGGAACATCAATTCACTGCGGCAGCGTAGCACACCATCTCATGAATTAAAGATTTTTTATTAGTATTTTTCTTTTCGTTTTCACATGATGCCGTATTGTTGCTCGCTTGCATGTGGCACGTTAACACTCTCGTCAAACTGATGGCTGGATAAGCTCTGCTAGTTCAGGTTGCAACATAATAACCGCAACTTTGTTAACAGACTCAACAGCCTATATCATTCACGCTGCTCACAATTTTTAAGACTCGTTTAAGCAAATATGCTTTGTTCCCAGATGTTTTGTCTACATGTTGCTTTTCAGCCAATACAAGTTCTGGTCTCTAAAGCGATAGAAAGAGAACTTTTGGCAGAACATTTTAAAGATGTGTATCCTAAACTTAATGTAATTCTGATAACTCAGAATCCAACATTTCCAAATAAAGAATATATTTTGCTAGTCTATATAATTCACGCTTTAAATCATTTGTAAGATTCGTTAAAGCAAATGTGCTTTGTTAGCAGTTGTTTTGTTTATATGTTGCTTTTCAGCCAATATAAGTGCATATCTGAAAGGATAGAGAGAAAAAGAGTTTAAGATGTATATATATCCTTAACTTGATTTAATTCTAATAACAAGTACAGGGTTTCCTGATATTGGATATATTTTACCAGTCTATATCATTCACGCTTCTTACAAATTTTAAGACTCGTTAAGCAAATATGCTTTGTTCGCAGATGTCTTGTCTACATGTTGCTTTTCGGCCAATACATGTTCTGGTCTCTGAAGATATGGAGAAAGAGAACTATCAGCAGAACATTTTTAAAATTTGTATCTTAAACTCTGATAACCTAGAAATCCAGTGTTTCCTAACATTGGATCTTTTATTGCCACTCTAGATTTCATGCTTTGACAATACATGCTTTTGGATTAACTATGTTAAGACTCGAGAATATTTGAAGGGCTCCTGGCAACATAGTGATAAGCCAAAGAATGAAAATAATTCCGTGATGAAAACATTTTCAAACAAAATATTAAAAAAGATCAAATAATTTCTAGTTGTTTGAATGAGCATGTTCTACTTGAAAGTTAAGATCAACATAACCTTTTGAACAGTGGTTAAATCATTACGATTTTGAAATTTTTCTACAAAGAATAATCCAAAATTTTTTCTAAGATTAACATTTCTCAAAAATTTAATAAATTTCTAAATTATTAAATAACTAATAAAATATAAATTTCTAAAATTTCCCAAAATATAAATTGCTTTTCAACAAATAATATTTCTTTATCGGTAAGTAATTATAAAAGAATAGTTTAAAATGCCATCAACAAAAAGTTAACATTCAAAGTAATTAGAAAGTTGTGGAGCTTTATGCTTTTTCTACAAAATTTGGTACATATACATCTATGAATATATTTTAGTCGCACTAATTATGACCAGAAAAATTTGTGTTCGTTATTTTCAACTGGATAGCTTTTTAAGCTGAATCTTCATTTCCTTATGTCATAAGTACTTGAAATTTGCTTATTATAACACGAAAAATTACATAATTCTAGTTTAGCGTTCCTATTTCAGATAACGTGTTTTTATTCTGCCGAATTCGTAATTATAGTTACGAATTAGCAATTTCTATTTGGTACAGACCAATCACAATGTCCCACTAAACATTGCCCAGACAGACTATAAGTGGATTTGTCCACAGCTAAAATATAATATGCAAATACATCGTTTCACGAAATGCCGAGTACTAAAATGAGTCTGACGGCAAGCACAAGGTGACACGAATGGGCGAAATCTCAACACACCATTAAAATAATCACTAACCAGGTGCTGAAGCTTTGATTTGATTTGAATCCGCGTTCTCGACAGGAGAGTAAGCTTTCAAGGTGAGAAGTTGGTCTGAAATTCATTTCAAACTGGTTTCGGTGAATTAATGCATGCAATGAAAAGTAGCATTAATTTGAATGATCCACGATCCTAGACAAATTCTTTTGAAGGCTGCCAAATTTTACTTCAAACAGAATTCTAAGAAATTGTTCGTAATTAAGGAGCATTAAAGTGGAATAGGAGCACTAAAATTTAAAAACATAATAATTAATATCATAATTTAATTCAATTTCAAATAATAATCTCATTGCAGTATAAAATATTATTTTGCTTCAAGGGTGTTTTCCCAAATAAACTATTTTTTTCAGGCTACAGGTCATTAGAACCGTTATACAGATGTTTTTCCGCAAAGAAACATATTTCTACTTAATTTTTGAATAACTTAAGTACCATTTTATAGAATTGGAACTCTATGAATCAATACAAACAGTGCAATTTGATATTAACTATTCGTGAGGGAGTTAAAAGGGTAAGATGTCGTTGCTACTAAAAGAAACAATCACCAACATTTATGCACTTACAAACCGGAATTCGCACCAGGGGCCTACTGGATAGCATACAAATGCTATGACCACCATATCAGGAAGGCGACTATTTAGAGGCAATAAATAAAATCTAATTCTGAAAAAGCCCATCGAAATCGGAATGTGAAGTACCATTTCGTATTTTTAGAGTTCAACCAATGAACAATTATCTTCACAAGTAAATGCTAACGCAAATCAAACACGTTATAAAAAAATTAAATATATCTATGTGCTTTAGAAACTGAAATTATCGGACCTTATCTGTCGTATCAACAAAAACCATTAATAACTATTAAAAAGCATAGCTGATCCCAGAAGCTAATTGTACTGCAACAGAAGAAACAAAATGTGTTTGAGATCTACAAAAGTGCACACGAACTACAAAATCAATACACATCTGATAAAAAAATTATCTAATCGGTATTATCTAAAAGGTTGATGAACAAGCGACGAAAATGTGAAGCCCAACGTTTGTTTACGCTTGAAATCAGCTGCTGTAACAGATACTGAATCAAAGTATTGCACCAGGCAGGTATATAATCTTCCTCTAACTTCTGTCAGATGATATAGCTGAAGAGAGCAAAGACGAAGCAGATCCACGAAACACAGATTTGAGTGATGAATGGATTTTTTTATTCACGTGACACTCGAAAAGGCGTTCGTCTTGCGTCCATACTTGGTTCATTTCCTGTGCAACGCCTCTGAAGATACTGCTTAGATGTTATTTATTTCTGTTAATAAGGTTGAACAGATCTAAATGGCGTATTTTTTTATCAACGACTGCATAATTGGTTGATTTACTAACGGACGTTAGATGGATGATTTTCGTCCACCAATATTTTTTCCTCCGGTTCATTCATTACTTAACATGTGCCTGCAACTGCGACCAATTACGAAGATGGTCGCATGAAGCATATTTTCGTTTGTATTTGTTTTGGAGATGCATTTTCAGTGATTTGTAACAATTGCTTTTATTAAAGATATACATGAAAGAATCTATTGAGAGACTTAGGTTGGGCTGAGGTTTCCTTTTAGTGCGAGGGAACGCTAATTATCTTTCATTTTAAATTACAATTATCTGGTAATTGTTTCTAATTCTGGTAGCTTGCCAAAAGCTCTTTTTTACACTTGCCTCTTTGGGCCTTATATATTACTTGTATTTCTTTCGTATCACAATCATATTCATTAAAGTTAAAAACTTGTATTATAACTCTATAAGTGTTATAATTCGTGCCCTTACCAAAACCCAATCAATTTCACTTTTCCTCAAACAATCTAAACCCATACAGGGCTTTTAATAGATCTATCAATAGATTGATTGAAATGAACTTAATCGAGTCAATACAATACTGCATAGTCCATAAGGTGTACATGGGAGATGGGAATCCGCAAAAAGACATTTATTTTTAACAGACCACACTTGGATACATCGAAGTCCGCCTGTGATGTCAATGTTAACTAAAATCATTTTTATATTTATCTATTTTGAAACTCATTCTGATGGGAAATTTTTAATACTTCTACAAAAATATGCTTCAAACATAAATATAAACCATGATAGTTTTTAATTTTTGATTTTTTTTAAAATCTAGTAAGAAAATTATTGATTTTAATATGTAAATTTGGAAGTTTTTCGAAATCTTTTACTTTACGATAAATTTCACGAGTGCAAAAAATTCATTTCTCCTTTTTTAAATGCACATCACAAATTATAGAAAATTTTTATTTTCTTAGAATTTACGCATATATTTTTTCTATTAATTCATTTTGATAAAAATATCCCCCACCTAAGTTTATAAATTTAACTTTAAAAGGTAGTTTTAGAATACTGAGAATAGTAAATTTAGTATAAATTGATATAAATCTTTTCCTTCAAAAATAGCGACATGAATTTAGTTCTCAGAAAACCTGATATGCTGGCGATATTTTACTTTCACAATATCATCTGGGTTTACAAAATCTGGTAATGTGAGATTGCTGAAAACGGAATTCTCATTAAAACACGCTTTTGCTCAGGCAGAAATGAGATCCCTTACTTCATGTCGCGGTTTCTAAAATTAGCACTGTTTTTAACAGTTTTAATCCGATTTAGCGTCCTAAATTTTTTTGGAAAAGCAGAATCTGGAGCATATCGGTTGTATTGGGGTCACAAGATTTTACGCGACGAGTCAATTCACTTCATCGCTAAAAGATTAATTAGTCTTTTTCTGTAGCTCCAGGTGTTACATTTGCACATGTGGAGCTCAGGGATTCATAAACCATTTTTGGATCTTAATAATTTAAATACAAAATGCAGTACTTTGAATAACTACTGTAAACCTCCATACTTTGAACATGAAATATGATTGATCAACATTTTCTAATTCATATCATTCTTTTAGCAGTTAGCTATTTTTGAATTAATCTAGCTTTAATAGCTAGAATAACTTAAAAAATGAATGATTAGATCATTATGAATGATTAGATCATTATGAATGATTAGATCATTATGAATGATTAGATCATTATTTTAACGGTAATGACTTTGGAATGAGTTATTAAATATATAATAACTCATAAATAACGAATATAAAATTTTGAAATAACGAATATAAAATTTTGAAGGATTTAAATAAATATGCAATGATGTGGTCTCGAATGAGAGCAGTATGCCTTATCGCGAATTAGAATTAGTTTTTTCTGAAATTAAAATAAATTGATGGTTGGTTATTTTGGGTTTTATGGCGCAAGGAGCCATATTTGGCCAAGCTGTGTTAAACACGACAGGCGACGAAAAGTAATCAACGAGGGAGGAAAAAAAGCAAAAAGTAGAAGGGCAGGAGAGGGTAAAACGAAGGGTAGGATAAATCACTAGTGTACCCCGGGATTGTGATGCCCGTGTTTACTTAAAGAAAGTAAACCCCCTATAATCTTTAAATAAATTTTTAAAATGTTACATTAAACATAAATTTCAATGCTCAAACTCCATTTTAAATAAGCAAACTTAGAAGGAGCTTTTATCTTTTAGTAATAGACACGTTGAATGCCACTACTGGAAATAACATTGTTGCCCACTTAAGTTTTACTCTGAAATTCTATTGTGATGCTTTATTGAGTTAAATATGTTAATTACGTTCTTCGGTTTTATATTTTTATCAAATAGCTTTGTTTTAGAATAAAATCTATATTCTAAGAAAGTTGAACATTTATCATACCGTAACAGAATTAGTAAATGTTTTGCAACAGTACAATACAATATGCGATATATCGTATAATTATATTAATTACTTTTTAATTAGTTAATAAGTTGTATGTGTGTTATGGTATATAACACATGTCTGATATCAATTAGTTCAGTCTCTTCTTTCGAGCTTGCTATGCCACTTTTATTATTTGGCTTTTCATTAGTTAAGAAATTACGAGCAGACCGCTTCAACTTTGGAAACCCATTTCTTACACCTATTTAAGTAGGCAGCAAATTGAAATTATACCTCATTCAGATTCGTTAAATGTGAGCCATACACCTTCGGAAAATACGCGTACAAATTTGCTTAAGGTTGACGAAAAAGATTGATGCTTCTCTCTTCTTTCTATTTCGGCGGCTTCAAAGAGAAACACCTGCGAGTGTTGCACCGTGCGTGTGTTAAGACCTTTGAAAACATGGCGTGAACAAATATCGCGAACAAGACGTTTGTCTTCCATTCCCAGGAGTTTGCTAAGCCTACTTTTCTTTCTGAAAGTAATCCCCACTACTCCTACGCTTCGCTGTGGGTATACGGTTCGCACATAGCCATCTACACTCAGTTGTATTTGAAAATGAGACAGAAGAGAGAAGTTGTATTCAAGAAGTTATCTTTCAGATCTTATGTGCGATTGATTAACTTGTGATAAGTAATGTTAGGGAATATAGTTTTGATTGATTGTAATTCTATCAGTTTTGAGTTTTAAATTTTAATTCTTGTATGAAATAAAAAGTATTTCTTCCACTCAATAGCTATTTGAATAGAACTCTTAAGAATACTAAACTAATTTTTTGTAGATTTTATGAATTAAATACACACAAAATATAATAATAATGCTAAACGTCATCTTGTATCGAAAAGGGAAAATGACCGCAGAGCGACAAACAAAATCAACGTCATCTGGTCTTCCTATTTTGTGTGGTATGATCGGATTCTATAATTATTACATTTTGGTATTAAAAGTTTCATTACATTGGCAACTTTTAAAAGCGTATTTAAAGTCAGATGCTTAGAACTTGACACCACTATTTCTTGACACGTTGGCCATACGATCTAATGAGTGAGATCGAGTCACTTACGCTATTCATATCACTGGTATATTTGTTATATTGATTCCTTGTATTTTAGAGTGGAGCAAAGTGGTTCAGACCCTTAGAACTAGGCACCATTACTGCTTGAAATAATGATCAAACGATTTAATGAGTGAGGTTAAAACCACCTGCACTTTTGTCTATGGATATTACTGGTGTAGTTGTTACATTGATCTCTTATGTTTAAGGAGTGGAGAAAAGAGGATCGGACCCTTAGGCCATAGTGCCATATGACCTAATGAATGAGGTCGAGACCTGCATTTTGTCTGGGGGTAAGATATTTAAGGTATCATTGACTAGTGTGTATCATGTCAAACGTTAAGAGTATGCATTACTGCTTATATTTCATGTCTTATGTAGAATATTTTGTGTATCATGTATTGCTTATTGTATTTTTTATGTCACATCTCCCGAACACCCTTATCCGACCTTAAACCCTTCGTTGGTAGAATTTGTTGGGTGACTTGGGTCGTAAAAAGGGGGTTCGGGACCCTAAGTCTTAACTTCCCTGTGCTCATCTCTGCTCTAAGATAAAAGGGAAACTAATTTCCTGAGAAGATCTCTTCCAGAGCTATACAGAATTATACTCCAACTTGGAATACAGAGCGGCCATGTGACCTAAGGAGTGAGGTCGAGATCTTTTGCATTTTGTCTTGTGTAGGACGTTGTGTTGTTTATTATGGTGGCATTGTTTATTATGGTGGTTATATTCATGGTTTGGACATGCATTGTTTATTATGGTGGTTATATTCAAGGGTTGCCCCTCCAGGTCACCCCTTCTCTGGCCTTTAGCACTTTGTTGGTAGGTAGTTAATAAATGTCGCACTGGAACAACACAAAGGGCTATTGGCGACGGTCCGGGATCAATCCCAAAGGGAAAGCTCCACCTTGTCGGTAGATTGGGTGACTTGAGTAGCAAAACAAGTTATTCGACCCCAAGGACTTCGCTCTGCTGTGCTCATCATTGCTCTTATATAAAAGAGGGAAACTAAATTCCACAGAAGCTCTTAGCCCGGCCACACAATGAAGCAGCATGCGACGAAACATACGATAAGCGCATGCCTACTCCGTTTCTGTACTGAAAACATGTCCGTACGCATGTGTATTTCAGCCGTATCATGTGTCTCGGGATTCCTATTGAGTGTCTCGGGACTAATGTGTTGTTTTCCTTTACGAAGCCATACAGAAATTACATTCCGACTTGGGATATGTTGGTCGAAAGTTTCCAGCATCCGCACGAAAGCCATTCCAAACGGAATGTGTATTCCGTCCAGTAGCATCTTCCCAAACTATTTCCGGCAGAACGCGAAAACTCGCGTCCTACTGAACTTGTTCCGACTGCCCGGAAGCGAAAGGAGGATCCTGAATGACGTCGAAAACGACGTTCTCTAATTGTCTCTCAAAACCGACACGGACTTACGGTAAAAATCGAAACCGACGTCAGTGAAACCCTTGACAAATGAAAAACTGGTTTACCTGGATACAGTTTTATGATTCGGCGGATCTCAAGGACGGAGAGTCAAGATGCAAATGAAAGGGGCACGAAAAAATGAAGAAACCCGCTTTGCAATACTGAACAACACGTAATTAGTGGCTTGTGTATGCCGAGGGAGATTGTGCTAGAAGACGGGACAGACGTTGCATTGGGTTGCCATTGGGTTGCGAAATTTGCTGCCACAGACGCAATGCAGTCAATTTAAGTCACAGTGTTTTATTTGGAGATTGAGAATAATGTGGAAGCGGTGTTGTTGCACAACAGGGGGTGAAGCCGGCTTTTAAAGCATGGTTTTGGTTTTTGAATTCCGAGTATAAAGTATTTATTACTCGGTCTTTTGTAATGATTTGCTTTAGCAACTGACGGACAGTTTGCTGTGTGAAATTGTAATATTTCAAACTAAAACACAAAAGGGGGCTCTTACTATTAGTCCTATTTACTTTATTATCCAGTATGCCTGCGTGGATTTGTATTTAAGTAATGAAACAATAACAACATGAAGGACTTAAAATAAGTATTCTGTAATATCTCAGCTGTATTCGAGTGTAAAAAAGTGATTTACGTACTAAAATTGAGAAACAAAATATTTTCAAGGTAATTTAACTTTTTCCAAAGTATTACGTGTAATACAAATGATTTTTCAAGTTTATCTTAAAATTATTTTCCTTTTCCTAAATTCCTTTTGGTAAGAGCTTGTTTATACGAGGAATTTTATGCATTGCATTCTATATCTCATGTCAGAATGTTGTGCAAATATTTTCTAATTTCGCTTTTACATACTAAATAAAAAAAATGCATGGGATTTATTTACTGAATTTATTTTAAGTCTTAACATGTTTACGAAACAATCGAAAAAAATTATAAAACTACGAAACAAGTCGGAAAAATAAAAAAAACAATAAACAATTATTATCTTATTATTTTTCGCTTTTAAATAAAAATCTTTTATGAATTTTACAAATTAAAGTTACAAATTAATTTTGCCAGTACTGAAAACAGAAAGTTAACCCACGCTTTTTTTATTTCACGGGTCACTATTTGAAATTTTAAATTTCAAGTATTTATTTCTTAAAAATAGTTTCAAAATAGGGTATCACACACACACAATTTAATTTGTCATTAATCTTTTAGAAAATAATTATGGAATTCAGATTTATGTGTACGGATTGTACAGATGGGTATAGAATGGATACGTATTTGCGTCCAAGTTATATAAATAAATTTATTTATTAAAATTGTTTTCTGGAACGATAAATGGTATTTACATTTTTCTGAATGAGAAAAATTATTCATATTAACTTTTTAATCTACTTTGAATTACTTCAACACGAGCACCGCAGTAATTCTGGTAGTATTCTAAAATTTCGATACAGATATTTATCCACATAAATTATTATTAACTTTTAAAAGAATAAAATCATACAGATATTATAAATTATCATTTTATATTTGAAAATAAACAACTGAATATTTAACGAACGAATGTAAATGCCTTTTATGAAAAAACATGTTGCACAGAGAAAGAAAAATTACGTGCACCCATTTTAATCTATTACTTTCGCAAAAAATATCATAAAATATAAATTACCTTTTGTATTTGCTAATACCAGGATTCAAATGTGTGCTCCAGAAACTTTATCCTTTTTGGTTTTATGCGATCTCGGCTAAGTCAAACAATACTGTTCCTACCCAATTACTGAATAACAGCTTCCATTTTCTAGGCTTAAAGAATTGTGACAAGGTTTAACAACAGTTTTGTTTCGTTCATAGAAATCATGTTTCTGGAACAAATTACACACTCCACACTAGCTCATTAGATCGAATATTTCGAAAAATATTTCTACCCAATCATGTCTTCCCAATAAAAGTTTCATTCGCTAGTTTTCCAATGCCACTAAGCCCCCGTACGCACTAGTGATCTGTAATGTGCAGAGTAACAAAATTCGGTATAGTGGACGCCTATCGAACAGATCTCGCGAACAACCTTGTAACGCTCAGAGCGATCCGGTTGGTTGTCGGTTTAGGGGGCGAACACAAAATGTCTCGCAGTAGGATCACGGACGCTGGTCGAGCTTATTCAATGTGTGTTTTGCGGATACGTATTCAGAAGGGCCCTCAGAAGCATCTTTAAATGTGTCTTCTTTAGATGTGAACGGGCTTCACGGATCCAAGGTACCCATCGACCTTCTAATGAAATAGACGAAGCATGTGCGCGCAGCTTTATGTTATTTCTTCCGATCGCTCAGTTTGAAGATGTGTCACGTGGTTGTGGGAAAAAGCATGAATCTTAAATTATTGATTAGTTAAAGTGATTGTCCATCGCGATCAAAAACACTAGTCTGCGCTTCGATAGTCAATCGGCTGTCGATTCGTAAGACCACGTGATTTATCCTTCATAGATTTTACAACATCGAATCCGCTCACATGCTCAGTCTATTTCCTTAGAAGGCAAAGGAGTGATCTTTTCCTAGTGATCTTTTCTTTTCCCATGGGTTTACTGTCTTAAGTAAATACGGGGGGGGGGCGCTCCTGGGATACCCAATATTACTCTATTCCTCAACCCCTCTTTTTCCCGTTGATGACATTTTTTACTCAACGTTGTCCGTTTTGTTTGGCGCAGCTTGGCCAAATATGGTCCTTGTGGCATAATACAACCGACGTATTCAGAGGAAACGCTCGAAGTGCCTGGACATCTCCGAAATGTTCATGATGTAACAAAAATAAAAGCCGGAGATAGCTAAATTGATGTGAATCGAAGTTTTATTATGCCCATAAGTAAAGGTTCATGGGCATTGCAGAAAATAGTCAAACTTATGTTCATTAGTATTCGGTTGCTAAAATAAGCGAAGAAACAATCTAGTGCTATGTGATCTGTTGCAATGTGAAGGGACTTGAGCAAGATGTCTGTGAACGCACCATCCACATCTGAAGCTGGTTACATAACATGTTAGCCCGGCCACATACTGGAGTAGCATACGACAAAAGATGCGACATGAGCACGCATACTGCGTACAGAAAACATGTCTGTAAGCATGCATGTTTCAGCCAATTTAGTGTCGCAGGACTGATTTGGACCAATGTGTGACTTTCCTATAGTTTGCTAGTAAGCACGCGGCTCTAGCAATTTGCATAATTTCAGAAGGAACTCGAAGATTCCTCTCCAAGTGACCTCACTACAGGCCACTGTTCCAATAAGGATCCCGCCCTCAGAAAGAAAAAAGTCGCAGAGGTCCCATTTCTTCTGTAGTCCCACTTTGCGTTCTATCTCTGCCCGTGAACCCGAACAGCGAAGGGTCGTCAAAATGAATTTCTGCAGCTATTTTCAATTCTTATCGCACAATGCAGACGCTCCTGAGTGTTTCGCTGAGTCATATCTCACGCCGCCATTGTTTCGACTACAACCGCGTCTGTGACAGATAGACGCGATACCGATAAGCTGATTATTCCAATAGCGAAACTTTGCAAGGTGGTAGAAGTTTTCTACAGAAATGTCTGTTGGAAAAATTTGCATTCGATCCAGAGGTATAAGACCGAAACCGGTCGATTTTGGTATTGTGTTTTGAACAATTCTTTATATATTTTACACGTAGGCTGCACACGTTTTTACTAACTCGGGCGTACCAGTGTCGTATTTCTAAATTGGTTAAATAGGCTGAGAGCGGTGAATTTAAAGACGCAAAGGTTGAGATTTCTGCAGTCAAATAATAGAAGCTTTCAGATTTTCCTTTATATAAAACTTATTTTTCAAATTTAATAATATTACAAATTAGTTCATAGCGTCGATGTTTTAAACTTTGACTACTGTTTGACTACTGTTTTAAACTTTTTATTTATGTTTAGTGTGACATTCTATTAAAAATTCATATTTTCTCTAAAAGTTAAATATAAATGGATTTTAAATCATAATGTATACCTAAAATTATTTTTATAAACTACTTAACCGAGAGTTGTAGGTCGCACTCGATATAAGCAGAAGACCAAGCACAGTAAGTAAATTAGCAGATAAACAGTTTTTTGATGATTGCAGACGGATAAATTCGACCCCCTGGCCGTTTCCAATAATTAATTGAATAATCTTTTCCAGGTGGTAGGTAGTTCAATTTAAATCACACTGTAGCAACGGGCTACGCTTCGGGATCAACCCTGAAGAAAACTATCTGAGGACACCTCGTAATTTTGAATCACAGATGACGAGGTCAGTACCTGGATCTTTTCCAGGTGTGTCGAGGAAACATGACCCCTTTCTACATTTACAATTTGCAAAATTTTATTTCGCAAACGAGATTTTGCATTGTGAATTTTTTTCCACTTTCTGAAATATGAATAAATTTAAAATAGTTAAATACCTCTATTTGTTGGATCCTTTGCTCAATAATAGCCCATTGTGATGCTCCAGTGCGACGTTAATTAACCCTACCTTTGCTCAATAAAAAATTATATACTACTGTTTTAAACTTTTTATTTATGTTTAGTGTGACATTCTATTAAAAATTCATATTTTCTCTAAAAGTTAAATATAAATGGATTTTAAATCATAATGTATACCTAAAATTATTTTTATAAACTACTTAACCGAGAGTTGTAGGTAAGTATGTGGGTAGTTCATTAACGTCGCAGTCGCACTCGAGAAACACACCAGGCTACTTAATCGATTTATAAAAAGGCGTTGATTAGTACAATTTTCAACATTTTATTTTACAAACTAGATCTTGTACTGTAAAATTATTCCAATTTCTGAAAACTTAATGCAAGCTCAAAGTGATTACAAACCTCCATTAGTTTCTAGGAACCGTTATCCTGGAAAGTAAAATGGAAGATTGCACTTGGAATTGGACAGAAGTAAAAGATAGGAATTTATTTTCTGAAAGGTAGTCGAACCTTTGTGCCTCCAATCCAATTTAATCTTGTGAGAGAGAGAGAGTTTTGCTCTTTTCTTTTACTTTGATGAAACCCATTCAATAGCATACAAGTTACACTGAAGCCCTTATTACATTCCACTTCAAGCGCTTTCTCATCGACAGCCCTCTTTTCACCTTTTTATCTCAACCATTTTCTTATGAACATATAAATTCCATTAGTTTAGTATGCAGTCTAGTAGTATCCTACAAGCTATCAATTTAAATTATTTAAACATATGTATATAACTTAACTATATTAAAAGATATTCTAAAAGAGAAAAATATAGTAAAAATAAACTTTTGAAAAAATAATAAACTGGTTTATATTTATTTCATAAAGTGCTTATAACGTAAAAAAACTCTTTGTAACTATTCATTTTTTTGAATATTTCATCTCCGCTCTTCATTTAAGGAAAAAATTAAGACACTTTCGTCATTTACTCTCGGGGCGATAAAGAATGCAATTTTTGAAATATCGGATACAAAATTATTTTAAAATATCATAGATATTGAAAGAATACAAAAGATTTTGAGACATATTTATCTTAAGAATTATGAATCTTCAAGTGTACATTTTTCTGAAGTGCGAAATAATTTCGGTCACATTACTTCGAAGCACCGTAGAGATTCCAGTTTAACAAATTTTTTTTACAACCTTTTACATATTAAAATTTATTCGCCCGTTTTAGTTTCTTGTATTGGTTTTAACGTTCCCAAGTATAACACCAGGAACTGCAAATAATTTTTGTTTACTTTGAAAAAAAGAATGTATGCAACAAATATGCCACAAATGGATTTTTTAAACTGTATAATTTTTTCAAGGAGGTTGATATATTTTTTAATGATTTCACTACAATAATCAACTTCAATGAAGTTACCCTCAAGGGCAAATCTCCTTTAGCTGTGTACAGGCTTAACGGACCCGAAGTATTCAAGTTATCTTTCCTTTTCCCATGAGGTTTACTGTTTTGAGTAAACACGGCTCGCCCTCCCGGGATACAAAAGCGATCTTTTTCTGTTTTCACTCCACTGTTTCCCAATCCCTCTTTTTTCCCTTTCACATTTTTTACTTGACGCTGTCTTGCGTTTGGCGCATCTTGGACAAATATGGCCAATGTGCCATAAAATCCAAAACAATCTACCAACCAACTTCGATGAAGTGAAAAGTATTATCTGTTATCCAGTTGTATTTATGTATGTCTTTTCTTGCATTTTTGGGTAATGAATTTTTTTCTCGGTAATTGGATATTTTTTTGTAAAGAAACAGCAATTAAATAAACTTGTTCGTTGTGACAATACAATTTATAAAAATTATCCTTCCGTTTCGGATTCAAAAAGTATGAAATCCCATTTGCACGGCCTGTAGCAACACCACGGCTGACTTGAAAGTGTGAAGAGCATCCACACTCCGCAAGACCCTAGCTGAGTAATAGGTAATATTTAAATCAACTCTCACAGAACCGAGAATGAAGTACGAGTCCGTTCGTGACCGAGAACTGTCTTCCTCACTTAAGCCCTCAGCGGCAGAAAAAGAACCTCAGAACCAGACGCTTATGCAGGAGAGAGAAAGAAGGCTTAAGTACATGCGTGCATGCATGCCAACTTGGCCTTGACCCTCTTTCACTCTGCAATTCGCCTCAACACGGTGGTCTTTCACTACTCACCCGCTATGTTATTTCTCTCAGCCCGTCTTCGGCTGTATTAAAATGTAAGCTTTTTAAATAATAGATATTTGCGAGGGAAAATTCACACTGTGGAGTTTCTGATTGATAAGAATTTGTATGTCCATAAGAAAAGAGGCCGTCGATAAGGGGATCTTTGAAGTCGAATGTAATAGGGGCTGCACACGCAGTGTAACTTAGCTGTTTTCACCGAAATAAAACCAAAGGACAGAAGGAATCTATTATGAGAGGTTTTGGATCGCTAAGACATGAAAGTTCAGCTACCTTTCAGAAAGTAAATTACCATCTTCTACTCCTGTCCAGTACCAAATGAATCTTTTGTTTTTATTTTAAAGCTTAATGACGCTTGCGAAAGAATAAAAAATTTAGCTGGAAATGTATTCAAGAAATGAATAAATTACCTTAAGAGAATTCTTCTCCCCATCTATCTTCAGTCACAAATCGTGGTTACATAAAATGGCCATATAGTGTTTGAAGTTTGAAGTAAATGCTAACGGAAATTTAAATTATATTTAAATTTCAAACAATATGTTGACATTTAAAGTAACCATAATTTGTAAATGAAGACAGACGGGAAAGGTTAATGGTACACGATTTAAATCCGGTAAATGACTGTCTTTTGCAAGAATAATAAAAAGAAAGACACCACAGAATAGCCTTTATAATGCGCTTTTTGAGATATACCTGATCAATATAATAAAAGAGTATAGAATAACTCTATTTCAGTTTCCAAAAATTGGAAATTTATTTTAGATAAATTAAATTTATAAAATATTTTAACGTGGAAATAAATCAAATTTTTGTCAGGTTCGATTCCTCCCTGGATGTATGTTTTTTCGTGTCAGTAAAACTTTCACAAGTTTTTCCTTGTGTGTGTATGCCCATTTATTTGACTTTGTCTGTCTTGAATGGCGCAGCTTGGTCAGTTATGGCCCTTGCGCCAAACAATCAAATTTGTAAAAACTAACTTGATGGTTACGGAAGAAGGGTGAATACTCTTCCAACGTTCATACGTATTATTGATTTAGACATTATAAAACTGGAACAATTTTTCGTACTCAAAAATTTTCATCCAATATTAACATCCGTCCGTAAGCCAAGAGCCTAAAAGTCCCTGAACCAGAATGGAAGTTTCGTCGGAAACTTGCAATGGGTTTTGTATTTCGAGATTTAAATCAAATAAACGACAACCCTCATTAACCGTCATCCTAATTGACCGGCTTCGACAACATCTCAATCATTCTTATCCCTACAAAAGCTATTGTATCTGCCACAACATGTAGCTCTCTGTAAAGCAGTAACGACGAAACAAAAATTCGGCGACCTTGAAAAACCAATATTGCCTCTGCACCACAGATCTCGTTTCCACGCATAGGTAAACTGAAATGAGAGTTGATGCTAACTGAGGAAAATCCACCGTCATTCCAGACAGTAGTACAAGCCCTCGGCAGAGGTAGAACTCCACGATAAAAGAGCCGTTTCGTTTCCCGGAGAAAGTCGAGATTTCCTCCGCTTCCATTTCCTTCCTTCCGTCCGGAAAACACGTGATAGTAACGTTACGGATGATTAGAGAATTTTCTGATTTTTCTAAGATAAAGGGTTTACCACACACGTTGACTGGGCACATTTGACAGTAGAAATGATTAGTTATCAGGAATTCTGCACGTGGGTGGTTTTCAGGACAACTAATAATCTCGGAAGGTCCGTCTTCAGATGCGTCTGCGAACTGAGGCGTGTCAAGGTTTGATTTGTCATTCTACGATCATTTTTTGCATGGGCTAATCAGCCCTAACCACGACAAATATTCATGCCAAGACCGAGATAACCTTTCCCAACGATCACACCTTGATACCATGAATCCTTTATTGGCTGAGAGTATGTCCTGGGTTATAAAACAAAAAGCTCTGGTGACCACTCGGATATCGGACCGACAATGACGCGTCGAACTTCGTTTTAAGAGTCTTTATAAGTAGTCATATAGTAAGAATGTCTTAGTACTTGGTTGGTTTGAATTTTATGGTGCAAGATACAAAATAGGACTAGCTGTGCCAACTTGATGTCATGTAAAAGAATATTTAGATTGAAGAAACACAGAGTCGAGTTATAATCCCTCCCCTTTGTTCCCTCACATTTGCACTCATGGCGTCATTTGCAGGTCAGATGAAGGGGTCATGAAATCAAAATATGCGTTTCAAGTACTCAAAGTTTAACGTGCTCAAATGCATGAACTGTTCGCTCTTTCTTTGATTCTACCACTTTAAAAATTTCATGAACAGATTTATAAATTTTTGAACTTGAAAAACAGACACAAAAAACAAAATATTTTCACATTTCCGGGCCCCCTTGGCAATAAGCCTCGGTAACTTAGATAACAGTCCTCCCTCCACGTGGGGGCCCTAGTTACAACTGTGAGTTTTTTATGCGTAATTTATGACGTTAAATATCTTGATAACTTAAATTAATAAAAATTATTTTATAAATTCAGTAAATTAAAGTACTTTAAGAAGCTTTGAATTATTAGGAATAATTTATATAAAACAGTAATACATAGAACGACGCGTCAATTACAGGCATTTCCATTGTAACAAATATCAGTTCAGTAGTTTATCATTTTAGCCTCAGTATTTCTATAGTTCTCATAACGGAATAATTTCATGGAAATTTTTTTCACAGAAAATAATTTATTGTGCTTCGTTAAACTTTGCTGCAGTGTTGTATATTATGTAATAAGGTGATATTTCTCACTTTTAAATTTTGAAAATTTAAATGTTTTAATCCATTATCACTCGTCTTTGCTGTGAGCGAAGAGATGAAATTAATTTTGGCAATTCTTAATCAGAATTTGTTGAATCTCGTTGTTTATCCTTCAAAATATTTTGAATAGATACTATTTATTATTAGATATATTTCATTCAAAGAATTTTTTTGGAATAACTAAATATTAATTAAAAATCAAGGTCAATGAAGTTTCATATGTAAATGCGATATCTAAAAGAAAAAGTGTAAAAATATAATCAAAATACAATGATACTTTCATTTGTTAATATCTTGTTGGTAAGCAGTTTTATTTTCTTTATTGTATCAATACAAATTTCATGCTTAACGAGGTGAGAAAATTAAAGTAAATACCGATACAAAGGGAAACAATGACAGCTGGTTACCCTCATGTGTTTACTCACTTATTCTCAAATCACGATTGTTGCGAAACAAAAGCATTTTGAAGTTTCTAGCTGAAGGAATGAATACACAAGTATTAGATAAGCCAAGTATCAATCACTTATCCTTGAACAAATATTCTAAGCCGCGACAGACAAGTATTCCATGGTTCCTGCCTTTAAGTTTCAGTTCTGTGATATCGGAGGGCACATTGGTGCTTGAACTCCAGAACCGTACAACAGACTGTTCAGCTTATCTCGACTTAGGGAACGCTTCTATTGAACTGCAGAGTTTTTTGCTCTTCATTTCAGATAAGAAAATCTGTGTTAAGGTTAAGGCATACTGATGAACTTTTGTGTACGATAAAGGCTGGGTTTCTCCAAGACACTTCGTCTATTGAATATCCGACTCACTGACATACTTGCAGACGTTAGAACTTGACACAAAAATAACCAATTAGAAAGTGCTAGAAAGGCAGGATCGTTTTGGGTTACTTCTTGCATTCTCATCAAGTGAGGTAGATGGTCAACTGCTATCTACAGAAGAACCAGAGCATCCGCACAATCTCATACTATATGAAAAATTATTGAGAAAGAGGTATATTCCTGATGGCTTTTGATTCACGCTGAACTAAAAAAAATCAGAGACGTTCTGGAAATCCACTTTATCATAACACAGGATGCAGAACGATTAAATTACTAATATTTAATATAATAATTAAATTACTAATAATTATATGAAACTTAAATATTTTTGTAATTTCTCACTACTTAATTTTAAAATAATTATTGATACATTTTGGGTTTCAAGTATTGCAAAAGCTACCCTGCTAATTGTAAGTGCATCTTGACCTTGATATTTAATTAATGCCAACCAAAATAATTCAAATCATTCCAAAAGCAAACAAAACGCATTCAAATAATGAATTTTGCAGAAATGGTTGAGAGGAACTGTTGACACAAATATTTCGATACCCAAATTTTGTTATTGTCATAATCATTCAGGAATAAACTGAAACATGGCACTGCGTTATCAGTACAGCTTTTAGCAATGCAATTCGTCACTTTCGAGATAAAAACTGCATTTATTATTACTCTATTGTATTAATTTTGAGAGACAAAGCACTGAATAACTCTCAGACAAATAAAATTTACTAACTGCAGCTCATATAATAGAAGTAATTGAGTGAATTTTGCAAACGATTGAAAAATTTAATTTAATAAACTGCGGTTCATGTTAGTATATAGGTGACATGCTTTTCTTTTAAATAGTATTGAAAACAATTTTTAAAAGCAAACACATATTTGATGGTCACCCTTCTACAATCAAACACACAAGCAGTTAACATGTGTCATTTGGATAACTGAAACTAAGCCAAGCAACATCCTCACTTGCTTGAGTCTTTTCATCTTGTCACAGAAAAAATCTGCATCTGTAAGCCTAGTAATTACCTGCCAGCAGCGAATATTTGAACGCATCTGATGAAGAAGGACAGTTGTCACTTTCTTCTTTCGAAAAAACACCCGTCGCGTCCAAGAAAAGAAATGACCTTGGGAGCATCGAGAAGACATTCAGTGAAAAATTCCAGTCGTTATATAATGAGAAGTTTTGAACCAAGTGTAGAAGTTAAAACATATAAAAAATGTATTTGCTTAACAATCTTTCAAAATGAATACTGATTGGAACATTTATGTTTTTAATAATTCACCAGATTACCTCTTTTAGTTTGAAATGCAACATGATATTATTGGTAGATTTCAAACGTACCCCCATTTGTTTTACTGAACTTTACAAGGCCCTCACATAGGGGATCACAGGCACAGGAGTGCGAGAGATGCGAAAAGATGTAAATAGTCTGTTTCAAGTCTATTTTATAGGTGTAAAAATTATGCATATTTCTCTTTATTTATTCATGAGTTTGAATAACGTATGAGCTGAAATAGGGTTGGCTGCTTAAAGTTTTCTGGTTTCTTCAAGACGATGCGTAAATGAGGCCAGCTTCCCCAAATTCCTACAGGAAGGCATGTATCTCACAATTCACGGTGGGCGCGATGTGGCAGCACCTCCCATGGTGCTCCAGGTTAGTACTGAAACTGCCACGTTCTCGCTAAGAATGCTTGAAGGATACTACGTCCATAAACTGCCATTGGAAAAGTCTGTATTTATAATAAAGCTAGATATACAAAGGAAAAATAATGAGAGTGCAAGTTAAGTACACAAGAGTATTTGGAATACAGATTTGTATTTTAGGAGGGTCGTCGTCTAATATGGTACTAGAGCCTGTCATCTAACCTGGTTCTAAGGGATGTATCTCTTTCAAAATAGTAAAAAAATTGTACACTACCAGGGAAGTCTTTATGCGCGTTTACGAGTGTTAGAACTTCAAGTTAGCAAGATATGATGATTTCCATGGCAAACGTGAAACAGGAAAATTTAGACAAATTTAACAAGACAAAAACTTCGAAGTAGTGATAATGCAAGAGAATTTTTCTCAGAATAGGAGCCAGTAATTGAACACGCCAACTCTACTTCGCACAGATCTCGAGAATGGCGACTGGTAATAATCACGCCACAGATGTCCTTAATGTCCTACTTATCGCCAGAAGTATTTTTTCAAAGTTTGGTTGGAAATGATGCACGATTTATCTTCACCGTTCATCATTTGAATGTTGACTTCAACTTTTTAACGACTATACATAAGAATTACAAAAGCAAGTACAGGGTCTCCTCGACTTACGACCATCCGCACTTACGACCACAAAAATAAATAAATAAAAATAGTAAATATAGAAAGATAACTACATTGGTAGGGTCAAAAAGATACATATTAGATATTTTTCACATTATGTACAATAATTATACGTACATAGATTGAATTTTTGTGTTTTATGTACAATTTTTATAACCCGTTCGAATGAAAATAGTGTTGAAATATAAATCCGGCTTACGATCTATCAGTCGGAAGGGAACTCGGTCGTAAGTCGAGGAGACCCTATACTAGATTTTATGGATAATAAATAATGAATAATTATTTTCTTACAACGAAAATATATTCTTCCCAAGATATTTTCCGACTTATTAGTTAATTGAAATTAAGTTAACTGTGGTACACCCTTCTTAGACCAAAGCAGGACTTCATAAAGTTCACATGACACGAATTTATCAACTCATAACCTTGCCTGTCAAGAGACAACGCTATCAAGTGACACAGTACCAAAGTTATGCTGCTAAGATAAGTACTAATCAACGATAAATTCATTTCCACAGCAGTCCCTTTTTTTCAGCTGCAATAAGTAACACGGAGAGAATATATTTTTTGAGCTCGGTCCAGTCTCTGCTAACTACTCAAGGACTCCGGTTAATTGTAATGTATGCAAGGATGGTGCAGTGAGAATTCGGCAGGCATAACATAAAGAATACTGCCCGTGCAGGTTTGAAATATCGAGCCTCGTTTCTTCAAGGATTTTCCGTACGCCAAGGACTCCTGTGTCGATGTTCTTTTCTTTTATAGACGATAACGGGCATTAACATAATTCAATCAGAAAAAAAGTAACTTACTTATTTTTTTCTATCTCGTAGCTTTTCTATTTAGGCATGCGTCACGCGCGGACTCTAAACAAGTTCTTCGAATCTAATCGGTTAATCAAAATCCAGTTTTTTGAAGCGAAAGATATCGTGTGTAGAGAGGTATCAAAATTCAGATTCTAATACATGAGGTTATAAATCTGTTTTACCTTGCAGGAACCCTGAAAACCTTACGAGAATTCGTACATAAGATATTTCATATTTCATGCTTGGTAAACTTGTTCTGTCAATATCAGAGAACAATGGTAAAATAGTTAAAAGCAATTCATCTAATTTTAAAGCGTGTCTAAGTACGAACTCAAACTTTAAAAGATATATCATTCAACCTATCTTTTCAAATTCAACCTAGTGAGGTTTTTAACATAAATTGTATTATTTAACTTGGGATTGACGCGGTCTGGCCTGTTCAGGCCTTTATGAAAGCGATTTTGAACCTTATCCATCTCATGGCACACATGAACTAATTTCTAAAATTCTGAGGTACTCCAAAAATATATCATATTTTTTTGTCGATCTGACAAGTATGTAAAATTGTTATTGAAAAACAAAAATATAACAGAAATAACTTTCCCTTTTAGCTCCAAAGCGGCATTTAAAAAAATATATTTGAAATTATTTATGATACTTGGCAATAAAAAATAATACTCAAAATTATTTATACGGGCATTACTTTAAATTACACACATTTGTCAAAAATTCAAAACTTAACCATTGGAATTAAATAAATCTTACACATTTTAAACCGTTTCACCATCCATAAGGCACATCAGTGCCATTCTTGCGGAACACCAGTGTACCATAGCACACAGGTTGAAAATCGTTGCTTTATACCGTACCAACTAAGAATTAACCAACATTTCGATACTTCAAAAATAGTACATCAATAAATTGATTTTTACAAAACTATAACAGCTAGCTGTAAATCATAAAATACAAGAGTATGAAATAGTAAAAATCAATCAAAATAACTTGAATTTAGATGGACATTTCAACACTTAATTTCATGAAACTGAAGTTCGCTTCATAAACAAAAATCCGAATTCAGTGTGTGGAAAACATTCATGTATATGAATAAGGAAGTGTGAGAGATATAAAGGAAAAAACTTTGGTTATTTAACGTTAAACTCGGCATAAATTAAATAAAAAACATTTACTTTCATACCATCAAACGGAATAGAACAACTCCATAAATACGGAATAGAACAACTGTTTCTATTCCGTACTTATATGATTCCGTAAATTAAAATTCTTTTGAAAACTTTGTGGTTTAGGTCATTATCCAAATCATATGAGCATAGAGCTACAAACAACATGCGGCAAAATAAACAAACCCCCAAAACTAGTAACGTTTTCTGTGATAGTTATCATATTTTTCTAATGTTCTTAAAATATAAGTTTGCAGTTACAAATCTCGAAGGTTTAAAAAGAAGGAGAGTGGCAATGTACAAAGGAAGAAAAAGGAACCCCTTCATTGTGTACTGTGCATGGCCAAAAACGTAAACAAATTATCTTCAAAATTAAAAAAAAAACATTCAATGAAATTGCTCAAACGTTTGAATATTCAGTGTTCATCATTCAATTTCAAAAGCACAAAAATGTAGTAGCAACCGTGCTGTCATGGTATCATTGCAATTAAAAACGAATTAAGTAAATCAAGAAAAGATTTCTCTCATATCAAACAAACGAATGTACTAATGAAAGAGTTCTATAAACTCGGCATTATTTTTACAGTTGTATTTTATTAGAGTATTTACCTAGTATTTTACTAGTTTCTCTACCCTGCGTTTACCCATCTAAGTGGAGTGTTTGGAAAACATATTATGCTTTCATTATTTTTATTATATTTCAATTATATGATCGACATTAGCAAAAAATAGAAATGCTTTGATCATTAGTAAATTGAGGGTGCTATGTTTTATAAATCTAAAATATGCCAAACACAAGGTTATAAGCAGGATATACTAATGAAACTGATATATTATCACAGTAAACTACATAACGTTTAAAATTTTTAAGTAATTCATGATTTAAATTTTAGATACTAAAATTAACTCATGAAAGTGCTCCGTAAGATTTGAAGCAAATAAGAAGGGGGTAAAACAAGGAAACAGTGTACACTTTCAATAAAAACTTCATTGATTTTTTTTAATTATTTCGACTGACGAGTCATAGCGGCGATTGGTATTAATCATTCGAGCTGGTGATAAAAATAGTACGCTTAATTCGACCTTCAGATAAAGAACGCAACGCGATGCAACAAGTGGGCGTGATTAATTCTCGGCCAAACCACAGTTTCTCTTCACAATATTAATATCGATACTAAGAACTCAATACACTTACCTGTTTAACTTTTGAGAAGCCTGCACGTGATTGGATCAAAGATTCAAGAGTAAAGGTTAATCATAGCCGGCGGTGTTGGATATTTGAATATTTTAATGAAAGTGTTGATTTCACTTGAAAACGTCCTAAAGTTTTTAAGTTAAAACAAGAATGCTCCAATTGAGGTGATTTGGAAAAATTGAGGCGATGGAAAAGCTCCAAGAGACGAGCAGTGAAATAGTAAACAAAAAGTTCTACGAAACCGTCCGATAGAAACTCATAATCTTCACAGCTGTGGCCTTCATCGAATAATCAGGCGCGAAACTTTTCAGACGCCAAAGTGGCTAACTATGTCGCCAAAGTGACATTTTTGGCGCCTAGTTTCGGTTGAAAACTAATAGGCTGAGAAATGAGTAGAACAGAACACATGATTTGTCTTTTCTTTTTGTTTGTTTAAAAGGGGGTACTTTCGCTTGGAGTGATAGATCTTTTTTCCACATAAATATGTTGTACTTTAAAAGATCTTTCCTCGCTCTACTTTGTTTAGCAGTTATTTATCATCTTCATGTTCAAACTTTTAACACAGATATCACTTCGCTCTTTAGTGGTTTATGAACATATAAACAGTTGCAGGGTACTTATTTATTGTAAAATAAATTGAATGAACGCAATTTATATTAAAACGAACCATACCTGATAAAGTTGAGTTTGTTTTGAAACATTGAGATTTTTATTGAGCCTATCAACCGGAACAATGTAAATTAAAATTCCCAAAACATGTTTCTTTCCCTGTTCTTTTCACCAAAGGATACCAAATTTATGTCCAATGAACTCACAGGATTGATATTCTCACCGTGGATATTTTGGAGAACCGTTTAATTCGGTGTGTTCATAACATAGCCCATCATGGTTATCAAAATGCTCTGAAGATATTTTGAAATAAAGACAAATTGCTGTGTAGGCGGTAATTATAATTCACGAATTTCACAACTATGGAACAACTCATTCTCTCGCATCTTACTGAGTTGCAAAAAGTGAGCTTCCAACAAAAATTTGTGACACTTTTTGATTTGATTGATGATTAGTGATCTTTAGCTAAACGTAGATAGTTCAGATAACATATAAAAAAATTTCGTACTTGTCACCCTTTCTTGAAACAAAGTATTTTGGATTCTGTTGAATTATAGGGAATTCATTTACGAAAGATAGCAAAAATTATATTTCATTTTTGTTATGAGCACAGATAATTCAGATAACAGATAATAAGACTTCATACGTGTAACCCTTTCTTAAAACTAAGTACTTTAGTTTGTGTTGAATTATAAGGAAAAACGAGAGAGCATCATTACATTTCATTTGAGGAAATAACATTTAGTTATTCTTAATTCGCAGATAGAGTACTTAAATTGTAAATGTCAATTGTTATTTTCTGAAGAATGTCTTCAAACACATTTTCCATATGGATAACTAAATTCAGAAACATATAGGCTGCGGAAAGATTGGTTGGATTGGGTTTTATATCGCAAAGGCCGTATCTGGCCATATTGCGTCAAATTACGTCAAGTAAATGGACGTACACACATAAGGAAAACTGAGCCTGCAGAAAGGAATTTTTAAGTGCGAATAAAAAAATAAATGCATTTAAAAATCTTGAATGTTCAAAATAAAGACAAAAGACAGATATATTGCCTTTCTGCCAACTATTGCAAAGTTTAACTGACAGATCTACACAAAAATAATCTTCGCATTCATAATATTCCATCAAGCACTTTCAGACTCTTTTCATAAAGCCTTTTCCATTCAAAACCACTCACACTCCGCATAATTACCTATAACTTTTGATAATACAATTTTTAAAAATGGAATGATACAAATTAAAAAAATTTCTTTTAAAGACCAAGATAAAGCAACCATCTTTTCCACTGACAGCAAATCACGCAATATTTTTATTCATATGAAAAATTCCCTCACACAATACAATTCAACATCTTTATCTTCGAAGGTTACAAGCAAAAGAGCTACCTGTTGGAGTTTGACAAATCGCATTAACCAACGTCTTAATTCTACTAAAGAATCGAAACAATTCGGATCGTTCTTGGCATTTACCCCTACTGAGTTTTCAGTGATGACTGACAGTGATTCTTCAATCACTTATATCATATTTTCCACTGGTTTTTCTTTTTGAGTTACCTTACAGTAGTTTTACAGTGCAGTTGCTTTAAATATATTCATGAACAAATAATTTGAATATTTGCGATGACGAAAAAAGTAGAAAATCGAAGTATCCAGATAAGTGATAATTTTGAAAAATAAAGCAAAGGAAATAAGATCGGAGGGATGGGTTTCAATGTAGCACATTACTAAGAATTGACTACTAATTACTAAAGTTGTGAGTGACAAATTAGCTCGCGCGCTTATTCTAAATTCTAGAAACATATTTTGTAATCACAAAGAACAATTGTGCCTGTGGTAATGTTCAACATTAAAATCCTGCCTTCTAAGCTTTTCATGTGTGCGTGTCCTGACATTGAATTAATTATAAGGCGTATAATGCTTTTATATATTGTAGTAACCTTCACCAAATTCTTCATCAAACAAATCAGTTATGAATAAATTTTATCTATTGCAGTTTAGTAAAAAGGAGGAAAATGTATGTTTGAACGTGAAAAGCAAATCATGTTTCTATTCTATAATCATAAATTATGTTATTAAATACAGTAACTTTTCGTTACACATTATTACAGTAACTTCTCGTTACACATTATTACAGTAACAGCTCGTTAAACTATTTCGCTTGACAAGGAAAACACGGCTCTTCGGATAGGTATACGACACCGACCTGCAGATCAGATACGGCCCTTCTTCCCTATTCACCCGCCCCGTAGATCCGATATGGCCCTCCAAAATTATTAGGACGCCAAACCCGATACAGTCCTCCCAGATAAATTACGCATCAAAATAGTCTTAATTTAAAGTAAAATTATTGTTTCATTTTCAACTTTATTCTTACAGTTACTTGTACAAATATAGACCAGATGATAGGAATTATAATCCGAATACCCTGTGTTACAACCCGAAGTGCGTAAATCGGGTTAAATTATATGTTCAGCCCAATCTAAGAGGGGGGTCCAGATAAATATGACGGATTCAAAAGCATAAAATAAAGAAAAGGACAGTCAACGGGGTCGATGACGTCGTTTGAGGCTCCACGGTGGGGTTCCGGCATTCCACGATCTACCAAGCGATGCGCCTTTTTTTATTTAGGGCAGGTCACGAGAGGGCTTTTAGGGGTTATTTCTTGTGTCCGCTTCTACACCTGATGGATGGCAAATTCTATTTCTGTCATGCATAATTCAAGGGCTGGAATTTTCTTTAATCAACTGCCGCTCATTACTCTTGGCAGTAAATTAACGAGAATCGTAATGGAATTATTTTCGTGAAGAATTTTGTGTGTGGTTACTTGCTGTTTGCGAGATTGCTGTTGCTCTGGTTAAGGCAGGTGGCGTCAATAAAAACTAGTACGCGTAAAATAAAGGAGAATTAGCGGATAGGGTTTGTAAGGCCCGCAGACCAGATAGGGCCCTTCAGGTTGGCTTACCCATCCCTTAGACTAGATACAGGCCTCCTCCCGGTTTATCAGGCCCGCATACCAGATACGGCGTTCCAGATAGATTTACTCGGTCCGCAGACTAGGTACGGCTCTTCGGATAGAAATGCCCGACCAGTAGATCAGATACGGCCCTTGGAAAATTTTTACATGCCCCATAGATCAGATATGGCCCTCCAAATAAATTTATCAGAATGACACACCAGATATGTGATCCTCCTAACAAATTTAAATGCCAAGCAGACCAGATATGGCCTATAAATAGGTTTTTAAGATCAACACAGCACAACAGTACACATTTACAACAGTAATATTTTATATTACTGTACTTACAACAGTAGTATTTCATTTTACTATTGTAATATTAAACTTGAAGACTTGAATGGCTATGTTTGTAAAAGATTTCACACGACTTAGAGAAAGTAAGTGTATAGCATTTAAAACTATACATAATAACAACTATCAGACTCGCGCCCAGAATTCTTTGGAAGGGCTGAGAATAGTGATGATAAAACAGCTGATGTGGCTACTTTTTGGTAGATAACTCTTTTCCACAAATCTTCACAATCGATCTCATGATTCAAAAGTCTTCCTATCGCTAAGGGTAAAAAAAGGGTGGGCTATTCAATAATAAAAATTTAAACTTTAGTTTGCATATGTGAAATTTACATACAAAATTTGTCAAAATTGATTGAACAATCAGTTGAGTTGAAATTCTAACTATAAACGTCAAATTATTTTTTATTATAGACAGAAAGACGCGCGTTTCTGTTCATTCCTTAAAGTTAATTCCATAAGGAGAAATGATTTCCACACCCTTGCTTTCAGTTGTATACTAAAAAAATGAGATTTTGTTCCACCACAAATAAGATGGTAATAGATTAAAATTTATGCTTCCGATTGCTGAGAATCCCGTCAGTCATCCCAAAAGTCGAGCGCCATTCAAAATTATGCAAGTTCAAACTTCTTTTATGTTATAATCAAAAATATTTACAAAATATTTAGATAAAGCAATTCAATAAGACGAAACGATTGAAATGGCTTCGTTGCCATCTCAATGAGAGGTATAATTCCAAAATCGACCAGATTTACTTTAACCATTTTTACTATTGCAGTTTATTGAATTAATAATCCTATTTAACGTAGCTTTAAACGTGATGTCTTCATCAAGGATCCAAAAAGTCATTACGAGAAGATTATCACATATTAGTTCATGTTCTATGATTCCAAATTTTTTTAACTTATCCACTTTCTTATAAATAGCCAGCACTGCATTTCTACAACTAAACGCAGTTCAAATGCATATGTGTGAAGAACGCTTAACTGATTACAGTCCCAATCCATTGCGCAGCTCATCTAGCTTTAGATATTGTATAAAACATCAAGCTGAATACCTAGTGCTTTCAAAGACGTGAACAACGATTCTGTTTCGTGGCTTTTGCATCAGTGATAATCTTCTACACTCGATCGCTTATGCTATGTGATTTTATGCTAATAACCTTTCCTACAGTTGATTAATCAGTTTTTCCCGATCCGACACTATATGGTTTAATATTTTTTCTTACTTTAATAGATAAGTAGTCGAAAAGGAAACAAAGTTTTGGCAAAAAGGTAGTATTAACATAATCTACAAATTTGTGGAGAATATTTTTTATGTTGATTTTGTAATATAGCTCTTGAAAGAAAAAATTTCAAAATGCGTGCTCAAATAAGAGGAATTTTCAGACAAAATACAAAACGAAAGTGAAGATTTTACTTCCACTGCTTTTACTTCCACGCTTAAGATTTTACTTCCACCCATGCTCTCGTATGATACATATCCGGGTTATAGTGAAATGTAGTTTATCTCTGTAGCGGCAAAGTTTGTATCTTAATCTAATTGGCGTGACGAATCAACTTTAATGAATCAATCCGGAATTCATTCTTTGAAATTTTTGTTAGTGAAATCGTATTCGAGAAACAAGTCACGTTTGAAATACGCATAGGAAAGACTTTCTGCCGCATAAACACTACCGCCACCTACATTTAGCTCGATAGAAAATGCCTTATACAAGTTATGAGGTTCATGTAAAATTTGTGTTTCATAAACACAAATTTTATAAAAAATTTTAATGAAGCTACACAGAAGGGCGTTAGTAATCATCGGAATTCGTCAGAATCATGAGAATCGACGGCCATTTCAATGAGACATAAGACCACCAAATAAATTTGGAAGGGCGAAATTTCTACTAATACAAAAAGGTTGTATTTATAAACTTTCTGTGCACCCTTTACATTTAGAGCAGCATAACTGGAGCGTTGAAAAGTGCTCTGAAAATCGTAGAAAGTAGAAAACTTTGAAGAGGATCAGAGCAAGTGTATTGATCCATAATGATTTTTTTAGAAGAAAAAGTAATCATTTGAACATGTTTCTGGGAAAACTAAATTCTTAGATTGTAGAATGAATAAATCATAAATACACTGTGAAAAAAGCTACACCACATTGATCTTTCTGAATAGTTTATGAGCATTTTCAGGTTTGTGTGGACTTGAAATGTTTACACACATATATTAAGAATACAATGAAAGTACTGTGACAAAGAGTCGTCTTTAAAGGTACATAACGAGCAACAAGCTTTTAAAAGCTTTTCTTAAGTATAAGAATTCGTCTCCGACCCCCATTCCTCTTATCTAGGTGGCTCAAGGTTGTACCATTTTCTCGAGGCCCGAGGTCTATGTGGAGCCCAGGAAATGCGATTGTGTTCAGTCTCTCTTCGAAGTTCAAAAGTTTGAAGCTATATCCATCGTCCATAAAACGTTCTGTGAGTCCAAGGGCAAAAGAGCAACAAGAATATATAAAAAATCTACATACATAAATTTCAACGCAGCTATTTGCAACATAAAGCTATGATATACTTTGCCGCCCGAGTAGGCCTTTGCGAAGGGCATTATCTGGTCTCCGGACCTGATAAATTTATTCGGAGGGCCATATCTGGTCTTCCGTCCTGATAAACCTATTTGGAGAGTCAAATCTGGTCTTCGGGGCGTGTAAACCTATCTGGAAGGCCGTACGAGCCTGACGAACCTATTCGGAGGGTATATGGCCTGCGGGCCTGAAAACCTATCCAGAGAGCCGGACCTGGTCTGTGAACTTGATAAAAATATTCGGATGGCAATATCTGGTCTGCTGGCCATTTAAACCTATCCGAAAGGCCGTATCTAGTGTGCTGGTCGATTAAATCAATCCATAAGACCATTTCTATTCTAGAACCCGAAAACTGTTTATAATCTAGAACCCCCGAAGACCGTTTCTAGTCTGCGGACTGAGTAAACCTATTTTCTACAACTCTTATCTACCATGCACGGCTCTTATCTTACGATTACGGATATTTGTGAATGAAATTTGATCCCAACCAGAACAACAAATAGCTGAACATTTGTACATTAGAACAGGACAGGTTAAATATTGTGCATCTGAAATACATATTTTTATGCCTTGTGAGTAGTCAGTCTAACCTGGTACCGGATCCTCTGTCTATCTCAGTACCGGTACCCTTAATGTAGATGTTCCTGGGATGGCTCCTGTGATAGCAAGACTGGAAACTAAATTAGCCTTTTAAAATTAGAGCTGAAGAAATGGGAGAGACCATAAAATGCTATTTCTGCGCAGAAATTCGAAAGCCAATTCGGTGATAAAAGACTGAAAGTAGCAGGTGCCATGTGAGAGGGAAAACCAGTTGGTTGCAGATGTGTACGTCAACATTCAGACGCCCAGTGGACAGCTTTACCCAATGCTGGTATGTTCTTCACGATTGCGTCACTGCGCGTTAAAAGTGAAATTCTAGATACGAAAATAGAATGGACTTTCCTTTTGCGCACGTCTTTCACCAACAAAAGTATATCTTCCCTGATTCACATTTTTGTAAACATTGAAAATATCTGATTATGAACATGAATTTGAAAATACAGTAATACTGGATGAACCGATTTCAATGGTTGAAAAACTTTGTATTCTCTCTCACCAGTTTAGAGTATTGAACTATAATTTTTCAGGTTTACTTAAAATATCAGTGCACACAGAAAGTATTTATTGTTCTTTTCCCTTATTTTACAATACCACACAGGAAAGAGAAAGTGCAATTGAATATTTTAAAAATTGTTACTTTCGTCTATTAATTCACAATTTGTTTTGTGTATTTATTGAATTTAGAAATTTGATGTTTCAAAAAAATTCAGGTTTTGTGTAAAAGTATTTTTTAGCTGTTTTAAGATTTCTGTCGACAACTCAGTTTCAGTTTGAAATTAAGGGTCTACAATATACAACTTGCAATTTTCTGAGAAATGCTCCCATCTTACTGGTTTTGTGTTTCAAAGGTTAACTATACTATATTCCTTTAGAACAGCAATTTTCAACCAATGTGTCGCAAGAATGGTACTGGTGTGCTGTACGTATGGTGATTTAAATTAAATAAGATTTATTTTATTTAAACGGTTTAGTTTTGAGTTTACAAATTATTTCAAGTAAATACCAGTATTTTAATGACCGTACAAATAATTTTAATATTATTTTTTATTGCAAAGTATCATAAATATTTAAAAATATTGTTTTTGTGACTTTGGAGCAAAGAGGAGGTAAATAATATTATTTTTATAAATCAAGCTAAGTTGCACCAATTTTTTTGTCTGATCATCCAAAAAATATAATATTTTAGGGGTTCCGCAGAATTTTAGAAATTAGTTTATGTGTGAGAGATGTAAACGGTTGAAAATCGCTGCTTTGATTGCACAGTACAGATTGTAGGATTCTTGCTGTTTAGCTTATCCAATGCATTAGACAAAATAAAGTTCGCGATTGATAGCATACCGATTTGAAAAATCTAAGCGAAACGCAATTAGTTATTTCCTTATGCAGCTGCTTATCTAAATAGATTTAAATTTTTTAACCAAAAGGAGATTAATTGAACCCCCCACAAAGAACTAATTTCAACTGAAAAATGTCCTTTGAAAATGCGAGTTCTTTCAAAGAATAATTCAGATGCAGATTCAGAAAAATACGAGAACCCTCCGTTTAAATTTAAGCAGTCATTATATAAAATAAAACTTCCCCGTTCATCATTTCGAAATAGCGTTTACAATCAATTTCGAGCTTTCTCCCACGACACAAAAGGTTAGAAACCACTTCTTTTTATAGAACAACTGTTTGGAAACCTTTCTGGGTTAATGCAAGAGATCCAAACCGTAAGTAAATTAAATTTTTTAATTTTGTGATCTTCATGAACTATAATGTTGAGTGCGATTCCGGTTTTAATAGAAGAGATTGTAATGGATTTCACTCTCAGGATTGCGAAATGGTTAACCTTGAAGTCATCTGTGCGTGTCTGACAATTTTCTTAAGCTCAGAAAATTGATGTCGTGCCAATTTAATTATACCAGTTACGTCTATCTTAACTTATTCGCGAAGTCATTAGTTGTTAGTTTTTTGGAACACTCCTTTCTGAATCTGAAGTCTTCGAGTGACCAATCAAAATCCCGTTGGTGGAAACTTCAGAATGTTTCTCGAAATCGGCGAGAACATTTTTATTTCCATTACGATATTCTTCACGCCTTTATTGTACGTATCTGAAGAAAAAAATTTATCAAATAGAGCTATAATAGTGTGTGAAAGTGATAATTAATTTTCTTTTCAAAAGAGCTTAAGTCAAAGCATGCGAAGGATTTTTAGCAATGCATCAAATCTTATAAAACGTTGGAAATACATTCTTTAGATTTTCAACCGGTGTACCTTACGGATGGTGAAACGGTTTAAATTGGTTTGCTTCATTTCAAAGGTTCAGTTTTGAACTTTTAACAAGCTTATTCAAAAATAATTTCAAATAATGCCTGTATAAACAATTTTGGGTATTAATTTTTATTACAAAGTATAAATAAAAGGTTTTAAAAAGATTTTTGGAAAAAGCCACTTTGGTTCCAATATGGTATATAATTACATTTATTTTGTAAATCAAGCAAAAGGTATACCTATTTTTTCGTCAGATTGGCAAAAAATATAATACATTTTTGGTGTGCTGTATAGATTGAACTTTTGTGTGAAAGTAATAAAACAAATGTTTTTAATTTTAACCCTCCAGTGGTTTCGACAAATATCTCGTCCATCAAGATCTGACCAATTTTGCTAATGAACAGATATTTCGTTAATCCAGATCTAACCAATTTTGCTGTTTCCTCCATCTATACTATTCAAGGACCCAAGTGTCCTTCAGAGTTCATAAATGGACTTTATTGCTAAATTGTGCACGTAGAAGTACATTGGAATTAAAACTGCATTTAAAAAGAAAACATTTATTACGATTGCATATTTACATGGCACCAACCGTTGAACTGACTATTCTATTCTGAAAACAAGCGTTTTTCAAATCAGAATATCAATTCCGATTGAAGTTAGAATCAAATTTGCGCGAGAAAGTTGCGCAAATGATAAATACGAACATGAAAGTAAATTGGCCACATCAAATCGAGAACACGAATTCGCACGCTCCAAAATTTGCTTATGACGAGATATCTCGTCATCAAGAAATTGCCGATTCTTTGACGATGACGAGATCAAGAGAGAGAAATAGTCAGTTTCTTTCTAATAAAGAAATATCTCCTGCATCAAGATCTGATTAGTTTTGGTAGGACGAGATACCTCGTTGAGAACCACCCGGAGGGTTAAAAAGAAAGATTTTAGTTGTTTTTATATCAGCAATTATCGTTCTTAAGAGAAGCGTCAAATGCAAAACTTTTTAATTATGGATAAAGTTCAGGAGGCAAATCATTTAAATTCAGAGTACTAAATTCAAAGCATTTCTACTTATAACTCGTAATACATTATGCGTTAAAAATATTCGCAAGTATACATTTTTGGATACAAATTAAGTAATCTATTTCCATTCTTTTGTCAAAAAATATTCTACCTGGATCTCAGCAGAAATAGAAAGAGGTTATTTTGACTTTTTCAACCAATCTTTGCTGCCATCCCCCACCCCAGCCTAAATAATAGATTCCGTAGAATTTCTCTCTTGCTGGGTGGTACACCTTTGAGTTCTGAACGCCCCGTCGAAACTACGATGTTCGAGGAGTCTCAGTATACTTATTAGGGCTAAGTGGAAAAGTCGATGACCTCGCCGGATTCAAAAGGGATATGCATCACGACGTTGATACTTAAGGCATATAGTTCATGCTGTACAGACGAGGTTAGAGGTGACACGTGCATCCTCCAGGCTCCATGGGAAAGAATGAATTTGGCCTGTTCTGAAATTTGGTTACTTCGATTTGGTCACGTTTTGGTTCAAATTTTAATTTTTAATTAAGCCAAATATTTGCTTGCACGATATTTCTTTGGAAAATCTCTAGGATTTGGTGAAACTCAAAGGCTTCTTTGACACCTGTGATATACTTTCAAATCAAGTTACTTTTTAAAATTTTCTTTAAATAAGTAATTCAATAAATTGCATTCACTAATAATTTTTCTATGGCGCAAGGGCCAGATCTGGCCAAGCTATGTTTTTTGTTTCAAGAAACTAAGCATACACACAAGGAAAGTTTTACTGATACAGAGGAGGGAAATAGACCCAGGTTAATTAAAGGAATCAAATTGCGTCGCCTAGAGCTCGGTGTCTGCTAGCTCAGTGGCAAACCCACTGAGTCACTGCAACCCCCTGAGAAATATGATCAATATGTTATCCGCTGATTTTCAACGTTTATATTTCAAAAATCTGATATTTTATTGCATTTAAATATCTTAACTGAGAATGTTTCGCATGTTATAAGAAAGGATTGAATAGGTGAGTGCAGAAACTACTTGAGTTCAAAAAGTTTTAAAAACTAATTCCATTGTATGAATGGGCTTGTCTAGGGTTGGCACGGCATGTAAGGTCTGAAGAAATCACATTAGTCGGTGGCTTTAATTAATATAGGGCCATGAAAAAGCGTTAGGTGCAGAAATCACATGACTTATGTGGTTTCTGGGCAGTTTTCATAAGTTTGAAAAACCAGATATGTGGTTTTGCTCTCACCGATTTGATTACTTTATAAACACAACGCATATATTCATATACAAAAAAGAAAATTGTGTGTGTTCTTTGACCTGTAATACAAAAAATTTTCACGCAGGGTAAATAAATAAATTTTTACACCAAACTTAAAATACACCCCTTTACATATACTTTAAGCATTAACGTTTAATTCGTGGTACTTTACGCGTTCATGAATTAAATTCTAAAAACAAGTAATGCATGAATAAGTTAAACCGTATCATATATCCTGGATCGAGTCATCGTGAGTGCTAATTCCTTCAATTTTGAAGATAAAATGGAACCGGAAAATTGTATAACTTTAAATACAGGCTACGCGAATCAGAGCTGCTTGTTCGAATGTTTCCAGAATTCTGGACAGACCAGATTTTGCGCCTTCTCATTAGTAGGAAGAAACACGCGAAAGAGCGCAAGCCTTTGCTGTCGACGCAGGTGTTCCTACTGGCACTCTCATTTAAAATGACAGACTGCCAGTTGCATTATACGCAGGTGCTAGGTCGGAATGACGAGAGCTGTGTGGATATAACGCCGACAGTGTTCTGTGGCACACGTATGGCATCTGCATACAGCCCTAATAGTTCATTTCAACCAAGCAATTAAAATGTAGACATAAGAGGTACTGAATTGGTTAATAATTAAACATGCTTTTATCAAAATCTTTTTTTTGTAAATTTTAGGAGATGCATGTTTTTTAGCTTTTTGCGAAATGGCTGTTGTCATGGTTGGGGTCAGATAACATCTACAAAAGGTAAGCTTAAAATAAAAGACTACGCGTAAGATAAAAGAGAAGCAAATAGGTTTACTCGGTTCGCGTATCAGATACGGCCCTCCGAATGGGTATAACCAACCCACAGACCAGATAAGGCCCTCCGAATAGATACCCAATCCGTTGGCCAGATACGGCCCTCGAAAAAGGTTATTCTGCAAATAGCTACTTTAAAATTTAGACCAAACAGGTAGGTAGGTATTTTAACGTCACACTGGAGCAACACAACGGGCTATTTATTGGTGAAGGTCCGGTATCAAACCCAAAGGCTTGGGCCAAGCAGATTTTTATATATTGTATTATTCTTTTGGTTATGGCTTCTAAAAATTTCGTATTTCTTTATTTTTTAAAATTTATTTTACTTATTTGACACGTATGAATAAATATATATATACAAAAGGGCTGTTCAATTATATACCACACATTCCAAAAATAATTTGAAATTTTAGTGTAAAAAAATATTTTAAGTGAAAAGGTTTCGTTTTCTACAATATGCCTGATAAAAATATTCGCTTTTTTAGTGAATCGAACTTTTTGATTTGAAAAATTATGACCGTATGTTTTCAAAAATATGGAACAAAAATTTGTAACAGATTGCTCAAACTCAACGAATGCACATCTAAATGAAAAATATGGTTTGTGAATACGTCTTATGTAAAGAATACCAGCGAATCCAAACTTATGTCTTTAGTACAAAGAAAATTAGTATGACGAAATCTCCAACACATAAGGGTGTGTGCATGAATTATTTCCCTTCTGACAGTACAAATAATCAATTTAGCTAATCCCACCCTCCATCGAATAAGTGAAATTGACCTGTACAATGATTCACTAAAAACACACACACTAGTGAATGAGTCATACTGAGATCAAAAGAGCAGACCCTCCAACAATTGCAACTCCTCAATCACTAACTGATACAGTTGTCTTGTTTCCTGAGGCATTGTTAAACGGTACAAAACCACCCGCGTTGGAGAAGCTAATCCCTAAGTGAAAGCAATGAAAAAATGAATAGACTTTTAATGGGCCTGCACGCTCTATTGAAATCCCTACACACCTGTTTACCTCAGCTCACAAACACAGCGATTGCAGTATATCGGTGAATTAGGAAACCATTAAAGACGCAATTACTACCACGAAAACTTTCCCTGTTGGAACTTCCCCATCCACCCTCTGGAAATACGCCCGTACAAAACACGATGGAAATCCCCATCTAAGTGGAGGTTCCAATTTATTGATATTTAAAGATCTGTTATTGGAAGACACTTGTTTTTAGATTCACTTGAGTAAGGTACATGTAAAATTTACGTCCCTTGAAAGTGTCATCCTTGATGGATATAGATTTAATTGGTGGTTAAGTAATGGGCTTCGTTGAAGAAAAGATACTGGGATGGTACAATGCTCGCTGAAGAAAGGTAGAAGTACAAGAGTAAATGAACAAGGGTGTGGGGAGTTGGTTTCTGATGACTGCAAGTGATTTAATGGTGATTGATATTTTTGACTAAAGTAAATCAGAGACCTAACTGTTTAGGTAAACGATCGAGAACGCGGGCATGACACATGCAGTAAATGAGTAATCATTCGGAAATTATTGTGCACAAAAGTAGTCATGGATAATAGTGATGTACACACCCAGTTTCCGATGAATCACTAAACGTTGGGTTCCTTTCTATCTGTTGACTGTATTTTGTTTTAAATATAATTACCATAGTTCGTAGATATTTATATTCTAATAATTTTTTATTCAAGGAAAATTTTTTTAAATATTTTAGGCCCATCTGCTACTTAGAATTTTCTACAGCCATTCATACTTTGCCTTTTTATGGTCAATTATTTATTTTTGCGCTCTTCAAATATTTCTCTCTCGGCAATAATAATTTATTCAATGCACGATATTATTTTATCTCATTGCTCATTCCAAAAAGGAAACTTTTTTGTTCGCCACATTCATCATAGGAAATATTTTTTATTTTCTCATGGGTAAAAGGCTAGCACGCACTCAATTAAATTAATGAAATGTCCCAACCATGGCTAAACAAATTTATTAAAATTCATACAGTTCCAATCAAGTTAAAAACTATTCCATGTTATCTGATTTTTTGGAATCAAAAGTTTTAAATAGAAACCATGCGGGGTTTTTTTCAGAATTTTCACACCTATCTAATGTTTATTTTTACTTATGTATCTCCAAAATATAAAGTTGTTTGTTCTTTTGAATGGGTTTATTGAATCTATCAGCATGAGAGAATCTATATACAAAAAATTATTAAAATAAATGTTCTGTCAGCTTTGTGGTTTCAAAACCCTTTCAAAGGTGAACTCCATATTTACGAAAAACCTGTTTGTCATACTGAGAGCAACTGAAGCTGAATAGCATGGTAAATATTTTGAAAAGTTATTTGGAAACGTAAAGGTTTCTGATGTTTTGTGGCATAGTTTAAAAACTTTGTTTATCGAATGGTGAATTCGTATACTACTTTTTTTCTCTTTCCTCGCGTTTCATACCTTCGGGGTGACTAGAGCGCAGCCGCCTTTTCTTATTGAGCATTTTCTCAGCTAAAAGTTCAAATATTCGATCATAGAGAGCACTTGTAGTAGGCTTCCACTGAACGAAACCATGTGTTTCATTTCAATTTGAGAACATAATGAACCCATTTTGTTTGACTTTCAGATGTTAAGTAAATATTTTGCACCGAGGAAAACTTTTCTACTGTCAACAGCTTTTGAGTAAGATCAATAATATTGATACTGTGTTAAAGGTAGTTCTATTTATTCATGTCTCACTACAATATTAAAAAATGACGAAATAATTTGCACAGTGGACCATGGTGCTACTTATTTTGACTTGGAACTACGTCTACGATAGTATGGGGCGACATACGGCCGACCGCCTATCAGAAAAATAATCCCCAATTGAAATCGTTACTATATCGTTAAAAATAGTTGCCGAACAGTAAACGTGTTAACATATTCGTAAACAGTATGGAGTCCGATTTGTATACTGCACAAAACATCTGGCATAAACAATATTTCTTGTTGTGCCACCGCGTTTGACTCAACCTATCTACTTATTTCTAATGGTTATATATGTCATCCATTTATTAAAATTGAGGAGGAACAGAGTAACAAACGTATTGTAGTTCATATTGTAGTAGTTAAAACTAATATCTTTTGCTTGCAGCTACCCCCAAAAACGTAAACACTCCGTTTCCCAACTGAAAACATATTAAGCAAAAATAGTTACTGATAAAAATAACCCTTTTCGCTATTGTATAAGTCCATAAACCTAATTTTATATACGATTAGATCACGGCAGATTTTGAGGAAGAACAAACCCAACGAAACTTCAATCATGGACCGCCAATTTGTAAAACTACTATCCCACTTGCCTGAGTTTCTCAAAGACAGTGGATCATGGTGCTACTTACTTATTTTTAATTTTCAAACGTGTCATCCATTTATTCAAATTGAAGGGAGGACGAACAGGCAGAAAAAACAGTGTTCATATTGTAGTAGGTAAAACCGATATTTTTTGCTTGTAGCACCATCAACAATTATGAGAAAGCAGTTACTGAATCAAATAACTCCTTTCTGTATTTTCGTATCAGTCTATAAACCTAACTTCCCTTATCTATGATTACATCACGGTGTATTTTGTGGACGAACAAGCCCAGGCAAAACTAAAGGCATGCCAATTAGTAAAAAAAACCATCCCACCTGTTTGAGTTAGTTCCACAGACAGTTGAATATGATGATACTTATTTTTAAAAGTCAGATGTCATCAATTTATTAAAATTGAAGAAAGGACAGACTGTAAAGAAAGTATTGAAGTTATATTGTTGTAGATAAAACTAATATTTTTTGTTTGCAGCACTATCAAAAGCATAAACATTCCAGTCTCCCAACTTAAACTTATTAAGCTCCGAAAGCAGTTGCTGAATCAAATAACCCTTTTCCCGTATAATCCCATAAACCTAACTTCCCTTATCTACTATTAAATCACGATGAATTTTGTGGACGAACAAATCCAGCAAAACTTCAAACATGGTCCGCCAAATCGTAAAAAAAACCCATCCCACCTGCTTGTGTTCCCCAGCCACATGCTGCGCTGGCTGACGGCAATCGCATACGACACACGCCTCATTTAAATGAATGGTGTGAGAGGGAAAAGGTATCATGGAAATGTATGTTTGTGTGTAGCCGAGACTCAGGAGAGCATGCAGTTGGCAGAGAAACCGCCTTACGCGAAAGTGCATTGCACTTTTCTGCGGCTAATGCACTCAGCCATAGAAGTCGAGGAAGTGATCCGCTGGGAGTGTAGTGTCCGGCCGTGCTAGCCAGCTCTTGGGATGTCTCAGTCAGTGGGGATGGATTGTTACATTGACACAGGAAGAGAAAAGTGTTTCTGGGGTACGACTGATCTGCGAACGGGGCACCTGAATTCACTGCTGTTTTGACTGTTTTCGATGACATTTGATTACTAATTGTCGTATTCATTTTTGAAAAATTTAGAGTCAATGACTGGGATTTTTGTGGGGAATTCATAGTTTGGTACCTTCCCATTTGGAAAGAGTAGTTCGTGTTCCTTTTTTCAGAATCTATCATAATTAAATAAAATATTTTTGCCATATATTCAATGGATAGTTGTAATTTTTTTATCCAGCGACTTAGTTCCTTATTTCTTTCTGCTGATAAAATAAAAATATGTGATACAATGCCAAAGTTTTTGAAAAACAAATTTTTCTAAATTTGGTATGCCTCATAAAAGCGCTATTTAAAAGTGTATTCCTAAGATAGTTTCATAAAACTTTTAAATGTCTACCTGTGAATATAATTTTTGATAAGGAACATTATGTGGCAGTAAAGTGACTTACTAGAAATCAGTCATTAAGATCATTCAAAATACTCCAGATGATAATGTAAAAATATTTTTATGTATTGAAATATTTTTTAAATACTTTTCCTACAACTACAAAGAAAATTAATTCATCGTTTTTGTTGTATAATGTAATCGCCCATAGAAGTCTTTGTATCTTTCTTTGTGCTGCTAGAGCTGAGTCACTCTTTACAGGCAGCATGTGTGAATGTTCTACAGCTTTCTTGGACGTCCGTCCATTTTAATGAATCTCTCTTATTGGTTGCGCTGCAATCCTATCCTATCTGTATATATATATGCGTTGTGTTTTCAATAAACTAGCTCTTTTCCCTTTTGCGATCCATATGGCCTGTGTCATTCCTTTCCTCTGAAGGAATCGTATGTAACAGTTTTAAAGCCTGAATGCAACTTAATAAAAGCAAACAAATATCAAAATTGATTGTTTGATAATTTATTCTCTAGGTTATCTTTAAGAAGAATATTGGAAAAAAATAAATAGTTATCACTCACACATACACATTTACCTTTTTAATGCCTTAAACATTATAAGAAAAAATTGAATTATTTCTAATTAAAATAAATGCTAACTAATACATCTATAAGATGTAGGTGTATTAAAATTTAGAGTTGATTTCTTAAAAAAGGAAATTAGTATATCAAAGAAAATACATCTTAGCCTTATTACCTTTTAATTAAGTTAAACCTTATTAGCAAAAAATTAAACGTTTTGTGTGTAAATAACATCTATGAAAGACCAATACATCTATGAAATGTTAATATTGAATCATAGGTAAGCAGATTCGGGTCACACATCAACATCAAGAATACTACTACAAAAAATATTGTTAAAAATAATTAAATAAAATATTGGACTGACGTATTCAGTAAACGATTATTTGCATTGCGCCAATGACATATTCAATGAAGGAATTCTCAAGAGTTTATTCCCATTCGCAATCAATATAAAAACACATCTAGACAGGTTAGGATTAAACTTGACAGGTATACTGATTGGGCAGTATATTGGCTTTAAAACTTTTATTGTAAAAGTAAAGTCAATTAAGACAAAGAGCTAGAAAAAATACCTGACGAACTTGCTTAAGAATGGTAGGAGGGAATAATTTAAATTCAATAAATTATTCTAGATATAGTTGGCTCAGTGTTACATTTTCACTGTAATGTACTTACGATATAATTTAAAATTATAAAGCATTCAGTTTGAATTAATTTACTGTTCTAGTATTTCCTTTAATACACCAAGTAGTTTCAACGAGACATCTCGTCCATCAAGATTAAACTAATTTTGTGAATGACGAGATATTTCGTCCTCAAGGTATTGCCCATTTTTCCTATGATGACAAGATCAAAATTTAGTCAGTTTTCTTCTAATGAGATATCTCATCCATCAGGATATGGTCAGTTTTCTTCTAATGACGAAATGCCTCGTCCAGACAACCACCAGGAAGGTTAATTTTGTGGAAATATTTTACAAGATTTAACTTAAAATGTCAGTTTGAATCAGTTTACTATTCAATTATGTACAAAGTTTTATGGGGGGAAATATTTTACTTTTGAGAAGTTTCCTCCGTATTTATTATCTTAAGATTTTCTTGATTTTAGGTTCGAAAATCAACGTAAATGCGAGCAAACTTAATAAGATTTGTGTAAAAATTCTAAAAAATATTTTTTCAGCAATTTGAATACTTTGAGACACTTTTGAATTGCATTTTTTTATTTTTTGCCCAAATAATTAGATTAATAAAACAAATTTCAGCTGCAATTACAAAATTTGAATTAATATCGATCAATGAACCATTACACAACAGCAGTTTTTCCATATAACTCCTAGATTATCAGCGAAAAAATAGTCTTCACAAAAGGTGAATGACCGCTTCCAAGTTTAAAAATATAAAGCGTGAAAATGCACACACTTGTGTAAATTGCAAATTGATTAATATTTAACACCCATTACACTCAAACGCACGTTTGTCAGATAAAAATCAGATTCCGCTTTCTGTTTCAGTCTGAACTTCCATTTCGGTGTTTTCCCAAACCCAGCACGCAGAATACGTTTTCCTCTTTCACGTTATCCTCTTAAACTGAAACTTAATTCGTGAAATAAGATACAATCAAAGGTAAAATCTAAGTTTTTCACACAAAAAGTATCTGCTTTTTATTTTAACCCGAAATGGAAAGTTGATCTCATAACATGTTTGTATGAGCAGGGTTTTTCGTTTCTCCTTTTCGTTTTTCTTCTTTCGGAGGAGACGCCTCAGAGAATGGTACGATTAATTGTACACTTGTTTGTTCACATGGCCGCCCGAGCGTGAGAGAAAATATTGGAGAGAAGGCGGCAATGGTGAGGCGATACGAAATTCTACGAGTGTTCAATTTGGTTCATCAGTGCATTCATTTTTGATTCGGAAAAGTGTACGGCCGACGCCAGGTCAGTGAACTTGAAGAAAACTTTTGATATCAGTTTGTCAAACTCCTTGGTTCCTAACAAGAGGTAATTTGAATACTGAGGGGATTGGTTGATTTTGGGTTTTATGGTGCAAGGGCCATATTTGGCCAAGCTGCGGCAAACATAAAACAATAACGAGGAAGGAAAAAGAAACAAAAAGCAGAAGGATTGGCGAGGGTAAAATAGGAGAGACGACAAATCATTCTGGTACCTGGGGTTTGTGATGCCCGTACACACGTGAAGATGTGCCCCTGAGGGCGAATACATAAGGGGCAATTTAAATGAATGACGATAAGAAAGACTTCAGATTTTGCTACGAAGGGGAAAAAATGTTCTACGATTCCAAATTGAGTCATCTGAGTCAGGTTCCTAAGTAAATGCTAGATTTTTACAAGTTGTGTACTGACTATTTTAAGACTGGCTCAAGCTAAACTTGTGTCTGCAATCAAAACCAAAGCAAACACGAAGCTCAAGAATCTCATGACTTGAAATAAACAAAACCTCATAACTTTTTTAGTCTGTTGTTCTATTACTAAAGCTCTAATATCAACTACTGATTGGAATTTCCATATTTTTTACGTGACATTGTAAGTGTTGAGTGTATTATTGATAAAATTATTTGTTTTTCGTTAATTTTTCTAAGTATTGTTAAATATTTTCAAATACATATTTGTTTTTCATACTAAAGAGTCATTTTAAGTCTTGGTGTTGAGATAGGGCAAGACGCAAAATGTTAAGAACCACTGCTCTAAATCAAAGTAACCTTCAAGAAAATTTATTTTTATCATGTTTGGGTACCCAGAGACACTTTTGGAGGATTATTGTGATTCTTTTTTTTATTAAAAACGAACTACATCTTTGGGTACTTTAGCTCAAAATATTTTTTAATTCATTCTGCTGATTTTTTTTAGCTTATTTTGAACTTACAAAATGGTTTCCTTTTTATATTCTTTATAACTATTAACCACTGCTTTAAATCAAAGTGGCCTTTAAGAAGATTTATTTTGTACTCATGTCTTGGTACAGAGCACTTAGATGGATTTATTGCGATTCTTCTTATTTAAAATAATTATATAATTGAGTACTTCAGCTTAAAATATTTTAAAAATTTATTCTGCTTATTACATATAGCTTATTTTGAATTTTCGAAGTGTTTTCATTTTTTATATTCATATTAAAATCTATTCCTCGTTCAGGTACATGAGTCCTGAAAGTGTCATAAGCATGGTAATGTTTCATATAATTGCATTTGAAATTGGTATACAATATTTCTAACGTAAATGAATAGAAAACATTTATGAACGAAATCAATGCCCAATTTATTTCTGTTTATACGTATCGTTTGTATACACTAAAAGCAAAAAAACTTGTTAAAATGTTTAATTGACATCTCAAGTACTTTATTTAGTTTTTTTTATGAAGGATGCTTATAATTTAAGAAAGATTAGTAAACTGCTTTGCAAACACTTTCAGTCTCATTATATTCTAAACATAAACTATAATCATGTCATTTTTTAAAAAATTAACAGGAAATTGCGGGCAGCTTGCTTTTGTTTTAAATACTATAACATTCCCTATTCAATTAAAACTAATGATATACATTTCTAAGAATAAAAAGGATTATTTAACTAATCATTCATTTACGTTGATAATTGCTTTAATAAAATAGCATTAAAGTGTTTTTCATCTTATTCTAAAACAACCTTCAAAATATTTAGCTCACATTAATGTAATCTCATATAACTGTATTTGTGCCTGCCGTTTTCTTTCATCTTTTGGATCATATATTATTTGTTCTCTATTATAGAATATTATTTGTTCTCTATTATAGGATATTATTTGTTCTCTATTATAGGATATTATTTGTTCTCTATTATAAGACATTTTTTGTATAAAAACTACAGCTAAATAAATAAACTGGATATTATTTCAATAATAAAGATTCAGGAAAAATGTATTCGTAAAAAATTAGTTTTGGGTAATTTTTTATTGTAAGTCCTCAATTTTCGGTCTTATACATTGAAATAGGTTTAGAAAACACGATCATGCGTTTAAAGTTAAGAAACGGATGCCCATAGAAATTCTTAACCCTTGACTGACCTGTTCTACTTTAGTTTTCCACTAGCCCCCATAGAGGCCTCTCTAAAAATATGTAACGAAGAAATGGGGACAAATGAAAGAGCTGAGATACGGTTAGCACAGATATTTTTGACGTTATTGTTCAGTTCTAAAAATACCTATAGAAAATAAAGGATACGTTGATTTAAGCTATGTTGAAATTTCAGAGGACTGTCTATAGTATGGGTTACCAGAAATATGAAACTGCGAGTATAATATGCCTTAGATCTCAACACTGAAAACGGTTTTAATTTAGATAATTTCACTGAAAACATCGAAAATGAATATTAAAAGTAACTTAATAACTATTACTGAACTAATAAAGTAAATCAGCAGCAAAATTACAGATTTCAAAGACATTTTAGGTTCGTTTTGTAACGAAAAATAATGATCGCCGAGTTACAACTCTGCGATCATTATTTTTCGTTATACGAGGACATTTCAGATAAAGATATGGGGAATTGCATACTCCTTATTGCACTACAATATTTTAATATACTTAAACTTACTGTATTCTCAGTACTTTTTGTTGCAAAAATAACTTTTTCGCAGATTATTTTTAATGTGCTAAATACTTTGCCTGTTAAGTTTTAGAACAAGATTGAAATCACCTTAATGCTATTTTGTTAAAACAATGATCAGCATAAATGAATGATTAATTATTTTTTTCAGAAAAATTTATCATTAGTTTTAATTAAAGAAGCATCGGTATTTAATTCAAGAGGAAGCTGTCTGCAATATCCTGTTAATTTTTTAAAATGGCATTGTTATAGTATGTAAAATAATAAGACTGGAAAAGTTTACAACTTTCAATAACATCACAAATAATTAATATGAAAACAACCTGATTACCGTACTCTTCGACTAAGAAAATCATAAATGTTTCCTGTGCTAAAGTAAAAGGAGCAGGAAAAGATCTATTAAAGTATTTCCAAACATCTTACCTCAAAATTTTTGTCGAAACTTTCTCAAAAATTATTGGGGCAGCATTGGCCCGGTTGGAAGAGTAACGGATTAGAAACCAGAGGGTTGCGAGTTCGAATCCAACCAAATGCCATCGTGCATAGAGGGGAGCTGGTGCACGTTAAATCTGTCGTGGCCTCAAATGTCCTCACGTTGGCGTGGTGTGGAAGTTTGGGTGCCAACTCAGGTATTGCCTCGTCATCTGACCGTACCGTGGTTCAAAATCACGTGTTGTCCTCGTTTCTTTCCCTTTGGGATTGATTCCGAACCGTCATCAATAGCCCGTTGTATTGCTCCAGTGTGACGTTAATTAAAATACCTACCTCAAAAATTATCGGTTAATTTTTTTCTCTTACAACTTATAATCCAATTCAGTAACGTAGTCAGAATTTTATGTTGGAAGGAGCTCAAAGTTTAAAGTAAACTTTGTTACGTCAAATTAATGTTTTATCATATTTTAAAAAAGTTATTGGGTTCGCTAAAATCTTTAAAAGTTTGTATTTGATTACTAGACTATTGTTAAAAAGTTATCACTAAAATCGTAGAAAGTGGAACATCTGGTTTGGTTCGAGAAAAGAATAACAAAACTGGTGTTCTGCAAATATTGAAAAGGATAATAAGCAGATTCAATCAAAAATTCAAAATTTGTTTCTAGAAATTGTTTTCTTTTGCACCACTATTAGAAAAGCTGATGGAGAGCTTATCTTATGTGGGCATGATAAAAGATAAAACAGAAAAACAAATTCTGTTATCACTGCTTTCGTATATTGATACTTAATTAATTATTAAATGTGAAAGTACATACAATACAATAGATAATAAATAGCTACGTTGGAAAATAGGTATGTTATTTTGTTTTAAAAAATATGCAAGTAATTTAAGCGTGTACAGTATTTTATTTGTAAGCATTTTAATAACCAATGAAAGTAACATTTTTCTAGAAAGTGATACATCTAGGTTGATTTGAGAACAGAAATCTTACTTTAAAAATGTGAACAGTTGTTCTGCAGGTATTTGAAAAAGCAATACACAGCATTAATCGAAAATTCAAGCCTTGTTTTTGGAAATTAAACTTTTTCAGCATTATTGGAAGGGCTAATGTAAAGCTTATGTTATGCGAATATGAAAGAAGATAGCTGTATCAGAACAGAAAAACAAATACTGCTTTCGAATATTGATGCTGAAATTATTAAATATGAAAGAACACAATATAAAATTTATTTTTAGCCTATATCTGTTTAAAAACCAATGAAAGTAGCATTTTTCGAGGTGACTCGGAAAGCCAGTGTACCCCATCGGGAAACTCCACTGACCTGGGTATAATTTCTCGACAGACTTTAATCTATCTTTCGATTCATCATTAAAGCATCCGAACCATTTCTTTCATTTTTGTGATACAATGTGAAATTCCACTCCAGATTACTCACTCGTTTTTGCAAACGAAATACAAAACTTTCGCTTTTTGCAACGTTAAACAAATTGCTCAATTTTCAGCAGAAGTGCATTTGACTATGAATATCCAAATCGAGTGTTTACATCAAACACAGGCAAGGCTGGAAGTAGCAACAAGTTGCTGACGCAGTCTCAGAGAGCAAAGGACTGCAATTGGGTCAATGGCATTAAGATTGATCCCAAAAAAGCACCGTGGGCAGTTGGTTCGATTCAGCGTTTCTTCCAGCGTTCTTTTGCACCTTGATCGGCATACCGATAAGTTGGATCAAAAGAAAAAGAAAATTGAGAAAAAAAACGAATAGGCAAAAGATATGAGATAGGAGTGCTATTAACCTATATTTCGTATTGCTTGCGGATAATCCAACGATGGATAACATTACGGGAACAGTGCCTTAAACCGGAGTTAGGCCAGACGTTTCGTGAAAGTGATTTTTTATTAATTGTGTAGGCAATCTTTTTCTCTAAAATGTATAAAAAAGGTCACACAAACTAGAAAATATTTTTGAGTTGGTTTGAAACTTTCTCCTGGAAAGGAAACATGCTGTGATGACATATTTTTAAAATTTCAACGAAGAAAATAAAACAAATTATAATCCCTTTCCTTTTCATAGAAAACAAGAAATAATTAATATATTGGAAAGAAATTCCTTTCTAGTGACAAATTCGTGATTTTCTCATTTATACTCTGGCGGAATTATTAGACTCACTTTAATTTTTTACAGTGACTTCCAAGTACCAGCATGTAAAAACAGTTCAACTATCGTTGCGCTAATCTGTAATTTTGTTTGGGAACTAATATTCCAGAACATTAATGCATTTTCATGACGTCATATAACGCAACCTTTACAATAAACACGCAATAAGTATCAACATGCGCCAAATGCGTTGTTGATGAGGGCGACAGCAGATGACGTGTTATGAGGATTATGGTACATTGAAAGTTAGTTTTGAGTAAGGATCAACCAAGGAGTTTTTGAGATACTGCCTGCTACATCAATCACTAGATCAATTTCTCAACCGTCATTTGTTTGCAAAATTGAATTTCTTGACATACAAGATTAGTAGAAGTTTTTTCCTCGATCGAAAGATTTTTCGGATGTGATTTCGAAAGAAATGAAGGAGCTAATGAAAAGAAATGTGACAAAGGAGTTGATTACCACAAAACTAGACTAGCTGGGAAAATTCTTCAGAGAACAGCACGAGCATGTACTGACAGTATACCAAAACGAATAGAACCTTGGATGACCTCACAAAGGCCACAACATAATATTTAAACCCCTGTATAATGTTTTTCTATCTGCATAATTCACAAAAAATAAATAAATTTGAAACTATCATACAAAATCTGTATGTTTATTCTTCAGTGTTCAAAGTTAATAAATGACCACTGTTAAGCTTGTAAAAATTGAATACGTAGCTTTTATTTCCTCCCAACGCGAATTTTGTAAAAAAAATCGAAGTGTGTCTGATAATTTGGCCTGACAATATTCATGGTAGAATTTGAAAAAGCATAAAATATTTCCTTATTTCCTTAAATTTTGTACATAACTTAAACGGCCTACTTAAATCACATAATTTTCAGAAAACTGCATTTTATTAATAGATTTATTCACACTTTTATAAATCTTTCATGAAACTTTTTATTTGGAGCTGTATACTTCCTGGCCTTTGTTAACGTGATTTAGTCAGTATTCTTTTTAAAAATTTGGTCAAAATTAATTTACCGAAGAGAAAATAGTAGTGAGGATAAAAGCAACCGATTACAATTCCTTGAATTTTCATCCTTAACCTTAATCGTTTACTTTATTGGTGACGAAATGTGGTGAATTCGAAACATGAATAAGTTTTCAGAAATTATTTTTATAAAATTGTTAATATGTACACTCAAAAGCTTTGCACGTTTAATCAAAAAAAGGGCGATTAAAAAAGTTATTACATGAAATATAACAAACTTCTGTTTATATTTACATCTATGTGTACAACAATTTCACGCTTCAACTGAAACTATTTCCGTTTCGATACTCAAGTTTATGTATGACTACAATATAGTTTCACAAATAAATACGACTTGTAAAAGCAAAAACGAGACAAGATTCTATCCCTATCAATGTTTATAATTTCAAATTCTTTTGTATAGAACTACAAAACAAATTATAAAATCGATTATTATTTTTAAAACACGTCAAATAATAAATACCTAAGTAAACAATCAACTTCTAAGTTTTGATAAAGTTCTTAAATTCTCAGAAAATCTTCCATCATTCCATTCTCGTTTTCGATGGAGGTTTGAATATATTTTAATATTTCCTTAAAAAAAGAGCCAAGATAATAATTATTTTAAAATATTTATTTCTTCTCATATTAGTTTCGTATATTCAAGAATATCAATGATTGGCCCTAAATTTAAAACAAAGCAGTTCTCACGCTAGATCAAATCCATACATTGGTTGTGTAATTGACTGCAACTTTATAAGACGGAAACTTTGGTTTTGTTTCAATCTTCACTTTACACTTTTTCTCGAAATAAAATAATTTTCAATTTTCTCTTAAAAGAATCCGTTAATAAAATATTGTGGGCTTCGCCTATGAAAAATATACCAGAATATTCTTCAAGAATATTGAACCATTGTTCTGAATTTCTCACCCTTTTTTTTAATTTGATTCATACCAAAAAAAGAACCACGAGTTCTTTGACCTCTAATACAATTTTTCGATGCAAATCTCTCTTTATTCTAAGAGAACCTTAAGAGATTTTAATCGAAGCGGGGATCTCAAAATGCAAACTTTTATGCATTTGTATCGCACTCTACAAGAAAAGAAAGTTCCCAACTTCTGATCTAAAAGTTTTATTCCACCATTACTATTCATCAATGCAGTTAATACGTTGTATACTCTACATATCATTAATGGTGAAAAAGAATGCCTTAAATGTTTTTGGATTATATTTAGCGATCACTATTGTGAAAGTGGACAGAGTAAAAAACGATTACCCATTGTCAGCATATGAATAGAGATAGAAAGTAACTCAGCGATAAGAAACAAAGAGTGGCAGTTCTTTTTTTTCTTTTCTTCGTTGCTTTTCAGGAGACCGTTACGCGCGCTTTGAACTGGATGTATGACATTTAAGTTCATTACCTACGTCTGTTTGAATTAGTTATTGAAACTGCGTGGTGAGTGGATTTGAACAATGAAATATTTCGGTACAGAAATAAACTCGTTGACTGAAGAGGACCAACGAGATGTTACGAACTGGAGTCACAGAACAAAGATGTCTCTATAGCGGTATCGAAACTCTGTTGTTACAGTAGATGTCTATTTTGTACTTCATCCCAACTCAAGTGGATCGCTATCCATTCTGATGGATCAAGACTATATTTCCTATGAAATTTCCGAGTTCAGATAAGCAAATTCGATTAGTTTTTATTGTACTATCAGGCTATAAAAATATTTTGCTAGGAATTCACCTGAACCTGATTTTTCAACAAGCACTATTTCACTCTTGGAAAAGATTTTAAACATTTCTTATGAAATCTCGGAGTTAGAATAAGTAAATTCAATTAATTTAGTTTGTACGTTTCTGACGAAGCACCGTCTATAATGTAAGTTCATTACTCCCAAATAATCCGCAACTACCTGGAGTTATTAAATGTGAACCTTATCTATACCGAAAATGTTCTTGTACTTATTAGAAATTCCTAACGCCTCAAATAACGAAATTCGCACCGTTTTATTCACATGAAGAATTGAAAAGAAAAAAATGATAAGCGTGTTGAAAACTTGAAAAGCAACAACTGATCTTGTGAATACGGCACGCAAAGGTGCACTGACTGTGCCACTGGTGGTTTGTATAAATTTTCCTTTTTTATTTTCGAGCCTAATGCCATATTCATACAATCACGGAATCTGGTAATTAATGATAGAGTGATCATGTTGTTTTCGGATATATAGGTCGATGAGTGCCTAAGGCTACCCACAGCCCGAAACCCATTCAGCAAGGACAGTTCGCCTGGACCCTTCTGCATGAATTTCTTTTTTAATAAGTATTCATTCGATTAATCTCTCACGGTTTCTTTTTTTTATTCCGCTGATTGCTTAATTAATCCAAGCTTACTTATTCACAAAATATTTTTTATATCTTTATGGTTTAACTTTAGATCAATGGTGATAAGTAACACATGTTGAGAAGACTTCAGTAATCGTATCCTATCCTGGCTGATATTTTTAATCCACTTCAGAATTTGCTTTTATGGAAGCATAGTTTGATAAAACTACATTTTAATAAATGCATTGATGCATTTTACTTTTAGATCAGTGTATTACATCACTTTTATAGGATTGTAAAAGGCAATACTCACTTGAAAAGTATTTAACGTTTCGCATTAAAAAGAATGTTTTTATTATTCAGCTTGGACTCTTCAAGAATTTCTTTTTTTATATAAATATTCTCTTTTGATTAATCTCCCACGGTTTCTTTTTATTTATTCCATTAAGTGCTTAATTAATTCAAGCTTACTTATGCATAAAGTTATTTTTTATTTTATGGTTCAACTTTTGATCAATGGGGATAAGTAACACATATTGAAGACTTCAACAATCGTACTTTATCATGGTTGATGTTTTTCATCGACTTGAGATTTAGCTTGAATAGAAGGACATCGTTTGACAAAACTGCATTTCAATAAATGCGTCGACGCATTTTATTTTTAATATCAAACAATGTGTCGGGACCGTTGCATAGTGACCCAAGTCTAATTTATCTTAGAGTTGAAAACTCACTCTAGTCACTTTTTGGATGACCAGAATATCAGTTTGATTGTGCATTAAATAATTGTAAATAAGTTTTTTGGTTGCATAATAGGGGAACGAAGCTTTTAAAACTAAAGAACAATTCAAAATTACAAAACATCAACTCTCTTTTTCACTCCGTTTCGAATTCTTTTAAATTCAAAATTTATTTTTTATCACATTCCGAATCATGGTTACAGTTTGCACGTGCATAATAAATGTAATAATGACGTTTAGAGATATGCTAATAGCAGTTGCCAACCGAACAATAAAAATTAAATTCACTGATCGCTTGCACTCGCTCGCAGTGTATTATATATTTTATAGAATTGTAAAAGCTAATGCTCACTTAAAAAGTATTTAATGTTTCAGATTAAAAAGGATGTTTTAATTATTCAGTTCAAGGACAGTTCGCATGAACTCTTCTCTCTACGCGAATTTCTCTTTTAAATAAGTATTCATTCGATTAATCTCTTATGGTTTCTTTTTTTCCTCTGTTGAGTGTTTAATTAATCCAAGCATACTTATGCACAAAATCAACTTCCATTTTGTGGTTCAACTTTAGATGAATGGTGATAAGTAACAGATGTTGAAGACTTAAGTAATCGTACTGTTATCCTGGTTGATCTTTTTCATGCACTTCAGATTTTGCTTTAATAGGGCACAGCTGAAACTGCATTTTAATAAATGCTTCGATACATTTTTTATTTAAACATTAAAGTTCATCACAAACTGAAAAGACATTTAGTGTTTCAGTTTAAAGAGGTTGTTTTTTTTATTCAAGTCTTATAAACCTTACTTTTTGAAATGCGTTTGATTCTAATTGTCTTTACAATCCTATAAGCAAAAATAAAATATATCCATATATCTAGTTTGTGATAGGTACAAAACATTCACATAATTTACGTTAAAGGTTTGACACAATGTAATGTCAAAAAATTATTTTTAATTCTTAAACACGTCTAAAATGCGTTAATGTGTCACTAATACTTCAAGATTATTTTACGCCATTTTAGTTTAATCTAAACTGTCTTTTGACAATTTTTTATGCATCAAAACATAACACCCATTTAAATATTTGACTTTTACACATTATATTCAGACAATAAGAATTTTCATGAATCTTCATTTCTTGTTTGTATTACTAAATTCGTTTAGGTTCTTATGATACTTATTTCATTCCAACATACGATTTTTTTAAGTTTGTTTACTTTACTTCAATCCTAATCCTGGAATTCTAACCCATTAATTTGTTCGGGACACTTGACTCTAAAAATTACACATCCCTATTAAACTTTGATTCCACATTCCTATAACAACTAAAACTTATAAACATTGATTTGAAATGACTATCTATCTGGTTATTTGATTTGTGTCATTCAATTTTGAACTTCCGTATGCTAGAATTTGAATAAAGCTGAAAGATTAAAGATTTATCCAATACCAATCGAGACGTAGTAAAATAAGTGATTTATGACTCAAATTCCTGCAAAAGCTGAAATAAATGACTTATTTTTTACTGATTCATTGTACCCATAATTTAGGAATACATAACTTGAGTGGATAACTCTTAGTGGATCTTTAGTGGACCACAAAGCTTGCTTAATGGACCTAACCTTAAAACTCACTTTGTTGAAAATTTTATGGGTTTACAAATCCATTCTTATGTGCTTCTTATTTAGTACTTATTTCTCTCTCTCTCCCTCTCTCTTCGGCTTAGAGCAAAAACTCGTTAACTGACAATTTTCGGATAGGCATTTTTTGACACTAAATGCTTGTCTCCATGTCACATTGTAATCTGTGTTTAGAAAACCGGAACTGACAAAATGCAATCAATTTTTATTTTTGATTTCTAAAAATTAAGTTAGTCTTTTAACGGCTGTACTGTAAAAAAATTGTCAGTTAATTAGTTTCTGCTCTCAGCTGACGCCATGATATCAAAACTACCAAATCAAACTGAAAAGAAAATACACGTTTGAAATAATTATAATGTTTACCTAAGATTTACATCGTGTTGAAACATTCCAACAAAGAACAAATTCTACTAAGGAACACTGGCTATTTACATTCTTAGTTGATTACTAAAAAATCCACACGTGTTTGTTTTTTTATTTCACCCTCTCTTTATATTTTTTATAAATAATTTTGGCTTGTTAAAATTTCAGTTTCAGTCCTTTTAGCTGTGTATCAATAAAAATAAATTATATTTAAAATTTTTCCTGCTCCGTTAGATGTAGTCACACTCATCTCATCAAATAATTGTAATATTACACTGGTTCAAAATCCCACAAATCAGCACCTATATTGATTTCTTTCATACCTTTTCACTGAAAGTGTACCTAACCTCAAAACTACCAAATCCAATTGAAAGGAAAATACATGTGCGAAGTAATTACATTTACCAAACATTAATGGGTTGAAACATTTCAACTACAACGAATATAAATTGCAATGTACAAATGGTGCAAATTTTGAAGGAATGCATTTTCAAATTCTTTTACTATATTCATGAAATTTTAACTAAAGGAAAGAAATTACGTGTGCAACTATGTTACTAAAATAATAAATTTTAATAACGGTTTGGAAACTGTTATTAATTGGTTTGATATTATATTGTTATTAAACTTTCAGGGAATTCAGTTCAAACTATTTAAATTCATAGTTAGTGAATTACTAAACATTTTGTCATTGGTTTTTTTTTATTTCCCCACTCTATTAAAATTTTAGTTTTAGTCTTTTAAGCCCTGTTTCTATAAAAGGAAATTTCATCTAAAATTTCTCCTACTCTTAGAAATAACTACATTCAGCTGATTGAGAAACTGAATTCAAGAATTCTAAGATTACACTGTGCAAGAGCTCACAAACCAGCACCGCTATCGATTCCTTTCATGCCTTTCCGCTGAAAGTGTATCTAAGGAAAGCGAAAACTTGATCAAAAATCGCATTGAAATTCGATCAAGATAGCATAGAAAAGCGAACGCTAAATGAATCTGCAACAACCAAGGCCTTCTACTTCCAACTCTCACTCAATTCAAACAGTGGGTAATAAATCCAGCATACCATACTACCGAACTCGGCAAGAACAATAGCTAATTATCGAGAGGGGCATACAGTCAAGAGAAGCACGATAAGCACTTTGTTGCCATTTCTGTATCGATGTTTTTTTTTCTTCGTCGCTGAACCGGACATCAGCTCCGAGAGAAACTAGGACATCATACACTTTTAAACACTTCGAAGAATAAGTAGCAAGATCTCTTTCCAGCATAGGTGGAGGTACCAATGATAGCCCGCTGCTGTTTGTTGTCTAGCTGACCCAGATAGTCTAGCCTTAGAGCATCTTGGATAATCTCTGAGGTGGGTTTTTTCTGTGCTTTTTTGTTTTAAGAGAGCGAAGGCATTGACCGTCATGAGCAACAGTGGACGAATAAAGCGGTCAAAGCTATAGGATTCGACACGACGTGTGCAACGCTACGCCTAATTATTTTATTTTTTGGAGAAAAGAAAGGATTTTCTTTTTCCATATCTCCGTTCGTGGTATCGCCAGGTTTTCGGTGGGCGGGCATTTTGTGGGTGGATGTGGAGGCTAACTTTCGCGGGTTTTCATGCGTTGGGGCTTTTTCGTTTTTCTGGGTTAGATTTGTTTAAAAGCAGTTATTTGAAATGTAATGACCGTTTCTTTTAATCTTCTTGGAATTCTATAGCTGTGCTCTCCCAGTCCTATCTTTAGCTTTGCCTTTTCAATTTAGAAAAAAACTCAAGACTGGCTATTCTGTGCATTGTTCGATTGCAGGAATTGACGCCTAATTGCTTGGTTTATGATATGGTAGGACGCGATAGACCAGATTTGGTGGACTCAATACATCAAGTTAAATCATATACTTTTAAAACAAATTCTGAGTATTTGTTATTACAAGGAAAAAACTCAATATTACTTTGAATGTCTGTTGGTGGCTCATTACATAAAGTTACGGGCTTATAGTAAATAGCCTAGCATAGAGCTAGTCCTCTTTCTAAACAAGGGTAAATGTTTGTTCTATTTAAATAAAATAATAATCTCGATATAAAATGAAGCGTTCCAAATAGTTAAATAAATGTTTTCTAACAGCCGAGGAATATTTTACAATAAGGATGAACGATGAAACTCAAAACACACAATAAAAAAAATTATTATTTGTTTTATCTAATAAACTGCTAAATAATTAACATTCTCTCTCTCTCTCTCTATCATTCAATTTTAGGACAAAATATTTCCATACATCCCCTAGACACTTTCTTATGAAATTCGTAGGTTCAATGAACCCTCTTTCATAATAGTAGAGCCCCAAAGCTGGATTTCGAATCAATTTATACTTTTCCTATTAACTAAAACAAATTTTTTCTGCAATAAAAAAAGGAACCGGTTTGAATTTTCGTCTGTAAAATAATTAGATGATCAACAGAATTGAGTTCTAAGATCTTCTGTTGCCCGCTGAATATATTTAGAGTTAGCTTCTAGCTTCATATGAAAGATTTAGTTATCAGCCTATCTAATAATTGATGCAATATCTATCTATCCAGTCTAAATCCACCTATATTGTGTTAAATTGGTGTGTATTTGATAAGTGTATCAAATTTATCGCTAGAATATAAAGGTAATTATTAGTCAACCAAAGACCGTCGTGTACGTAGAGGCAGGTGGTACACGTTAAATCTGTCGTGGCCTCAAACATCCTCATGTTTTTATGGTGTAGAAGTTTGGAGAGTGGAGTGGCAGCTCAGGTATTGACTTCGTTATCTGACCGTGGTTCAAAATTGTGAGGTGTTGTCCTCGGATCTTATCCTTCGGGATTGATCCCGGGCAGTCGCCAATAGCTCCTCATTTAGCTCCAGTACGATGTAAATTCAACTACCTACCCAAATAACCATCCTATTTCCAACAAGAAAACCCTGCAGTGATTCTGTGCGTGTAAGAAACTTATCGATTTACTTAGATCTTATTATCAAGGAAGACCACTAAACCAGCAAATCCTCACAAAGATAAGTGCGAGGTCTCACTTGGCGAATTGTCGTTAATGATAATTATCCGTATAGGCAAAATAAATGTTTCAGAAAACACTTATACATGAAGCAATTTTAGTGTTACTTGCCCCTTCCCAACAGTTTTTCCAAGTTGGCCCCAATTTCCAAAATATTTTAGGTTTTTCTAATACCAGAAGATTTTACCGTTTAAGGGTCATGCACGCATTATTCCATTATGCAGTTTTTCTGCATTATATTTAACCAGTTTTTGACTTTTTGACCAATAGAATCCTCCCAAGGGTTCTTTCAACCAATAGATGTGGCTATTTGGTTTATAGTATGGCTATTTTTATGTGTGTCGTAAAAGAAATAGTAAACTACTCAAAAATCACGTGATGCTCAGGGGGTTAAAGAACATATACAAAAGAAAATTATTGTACAATTGATTTTTTAATGAAGCATAGAACGCATAGTAGCTTTGGAATCGATTTATTTCGACCGAAAACTGTAAAAATCTGAGATTTTTAGCAAAACAATCGAGGACCATGTTTTTTCCAGAAAATGGAAACACCACCCGGATTCTTCGTAGAAAACGATCCAAATAAGAACCTTTACTTATCCTTGCTTGAGTAATCCTACCCATCGTTCTCGATATCCAAGAACCGTTAAAAAGTGGGGTAAAAATAATCCACCTACTCTCATGGAGAAAAAAGTGCAGAAAACGTGAAAACACGGATGGTTGAATTTTACGAGTTAATAGAAAAAAAGGATAGTTATAATCAACTCGTGGTGAAGATCGGCATTTCGTTTTCTTTCACTATTTTCTTTTTTGTCACGATTCATGTTGAAAAACGGGTTGTTCATTTCTGCTTATTTATTGGTCATGGATCTATTTTAAGAATCGCGAAAGCAGGTTAAACTGAGAGGGGAATAGCAGAGGATCTGTCTATGTCGCATTGTTTGCTTTATGGGGGGATTACACGTCTTTCATTTGGCTTATAGATAATTCTGGTATTATGTAATTAATCAAATTGAGACATGTATATCTGGAAAAGAGGATGTTGCCGACAGTTTCAGCAACTCTACGATGATTTTTATGTTTTGTTTAAAATTTGGATCGGGTACACACAATAAGATATGTTTTGTTGGAGGATAACCTTAAGACCCCTTTGTGAATGCTTCCAGGGCAGAGGTGCCCTTACAAGTGTAAGCTCATATGCAAAAAGTCGTCATCAATCGATGTTTCATACTAGGGGGTTGGAGTTCATAATTACACACTTAATATGTGAAGCAATTTTAGTGCTAGTAGCCCCCTCCAAATGGTTTGCCACATATTGTTGGATCTTAGTTAAATAATCTGAGTGTGACGGCTGAAATTTCGACAATAAAATAACAGTAACACACACTCCCGTGTCTAGTACAGTGATGAAATTCGACAACTAGCTAGCGTTAGCACACATTCCGGTGTGTGCGATACTAGACAGTGTTCTCACGATACTAGACATGTGTGCTAGCTAACGCTAGCACACGTCTTGTATCATGAGAAATTTCGACAATATTAAAATATTCCCATCTTAAAAACACTATTCATACTTAAATATTTTATTCAAAGTTCAGTAGCTGGGCATTAGAAAAAATTCAGGGCGTCCACAACTAGGGTAGGGGCTGCCAATTAGGAAGCTGGGAGCAGATTTATAATAAATGAAGAAATCAGTTCATTCATTAAGTAATGGGTCCATGATTAAATTTCTCCGAAACCCGTTATTTATATGTGTAGCACTGCCATGTACGGCATGATCGCTTAAAAAACTCTTGAAAGTATGTTTGGATATCAATATTTCAGTTCGATAGCAGTGAGAAAGCTCTCTGCCCCGTCGAAACAGTATATTTAACCATTGGAACTTAGTATCAAATTCTAAGCACTTGCCATGCTCACTCGTGTTTGAGAAACAAGTCTCAAAAGGACACTTAAAAGGTTAAGATTGAATACTGGGTATTAACTCTCTGATATTGAAACTCCTCTAAAATAAATCAAGTATTGGATAAATGTTTCTGGACATTCATCTATATAGATGTATGTGTATATTAATTTGCATAGTAACCTACTTCTTTTTTCCACATTTAAGTCAGTTCTTTTCTCGCGTTTTTGAAATAATTTACTACACACAACTAAAACACTATCCAAATCAACGATGAACCCGTCCCTTAATCTGGGTTTGACTTGCCATCTTTTGCAACACGAGGGCTAATTAGATCTGGACCTACGGCTTAAACTTTATCTGTGAGGAAATGTGCTCTCCAAACCCCTAGCTTTGAGCGAAGAGGGAGCCTTCTTGTTTGAATTAGTAAATTAACTAAACATTAATATATCATTCACAAATTAGGTTCATATGGATAATATAAATCCATGTTACAATCAGGCGATACAGTAAAATAGAGAATGACGGAGAATATCAAAGGTCTTAAATATAATTTGTTTCAGTTTGAGTGTTTTTGTAAAAAAAATTTTATTTCAAAAGACTTCACTCATCAACTGTCTTTTATATATGTTGAATATTTAGAATCTTGTAAATGTATATTAATCAGATGAATGTCATGTCATTTCCCGTGACCGCATCTAGAGGAACGTTATCAGAATTGAGAACATTCACTGTGTTGCAAATGCTTCCGATCTCGCGAACTTAACATACGGAAGTTGCAAGCATCCTCCCCTAAGACACTCTTTTCCGTTTCCGCCGATGTTCGGGATTTCCAAGAGAGCACGAAACATATCTTTTCGTCATAATTTTGACGTACAGTGATGGTACGAACCTATCAGCACAACGCAATAACACTCTTTGCAGCCTTATATAATATAAATCTTTTCTCACGTACGAATCAGTAGTGTTCAGAAGCTCAAATGAGAAAAGGACATTGATATTTATGGAGATGAAGAAAGATTACAGTTATTTTGTGTGTACAACTTCAAACATACAATCAACAACAAAACAACTTCAAACATACAATCAAACAACAAAATTAAGCTAAGTTTGAATAACTTTTCAGATAGATGAATACAATTGTAAAGAACAGCGAATTTCAATCGTGCCTTACGGGCACTAAGTGGCTAAAATTGGTAAGATTTATTTCATTCCAACGATCTAGTTTTGAACTGACAGGTGCAACAAACAATTTCATGTCATGTCCATATAAATAATTTTGAGTGTTATTTTTTATTAAAATTATCATAATTAAAATGTTCCAAATTTTTTCAAAAACCACTTGGGAGGGAAAAAATAGTAACATTCTTTGTAAATCATGAAATCTTATAGCTATTTTCGTCAGATAGACAAAAAATATAAAATTTTTTAACGTGACGCAGAATTTTAGTAATCAGTTTACATGTGACAAATGAAAAAGGTTGAATATCGCTGGTTTAGAAGGAAATATATTAAAGCTAAAATCAACCATTTTTTTTATCATACGTCCATCGTTGATCTTTCAAGCATGCAATGCCTTGCAGCCCAGTATAACTGAGAAATCACTTCAAAAACAGATAGAGCTTTACACTCGGCATCACCAAGATTAGGGCAAACCAAAAGATGATCGTTGTTCATATTTACACGTCCACGAAGTGAACAAGTCGAAATGTGAAGACTTCATTGCGATTCAAATGGGACTGAAGGTAATCAAGTCCAAACAAAGTTTGGAAGCAGACAGTACCAGTCGCTCTTGGGAAGTTAAACAAATCTGCTTATAAAACTCTGAATGTATCAGGGTACTAGGAACAGTGTGTAGTGAAAAAACACTAATACAAAATTAACTCCATTTCATATTCACAGTAGCATGTTTCAAGGATATAATTTCTGATATTCAAAACCTTTGAAGTTGTTGAGGCTACTTTCCTCCATTCATGTTGATAATGTTGCATAATCAGGTCTCATTTTTAAAATACACAAAAAGATCTGAACACCTACACAAGTATTGATCAAACTTAAACTTGTGAAATAAAAATAATTTGATTTGGAAGTATTGTTCAAACTAACATAAGCAAAATACATGCAAATGAGAGCTATAAAAATCATCGAGATATAAAAGCAGGTTTTCGTAGACAGACATTCAAATTAAAAATAACTGCTTTGAATGCTACAATTTTAAAAAGCAAAAGAATAAACATTCTAGAATTTTGAAGTTTTTCTAAAATTAGTGCTATTTTATCGTATTATTGCTGCCAAAGTATGTGTATCCATTGTTCTAAAAACTATAATCTAATAGAAAATACTAGTAATATATGAATTACAAAATCCATCCATTTCATCATCTCAGTTTGAGCTTTGTTAATGCTTCCATTCATCTCCATAAGTAAATGCAAATGCACGTGGAATAATAACTATTATTTTACTCGATTTAAACACGATAGTTCCTTAAAACAATTTTCAAAATTTGTATTGGTTTCCCTAATGACTCATTCATTCCTGCTGAATTTCTAAAATTGCGCTATAGAAGAGAGAATGGAAAGGCGTGTGTTCGATGGAGGGAAACTTTTCAAGAGAGCGAAACTTTGCTAAACACTACTAGCGCCATCTAGCGTTAAAATTATAAACTAGAAAAGGAAAACTCGATCGAAACTTTTCGATTTCGGGGTTCCTGGTTAATATTAACTTCATATACACTATATTGTTCGAAGAAAACTTAAAAATTATATTTTACACAAGTAACTAATTTTATCTTGCATCTTAGCTTTTCAATTTAGTTAGTGTTTTTGAACTATCGAAGTTAACTTAGAATGAATTTGTATTCGTAAGTTTGTCTTGCCTTTTGCGTGTAATTTTCCAATTCTTGAATTGTACTATCGAGTTGAACGAACGTCTAGCCTCAAAGGGCACTTTGTGATACTCGAGATTTTAAAAAGATTTCCCAATTAAAAAAATATCTTATTTGAAAATAATACTTTATCATTTGGTCAACCAAACCTGATAGATATAAACAAATGAAAAATTCAGATCTTCCTTTGAATGAAACCACTTTGAAACCTACCCGCGTTTTATATCACTTCATTTACATAAGACCGCAAATATACGGAATTTAAAAAATCAGCTTATATAAAAACTATATGTATGATCAGGATACAATAATAAATTCTATACATTACATAGGATAATTTATTCAACTTCTGTTTTCAAGGAACTTAGCTTTTAACAAGCAAAAGTTTCTCTAAATATTGAAAATTGATAACTTTCTAATGAACTTAGTGATCTTTATGGTATTTTAATGAAAACTCGAATATTGAAACTTCAAAAACTTACGTAAAATCGTGCATGTGCGTATCATAAAAAGTGTTTCTATTATTTTTGGATTTAAATAATCTCTAAATAAAAGGAGGTATTATATATTAAGATAGAAAAATAACGAAATAAAGAACGAATGGATAAATGATGCTTTTGCATCATCGAAAAACGTAAAAATATTATTTGTGCAGCAACTAAAAATTCGCATCCCGTTCGCAATCTTGCTCCGTTTCAAATTCAAAATATACTACTTTCAATGCTAACGGATTCAATTCACAAATCTTAAAAAATTGCCACGTTATTAATGGCAAGTTTAAGTGCTAGCTTTGAGCAAATTGCAATTTCAATATAGTATGCTTTTATGTGAGACACCATGCTTCGTATTCTACATCTTTACTCTAAATCATTTGTTTTTTAATACATAAGAAGTTAGTTGAGCATTAAATAAAAGTTAGGCACAAAAGTTCTGGTTGTAAACGTCTCCATATTAGCGACCAGTCAACCTCACAAAAAAGATTTTAAAAAGATGATTGTATGATGAGGCAGATATTCCTTTGCCTGATCGCAATATCTTGACCTGAAATCGTTTTTAGGCTGAAGTGGAACAGTATTAAAGCACGTTTCAATTTGGCTAATCGCTGTCCGGTACCTCTATAATTTCCTTTAAAGCTACTATTTGTGCTAGCCTCACCAGTGGCTGAGCTGCTAAAGGCATCACTCTAGACTGAAGCACTTAGTTACGAGTTCGAATATCGTATGTGTGTCGAAGTCCGGTTGATTTCTTCAAGACGATACGTAAATGCGAGTCAGCTTCTCTCAAGCCCTCCAGGAAGATATGTCTCCCCACAGTTCATGGTGGGTGCAATGTGGCAGTACCTCCCTAGGTGCCCGACGGGAGCTCGGCACCGAGACTGCTAACGGAATGCTTGAAGGCTTATACGTTCATAAGCTGACATTGAGAAAGACACAATGTGATAGGAGGGAATTCAGTTATGGGTTAATCTTTTAATTCAATTCATGAGTGGTATCGGACAAATGATTACCTTAAAATAACTTTCGCCGATCGAAAGAGAAAAGTAAGCCATCTGATTAGGATGAAAAAATATCGCACAGGTGCCAAGTATTGGAGCGAAAGCTAGAACACAATTCGATGTTCCATTCTAAGTTTCGATAGAGATAATACTATAGTGTAGGTCACCACTTCATCCCTGTTGAGAGAAGCCACCAGCATCCATAACTTCTGGTGGGAGTGTCTTAATACGGCTAGGGGTCACAAGAAGGTAACAGTGAACGATTAGAGAAGAGACTGGCCGTCGTGAAGAGCAGATATCCAAATGAGTATGTCTTCCGCTACATTATTCCGATTCAATAAATCTATATCCGATGTTGATCCAACCGGCTTTCAACCTTGTTTTAGAGCAGTAGATCTGCATGCGACCCCGGATCGTGAACTTAATATCATTACCTGATTTTCGACGGTATGTTTCATGAAGGCCAATCTTCTCAGAGAAAAATATTCTTCGCTTCACAATCATACCGAACTCGTATCATCGAATTGCTATGGATGTATCGAACGTCGATACATTTGTGAACAATTACTTTCAAGGATGAAATCTATGAAAAGTAAAATTAGATAAACATTTTCTGACGAACACCTTGAGAATCACCACCATTAAGAATTGCAACCATTTCCATCGAACCAGACATTGATGCATTAGCTTCATAAAAAAAAGGTTAAATATTCCACTAGTTTCATGTTGCCCTCTTTTTTAATGATATAATAAAAAACATAAAAATAAATTAAATTGTGTAACTTATAAACATTAACTATTATATTTTATAAACGGCCCAAGACGATTCCTCTTCATTCAATGGGGCCCCGGCAAGCCAATGTTGGTCACCTTGTTTTAGATATCTCATTCTCTTGTTGAAGAATGATTAAGGCCTATGAACCTTAGAATTATTAAGGCATAGGCAATCGAATCATATGTTCAAACTTTGATGTAATTACAACTGTAAATAGCACTGCCACTTATTAACGAGTAGTTAATTATATATTTTGGCTAGTTTTATTGTTTTACCTAAAGCCACTTGCCACGCTACTACGTCACAGTACATAAATGTCTCGTCTTTTGTTGCAGTATGCAGTGTTCCCATCCTCTACCTCTGCTTACCTCCAACGATATTTACTTTCGTTTCAATGCATGGAAGATAGCGAGCAGTAATTCCAATCGATGACTTGTTATAACTGCAACGCACCCGAATCCCGTTGGGGCGTCACACAGCCCATTGTACTTTAATATCTATGCAGCTGTTGATTATTGCGTTTGTCTCTTTTCAGTGGAAAAAAACCGAACCAGATGCACGCGAAATGAGAGAATAAAGAAACCTGTCGGCCTCTGGATCGCACAAAAGCTCCTTTGGTATCTAGGATTGCTCACCTGTTGCTTTGCACCAGAACGGAGGCACATCAAAATGGTTTTTGTTCCTCTGCGACAGTGTAGTTCGTTTACACAACTTTATTTGGAGTATGCAAGTGCTTTTATTGTGTGTTAATGCAAACACTGTTTCGTGGGGATGGAAATGCTATCTGACCCTAATGTGCTGTAGTAAAAGTCACGTAGTGAGAGGTTTCCATTTATAATTTTCTAATCAGACTTGGTTGAAATCAATGAACAATATTTTGATTTGCATGATTATGTTTAAATTCTCAATCTCTATAAAATGCATAACTACTGGAGCTTAAATAAGAATTTTGTTACAAACCTATATAGAAGAGATAGGAATAGAGATATCTGGGTGTTCCTTATCACGTTAAGATAAGGCATAAAATAATTCAAAATATCTCACGTATGCTTCTCTCGAAATAGTTATTTAAAGAAAAAAATGTTTTACTAAATTATACACACAAATGTTATTCGTGTGTATAATTTAGTTCATAATTATTCCATAAATATATTAATAAATATATTAAAATATATTTATGGAATAATCCATAAATATATTTTATTAACAGATTTCCTTAAAACAGGAATGATATTATAATGGATACTTAATGACAAGAATAGGTACTAAAATCATGTAAGACATTTTTCCAGGACAAAGAGATAATTGTCCAAAATGAAATCTATTCATTTCTTCAAAGACATTAAAAAGCATATCAAAGTTTACAAATAGATAATCTTAATGCAAATGATTCTACCTAAAGAATCTAATACAAATAATCATTCTGTTATCTACTGTTAGCAAGCCATCTCACCTGGGTTTATTTGATAATGAGAAAATTGATTTGCAGGCAAAGGATCTTTCAGTAGATCATCCCTGCAAATAGTGATCTCATCCCGCAGAAATTTACTCCTTACACAAATCGAAAAAGCACAAAACATGGTCTGTTGCCATATTCTCAGTATCTTGCACAGATCGACTATTCCAAAGGTTCTAGACTGCCCCAGATTGCTCTGGCAAGACTTAAAAGCAGGAATGCAAGATATACGACTTTTGTTAGAGGAGTTAAGAACTTTCCAAGCTGTTCATGCTCTGCAACCCCAGCAGTTTCTTTCTATACTTTAGATCAGCGTTTCTCAAACTGTGCTCCGCAAAACAATTCCCAGTGCTCCGCGAAAAGGTAGGACATGTTTAAAATTAAAAACATTTTTTTAAGATTTTTGATGTACGCTAAAAGATGAAATTAAAATCCTATCAGATAAAGCGAAACTTATTCTCCTGGCTTTCGCAACCACTTATTTATGCAAAACAGGATTCTCCGCATACGCCGCCTACTAAAACAAAATACAGATCACGTCTCAATGCAGAAATGCAGAGCAAGATATTCAGTTGCAACTATCCGAAATTCAGCCAGATATAATCTCATTGTGCAAATCAAAACAGCCTCATCTTTCTCCTTAAATTTCTGTTTCACAAAACCAAGTAAAAATTTGTAACAAATGTAATAATGCCAAATTAATAAAATAACAAATTGTGGATCTGCAATATTTGCCCTGAATTTATTTTCAAATGTTTTTTTCATGTGTGTGTTTTCCGTGCAATGGGAAATTAGTGCAGAAAAAAATTAAAAGATGAAATCTAATGTCCTGCAAGCTTAAATGACGAAACTACCTTGTATCGTCAATGCTATTTTGTCGTTCTATTTACGAAATACAGTATATAGCTGCGAGATAAAATTTAGTGGTCCGCGTTGAATTTCCAATTTCAAAGGTGCTCCGTGACTGAAAAAGTTTGAGAACCTCTGCTTTAGATTATATCGGTTTCTCTGTGGGACAGCTCTTGGATGAATGAGAAATGTTGGTCGTCGTGGGACTTGAAAAACATGGTCTTTTCAACTTGGTCTAGGTTATACCTTGATCAAGGTATAACCTAGCAACAACTGTTGACAGGAATTTGATACTTATTTACACAAGTAACAATCAACTTAAAAAGATAACTTAGAGATATTGCTTTTTTGACTCCAGCACGGTAGTTTATCCTTCTATCATGGCTTAAGTTATATTAAGGTATCACAAAACTGATAGAAAACACTGACTTCTATGGTTATAATTAGTTTCTTAATTAAAAGATAAAATAAAATAATAACGAATCCTGTTATGACCAAGCACAAGTAAGGGCAGCATATATTCACCTTGAGCTAAACTTTCAAAAATACTTTGGCACAAAAGAACCGTCAGACTACAAGATGGAGTGATCGTTAATGGGTAGAAATGTCAAGCCGAATTCGGACGACCGAATCGACCTAAGTATACAAATTGCATGATGGAATGAATCTCTAGTTGTTGGACCTGAATATAGGGAGAATTTCGACTATCCTTTTTGTGCGATGTGTCTTTGATAAATGGTAAAATCACAAAAAGTGCGTAAATAAGGGACATGAAGACAGGTTGAAAGCCAGCATGATTGGGAGTTCTTTCACAGGTTGATGTCATGAAAAGATGTCGGTCGTTTCTTTGTGATCAGTATCAAGGTCCAGGCTGAAGAGCGCTTTTAAAACCGAGTTGCCAAGGGCGTATACCGGGAGGTAGCCTTAGATTTGATGCACATTCAGCCTTTTGAACTGATTTTGCTCTGACGTATCAAAAACTAAAACTGTATGAAATGAGTGATCCAAGCTTAAGTGTCTCCGTTTTGATTTTGACTGTTTATCTCGTTTCTAAAGGAGCACGAATGATATTTTTGAATACCTATTTGTTAAAAATTGATTAGTTTAAATATGATGGTTTGTTTTTAGCCTCATATGTGTGTAAAACTGTACGCCTAATCCATATTAGATGAAATGAATCATATTTTTAATTTCTGTATATGAAAGCTTTAGCGATTAGCAACAAACTTAACATTTTTTCCCTTCTTGTATGGGAAATACAATGCAAGAATACACAGCATTAGTATTTGAATTACAATTATCAACATTTACCATCAAAAGCAATTTCAAGGTAGTTTATTATTTTATTTTCAACAAAAAGATTGAATTTTTTAGAGAATTATTTGATGCGTATGTTTTCAGAAAGGGAGATAAATTTCCGAATTTCTCTCAGCCTTATCATAACGTAGAGTTTTCTAGGTTATTGCAAAGTCTTTGAAAAGTAGTCTTTGATATCACATTTAGCTAAATTAATCCTCCTCGATCATATCGATATCTCGATCATCAAGATCTGACTAACTTTGATAATGACGAGTTGGACATATTACCGATTGTTCGATGATGACGAGATCAAGATCTAGTCAATTTTCTTCTAATGACATGTTACCTCGTCCGTTAATCTCTTGTTAATTTAGCACATGACGAGATACATCGACGATACAACCATCAGGAGAGGCAAATAGTTGTAAGATATTTATTTGTATATCAAAAGAAATATCTTCTAAAAATATTTTTTAGAAGATAGATCATTGCTATTTTTGTAACCGATTCTAGATAAAAAAAAGATTGAGATGATTTTGTTGAAAGCTGAGACACCAACAAGGTCAGTAACGCGTCTCAAAAATATTAAAATATTTTTAAAAGTTCAAAACTTTTGCATTAAATCTATCTTTCAATTTTTGCATACTCAAACAAATTGCTACAACCATTTTACAGCATTCAACCGAAAACACCAAGATTTTACATTGAATTAAAGAGTTATGGAATCACTATTTTGAAGTTCAGAGACGTATTTCCTGTGTTTTTGAAATATATTTACATATGTTGATGGTTACAAAGATAATAAATGCTGTGGAATTCTGCGTCCCTTGTTAACTTCAGAGAATTAACGCAAGAAAAACCCTTTATTTACTTGCAAGCAAAAACTAACTTACAGCCTTGTACCTACTTCGTAAAGGGCAAGCTTTTCTTCCCGTCAATTTATTCTAGTGCTTTTAAGCGTTGGGCTTTTTACGCTTTTGTCATGGAAATCATATTTACAATTTATTAAAATATTTTCAGGAATTTAACCCCTACTTACCATAACCATCCTTTTCCGTAAATTGATACGTAATTTCACCCAGATGTGAGAGTTGAATACTAATGTGTTCACATTTTTCAACTCTTGATCATTCTTTTGGAATCCTCCACAATTTTAGAGACGAGACAATGAGACTAATGTGGTTTTTATATTTAATTTTAATTTTGAATTAAAGCATGAGGGCGATTAGTATTGAGGCGATTCGTTGTCTTTTCACGCCTTTTAAGAAAACATGAGTAATGAAACTCAATTATAAGAACTCTAAAGGTTATTTAGGCTTTTCAAAAGATCACGGTCTTTCTTATAACACCATATTCCTTTCATCATATAATTTTGTTTTCCCCTTTGTTCAAATAATTGCAATTTTATATTTACAAAAATGAAGTGTATAATTTACAAATGGAATAAATTTTAATATCTCCTTATTGTAGTAAAGCTTGTACTATCATTCCTTGTTTGTGAAACCAAAATATCCTTTTTAGATTTATTATGATGTATTCTAATTAGAATCGAAGATGAATATGGTTGGTTGAGTTTTTATGGCGCAAGGGCTATATTTGATTAAGATGATCCAAACAACTTCAAGTAAATGGACATACATACGAGGACATAATGGACATATATAGGAATTTTTTTTTACTGATACAGAAGGAGAACAATATACCCAGGGAGGTGTGCGCCATCTGGAACTCTCAGGTTGTTAGTGCAGTGGGCAAATCGAGTGAGCCACTGGTAGATGAAGGTTATTCCGACATTCTTGCGAAATTCTGGATCAAAATATAGCTTTGAAAGAGTACAAAGAAGGAATCCTAAAAACATACTATTTACATACTTAACAGTTTTTACAACGTGAAAAGTTCTAATGTACACTAAATTTGATGTAAAGGAACGACCAAGACAGAAAATAAAATTTCTTTAACGAGTTTTTGTTTAAGCCGAGTTAAGGTGCCCCCATGGAAAATCTATCACAACTAATAATAAATTGCTTGTGTATCTGTGGCTATAATTTTCGAATTTCTCCAAAATATGTTCTCTTCTTGCGACAATGCATCGCTGTAGTGAGTTTGTCTGGATGGTCAAGTGTATAAGTGTTTGTTTAAAACATTTTTAGGCGACAAAGTTTTTAAACATCTTATACTCACTCTTGCAACTCTACATACCCTACTTCTCGAGTGTATTATTGCCTACCCCTCCCCGATTTCTTCAAAGCCCACAGGGAGACGGCAGGGCCAACTTTGCGAAACTATGATTTAAATCCTCAATTAGCAGAGCATGCATATCTTAGTCCAATATTCTATTCCGAGTTGTTTATGAAAAAAATCTGTCCACCTCCTAATAACATCTACATGAAAAACAAACTCAGTAAGTTTCAAAATGTTCTAACTCTTAGATAAACTGCTTGCCTCAAAATTTAATAACAAATGCCTTTTTAACAAAATTAAGCTATACTCAAGTGTGGTTCAAAGTAAATAGTCCTCGCCACGTATGTGTACAAATATCTTTTAAACCTTGTTGCATAAAAAACTGCACGTTATTCCAGTCAGCCTATGTGGGTATGGAAACAGGTACACTTTACTTCGAGTCAGACGTTTATTCCAAAGGCATCATTTACTTGTAAAACACAATTCAAAAATCTTTTGCAATATAGCAAGAAAATCTGACCGGCAATCAAGACATATTTTCTCCCGTTTCCTTAACTAAGTGATATATTAAAATCATTCCTTTGTCTTAACATAGCGGGTAAACCAAAGTGTTTCAACCTAAAACCTTCCTCATACACGGATTTTCTAATTGAAGACTGCACCGAGCACACAAAAGCACTTCTCTTCCCCTCACACCAGAGAAATATGCCCCATTACGGTGTGTTTCCAAAAAATAATAGCCACCAATAATGACAATAATGGATTATTTTCCAAGGCCGGTATTGTTAGATGCCTCTGGTACATCTATTGTTGCAAGGCAGCTGTTACAACAATGTGTCACAAGTCCATTGTCGAGATTAAGTTTCCTGGAAAGCTATCGGAATACAAAACAACTAAAAATCTCTGAATTGTCTGGTGGTAAGGACAAGGTTGGATGGCTGAAGATGAGAGTGAAAACAATATTTAGGCAATGAAATAGTGTCACGGACGCAAAAAGACTGCTCAGTTTCTTTGGATGGTGTGACAATACATGTGTGGGTGGCAGAAAATGGGAATTAGCGTCGCGCTTGCGTTCAAGCTGGCCACAATTACAGGTGGTCTGATATCAGATGCAATTTCGAAAGTAAGAAAGTGCGATTGAGTACAATGCTGAAGTATGCTCCGATGTAATGCAATAAAAACTTTCTTTGATGAAATGCAGATTTCAAAACTTTGTAGCTGGATATCAGAAAGTCGGAAAATTGAGATTGCTACATTTAACTGGTGTTAAAGTGAGTAGAGATGGGAGAATTAAACATATATTAAACTGTTATGATGATATAAGGTCAACACTTTTGTTAAGTTTAGGGGAAATGTGTTCTCCATTTAAGTACTTTGAATAAACTTTCGGACCTTTTTTTACAGATAATGATTTTGGTTAAATCCATTTTTTTCTTCTAAAATATAATAATTATTTTGTGAATTAAAACTTCTTTGTTTAAAGTTTCGTTATGACTAGATAAATCCGTAAGCATTGCATGTTATATCACTCACTTTCATCTTCTGTTGAAGTTTAGATCAGAATTCTATCATTTTGCTATCTATCCAAATCAAAGATTCCAATTTAATTCGAAATATCATATGCACAATAAAATATTTAGTAAAGATGCATTATAAGGAACGTCCAACTCTCTTCGCAAGCGATTTGGCGCCAATTTTGGTCTATCGCCTTCTTTCTTGTTTTATACCTTTAGGTGTTTTAACTCTTTAGAATTGGCGTTAATTATAACTTGGTCACCAAACATTCTATAAAATGCATCGATACCAAATGTCTCTGTGGACTAAAATCAAAGACATTTCTGGACAGATGAATTTCTAAGAACTGCGTAAAATAATATAGATTCTGTTTAAAATTACGATATTCATCATTTCAGTTAGTGTCACACACTTCTCCAATTATTTCTTTATTTCGTCAATATCACAAGTATTAAGTACTTCCCTCCATTTACTCCATCTTTGCAAAATAAATTTGAAACTTCATCATGCAACCGATTACATAAGTTGTCTGTTATATAGATCTTTAGCTTACGCCGCTTTACTTAATCATATAATGCATCTAACTGCGCTGCAAATTATTTCTAGATAGAATCACTCAAACTCCGCGAACAAACACCCTTGAGCAACTTCTGGTGCTGTGAGTTGATTGATGGACTGCGAGAATGGAAGAGAGGATGCCACGAATCTCAAGCACGCGCCAGTAGATGGACAGTGATGGACTTATCCATCAGAAATTCCAGATAACGACGGGAATGGAATTTCTTTCTATATTGCTGATCGATACATTACAGCGTGATTATGTTGTAGAATAAAGGCTCCCCTACATGTGAATCTTGTGAAAAATCAGCAGCATCTAAAGTATTTGATTACTATTTACCCATTGAACATCTTCCCAACATAGAGGGAACGCTACTACCTTATTACCGAGGGTGAGTTCAAAAAATGTGAAAAGCATTTTGAAATATAATGTGCTATATTTCTGCGTTAAAGAACTAGATTTTTCATTGAATTTCTAACAGAGCTGTAGAGCAACTGTGCAAAAAAGAAAAATGTAGCAAATGTGCAATCTAAACGAGTACTTGGAAGACGTATTTGTATTTCATGACGGATCCGTCATTTAACCCAATACTGGGGATTCTCCCCCAGTGCCTGGAACACTAAACATTATTAGTCATGGAACTACAAGGTGGATTCGTAAGCCGCTTCGACTTACCCTGGTGGACCAAAGGATAATGCACCAGGTTCTCATTACACCTCATACAGATATCATACATTGGCACAACCCGTTTATAGTGGGCCCGAAATTCACTTCAAATGGACAAACATCCATGCCTTACCACAGATTTGAACTAGGAATCTTTCGATCCAAAAGTCAGCACTGAACTCTTAAACCAATTGGTTGGTACTGTGGATAGTATTTGGTATTTTTATGGCGTAAGGTCCAAGATAAGACAACCTGCGCCCCCCAGTATTGAGGGCCGTCATCCAATTCCACATTTTTTGTTTCAAATCATTGCGATTTGAAATTTAAGTTTCATTACCGGCCCATGATAATTAATCAGAGAGGGTGTTTTTAATTGTTGCTAAAGTTTAAAAAAATTACGTAAAAATGCACAGTAAAAGGAAAACGCAATAAACTTTCAAAATACATAAAACTCATTGTGATAGAGGTAAATATCACCAGATTTTCTGTTTTTACAAAGTATCTATTCTGTATTTGTATTTTATTAAATTTAATGTCTTAAGAATTATCCTTTTTCATTGTATTGTGAAAATGAAATTATAATTTGCTAATGTAGTAATAAGTCTGAAAATTTACTCATATTTTTACGTCCTTTTCTTTAATACTGCATGTTCAGGATTTAAACGCGTGTACATTTATACTGAGAATAGTACGCATAACTGGTAGTCGTACTAGTGTTAGAAATTTGAACTAGTCTCTTATTTAACAATTCTTTAAAATATTTATCCTTCGATATTCTCTTGAAATATGTAGATCCGTTATCAAGAATAAATTATCGATTGAAATAATATTTAATGATTCTTAACTTATCCGTCAGGAAATCAATTTTGAGTGAGAAGATCATATGACATTGAAATAAAAACCATTGACCTAAGCACAATTTTCAAGCCTCAAACTCCTAATACTTCCTGAAATTCAATTTTAAATCATGACCTATGAGGTGAGTTTAACTTAGCTAATGAAAAATTTCTAATGCAATCTAAGTACTTTAATTTATTGATAATAGTTTAAACACATTCAACTAAATTATTTGCATGCCTACACGTTTGAAAACTAATCTTGCGTATTCCAATCTCTCAACTTCCTCCTATAAGTTGTTTGACCTCACTGCATAAGTTGAGGCAGAGGCTTCCCAAATTGGGAAACGATACCGATCAGATATCCACACAGAAACATCTAGTTCAAGAATTTAATTTATGATGTGGTACAATAATTATTCTATTAGGGCTGGTAATGGAACGCTGTAGACATGTTAAGATTTTGTCCCGCCTTCGACAATTTATCTTCCACTGGTACGCTACCGAATCTTAACAAGGAAGCTTCAGATAAAAGATGAAGCAAGATTGATATGCAAGACGTGTGCTCAATTTTTGTATCTACATAAGGCGTAATCAGTCATTTTACAGAATGTTTCGATAACAGATTCTTAGGTTGAAAAAAAGAACTCACGATAGGTTTGAACAAGCCAGAACTCAGGTGCAACAAGAGTAAATAAGTTTAACTGTTTTATTCTTGACAAAAATTTCTTTCTTCGATCATTGAAAGAATGATATTTAATTCTTCATCCTATATAACATTGGTAAAATGTATTATTGTCCTCTTAAACCTTACTCCTTAAATAGTAATGTTATTAAGTAAATAAAATTTGGATATAAAAGTTCATTTAGCCTTTCAGAATTTTAACAACACAGTTTGCATTTACCGACGGGGTGCTTTGTTTGGTTTTATAGCGCACGGGCCATATTTGGTCACTCTGTGCCAAGTAAATGAATGAACGTACACAAAGGAAAGTTTTACTGACGCAAAAGAGAGAAATACACCCAGGAAGGACTAGAACCTCCGCCGCCTACAGGTCGTAGGTTGCTAATGCAGTGGACGAACCTACTGAGCCACGGCCATCCCTATTTATCGACCAGGGTAGTCAATAAATATTTAGTTCCGACATTGGAACCATGTTTATCACGATCGTTGTATTACTCTCTCTCTCTCTCTCTCTTGTTTCTTTTAACTCTTTTAGAAAAGACTCGTATTAGAGTAACATAATTATTAGTTTCTTCCAATTATTTCTTAGTATTGGATTCAACCTTTAATCTATCTGATGGTGTCTTGCTGAATGAAAAAAATGTGTTTTAAAAAGGTTATATAACCCGCGTTTAAATTTTAACTGCTTTTAAGATGTTTATATTTGATGCAAAAAGAATCTACGCACATTAATGATTCAAATTCATCGGTTAAAAATTTACTAACCTAAAAAAATGTAAGCTAAAGTATCAATCTATAAACAATAAAGTATGAAACTAAACTGAAGGAGGGGAGAAGATACTGAATGAAAATGTATTTTATAACAAGGTTTGCAAGTCGCAAACCCCTCAAAAAAGTGTAGACGATCACAAATAAAAAATACTGTCTGCAAAGACAGTTGAAAAACCTCTCCAATTTACTTTAACCGAACGTGTCTGAGCAGTTAAATATCTTCACGGAAGGAAGTGATAACCTAATCAGAGACTTGCTCAACACTAAAGATAAATATTCAATTCTATGTTAAAAAATTTGCAAACTTGAAAAAAAATAAAACTTCAGATTAATCTGTCAACAATAAAATGTGAAGCTAAACTGATAGAACGAATTGGATATCGAATTATACTATCATAATGGTATGAAAGATTCAAATCCCTCAAAAAGAGTAGACTAATTAAAAACACTGCCTGCAGACAGTTGAAAAACCTCTCCGATTTACTTTAACCAAACGTGTCTGAGTAGTTAAATGTCTTCACGGAAGGAAGTGATAACCTAACCATACTTACTCAACGCAAAAAGGAGCGATAGCCACGATTTATTATACCGTTTTTTTCCCACCAAATGGCCAAGGAGGAACATAAGAGTCTTTATACGCATCAACGACTCATTGACGAATTCGAGAAAAACGGCAGCAAAATGTGGTCAACTTTGGATACGCAAGAATGAATGCCTTGGGGTCCCGATATTTATACGAGATACGAAAAAAATAGACTTACCGTTAACTTCCTTCTGTATTGGTCGAGTCGATGAACTTTGAGAGTGTTCCTACCGAATGCTAACCCCCTTCACCTCTGGGGGTTGGAATGTTTTCAGCTTGGTTGTAAAGTATTAGAAGAGTCTATTTTTTATTGCCCGTTCAGGTGCGAGTGGTAAGCGGTGTTTTTTTCTTCTCGTGAAGGAGGGGATTGTTTTGATCCTGTGTTTATATTTTGCGAGATTTTGTAATGAATAATAAAAAAGACATAAAAAGGAATTGAAGAATTTTTGACCTAAGGTTCAGACATCGCTTTAACCCGTCTACAGATCTATTATAGGCAAACCAATACATTCAGCTTAAACGATACAAGTTTTTTCTTCACCATATGAAATCTACAGTTAATCTTTTTCTATTTTACAGGTAATTTGTAAATCAGATTTATACCTCGAATATATTCAATCCATATAATCCTTCCAAGGAATCTGAGACACAGTGATCAATCAAGTATGTTTTTTCGATCTTTTTCAACATTAAAATATTAGTTTGAAAACTATTCCAATAATTCGTGCACTCCTATGTGCCCTATCTTATCAATAATCAATAACACATTATTAAAATTGTTAGACATTGAAAAAATTGTTTCTGATATCGTCGGCAAAGAGCAGAAACTCATTAACTGACATTTTGGAAGACATTAAATGCTTATTTTCATGATGAGAAATTTATTGCTATAACCTAATCTGTTTAAAATATATATAATACTATCAAAATGTTTATAGTTTTCATTTTTTGACAGGATAACTAAGAGTCTTTAAATAGTTGTACAGTAAAATTTATGTTTCGTCAGTTAATAAGTTTCTACTCTTAGCAGATGATATGCACTTTCAGTCTAATTTTTCCTCATATTGCAAAACGTGGCCTTAGAGCAACAAATCAAACGAACGTAGTATGTACTTCGCATAAATGTACTGTTACCAAAGTGAATTTTGTAGGGTTTACTTTCGCCACTAGTTCTCAACTAGACTTAAGTATTTTTATGCCGAAATTTGTTAATTTTCAAAAAAGAGAAATTTAAAATCGCACTTCTCTGAAACAAACACCGTTAAACTATTTCTAAAAGTGCAGATGATACGTCACGTTCAGCCTCACGTTTTTATTACTAAACACACAAATAATAACGTTAAGAAATTAATACTGCGAAACCAATGCATCCCACAAGATACCGAAGCTGTTCTATTTGATTGCTTACAAACAAAGCTAAGTAAGATCACCAATCAGAACATGTGTTACTTTATTACAACAATTTCCAAGTAAAATAATCCACTGCGGCCTTCAGCACTTGAATAGAAGAAATGGAGCTTCACCACGTGCGAGTACGTTGAAGACTTATCAATAAAGTCTAATTTAATATTGTTGGCAACGGGCATAAAACACCATCGCATTATTTTTGTAACTTTCTTTTACGAGTGGCAACGCCGTGTTTAAGTGCTTTCATTTTATTTCATAAGACGATTAATGAAATCCTCTTCGTACGCAGACATAATTTATGATTTATAAGAAACTGTAGAGCAATTAAGTATTAGAGGATTGTTCAGAGTAGACATAAACAAATTACAGGAGAAGAAAAGCCACTTTCAGTTAAGAACTAATTTGAATAACACCATTTTGGCCATGTTTGACATTAATTTTTAATAAAAGCGACATGCTAAAATTACATTCGAGTAGAATGTCAAGTCTTAAGCCACAAGTTACGGATACACTAACGCCCTCTGTATTTAGCTTAACAGAAAAACAGTTTCATGAATAGGCAGTCAGACCGATTGAATAATTGTTAATTTGGTTTGCAAAAATTTGGTTTTGAGAGCAAGATCCAAAAAGAAGATAAGCTACTGAATAGTTGTAAAACCTTACGTTGTTTGATTGGGTTGGATTTTATGGGGTAAGGGTCCATATTTAGCCAAGATGCGCCAAAAAGCGACAAGTTAACCCTCATGGTGGTTGTCTCGACGAGGTATCTCGTAATTAGCAACGCTTACCAGATCTTGGTCTCGTCATCATAAAAAAATAGACAATATCTAATCGATGGATATCTCGTCGAAAACCCTTGGAGGATTAGTGGACATGCATATGTGTATGAATGTGAGGATCGACTTTCCAATGAAATAGACGGAACATGTACGTGCAGCTTCATGCTGTTTCTCACGATCGTTCAGATTGAAGATTTGACAAATTATTGATTGGTTAATGGGATTATCGAGTGTGGTCACCACTTGGTCTGTTCTTCGGTAGTCATTCGGTCCAAATCAATTCCCAAGCTCACGTGACCCACACTTTCGAGATATTACGTCAGAAACTCCGCCCACATGCTCCTACTATTTCATTAGAAGGTTGATGTATATAAGTATATTTCTTCACCAAACTTCTATTATAAATTTTTAAGACAAAATTAGATGTTACAAGCAAAAAAACCCAAATTAAATATGCGATTAAAAGATTTTTGATACGCTAATTAAAAAGCCTTATGATTTTAAAGGAAAAATCACTCGAACACAAAGTACTGAAACCAAAATTTTGATTTTTTTTTTGTGTTGCAAATTTTTAAATCGTAAGCTAGGGAAATAGGTGATTTTTCAAAACTATTAGTTATTCTGCAAACAATTGTAGGCATCGGTATAATTGGTCCTCATCTAGCAAAAACATTATCGTGGAGCGACAAGCAAAAGAAAAACTTGCAGAACGTTATTCAGAGTGCCATCTTAAAAAATAAGCTTCATAGTAATTCTTGAGTTCAAAAAGTGTTTATATTTTAACCTCTAAAATATATGAACCCGTCACATCGTAAAATATGAGAAAGGTCACAAACTCGCAGTTTTAAATAGCCATATAAAATAACGAACACTTTGATAGAGAGTCGTATCTTTGTTTTGTAAAAGATGGTTATGTTTAAACGATGTGTGTTTGCATGTGACTGTTTAAAAACACTTATGTTATTTCTTTTACAATATTAACAATTACTACTTATTTGATAAGCTGCGCCAAACACAGGACAGATAACGGGAAGCAAATGGTCACACACAAGGAAACTTATTCTGACACAGAGGAGAGAAATACATCCAAAGAGGAAGCTAACCTGCGCCATCTCCAACTAGCAGGTTGCAAGCGTAGTGGGCAAACCCACTGAGTCATGAATCTAAGGATGGATCCACGGACGTCCATCAAGAATTAGCCCAGTTTGCTAATGACGAGATATTCAGCATCACAATACTGACAGTTTTTTTTTACAAGATCAAGAGATCTGGTCAGTTTTCTTCTAGGAACAGGTATTTCCTCCATCAAGATCTGGTCAGTTTTCTTCTAGGAACAGATATTTCCTCCATCAAGATCTGGTCAGTTCTCTTCTAGGAACAGATATTTCCTCCATCAAGATCTGGTCAATTTTGCTAATGCCGAGATTCCTCGTTGAGGAAACCACCAGAAAGGTTATTCTTAATATAATGTTTAATTATGCTTACCAAAGGTACCAATTGGATTAAATATCGTACGGTGGCAATAAAAAATTAATTCAAGCACAAATATATTTGAAAAAAAAAAAAGATTTTCTTCATCTTGAATGCTCGCTTTCATTTAGAAATCATAACTTTCTTGATTATTTTTGGTAACGTTATTATTATGAGCATCGATACACCTCTCCCTACAAACTTCTGCAATTATGACACGAAAAATGGAATATAAAGATTTACTTTAGCAGTAATTGAGGCGTAAAACATTTGGGAATATTCCAATGGCGCAAATAAGAGCAAACTTAAAGCATATATCCTGTTAGCAAGATTGATTAAATGAGATTTTGATTTTATAAAACTAGTCATTGGATCAGCTGTCCGATTTACTCTAAATTCACTAAACTGTATGGTTCATTCTAAAACCTAAAGACCCCTGTGAACGCGTGTAAACGATCCTTGAATTTCATTTTTACTTAGAGCGTGCAACTGCTACTAGCGTATTTGAAAACGTTATATTTTCTTTATATTATATTTATTAACACGTGCAAACTATAATATTAGTAAATGTAAGTTTGACTATTCACGTACACACTAACAATGATATCGAATGTAATAAAAAATTAATTTGGAATTTGGAAGAATTGGAGACTGAGTGAAAAAGAATTGATCGGTGTTCTTTGTAATTTTATATCTTGCGATCGGATTTATTCTCAATACGCAACGGATTAGCAACCTGAGGGTTGCGAGTTCGATACTCGGCCCATCCAAAGACACAGGGGCTGGTGCACGTTAAATTTGTCCTCGAATGTCCTCACGTTCGCGTGGTGTGGAAGTTTGGAGAGTGGGGTTCCAGCTCAGGTGCGACCTCGTCATCTGACCGTGGTTTAAAATTACGTGGTGTTGTCCTCGAATCTTTCCCCTCGATTTTGATCCCGGAAAGCCATCAATAGCCCGTTGTGTTGCTCCAGTGAGACGCTAAATAACTACCTATCTCAATACTTTAAATTGTCTTTCGTTGGAACTTACGCCAGTGTCTCTAGCAACAAGCACTCTTTTCTCGCTGGCATACATGGAATCGAAAACAAGAAAAAATGCTCAATGAAATATTTTATGGGATTTTTGAAAGAAGAACCGAGCCGAGAAAACATGAAATTTATTTGAGCGATTCGAACAATAAAGTAAGATTACAAGCACCGACATTATTAGGCACTTTATATGTTAAGTGGAGTCTTCGGCTCCACTGGAGTATGAAAGCGGTTTCGTTCACATTGTATTTCAGACGTACGAGGGCTCTGAGCTGAGTTTGTTTCTTCTTTAGTTGCTGGACAATTACACAAGTGTAGCGTATTTGTTTGAAATACATGGAGATGCTTCGTAATCCAATAATATACAATGAAAACAGGAATAAATGATTGTCGGTTCGATTCAAACAATCTGCTTTGAAAAAGGGGTTCTTTTATGTCTTTTGTCTTAAAAAAGGTTCTCAAAGCATTGAATTTTCAGTAGCTTTTAAAAATGGATTAGTTTTTCGATATTTTAAACTGTTTTAAGATCAACTTTGTCCGACATTTTTTGCTATTTATCCACGGCGTTATGGATTCAGACGTTCAAGGTGACAATCCTCCATCCAATAAGTCCCTAAAAGGACAGTCTGGAGAAAATATTTGGGTTTCTTAAAATTGTAATTTAATTTGGAATCTTGTTAATCTCAGCCATTTGGATCTATAGATGCAGAAACAAAACGTTTAATATATAATAGATAACGATACATATTATATTTTCGATTGTTATAAATAAATTGTGATGTATAGGTTTTAATTAAAATGAAGGAAGCTAATCTAACGTTTATTGAAAACATCATTTCTAGAGCTGGATGAACCTTTCTTGAAAGATGAAGGAATAATGGTAATTCACACAAGCAATTTTTGAAGAGTATTCAGTGCAAGTGTACAAGTTCAGAACAATGCAGAAATTCACAGAAGTTATTATTACGAAGTAATCAGATGAATGATCAAGGGGGCTCTGATTAAACTGTTAACACACATAATTGACTCTTTTTTTTTATACTTTTTACATAAATAATTTATATCAACATGATTAAAATTGCACATTTCCGTGCTTATTTGGAAATAAAGATAATTGACTCTTTTTATGCTTTTTACATAAATAATTTCTATCCAAAATGATTAAACTTATACATTTCTGTTCTTATTAGGAATTAAAGCTATCTTAAAAATTCCCCTCTAGTCATATTTAATATTAACCTAGCAGACCCGCAAATTGCATTTGCTCTTAACTTTCTTGGTTGCTTATTTCTATTGACGGCAGTGTCGTTACTAAAATTTAATTTCTTATTTAAATCCTTTTTAATAAATATAGCATCCATATACACATAAAAGGATTTCATATCTCTAATTGAAATAAAATCATCCAAAAATATATAACATTTCGTGTACATTTACTAGTGTTAATTCTTATTTCAAATAAAACGCATTGCAAAAAGTATACCTCAGTCATATTATCACAATGATATTCTAAACACCTACTTCAATTTCATCGCATTCCCTTGTTCAAAAGCGATTCGACACTTTTTTGTGCTGATTCATTAAAGATGAAATATAATAGTAATTACTCTTTCTGCACCCAAAGTGGCTTTTTAAAAATATTTGTGAAACAATTTATTTATGGTGCTTTGTAATAATAAATACTCAACGTTATCAGAGAATCGGTAGATCACAGAATTTTATACTGGAATTACAAAAATTATTTATAAACACACTCGGCAAAAGTTCAAAAATAAACCTTTTAAATCAAATGAATCTTACACAATTTAAGCCGCTTCACCAGTGGTCACGGCACATAGGTTGAAAATCGCTTGTCTGCAGTCATTCTTTGATACACGAGGGCTAATTAGACCCGTGACAAGTTAACAAGTTTAAAAATTAATGATTACACAGCAAATATATTGACAAATTGATTTTTACTGACTTTTAAATCATACAAAATTTTCATTTTGAAATTAATTTGATGAAATTCCCTCCAAAACGATGCCTCAATGGAACAACCCCGATTGGTGCACCGATAACACGATACATTCAGCGAAAGAACAGTGGTTCTGTACTCGACGATTAATTGAATAATTGTACCTTTCGCAATTAGAGCTTCAAGAAGCGAACAGGAAACGGTATCATTGTGATTATGATATAAGGGTACTGCTTAAGACCTTTCGAAGGCCGCTGTCTTCAGCAGAAGTGAATCGTCTTCCCAAAGGATGGAGGCATTGATCATTTGCTGTTAGCCCTTTCGCTTTAGTATCTGAAGCAAATTTTACTGCCGCAGTTGTCATAAGCTGAAGATTATTGCTTCCGGTTGCATCACGACTACTGCAGGATTGCTAAGGGGTTGCAAGAGAGTGAAATCGCTTCTGTAAATGTTCTTATTTATGGCAGAAGAAAACATTCTTCGAGAAAGCGCAGAATCTGAATTGATTGTTTCGATCCTTTTCAAGATGGTGTCGGATGATGAGTAAAATGACAAGTTATAATCTCCACTTTGGATATGTTTTGGAAAACTTTTCTGTAAGCTCATTATGGAATCTTAAATATTTCACTTCTAACTGTTTCAGACGGTGACTAACGAAACATCGACATATTTTTTCATGCATTTATTCGATTTTTTAAATGACCCATTACAAACGTAATTTACATAAAGGAGTAAATATTCTTCTGTAATTTTTATTCCGAAGTAAGAATAATAAACATTTATATCAATCCAAGCATAGCATCTGCACTGATTGGTATCTCACTTGAATCTATTAATGGCATGAAAAGAGCATACGTCATATCTCTCAAATAAGTTAGTTTGGGATTTAGTTAAAAGAGCAATGAAATTCGATCATTTATGTCTGTTATCACTTTTCGGGTAGTAAGACTTTTTTTCATAATTTATGATTTTTAGTTGTCAAACAATTTTTCATAATGTGACTATAATAATTTCAAGGCCACATACTGGTATTAAAATAACTGAACACAATTAGATTCGTAATTATAAATAATATGATAAATGACAAACCCTGCAACAAGCCAAAATAGTGCGATAAGAAAAACAGGAAAACGTTTAAATCCATACACACAGACAAATTATCACAATCCATATTTTAATATCCAAACCATTTATAATGGACTCAAGTACGGTTTTGTTTTGTATTTCCTATTTCCTAATGAAAAAAAATTATCGAAATTAGAAAATTACATCTAGATTATTTTTAGTCGCTTTTAATTCATGTGCACATGACAAAATGTGCACAATTCACATGCTTTTACAATTATGCTCCTGCATATTCACCTAAGTGGATCACATTCACTTGCTCAAAGACTAGTCTTGAAATACAACGAATTTTGAATTCACTCAAATTTCCTGTTTTAGGCCTATTTCTACCTTTTTCTTTTTTAATTCATCGTTGCCCTTTCACCAGATTGCTGAAGAGCTTCATACGAATAGTGAGTCCTGCGTTTTCAATATTTTGTTGTTCTATAGCGCACATACTAAGCCACCTTTGAATGAAGTGGCAAAACATACAATGAATCTTTGCGGTTTATCTTATTTATAAAAGTTTGCTGCCACGTGCCAATATACAAATAATGCTAATCGATTTCTGTGCCACGTGCGTTTGTGAAATAGATAAATATATTGTCTGACAAAAATGTCTATATTTTCGTCGTTTCTTCCCCTTGCAGAGATGTAATGAAATACATATTAGGAACTGTTACGCACACGATTTGCGAACATAATTTGTTTTAAATGAGATAATCTACGGTTATTTAAAGAGAGTAGTAGCAAAGGGTAAAGGTATCCAATTTTGGTGTTTATATGTTTCGAGCTGAACTTTTCCTACGTGATTTCCAAGATCAGAATAAATTAGAGAAATATATTTCTGCGGTTATTATCAACTTCACAAACTGGTTAATCACAAATATCAAAAGTCTTTCGAGGCATGCATTCTCACATAGTTTTCACACATAAAATATGAGGGTGGATTACAAAATGATATATACGTGATAGAGAAAGGTAGACACATTTAGTGCAAGAATATCGCGACTTCATGAACTTAAAATAATATATTTTTAATCGATCTAATTATATAAACCGTTATTAGGGCCAGTATGCTTGTGTTATTAACATAAATACTCTGCAACAGGGAACGTTATACTGTTAAAGCATTTTTGGCATTAATCTCAAACCATTCAATCTCATATTCTAAAACGAAAAATGAAAGAGTAAAAATAAAATAGCAGCCACATAACAAGGTAAAAACGACAAACCGATTTCTGCTTGTGTGTGTGTTAACTTATTTATTCATTTTAAACCAATGCCGTATGATGCTTTCAGTTGCTTGCCAACGACTAAAAATTAGATCTTAACTTAGAATTAACTTTAGAATCGTCTTTTTTTAAGAAATATTTCCTCCCAGCACTTCTATTACCTTCTTCCCATAGAAGGTGAACGCACTGTCATTGAAGCAAATCAACCAAGTGAATTTGGAGCCAACGAAACCAAACGCCAGTAACGGTAACCTAATGGCGAAACGGGTGTGGAAGCTGCCTTCCATTAACTGTCCAACAGGTATTCAAGCATACAATGAAAGCTGCGTCGTGGACCACTCAGTTGACAAAGCATACCCTCTCAAAACTCCACTGACGCGTAACAAAACGGCATCAACACACAAAAAAAGCACCGTCGCTAAAGCAAAAAAATAAACAATCCCTAATGATCCTTATTCTCAACCAAAGAAACAGCAATGAGCGTTATGGCTCGACCAAAAAACTTAAAAGAGGAAAGAAATTCGAAAGTGGAAGTTCGAATTATCCATCTGCATACTTGGTAAATAGTTCATTCCCCCGATGGAATATTTGGGGAAACTAACGGTGAAAAACAAAAACAGCAAAAATCCCAAATGGTTTTTTTTCCACTGCTCTGTTTCAGGCCTTATGGAGGTTTCTACTGCGACCGATAAAACGACACGCGAATTGTCTTCAAGCTCTAATTCGCGTCGCGATGGTATTTATCCAGTTTCCATTTTTAGACCTTCATCACCGTTGCCATTTTGTGGTCAAAACAGGCGAAATCCGCTCTGTCTCTGCTGAAGATCGGTAATCGACCAATGGCAAATCAATGCGACGTTATGGTCTCTGTTTCAGTTATTTGATTATTGCTGCGTTCAGCGTTCGGAATAAATCGTATGCTTGCTTGGCTATTTAGCAACTGAGATCCACTTGAGGGATAACGCTGTTCAGTCACTTTTCCTTGTGTCTCAAAAAGTTCAGTCACCTTTCTGAAAATCTCACGCGTGTTTGTCGCCAAAGGTACGAATTCATTTGCTATTCGTAATTACCTCCACCTGAAACGCTTCTGAAAGTTCACTTCAGTTTAGGGAATAAATACAGCTTAATTGATTTTTCAATCTAGTCGTTGTTTAGTCTGAGAACAACTGTTATAATTTCAATTGGGCCACTAAACTTGAACAGTTTTTTGGATTTGATTGTCACTCTACATTCTACAATGAATTTTTTATTACTACTCTAGGGCTAATTAGACCTTACCCTAGTGCAGGCTTTTTACTTTTTGTTCCTAAATAGGAATAGGGGTAGCGGTGGCTCAGTGGGTTTGCACTCTGCGTTAGCAACCTGTGAGTTGTGGCCGGTTCGATTCCTATCATGTTTTCACCCTAGGTGTATTCCTCTCGTCTATTAATAAAGCTTTACTTTGTGTATGCATGCTCAATTACTTTACGCTGTTTGGTGCAACTCGGCCAAATATGACCCTTGAGTCATAAAACACAACCAACCTAAATATAAATAAGATAACTGATAAAAGTTGTTTCGGATTTTATGCATTAATGACCATATTTGGCCAAGCTTTGTCAAACAACATCGAGTAAATGGACATGCACACAAGGAAAGTTTTACAGACATAGGAGATGGAAATACACAGGGTAGTTTCAGGAATCAACTGGTAGATTACGGCTACAAGACACTACGAAACTTTAACATTGAATGATCAAGTGGGTAGGAAAACTACTGTTAAAGTATAAATAAGATTACCTTGTGAAAAAGATAGAAGGCTTTATGATTTTACCATCAAATGGTCAGGTCGAAGGATAGCCTATTTGTTGTTAAAAATATCTTTGTTGCTGGAAAAATGAACAAAATTGCTATTTAAAAAGATAGAAGGCACTGTAGTGTATAACATTGAATAGTCTAGTTAGAGGACAACTGTTCGGTGCAGCATTATATAAATGATGTCTATAAAAGAATTATTTTGTTGAAGTTTTTCACAATCTTTGGAATTTTCAGACTTCCTTAGCTATGAACTTTTTGTGTCATTAAAACAGAGTATCTAAAAGTTTGAACATGATAAACTATCCAATTAACCTTTGTTTAGTAAAACTGATCGTAGAATGGCAATACATATCAAACAAATGTGAAAAATTCAATTTTTACGCGAATGTAAACATACAAGCTATAATTGTAAAAGCAATAGTTGTTTCCCTAATCTTAAATCTTTTAAACAGGAATTCTCAGTCAAGCGGTTGCATTTTTGATATCAAATGGGAATCAGAATCAAGAATCCTTTGAAATAGCAGCACCAGTTTAGTGTTCTTGTATACGAAGCGTACTAGAGATACCTATGCATATGCTACATAAACCGTATATATACATGTACTTATTATGTAAATATGTTACATAAAATGTATATATATATAAGATACAGATATTTCATTTAAAGCATTCATACTTCAGGCTACAGAAATACTTTTCAGGGCAATATGAGATGTATTACTGATTCCCCAAAACATGTATGTCATTAAAAATGTAACACCAATTCTTGAAATTTTGTGTAAAGTTATAAAATTTGAGATAAAATCCTTCTAACTCACATGCAAAAAGAGCATATTTTAAGTATGCTTAAAATGTTTACTTGATTAATAAGAAATATTTTAAACGCCATTCTCGTGTAAGATTATCGAAAAATAAAAATAATGACCTGTTATTCTCATCGTTTACGATATTTTATAAAATAGCATGAATTCAAAAAGCTTATTTACGTATTAAATAATATTGGAAAAATGATTTCGTGTTTATTCATTAATAAACAAATTTTGAATGCAACTATACTAAAGTTTTCTTAGATTATTTTATGTTGAGGGCACGTTTTAATCTTTCATGTCCATTGTAGGTTTTACTATTCAATGATGAAAGCACATAAGCTATTCAGATATGCATTGGTTACTTTTCAACATATGATAATGACTACAATCGGAGCGGGGCACACGTACTTTAAAAATAAATAAGTGTACTTCATGAGTGTTAAAGTCATTTAGTACCTTCGTTAGCAATGATTCCTGAGGGAATCCTTTAATACCTTCTTTCATTGCGCCGCATCAGGGTATCTATTAAAGTGAATCATAAATCTGTTGCATGAAAAACTATAAAAATATCACTTGCGTTGTCATTGGTTTCATGAAGTTATTTTCGAGTCGCTTTCTTTTGAAAGAACTATTTCCGGTAGCAATCCTGAAACCAGTTGCTTGAAAAATTAACTTAACTGATTTGCAATGAAGTTTAAGAATTATTTAGTTGTTCCGAGTGGTTCAAATTCAGAAAATACTAAGCCAACTAAAACAAGCTGTCAACATTTATGTTAAATGCAACGAGCTGTAATATCAGTAGTTATAACTCGTAGAATATCAGTAAAGTGAAAACTAAACATGGTTTCCGTTTTGCTCAGTTCTATTTCACCTTTCATTAAAACTCTAAATATTGATTTGACGCTAACGAAGTAATTACGAATTTTAAATTAATACATTTTTTCATCCATTCAATACGCAACTTTCGTCATGAAATTCTTATCCAAGATACATAAAATAACGGATTACGAACCACTACGTAATACTAAAGGCACTTTTCCGAATGCAAACACTTGTGTGTGTGATGTTTAAGTACAAATAGATTATGCATTTATTTTCATATATATATATATATATATATACGCACAGACTACTCGAATATAGTATATCGCGCTTTAAAATGAGGACCATTTTTGCCCATGATCATAATAGTTCTTTTAGGCTGTCATTTTCTTATTTAATAACTAAAACATCATCAGCCTATTTATACAATAAATGAGAGATTTATATCAATATCTCTATGGTTTTATAATTATGTAGACACACACAGACAAATCGCTACTCAGATCAAGGGCCTTTACTATCAAATATTCAAGCATATAAAAACAATTAAATTTAGTAGACGTACTGTTCATCAAGCGTGTAAAAATAAAACTGTATTACACAATTTTAAAACATTATTTCAGGCAAACAGGGAAATACCGTGCATTTACTGTTTGAATCAGAGACCCGCAAATGCTTGATCACCTCTGAAACCTACACAGCTCACAATTCTCCAAGCCGTTGAAGCGTCTTAATGAGCTCTCCTGGGGCATTGAGACCAACTCATTTGTAAGTGCTGCTTGGAGCTTCTGGGGAGGTGCAAGAAGGTGGCTGACGTTTTGCAATGCATCTCATTAATAACGCTTTCCTGTTTCTCTTCCAATGCGAGAGCTTTGGGAATGAGCATTCAAACTACATTCTAATTCATCCGAAAAAAGAGCGTATTCTCGCTTTAAAGGTAAGGTGCGCGTTTTCATGTCAAGCAAGCTTTTCCTAGTGGCGTGGGAGGCAGGAACCTCCACGTGAGGGGGGTCGTTAGTGTCGGTGTACCGGGGTCTAGAAAATAGGGAATTCCTATTTAAAGGTTCGAGGATTGAGTTTGGGGAAGATAATCGATTCAGGATGTCCTATTAATTTTAGCTATATTCATTCCCCCTGGATTTGTAAGGTACATAAAATTTACGTACAGTACACACATTCACAGCGTTACCAATCGAGGGGAAATCTCATAACGTTACCAATCGAGGGGAAATCTCATAACGTTACCAATCGAGGGGAATCTCATAAAGTTACAAATCTAGGGGAATCTCATAACATTACCAATCTGGGTGTAAACTGTTGCAGTGTCTCACGTCACTAGTCACAGGAGCATGTGCTAGTACTAGTTAATTAAATAGTTTTGTATGGTTGAGTTCGTTTTCTGGCTATAAATAACTTCATTATACTATACAAGCAAGAAAAGGAAAGAAGAATTTTATTTGCAAGTTAAACATTGAATATTTGTAATGCATTTTGTTGCTTTGCTTTTAAAAAAGTATCATCGTCTAACACAGCAAACTGACGTACAAGTGTGAGAGTGGAACATATGATTTGTCTGTAATGACTTTCTCCTGGAATTTTTAAGCACGGTGTTTTGATATCCTCTCCTTTTCTTGTTGAAACCAGATCTAGAGCGATTTGCCCCTTTCGCACCTCGGCACCTTTGTTTTAGTCAACGACGAACATCTGTTTTTTCAAAGTGCCTCCAACATCAAAAAGGGATATTTCGTGCAAGATCTAGAACTCTGGATACTTTGACTGAGTTTGACCAAATGTTATCTAGCAAGTCACTCTCCCAGTGTTTAATATCGGCCATACGATACCTTTTGGGATGAACTGACATCAAGTGTCTAAAATTAATTTAATGTTGCGTCATACCCACCTGTGTCTGGCCTAAGAAGTGAAAGAGCTACTCATTTCTTAAACCTAACCCAATTTATTTAACCACACACCCCACCTTTGCCTTCATTTGAAGTGGGCATTCATTTTGCATGCACGAATTTTCGTCTCATCTTGCAAACACTACAAGATTTGACATTTTTGTAGATCGTGCGTTAATTTTTAGCCTTAGTGTAGATTATCAGGTTTAAATGAAAGAAAACAGTTCTATTTAATTTGACCACCTTATGCGCTATAATAGCTGAGCGATTCAGGCGATTTAAGAACTTCAAAGGCCACCCAATCAATACTCATTGGATCATTGCCGATCATTAAGTATAACTCATACCTTATAAACAACAAACAGCACAAGATAACAGAAGGACATTCGAACAGAGATTTCAAGTGGGCACATACTCAGCATCTACATATAAAAAAAATTCAAGGGCCGAACTTTGTAGGCAGAGTCTGTCATCTTACTATGCAGTCAATCTTAGCTGCAAATGTACAGTTGAGCTTTTAACGGCGAACGATAGACAATGACAATGACTTTTACAGTATGAAAAGGAAAAGCATATTTTGTGAAGAAATTATTTGAAAGAATTATTCAACATTTCATTCACAAATTTATGTTTAAGATCAATAGAGTCGGATTTAAAAGGCCAGGTCAATGCTAAGAGACCGAACAATAGATCCCGTTCTCTTTGTCTTAAACAGGATTTGTATCATTGTTTAATTTCATTCAAGGGAAGTACGCGTGATCTCCTTTCACAAAATTTTAAGAAAACTAAAAAATTATTGTATTTGTAGCTTGAATTGTTTGTAGATTTTGATCGAATTGAGGATTTCGCAATAAAGGAACTTTTGAAATACAGGTGTGTTTTAAAACATACAAAAGAGAAGAGGAAACGAAAGTCAAATGGCATTTTTTTAATAATTGATTGAAGAATGATGAAATAAACACTGTGTATTTTGAAAGTATTTTAATCTTCACTTACACTATCAGATGCTCAATTACCGATAGAATACAGATATGATTTAGCTAAAAGGGTGATTCCCGATGCATAATTACGTCTATTTGTAAATTTGTTTCGCGTGCCCTTTCTCATGATCTTTCATTTATTCAAATTTTCTATTGAGAGTTTTCCTTCACGCTTTATTTAAAAAGCATTAAAGTATAAAGGTTTAGAGGAAATTGGTATGCATTAGAGAAGTAACGCAATTGATTGCATTGCTAATCAAACTAAATGATATTTTATAATTTGAAACCATACCTTTCCTTATTAGTCTAACTCAGTTACTCAGTGCACAAAACAGATTCATAATGTTGGTTTAGTGATTGTTTTTTTTGTGGTACAAGTGTCAAGCAAAGATTAAGAAGGATAAACTAGATAGTCTGCTAAACATTCATTAATGTGTAATATTACAAAGGAATATTTATAGCAAGAAATATATATACCTAGAAGTGTGACAAATGTAAAATTTTTGGGAAGGTCTTTTTGTTCACAGCTGCAAGATGATTCTTCAAACACAGATTATAAAGAGGGGATTGAAGATCTTTTCACTCGTGAAACCGTTGATATTTCGTTTCCATAAAACTAACTCCCAATAGGAAAAAAAATGCTTTGTACTTATCGATATAGTTACTGTAATATCTATAATTATCACCAGAAATGAAATGGCTAAGAATGATATTAGAAATCAATTCAAAATGACTAGTTCATCTATTTCACACTAAAAATCAAACCAAAAGTTCAACTAACAATAACTCATTTTAATTTTTTTATTAATAAAACCTTTTTTGAAAATTAAATCACTCTGCATCGAACCAGATCTTTGAGCGTGTCAGACACATAACTTTTAAAATATATTCTAGTTAATGAAGTAAAGTAACAAATTGAAAACTACAGTTTACTGTAGTGTTTATGTTACAAATGTTCAACGGACATTTTTACATCAACTCAATATTTGTAAACGGCACTCTATAATAGTTCCCCTTTCCCTCCATTTCAATTTTTTCCCTCACCCTTGAACGTCCTAGTCTATACCAATAGGGAAACTTATGCTAGAAATGAAATGTACTAAAGGAGCGACATAAATGTTAACAACAAAAACGTGAATTAAGATAGTTTATTCTTATTCATATAATTAAAATTATACCACTACTTAGTATACTTTTTAATAATTACTCTATAAAGTACCATTATTTATTGAAGCAATTAAAAATAAATATGCCTTAATACTTTGGAAATATTTTCCTTTTGATTGGATATTATATTCGAGATTCCATAGTATAAAGGTTAATTAAATGTTATCATGAGATTTATATTCGTTTTCTTTAAAAAAACAGATTAAAACTGTTACTCTGTAAAACATTTTATGCCAAGATATCAAAAATATTTAAAGATAGAATATTATTAACTATTTATAGAAAATAAGAATTCATATGAAAATACCTGAAGTTGTTTCACTAACTTGATATTACGATTAAATATTACAATATTACATACACTATGATACATATATTACACACCTACTTGATATTACGATTAAATATTACATAAAAAATTGAAATGGAGGGAAAGGAGGATATTACCATTAAATATTACAACTATGAATATACGATTAAATATTACATTTTGAAAACAATTCAACAGTAACGACTTCTACTCAACTAGAAAATTTAAATTTCTTCTCATGTATTGTATTTTATTACTTTTATTTATAACTTCTTTGATATTGTTTAAATAACAATTCAGATTATATGATTGAAATAAATTTAACAGAATTATTTCATATTTAAAAAAAAAAGACTTTTTTCAAATAAGCTCAAATGTCACATATAAAAAATCTTTTCAGTAAACAGTTTCAGATTACGAAATTTAACACGAAAATCGCATTAACTATTAATGTGACTGTCTTAACTCAATAATTTCCTCACTTATTCCAAAACTTTCTAATTTACACAAAACAATGACTATAATTTTGCGAAAAAATTATTTAAGTTTTAAATTCTAAATATTTCAATGAATGCAGGGTTTCTTTCCAGCACTTGCACGAAATACTATCAAAATTTCTCGATTTCGAATTGAACGTAGCCAAAATGTAATTCGTCGATAATTATCAATGCTTCATTCCACGCTCAACAAAAATGTAGTGCAGCACTAAAATAGTATAAATTTATATTTTTCCAGGTTTAGACTAACCCAACGAAAATATGCCAGATTAGGGAAGGGTTGTTATTGAAAGGTTAGTTAATAAAAACTGCTCTCACCTGTTGATCCCGCCTCCTTCCGCCTGCTGTTGCTGATGAGGCTGACTCTGATGGGAGGTTACCGGATGATGCACGTTGTTATATCCGTCATAGGTCTGTGCATAGTAGTAGCATCCCTGGGAGGCACCGTTATTGTTATTATTATTCACCCCGCCACTGTTCGGAACCACAACACTGTTGTACATCTTGAATCACAACAATCTAAACACTCAATAATCACTGCCTGGTCCTCAGAGGTTACTCGAGTCGATGGTATCAAGTCATTAAGAGAGTGTGAAAGGAATCGGGATCGAGATCACCCTTCACTCGGCAACACGCTCGATGCAAATGGAGTAAGGATCGAGATGAGGAAGAAAAAAGAAATGATCGGGGAGGATGTTTTCGCCTCAGAGTCCAACCGACCAATGAGGCTCCATCGCCTCGCTCGTGTGTTCAGTGGCGGCTGACCTTTTCGGAGGCGTACCATTAGCAGGCATCGATGAGGCTCTTTACTTCACGATTTTTGAAAAGAAGAGGGTTTTTCTTCCGTTTCCAGCCTCCCCCACGCGTTGTCCGACGTTATCTTCGCATTGAACTTGAGAGAAGTTGGGGAAAGTGTGTCATTGGAGTGACCGAGGAATGTTTCGTCTTCGTGGAGGAGAAATGAGTTGAAACTGTCAATCAAGCGGAAAGGATTTTGTTCCGAGACAAAAGGGGCAAGTAAGCGCTGGTATGAAAAAGATACGCGACACCAGGAGCACCGATTTCTAGGGATCCGAACTCCTTGGGATTTTCAACATTTCAACAGTTGAGTCCCAACCTTTCCCCCAAGTTAGAGGGGCCGTGGTGGCTCAATGTGTTTGCCCGCTGATCTAACAACTTGCGAGTTATAGGCGATGCAGGTTCGATTCCACCCTGGGTGTATTTCTCTCTTCTGTGTCAGTAAAATTTTCTTTGTGTTCATGTCCATTACTTTATATTGTTTGTCTGAGGTTTGGCGCAGCATGGCCAAATATGGCCCTTGAGTCACAAAACCTCAACCAACTCCCCAAATAAGAAATGAATGTTACAAAAACGCAGATAGTAAAGACAGCACAATATGCACACATGTTCCGAAAATTAAGGAAAATGCAAGCCGAGATAAATACCGTGAAGTACCTGCTCCGAAGTACCTCAAATGAGTATTCCACAAACTAGGTGGAATAAAAGAACACCCACATGAAATAAAAAAAAGAATGCGTAAGAGTAAACACATAGTAGGTTTCAGTTATTGCGGTGAAACATTTTTTGCTCTGCTGAAAGTAACTTGATAGTTTGTGTTGGCCTCTAAATCCCAATACAGGCCTCAAAATGTGCAGACATGCTTTTCACAAGGCTGTTCACGAGTTTCGGTTGCAAGGAGTCCCATTCACACAGTATAGCACACATCCACTCTTGGTGGTATTGTGTAGGCTGCAATGCAACGACCGAGAACATCCCAAGCATGCTCAATTAGATTAAGATCGTGACCCTGCTTGATACGAATTCAGAGTCATCTTTAGTTTTTCGACATGTGTGGTACGTGATAACTCGACCTGGAGCTATACTTCGAATGGTCTATGTAGCTGCAAGCAGGGACGCATTTCCTAGAGGCACGGACGTTTGGGCCTCCCTTAATCCCCCAAGTGGTTTCGACGAGATATCTCGTCTATCAAGATCTGACTAATTTTGCTAATGACGTGCGAGATTCCTCGTCATGAAGATATTACCGATTTTTTTTATGTTGACGAGATCAATATCTGATAGGTTTTCTTCTAATGACGAGATATATCGTTCATGAAAATCTGGTCCGTTTTGCTAATAACGGAATGCCTCGTCGAGACAACCACGCGAGGAAGAGATATTAGAAATACACAGACAACAGGAGGTAGCTAAATTCATAGGTTAACGCAATAGCTTTTATGGTCGCTACATCTAGACAGACGGGTTGACTCTTAGGGGATCCGAATCCTATGCCTTTTCCCAATATTTTTGTAGTGGTGAAGTCCCTTAGGTGAAATTAGATTACCAAAGTGGGGTCTGAGGCAATGTTTTAGGGGGTCCGCGAAAAACATGCAATATTAAAGAACTTTCAATAAAATAAAATATTCCTCACTTTTCCCGATTCTTTTATGTTTTAAAATCCAAATGTTAAGATCTAAAACATTATCAGATTCCATTACTTTTTAAGTTCCAACTAATTTTAATTGCAAAACTAATTTCAAACTAATAGGTTTAATATTGGCTTTGAATCTTGTGTTGCAGGAGCTTATTATAAGACGAAACTCAAGATAATCTCACAAACATTTTAAACTTTCAAGGGAGTCCTCGGACTGAAAAGTATGAGAACCACTGATATAGGTAATATGGGTAGTGAAGTATATAAATAAATGGTTTCCAAAACAAGCCCACTCAGGCGTAAATATACAATGCAGCAACACAAGAGTGTTACTTGATCCCCGTCAATAAATTAACCAAATTGGCTTTGCCAAGACTTTCCAATCTTTTTGCTTCACGATTTAAGAAAAGAAGATGGTTTTTCTGCAATTCCAGCCTACCCACACGGTGTCTGACATTAACTTCGCATTGAACTTGAGAGAAGTTAGGGAATGTGTGTCATCGGAGTGACCACGGAAGGTTACTGCTACGCGGGGTGGATGGAAGAAGGGAGGAATAGAGTTACCCAAACTGTCAATCAAGCGGAAAGGGTTTTGTTAGAAGAAAAGGTGTAAAGGCGAACGGTGGTACTTAGGAGACACGCGACATTACTTGTACGACGGTTAATCTAACGATAACCGGAGGTTAATGTTCCATTATAACGGTTTGGCAAAAGCGTGAGAGTTATGGTAGAAAGAAGGAGAAATAATTTACGTTGATTCTTAATGAGAAAGAAAGAGATCTTTTAGGTATAAGTACCAAAACAAATATTGAACTTTCTGAGTGTAGTATAGTATTTCCTAGTAGTATAGTATTGTTTTACCCACATAGTACACGTAATGACTAAATAACCATATCGATTAGTTGAAAGAATCCTAGGAAGAATTCTATTCGGTCTCGGTCAAAAATGATTAGGTCATGTAGGGAAGACTGCAAATTGCAGAACAGGGATATGAGTGTGAATCCCTCAGAGGGTTGAAGAATAGAGTTACCCAAACTGTCAATCAAGCGGAAAGGGTTTTGTTAGAAGAAAAGGTGTAAAGGCGAACGGTGGTACTTAGGAGACACGCGACATTACTTGTACGACGGTTAATCTAACGATAACCGGAGGTTAATGTTCCATTATAACGGTTTGGCAAAAGCGTGAGAGTTATGGTAGAAAGAAGGAGAAATAATTTACGTTGATTCTTAATGAGAAAGAAAGAGATCTTTTAGGTATAAGTACCAAAACAAATATTGAACTTTCTGAGTGTAGTATAGTATTTCCTAGTAGTATAGTATTGTTTTACCCACATAGTACACGTAATGACTAAATAACCATATCGATTAGTTGAAAGAATCCTAGGAAGAATTCTATTCGGTCTCGGTCAAAAATGGTTAGGTCATGTAGGGAAGACTGCAAATTGCAGAACAGGGATATGAGTGTGAATCCCTCAGAGGGTTGAAGAAAGAAAGTACCCCAATCGGGGGTACGATTGGTGTATCCCAATCTTTTAGAAAGTTAAATTGGTCGGTGGGATATCCCTGTGATGATCGTCCGGGTCTTCGGCAGGAGTGTGGGAAATAAAAGGGAGAAAGGAACTCAAGGCATGGACATGGAGGAATTGGGAAGTGGACATCTTTAAATGAAAGAAAAACAGCGAATTGGCCACACTATTTGTCTAAATGCTTAAATATATCGATACTTATTGGAACACTATTTATAGGAATTTGAATAGTTATTGTAGAAATTTCAAAATCAGGAATTTCAGTGTGAGTAAATACATGTTTAGAAGACTTGAGCGAATAATTAAGATTTTTTGGTATTTCGTTTGCTATACTCTTGCTAGGGTCAGCTTTACTTGGCTGCTATTCACTTATTTTTACAAAACTGTAACAAACGGAATATGTCAAATTTTTTACCTTCAGGAATTCTAAGAGTGTTCGACATTATCGGTGAATCGCTACAATTATAATCCTAATTACATCCAACCATAACACAAATCTGCATTGGAGCTATTGACAAATATAAGTATGGAGAACATCTGAGGATATTCAGTGCTTTTTTTGTCCATTGCGCTAACAACCTTTGAATTGTAGGCGGCGCAGGTTCGATTCCTCCTTGGATGTGTTTCTTCTGTGTCAGTAAAATCTTCATTGTGTTGGTCCATTACTTGACATTTTTTATCTTGTGTTTGGCGCAACTTAGCCAAATATGGTCCCCGCGCAATAAAACGCAATGCAGCCAACCAATCCTCAATGTTAAAATTTTTAATCAAATAAGTATCGATATATTTAAGCATTTAGACAAATACAAAGCCTTTATAGAAGCTCTTTGAAATGAAATAATATACAAATAACATAGAACATGTTATCTTTATACTTATCTAGTTTAAAAGAAGCTTAATACAAGTGAACAGTATTACTAAAATGGAACTTACGTGCACTAAAATGTGCTATGTTTAAAGATGAGTCATTAAATTAATAAGAACAGTATATTTTGTTACTACAGCATCCATCAGATGTGTTTAGTTCATAATGAATATTATTATCGAGCATTAAATATAAAATATGAATTCTGCTATCTCAGCGCTCAGTTTCTCAGTTTGTTTGGTCTGGACATGCACCATTCAGTCTCATCTTTTAATAGATCCTGAGTTTCTCAAAGGCAAAACCCATTCATCCCTCGTTTGCATAGTCTATCTCTGTTTTCCGTTACATATTTTATCAGAAGTTATTCAGTACTCTCTGAATTATGATTGTGTTGGTACGGTATAAAAGTTTTTCTCACGCCTTGCAAAGTAGTTTGAATTATTTTTGTTGCATTAGAATGAATTCTAATTTTATATAATCAGTGCAGCCATATATATCGTAGGCTTAGAGCAGAAACTCCTTAACTGCCGAAGAGAATATTTTACTGTACATCTGTTTAAGGACTAAGTATTAATTTTTATTCTGAGTATTCAAAAAATAAAACTATGAGCATTTTGATAGATAGCTATATATCTTTTAAATATATTACAATAGTACAATATATTTCTCATCATCATGAAAATAAACATTTAAAGTCTTCCAAAAAATGTCAGTTAATGAATTTATGCTCTAAGCCGTGTTCTGTTATATTTGATATTGTCATTAAAACATTTTTCTACCATTTGTCCATATTTGATAGATTGGCCAGTCAATCGTGTTAGATAGAATTGTATTTCAATTCACACAGCGTGGGGGTGACCATTTTATTTTAGTGTGCCTTAAACTTGTACAAAACAGATTCTTTAGATTTACCCTAAATAAGATACCTCAAATTTGTAATTTCAAAACAGATTACAAATTAAAAATCTGAATAACATAATTGTGTAAATTCTTATCTTTCAATAATTTTTCAATAATCTAAATAAATAAACATTTTGCAGTACATTATTTATTTATTTTGTTTGTTTGTATATTGTTTGTTTGAGACATGGAATATATATATATATATATATATATATATATATATATATATATATATATATTTTCGCCCCATTTCGAGTTATCCGTTTTCGATCCTTTTAATGTAAAGTCAATGGTTTTCGCATTTGGTGTCTATGTGTGTGCCCACACTATGTCCAAACGGCTCGATATATTTTCATCAAATTTTGTATACTTTGAGTACTCTCAAAATCTTAGTGACTGAACTTACAGCGTCTGTTTCATGTCTGTTTTTGTATTTGTGTGTTAGAGTATCACATCAAACTAATTCAATATATTTCATAAAATTTTATATATTTTATAAAATAGTCTAAAATTCTGAATGTATTATTTAAATTTCCGTCCTACAAGGCTGCACTCAACAGGCAAGTACTACAATCATTCTCATTCTAAACAGGTACGTGGAAACCATTCAAAACTAAAACTCTGAATTGAAAAAAAATGCTTTAAATAGTAGTACGTGCTTGAGAAAACGGTAACTCGTGTTCGTTGACCACGTGCAGAAATGTAATTTTCTTATTTTTTCGCTCGGAATGAATTTCGCATTTTTATATTTTGTTCTATTTTTAGTTGTAAGTAGTGTCAATTATGCGAGATCACAAGATAAAAAAAATCTCGAATTAATGTTTTTCGAACAACTTTCCCCCCCGCCAACTTTAGTTACATTTCGCTGTTTTCTATGGTTGTAAATTTAATAAACTCCTTTTTTAAAAATAAATTGTAATTCCTATTCATCGCACGCAACAACCCCACGAAGGATTCGTTTTGAAACTGCTTGTAAGTTCGAGCAAAGCAAAAAGCTCTGCCTATATTGAAAGAACATAAATATATTAGAAAATATCCGAACTAGAACTTTTGAAATATTAAAAGTTATTTGTCGTAGTGATAGAAAGTCAAGGTTGTCTACTTTACGAGTTGACGGTATACTTAAGCAGCATATCTGTTTGGTGAAAATGGTGATTTTCTCTTAAAAACTGACCTACCATTTTTGCCAAATCTCTTAAAATCGATCCATTGCCTTTTCTTTTAAAAACCGACCCATTTACTGCTAAACCGATCTATCATTTTTTGACAAATAGTAATACGTTATCTTTGCTTTGTTGCCTGATAAAACTCATTATACATGAGTTTGCTAACTTACCTATCTGTGTTCATCTATAATCTAAATAAAGATATGGTGTTTAAAAAATTCCTGCATACAAATGTAAGATAGGGAGCACAAAACAAATCAGTATTCACCTGGGGATGTATTTCCGCAAAGGCCTCCTTGATTCACTTTAGAGGATACTGCTGGCAGTCAATGCATCAACGCTTCGTGGCGTGTTCCACCTGTTGGTAGTCGCAACTTTGAACACCTACTGTCAAACTTCATTACATCAAATGAAAATGTTTCCATTCTTGCTATCTATCATTTCTGAGCCTTAGTGCACCTAGTGCATCCGGGAGGTGCTTGAAGTCATACATCCCTATGTGAATGCGGTTTAATTCTGGGTGTGTGTTCCCTATCCCCTTTGAAGCTTTTGGAAACACTGTACATATCTAAAATATAATGAAATGGTGAATGGACTTTTTTAGAGCCGGCTGTAGCTTAAATTTCCCTGACGGAAACTCACCGGCCTTTGAAGAAATAGACTCATTGAACAAAAAGAAAAGAAAAGATGGGATAGCGCACCACAGCACTATTGGTATAGAGGACAAAGACCTGGAGAAATATCCACCTTCAAGTTATGCAGAGAAAAACAGACAGCATTATCAAGATTTATAACTGGTCACACCAAAGCCATGATATAGTGTCACAGGAAATAAGATTTACCCTGACTGTCGTAACTGTCAGGGTGACAGAAAGCTAGTCCTGACCAAGTACTGCAGTGTTTCGGAGTGTTATGGAAGGACATTCATGATGATACTAGACTTCTTTTGGCATTTCTTTGATTTTTGTTGATTTCTTTTGACATTTGACAGCTCGAAATAGATAGGGCACTAAAGCACACTAAGTCAATGGGTGTTTGAGTGATCAATTGTTACTAGTGATGTTAAGTATTATACGCTTGTTTACGTAGCATGTAAAAATCGCCAAATTGAAAGAAATTAAACTTGGAGATGCTGCCTTTTTGACTAGTGCGGTAGGATTGTAAACGCCAAGTATCTCCAAGTTGGATCTTTCGGATTAATGGTTGTATACTGTGTATAAAAATATGTAGTGGCTCCTACCGGCTCGAAAACAGATAGAGAACACTCAATCAACAAGTGCTTGAGTAATCAATTATCACCAACGTTTCTAGGTATTATATACATATTTACGTAGCATGTAACGATAGTTAAATTGAAAAAATTATGTTTGGAGATGCTGCTTTTCGACTAGTACGGCAGAATTGTAAACGATTGTACCAAAACGAAAATTTAAAAAAATGAACCTGGAGGTAAACCAACAAAAGTTTTACCTCAGTTTTGTAACAACATGTGTGGATCAATATTAGCATAAAAATAGTTTGAGTTCTCTCTTCAGGCGATCGAAACAGTCTAGAAAAGTACTGTGTCGTATATTATTTACCGTTCGTCTTTTATTGACAAGACTTATAATTAGATTTACTTTGCCATAATGTCAATGAATAAACAAATTTTTATTTTCGGAGGTATAACAATCTACAGGGAAAAAAATTATGACAGTTGAAAAATAAGGAAGGAAATCAGGAAAAACATATTCATAAAAATACATTCTTAGTTATTTACATAAGTAAAAGAGAGCCTTGAAATTTCCTTTCTGAAAACCTCTCTTGCATTTTTTGTTTTTTGTAGTAATTGTGATAATGAGAAATGCATTGTTTATGTATACAACGTCGATTGAAAGTGTACTAAAAAGTATCGCCTTTTCCAACTATGAACGCAGAAAATGAAAACAGATTCATTCAATAATTTTACAGTTTAAATTACTTGCAGAATTACACGGCCTTGCTCGCGTTGATTCAGGGACAGCAGCACCTTTCCCCTTGGTCCCACCCCTCTCAAAATGTGTTTGATCCGGGGTTCTTATAGTGCTCATATTTTGTATCATGTTATTGTTAAACCACCCAAACAAAATCCACTAATATTTTATTTTAAAAATAGTTTTTAGTACGTAATAATAATTATTAAATTAATATTTGAAAAATTATGAATTGGAACCTTACTATATTTTGATAGGAATCGATTCAGAAGGACTTCTGATATGATCATGCAAAATTTCAGCTCATTCCAATCGGTAGTTTTTGAGTTACATTGAATTTTCCTCATTATTGCGATTTTTAGGGGCAACCGAAAGTTTAAAAAACGTCTGACAAACCTCGAATAATAATTCTCAGATCGTTTGCACATATAATTCTCCAATCGTTTCCACTTGCATAATAAGTATACTAATTCTCGGATCGTATGCACGCGCTGACAAATACGTTTGAAATAGTGTTCAAATTTGAAATTCTGGTAACTATAAACTACAATTAATCTCGATATACGAATGGCGATTTTCAATGTGGAGATGATACCTGAAATTGATAGCTATTTTAAAATTGAATATCTCCGGATATATAAAGATAGTAGAGTCATGAAATTTTTATTTAGACTAATTCAACAATGCCGAATCTATTTAAGGCATCAAAACAGGGCATTTCCATTGGAAATTTTGTTTGTGCAAAATTTGATATGAAGACTACTACTACTAGTAGTTGGGGCGCAGCCCCCTCTACCCCGACATAAGCCATTATAGATTGTCAGAGGCGGCCCCGAAAGTAACGATTAGTGGTCTCTCAAAGCAAGGACGAAACTCGTTAGTCATGAGGTCTTTATGACAGTCGACGGCGGTTCCTCCACATGGGCGGAGGAGTATTATCGCATCTCTTATCAAGTTATAACCGGAGGGTATAATGTGGTCCCGTGTCGCATTTTCCTCCTAACAAGACAATTGACACAATATGGCTACGCGCGGTGGTCGCGCATCGTATTCAGATCTTAGTGGTACCATAGGTACAGGGAGGGCAAGCAAATATGCACCTACACATTAAACTAACATGCATAAAAATGCGTGCTGGCTATAGGAAAGTTGATGAGATTAAGACTGAAGATCAATCTCCTAGGGACTGTTGCCTCCGCTGGAAGGTCTTTTAATCCAACCTGCATTTGCACTACGTGGAGGGGAAACCAGCGAAAATCCTCCATGGTTGGCTGAGCAGGGACTTACGTATGCTCAAGTGCAACGCAGCACTATCGAAGATTTGAACGTCAACGACACTGGTAATTCCAGCAAAATCACCATTTGCCAACATAGAATGTCCGTCAACTCCTTTAAGTATTGCCCTTCAGGCTTCCGTCAATTCCTTTAAGTAAAGAGCTTAAAGTTTCCGTCAAATCCTTTAGGTACACGTACTTCAGGGTTCCGTCAAGTCCTTTAAGTTTTTCTGTGCTGAAAGCTTCTGTTAATTCCTATGAGTGTTCATGAGCCAGTCCCCGGACCCTCGGTGGAGGGTCGGGGGTCATTTCCCACACAAATCTACCCAGGCATTGGAGTGCCTGGAGACACTTTGGGTTTTTGAGAGTTTCTTGTGGGCCATCTCTAATGGAATCGAGACCTTCCCTGAGATGTGCCGTCAGCCCGCAGTCCAGGATGTAGTGAAGAGAATCACCTACTTCACCACATTGACAGGCGTTCGACATCGGGTATCCCATGCGGAAAAAGTATTCCGGGAACCTTCCGTGATTTGTCAGCAGCTGGACGACAAAGGGGTCGTAGAGGTGCCTTCTGAGACTGGGAACGGGTAGGAACTTGAATGTATGGCGACCTTCAGGTGCAGCTTTCCATCTTTGTTCCCAAAGTTCCACCGCTTTTCGAATAAGCATACTTTTGATTGTGAGGCTAGATCTCAGCACCAGTATGTCTACGTCCGCTCTCTCGGTAGCCAATTTGGCCGCCTTGTTGCCTCGGTAACCGACGTGAGCTTTGATCCAGTGGAGTTGTATACCCTGGCATCCCACGATCTTCCAGTACAGAGACTTTACTTTGTTGACTAATGGATTCGAATGGTTAGGATCCTTCAGAGCCTGTAAGGCAGAGAGACTGTCCGAGAAAATATGTGTGATTTTCTCTGCATTGTACAGGGGTCTGGATTGAACCCATTCCAACGCTTTTTCAATTACTGACAGCTCCGCTTGAAACACCGTGCTGTTGTCACTCAATCGGTACATATACGTTTCGACAATGGCGCCGAAGTACATGACCACGAACGCTGCACCAAAGCGATCGTTTATACCTGAGCCATCGGTATATATTTCTGTCTCCGTACCTTCCGGAAGTGAAACGTCGAAGAGTACAACGATGCGGTCTGCCGGGTGAGATTTCCACACGTCGATCTCTCTAGCGAAGACGGAGGGCGAAAAGAGCTTACCATAAACCACCACCTCAGTTTCGATTTTTGTGAGGAGGAATTGGGCATAAAGAACTGTGGCTCGAAGGTCCAAGGGCAAGGTCCCCCGCCATGACTTGCAAGGCTTTTGTGAAGACAGTTTTGAAACTCCTTGTGGTAGGAATCAAGGCTTGCCTCTGGATTGACTCTAGGTAAGAACTGAACGTCTTCAGGTTTACGCGCCCGCCCCATGCGCCGTATCCATATAAAAGAATAGGTTCAATGACGTTTAGGTAGATGCGTTTTACCAGCCAGGGTCTTTTGGCATAGAGCATTCGAGCCACTCTGTTTAGCATGTAGAGAAGGTTTACAGAAATTGTTCTTTTCTCTCTAAAGTGTGTCGCGAAATTCAAGTTCTGGTCCCAAGTGACACCAAGATACTTGATTTCTTCCACATTCTTGATATGAAGACTGCCTCTAATGCAATTTTTTGCATTTTATTTCGTAGAGGACGTTATTCCCTATTGAATGATGTCTTTCAATTTGCTCTACTATGAATAGTGCTCGAAATAAAGGGGTGGTTCGGTTTTTTTTTCCGCGACTGTGCAATTTTTTTTTAATGTTATAAATTATTTTACTTAATGCTAGCTTCGAGATGTTAGCTGTGTGTGAAAGGTAAAAGATTTATGAGAGGAATTTTTAATGTAAAAACAAATTAGATGGATTGTAAAGATCTTATTACCGCTATCCAAATGCCCCACTCGTGTAATACATATCAGTTACCTTAAAATGTAATTTATCGCTGTTTTAGTGACGTTTGGCGTTTAATCTAATTGGCCATGACCTATCACCTATCAAATATCAATTTGGAATTCATTCTTGGGAATTTTTATTGGCAACCTAGTAAAATCGTATTTGAAAAACAAACCACGTGATGTGCCGTTCGGAAGGCCCACAATGAACACGTTTCGTCACTGAGACACTACCACCACCTGCATTTAGCTTAGCAGAATACACCACCCATATAATAAAGATACAAAGCAAAAGAGTAAAATGCACATATTTGTGTATGTTAAACGAAAATTTAATGTTAGATTGTATGAAGACCTTTCAATTAACCTGATACTGGGACCCGGAGTGCCCGGGGGATGAATTGATAAAGTGCGGCTCCGACGAGAAGGCAGTAGACCTTGGGTCAGTCAATTTTTGTATAGGTGTGAAAGGTTGTTAGGAGGAGAAGGAGGGCTGCCATAAGCGAAAGTATAAATGATGATCACCATTGGTGGTTTTCCACCCGCTAATTGGTTATCACTAATATTGTTTATGGCTCTGAACGAAGACGCCAGTTGTGGAAGCGCTTTGTTCCAACCGATCACATTATTTAAAGTAGACTCGTCAAGGCCATAGACGTGTCAACAAAGCCACGTCCTTTTCAGGGGAGCCGGACTGTAATCAACGCATAAATTAAATCCGACAATTTTTTGGGTTCGGTTAGGTTAAAGAAATTCTGTTCTTGTATCATTCAGACAATGAACCAAATTTGGTTACAATAAATGTTTTCCTCTCTTCATAAGAAAAATGTAAACATTTAGTGTCTGGAAAATAATTTTTATTGTATCACTTGTAAAAATTGTATCTGGTGAACAAGCAGGTTACTCCTGAAGCAAATAAACTGCTTACCCACCAGTGTGATCAATCTGCTTCGCGTGCTCTTAGAGAAACACCAGAATTATGAGTGTTTTAATAAACATATAAAACAAAGTAATCCGATATATCAGCATCCATTTCTAAACAACAAATATTCGGAGATTTCAAAATTTCTAGCTATCCTTCAAGTTTCAAACTTTTATGGAAATTAAACAATAATCTTGGAAAAAAGCTGGCAAAATCAACTAACAGTTTTTAAAAGGTGACATTTTTTCAGATTATGTTTCATAGATAATTAGGAGGTGATGGAAAGTAATAGTACTATAAACACGACACAGCTGGTGTAGTCAGTCCTACGAGCCAGAATTTTAAAATATTTGCGAAAATCACAATTTAAATAATTTTCAGCAATGATTTCATTTCTAGATCCTTGCGCATTTTTTTTCTATAAAGTTCGACTATAGACCAAAACTGGTTAATCTATCTTTTTTATGAACTTTCAAAACTGATCTTTTACTGGAAACTTGAAACAAAAGTATATATTTTTTCTTCTTTTCAAATATGTAATTGGAAAATTTAACAGGATTCATAAGTTAGGCATTTAATAACACCAATATATTTTAGTATAGTTATGATTATTTTGCTATAGATTTTATTAGCACCTCACAAATTGTCGAATCTCAAGCAAACAATAATTGTATTGGTTTTTTTTCCAGTCGGATATGTAGTTTTCCCCTAAATCCGCGCAGTACTCATTTGAAATTCTTTGATACTTCGTTTCTGAATCAAAACCAAACTACTTATTCAGAATCACTTACCTGCAATCAAAATTTCGATCTGACTCATTAATTACTGTCTGCACTGATAAGGACAAATTCACGTACAACGTTTGATTTTTATATATTAGTAAGGATATGAATAGACATTTAATGATGTGTTGTCATATATGAGAAGTCTAGAAGTAAAACCAACAATCTCCACTTGGCCTACTTTTATAGCAAAGACTATAGACCAAAACTGGTCTTAGCATCTGTAACTAAAAGACAATTTTACATTTATACTGATTCTCAATCCATTTTGAAGAATATTTAATCAGGTTTGCAATCAAATAATTTATGAATAGACCACATGTGCATAAAATAGGTTTGCTAAACGTTTGAGGTAACCGTTTTGCCTCCTATGCTATTCATGTTTCAATAACTTTCCAAACTAGTATAATTGCACTGTCACATACTCTATCGCTATATTGTACTCTTAATATATAATTTATACTTTTAATAAATTATTTAATAAAACATATCAAAATCATAAATTTAAAACGAAATTAAACTTCAGTTAGATTCGACTTTGGATCTAATAACAAACTAGTTCTATTAAGGCCATTTTTCATGCACACTGACTTATTTCAGGTGACTGATACATTATGAAAACTGGACGTAAAACATATGAGGACAGAGAATCAGAAACTTTGAAAAAATAAACAAATCTAACAGAAAACCTTTTTAATTATTGGGTTATACGTATATGCATTTTATGATCATGAAATGTGAAAAAGATTTTTGAAAATTCGTGTAATTACATATTTAATACTTAGAACACAAAGTATTATCTATTCTTGTTCTTTTAACTTGGCCATTCTGCTGATTCTCTCTTTTTTAGCCTTATAGAGATCTCGTAGAAAATTTATGATTCCCAAAATATTGTACTTAAGAGAAAGAAAAAATATCTTTACCGTACAGAGTATTGACATTTCACCTCACCCTTAAAAAATTACTCTGCTGTTTGTGTACCGCCTGTTGTGCTAACTAGCTTCCTAACTAACTTCACTCAAACTAGATCTCGAAAAAAATTGAAAAAGATCCTCAAACCGATTTACAGAAACAGTTATGAAAAAAATTCTTGTTATCGTAAGTGTATTGACATTTCGCCTCACCCCAAAAAAATTCTTCTGTTTGTGACTTCCCGTCGCGCTAACTAACTTCCTATGAAACAAAACCGGTTCCCTTTTAAACGATTACACGAAAAAATAAATTACTTACAAATAGAGTCTCGTAAAATTCAATGGGACCCTTAAAGTAGCTATTCCCAACGAAATACTTTCAAGAGCATGCATTCTCTGGTAGCAAACCTCAGCGGGGCACAGCGCAAGACACGGGATCTATTGAATAAAAAAAAGAGACTTAGGGTGAGCCATTTAGCAAGCCTTCACGTTTGATATAAGGATCTTTTTAGAGAAAAGGTTAAAAGAAAAAAGGCATTTACTCTCCCTACCCTCCTTGAACTTGCTTCGAGAGATGCTACTGATCAAGCAGCTGGCTGTTTGGAAGTCGAATTTGAAGTGATAGTCGAATTCGAAGTCCTTCCAGGGGTCAATGAGATGCGGGAGTATGAAGGCTAAGGTGGAGTCAGTGAAAATGTTGGCGGCTTCTTAGACTAATGGGATTATAAATTTACTGACGCTTTCTGGCAAGTGCCTCTATCCAGCAGAGAATTGTCGATCTTGTCTCGGTACATTTCGACTGAGACTGAATGGAATGTGGACGGAATGGACGCACGGTTTGACTGGTGTTTGGCGTGATGGGATTTATAGCGTATTCATCACAGTTCATAAATGAATTGTTGACCTGAAACAACTGTCAGTTGGAGTACTTACAACTTGCCACTGTCTGCGTCAAAGTGGTACGTACACAGCTTGTGCGTCGGCGATACATACTTTCGCTCAATCAAACACATCAAATGGGATTGAAGGAATGTGAAAGCAAGGATTGGTGTTGGTATTGTTTTGTTTCTACTTTAACAAGTATTTTTCGACTCTACTTTTTGTTTCTCTTTGGGTACTTTTGAGAAAAGACGGCTCAATATAACAAAAAAGTATCGAAACAAAATTTAACTTTATAAATTCGTTTCTCAAACATCACAATACTGCATACATAACTCTAATTTTAAAATAAAAAGGTAGTTTTCCTATTACTAGTATTTAGCAAGAGAAAAATAAGGGCCGCTGTAGCACGGTCGGAGGAGTAACGTATTATCAATCTGAGGGTTGCGAGTTCGAAACTCGGACCAACCAAAGACCTTCGTGTACTCGGGGCTGGTGCACGTTGAATCTGTCGTGGCCTCAAATCTCCTCACGTTGGCGTGGTGTGGAAGTTTGGAGAGTGGAGTGCCAGCTCAGGTGTTGACAGCGTCATCTGACAGTCGTTCAAAATTACGTGGTGTTGTCTTTGGATCTTTCCTTTGGAGATTGATCCCGGACCGCCACCAATAGCCCGTTGTGTTGCCTTCCAGTGCGACTTAAATTAATTACCATAACCATACCAAATACCATAACCGTAAGGAAAAAAGTTGAAGTAGAAAAGCTCCTGGTGTTTGTAAAGGCAAACTTAATGCAGCAATACAAAACCACTTTTCATAATTTTTTTATCAACCCTGAAAATTTTGAAGCAAATTCATACAATTGCTATTATTTTTCATACAAGAATTCAGTATCTAGGAAGCTTATGACACTTTTTCATAAAAATAAAAAATTGACAGCTGTTGAAAGGGTGTTTTTTCTACTTCTCCCTCTATCACTCAATTATTTTACAGAGGCAGATCTTTATGTATCGACACAGCACGATTTCTCAGTGTACACCATTAGAAAGATAAAAAAAGATAGTGTCATATGCTTTCCATGTACAGAATTATGTAGCAAAAATTGTCTAATTTATAAACCAGTTTTTGTGAAGCTGGATATTATAGATCCCAATAACCGACCGGCCATAAAATGTGGATATTTCTAAATATAATTTACCTCTATAAAAAACTTAAATAGCACTGAATGCATCTACAAAGCGAACTAATAGAAAAGCAAAAGTACTGAGCAAGATGTTTCAAATTTAATCGTTACTTGTCTTCCTTTAAAATCGCATAGGAACACTAAACGAATAATTTGTCATCTTAAACGAACTTGAAAAATAAATTTATTCATGTGAAAATTCTATTAAAAGTCACAACGCTTTAAAATAAGATTGCCTCCAACTTCATTACAGTAAAGTACATTTGTGACGGCCCAAAAGAAAAATTCTATAACAAATAGGAAAACATGAAAGGTCCTTATTCATCAAATCTCCCTGTAGCTGTCATTTCATAGGATAATTGGAAACCGATTTATCTATATTTCATAAAAAGGACAAGTTTATCAATTGTTTACGATTTTCTATACGAAGACTAACTGATTTATATTTGACGTTTCTCAGTTAATTGCGGTATGATTATGATGCAGTAATGATAGATAAAATTATATAACGAGTTCCGCAATAAGGAGAAAAATGTCACGCAACTAAATTCTTCCTTGAGGTTAAATGACGAAAAAAATTGTGACACCAATCAGATGAACCTTCCTGCAGTTAAGCATCGGAGCTGTAAATGAAAGGATGTCTCTTACCAGAACCTTCTGACCTTCACATTAGTAATAAAATATGTCATTATCTGTTTTAGTATTGCAGGTATTTGTATTTATACAGTAATATTCTATGTGTAATTTATAAGTTCAACATAAATGTCGTGGAACCTAGTATCTGGAATTTATACTTACAAAGGTTTCACTCGCTAATAGAAAGTTTCAATTTTTGAAGCAAAATGAACAAACAATTGAAAAAAGCATTCATTATACAGCTGATCTTAATGGTTACTAGTAATAATCTGTCTCACTCTTATTCATTTGACACTTTTTGGCTTGTCACTGCTCTCAATTACAAAATTGCTTCGTTTTTAAGTTCATTCTCATATTCATCTTCATTGGCTGTAATCTGTCTACTTGATTGCTCGAATTTCGTGAATGTACTTCATTAATAGTCTTAAGCTTTAATAAGTCTGTTGAATAGTATCTTTTTGAGTGGTATTTGAGGACGCTTAAACCTTTAGTATACATAGTTTGACCTTCCAAATGTGGAAGATTGTAACTTATCTAGGTACACAGATGAAACCTTAGTCAAACTGGTAGTCTAAAAGCGTCTTCAAAATGGCCAATCTAGATTAAAACAGGTGATAATATTATCAATAGCTATTTCGGTGGAGAAAAACGTCCACCATCATGTAAACAACGAGAGGGAAAGTGAGTTTGTCATTCTAGAATAGTGTTGCCACAACCTATATTGTCATTCTAGAATAGTGTTGCCACAACTCGCTTTATTGTTCTCTTTGTTTACTTCTGTCCTGATGATGGGGGATTTGCTCCACTTAAATAACTATTTATAATTAATATCACCTGTTTTAATCTAGATTAGTCATATTTCAAAGTTTTAAGTTTTTGACTACAGCTAATCTAGTTGTAGTATGTCGTAATACATTTCCAATAGGCTTTTCTGACACAATTCACCATACACGTTGTACATAGCAGTACATTTTACTGAGATAAGATATAAATTGTACCCCATTGTTAAAAGAGACTGACATAATAGCTGCATGATATGGCTAAGCCGACATGAAAGAACTCTGCAGCTGACTGATTACAGAAGGCAATGAGAGAAATCTGAACGATAGAAAATAAAATGTGTGCGAACGTGAAAATATATTAAAACGATAAAAAAAATGCCAATTCGTTTTTGAATAAGTGAATTGGATATAATTGAAACTGAAGTTCAGAAGCTAATTGTGGGAACATGACTGAGGTGTAAATTTTTTGGCATGCTCTTTAATTGGAAATAAGAATTAACAACATATGAAGTTCATGAAATGCCGCTATTTTATACTTTTGATTAATTTTATTTCATTGAAGTTATGAAATGCACATTCACTCATATCGTTTCATCGTATGAATTTTTGTGTCTCGTATAAAACACACCTACAGATCATATCAGTGGAAGGGCATCTCCCATCATGGCATGCGAATAAAGTTCTGTAAAATTGAAAAAAATATACTTAAATCCAACGAACTTCTTTATTTATCAACCGGTTTTCATTAACTAATTCAATAATTTTTGGGCCGCATGCAAAATACGCCTACAGAGTGTAGCAGTGGAAAGGTATCTCCCATTGGTGGAATGCGAATAAAACTCCGCTAAAGTGAGTGGGATATGTCAATGAAAACCAGTGATCAACCTTATTAATTACTTATTCATTTAACTTCCATTCTAACAGTCAGTTACGTCGTTCCTTCAATTTCTATTCCCTTGCGATATTCCACTGTTTTTGTAACACAATACCTCGAACATTGCGCCAGTGCTGCTCGACAACAATAGTAAGAAAGCGGGAATGCGTATCTAAGTTCAGCTGCGCTAGAATCCCCGCTTCGGAGAATAAATTCTAATCAGTTCCTGATCTCTCAGGGGGATGGATACTTCGCGACTACAACCCCCTCCGCACTTGGCCCTGAAACCTACTTTCCAGAAAAACTGATTATGTCACTGTCACGCTGCCTATCTTCTCGGGTAAAAAGTCATAAATTTCGAAATTAATAAGCATGCGACTGGGACACGGCTTATAAGGGGCAAGGTGGTAGAAAAAGTGAGTTTTATCACGGTGGGCTTTATCACAATGGATCATTACACCACGTACTCGTTTGTCTTCTGTCTCACTTGAACAACATGTTGATGGACCTCCCAAGAGATTGAGGCACGTCAGGGAGGACGGAAACACAAAGCATAAAACGTTGCAAAGAGACTGGCCCAAAAGAAAGTTATGCCTTTTCTTTTAATCCAAGTAATGAATGTAAACTCACACTCCTACGCTTTTTATGTATCCTTTGACGTACATAACCAGAAGGTCAGGCATCAATGTGTGCCGTTCTAAAGGTGTCTTGAAGTAATTTTCAAAAGGTGAGTTCCAGTGAGTCTCAAGTAGTTAAATCGCGAACAATACAGGCATTCATAAGAAAGTATTGTTATTGTAATTGAATGTATTATAACTGTGACAAATTGGTAAATTTTACAGCTCAACTTAGCACGTCAACATGTATTTCTAAGCAACAGGACTAGTGGATACAGCTTCTTTAAATTGTAAATTATTTCATTAATTGTGTAGATCTAAATGATTTGGCCATAAAGCAATGCCAAGTTTCAGCTTGGTTATATTTATATTCCAGGAATAACATACCTACCGCTTAAAAATTCTCTTGATTCCTTGCTGTTTCCTTTGTACTGATTCTCAAGAAGTGGGCATCCGACACCTACCAAATTTGTACTGCCCTCTCTAGTCAAGACTTCTGTGGCCGATACTGGAAGGCTAGAGGTCGGACGGGCTTCTAACTGTTTATCTTTGAGTTACCTTTTTTTTTTATCAATATGTGTATTGTTTGTGCGTACTTTTGCTACTAACCTTTTTGTTGTGTATTTTATTCTGCCTGACATAAGTAATAAAAAATATTCCAGAAATAGCTTAATTTGGCTAAAGGACTGAACTAACTGAGGTCCTGTGAGCAAGAACAGCCTAACTACAAAAATTGCATGTGTTACTTAACTCTCCTGGTGGTTGTCTCGACAAGATATCTCGTCATTAGCAAAACTGACCAGATCTTGATGGACGAGGTATCTCGTCATTAAAAAAACTGACCAAATCTTGATCTCGTCATCATAAAACAAATCGACAGCATCTTGATAATGAGATATACCTTGTCATTAGCAAAGTTGGTCAGATCTTGATGGACAAGATATCTCGTCGAAATCACTTGGAGGGTTAATCTATTCGTGCACTCAAGTAAAATAGTAAATATATGAAGCAAGAAAAGGTTCGGGGTTATGTTACCACCTCCGAGTAACTTTTAAACATTTTAGCCGTTGAAAATATCGATATAAGATATGAAATGTGAAGAAAGGCACTTTGAAATCAATAGATATGAGTAATTAAGACAGTTTAGCTTAGATAATATGCGCAAGTCTGGTAGTAGATATAAAATGAAAGATTTAAAAGGTTTGGTGTATGAATAAATGATGTATTCAACGGATTGATAGCGTTGGCTTACTCAAAAAGTGTTACATTTCCATCCCTTACATCCGGTACTGTAACTTGTAATAAAAAAGCTCTTAGAGTGAGGCAAAATCACTATTTGATGTATTGCTTATTTGACACTATTGCTCTTCCATTAGCAGTATAATCGTTGCAGAAGTTACTAACCGCCATTAAAGAATCGTGTATTCGTCTTCGCTTGACCTTAACCCAACGAACATGATGCTTTGAACTGTGAGCCATCCTATAACAGTCAATCAAGACGAATTGCTCTTTATACCTTTCAAATACATTAAGAAACTTTCGAGCTGCGTGGGAAGGCAATTCTCACATCAAAACGCAATTTTTAAGTAGTTTTTTCATCAATTCATACAAGGAAAACTAGTTAAAAATAACGTTACATTTCTATTTCCTTTTTTAAATTGTATTCATTGGAATTATTTTTATAAGTATATTTATCTGTAATGACTATTCAATTTTATATTACGCGATCATTCTCTCTCTTTTCCCCAAATCAGCAAGCTTTAAAATTAGGTGTATCGCATGGATTCAAACATAAAAGCCAATTCACTTTTTATACTGTTAATGTAGAGCTACAGTACACTATTTGTTTTGTTACTTTTAATATCAATATGATTGATAATGCCAATTATCAATCAAAAAATCTGGTGTCTTCAATATATTTCACCATTGGTTCATTGCTGATTTTTCTTCCATTGGTCCGAAGAAATGTTATTTCCCCCTCATTACCCCATTTTTACATAAATTAAAAGTGACAAAAAGTAAATTATTTACATATTATTCCTCCAAGGGATACTTCATGCCTTCCTTGTGAAAATTTACCCGGGCTTAGCTGTCTTCCTCTTGAGAATTTATCTTACTTAATAGTGTTACACTATTTTCTGCAAATATGGTACGCAATTCTAAAATACAACAGAATACTCAATTTTTCAAATCATAAATCTAAACCAGATAAAATGCAACATTATTATTAACACATGTCATGACATACAAGAATAAAAGTCATGCAAAATGAAGTTACATGATATTGTAGAGATAGGTAGAAATTAAAAAAAGTCTTTGGCTGCAATTTAAGCCTTAAATGTATGCATAAAATACACTTAAATAGTTTCATATGAATTTTACACAATAAATTAAATCCATAAGAAAGAATGCATGTATACCATAAAACATAAACTGCATTATATTTGTAAAAGTAAGGCTTTATTTAAAAATAACGGAAAGCTTCCGCAGAAACAAAAAAAAAATTATTCATTACTTTCACAAATAAATGAGGTATACGATTGCTTAAAAGTGGGGAAATAAATCGCAAACAAATCAACATCATATTCACATAACCAGTGGTTCTTTCAAAATGTTCTATAACTTAAACAGGGTTTTATCACTCCTTATCTATCCAATAATGAGGTTTCATTTTAAAACGGAAAACACAATCTCATTAAATCTGCACTCTTTTTTCATTTTTCTTGGAAATAAAGCACACAAAAATATAAAAGAGCGATAAATAAACCCTGCGAAACTTCTCTTTTGCACGCGATACGTTTTACGCCATTAATGGACTAATCAGCAAACGATTGGGGTTGGCAATTATTCTAAACTGCCTATACCAACGCAGACGATAAATTAAAACAAAATAAAAAGAAAGAACAAAGCATATTTTATAATTTTCTGGGCTAAAAGAAGGTCACTTTTTATTCAAGAGAAGCAATTTCTTCCTGGTTACGGAACGCCACACTTGGTTCATTACCAATTTCAATTTATAGAATAAGAACGGAAAACTTGACCTTTCATTTCGACCACCGTCAATTTGGCGAGGTTTTCTGTACGCTTTGTTTTTTCGTGAGAAGTCGTGACTCAGTCTAGCTTGTCGTACATTTGTTCTTTAACGGCAAAAAAAATAGTGCAACCGTGCATAGCACTATTCGTTTGCTAATCAATGTAGTTTTCAATGAGGTACACTTGTACCTCCTTTGCAAGTTCTATTGTCTTCAGAAAAAAATAAGAAATCTTGTGTTTTGAAATTGTTAACATATCATTAACTGAATTTCGGAATCTGGACCCTCACATTGGACATTTACGTGGTATTAGTTATGGTTTCTGAGTTTCGTTTGCTAATGACATGATTTTCTGTGTTTTAACAAATTAAAATTTAAACTACAAGTTTAAGAAGACACTCAAAAGAATAATTTTGTTTTAAAGGTTTAAAAAGTATTCAAGAATATATTTTCCTTCAAAATTTTAATTGTCCTTGTTATTATTTTCTATAAAGCCAATCTATCATTTAAATATGGTACTCTTCATTTTATTCATATTTCATTTCAGTCTGTCTCAATAATTACTGAATTGGATTGGTTAAAACTATTCAGAAATTGATTTTTTACAAACAATCAATTCTTTTTTCACAGCAATTTCAATCGGTACTTACAATCAACATCAGTACTTTTCCCAATATATATTTCTAAGATTTTTGTTTGAATTAAATACTATTAAATAAATTTCGGAGTGAACCATGCTCTAATTAATTATTCATCTAATTTCATTTCTAGCATTAAATTTTGAAATAACTAATGCAATATTAACAATTCGTGATAAAAATAATGATTTATATTTTAAACAAATTATATTGCAATAAATTTAGCTTCGTTAGGTTATAAGTGGTCATAACATACACAAAGTTTTTTCAATTTTTCTGCCACGTAATTGGAATTTTAAACCTTTCTTAATCGGAACTATTTTGTCTGATATTTTAATAAAAATGACATTTTTTAGTTGAATCGTAATAATAATAATTTATACTATTTTCTGTAATAATGCACTGATCAAAAGATTATTGGGCCCCATTGAATTTTCATTACTTGTTCAAACTATTAAGCCCCTCCCCCTCTTACAATGGTTAAAGCAAATATTACTCTTATTCCATTCCGCATCAGGCAAAATGATTTCCATATTTTCCTCCTTTTAAAACACCATCCCTTGGAAATATATTAAAATATCACTTTATTAATGTCAATCCCTAGATTTCAAGATTCCCCAATCTAGATTTGAAATTAAGATTTAAGCTTTAATCTTCCGATAGCCTTTTCACTGCAATAAGTTTAACATTTGCTATTTTTTGCCATTTTTTACAAAAAGAAATTTTTTACTAGGAAGAAACAGCTAAAATTTTGTATTATAAAATAAGAAATCTTTTCCATCTTCATCAGAATAATGTAGGTAACAAGAGGTAATGTAGGTAACACAGAGAGGGTACACCCAGACTCCGGCGCGTCCGCACCGAAGTCCAGGGCACCACCATTTATTTTTTCTTTAAAAATACACACACAAAAAAAAAAGGACCAACAGGGTCCAAAAACAACAACTAAGTATCGACGACCGGCACACTGCCGGTTTACAAGGACGATATCGGCGCCACATAGGCCATCCTGTAGCACCTGAAACTTAACCACAGATTTATAACTTTTAATTTTTTTTTAATTCATTAACTGCAGCCCACATTACTGCCAGTGGGCAGTTTAAAGTAGGCGCTACAAATAGGTGGTAAATAGTAGTATATAAGAGGATGGCTCATATGAGGCGCCAATATAAGAACAAAAAGAGATTTATGATATGATATTTTACAATGAGATTTACACACAATTATGATGATATTTAAAATTACTATATTCTCAAAACCCCAAATTTCTAAAATTTTTAGGAAAAGTAAAACCACAGGATCTAAAACAATGAAGTTTAAAATTGAGCCGGACCTAGTCCTTGACTCACTAATTACCGAGGGAAACAGGGCAGAGTGTCAGGGGGAAGAACCATATGCAATTCAAGATTTTGGGATTTTTAAACTTAGGGGAGGGCGTCCGCGGCCACCCCTCCGGCCGCCAGCACACACATCCTGATTTTATATTTTGAGATCTTATCGTTCAGGATGTTGGCACACCACTTTTGTTTATTTTCGGAAGTTGGTCTTGTTATGTGGTGCGCCTTAGTGTACTGACAGTCGAAGAGATAGTGGTCCGCGTCCCCTACCTCCCCGCATGTACACGAATCTGTCGGTTTGATATGAAATCTGTGTAGGTAAGCCATAAAAGGGCCATGGCCTGTCAGAAACCAAGTAAGGTGCCTGTCTACGACAAGGATTCGAGGATTAACCTCCGGCATAAACTCCTTCAGCCGGAGGCCCTTTGCTGAGTTATTATGATGTTCCTGCCACCTGGTAAGTATAAAATTTTTGATGGTTCTATGAACAAACGAAAGTGGGGCAGGAACATTCAGCTCCTCGCCGGAGAATGTGGCCAGCTTGGCGCAAGCATCGGCCAACTCATTACCCGGCTCCCCCACGTGAGCCCGAACCCAACTCAGGCCAAATATATTGGTTAATTTGGCTATTTCCATTTTAATATTATTGATAAATTTCGATTTAGTTTTATAAGATTGAAGGGCCTGAATTGAGCTGAGACTGTCCGTAAAAATATTAATCCTTTTTTGATTTTTTAATGCATACATTATAGCCTGGTAAATTGCGGACAACTCCGCCTGGAAGACGGAGTTGTTATTTTTTAATTTAAATTTCAAAATTTTAAATAAGCTGCCATTCTCGAAGATGCACACCGAGGCCCCGATACTGCCATCAATACCGGAGCCATCGGTGTACACCTCGTAGTCAACAGAATTAAGTTTAGTTTTGAAGTCAATTACTAAGTATTCAGGTGGAATCGAACCTGTAATAATGTTTTGATCTACATTGTCTATAGACAATCCCAGCTCTGGGTCGGGCTGCCGCCTTTTTATTATTTTAAATTTTAAATACAAAGATTTCAGAGTCACGTGGAGCGGGGGGATCCCACTTAGGACGTGAAGAGAGTCAGTTGGGGAGGTACCGTAGGCCCGCAAAATACCCAGAAGGAAAACCCTCTGGATAGATTGCAACCTCCGGATTTGTTGCACAGTAAGAGAACCTCCCCAAATGCCAGCTCCAAAAGTGATGATCTTTTCAATAACTGTCTGATACCAGACCTTCTGGAGCTGGCCACTGACCCCCCAACCACCTCCTCTAACTCTTCTTAGGGACCCCCCTATCGTTGTGCATCTCGATGTTAGTGAGGTGATATGATCGCTCCACGCGAGTCTGTCGTCAATAACGATTCCCAGATATTTAAGGTTGGTTGCGATTTTTAATGTTTTTGACTGAATTCGAAAAATGGGGTTGCGAAGCAATTTACTCTTTTTAGATATTATTATGGACCTACACTTGTCGATCGACAATTTTAATTTTAGACTGGTCAATGAATCATATATTAAGTTCAAAGCATTATTGGTGTTTATCTCCAGGTCTCTTCGAGTATTACCCGACGTTACAACCGCCAGGTCGTCTGCGAAGGCCTGGAGAAAAATTTTGTCTGAGTTTAAATAAAGAATTTGGTTGAAATATAAATTCCACAGGGTTGGTTCAAGCACCGAACCCTGTGGACAGCCCTTTAATATTTTTCTTTCTATAATGCTATTATTCAAATTATAAGTTATATTCCTGTTATTTAAATATGATATTACAAAATTAATCATGTAATTTGGAATTCCAATTATTTTTAGGGTGTCTACCAACAAGTGCCAGTCCATATTGTCAAAGGCGGCTTGGATGTCCAATGTCGTGAGGGCTGAATGACAGACTCCACGGGTAGATTTTAATTTTGATACCACGGAGAACACCGCCTCTTCGCAGGAGCACTGCTCTCTAAAACCATATTGTTTGGGGTGTAATATTTGGTGCGAGTGTAGCCAGGAGTTTAACCTCCCGACAAACACTCGCTCTATTATTTTTCCAATTGTAGGGAGGAGGCATATTGGTCGGAAGGAGCCACAGGACGAGGGGTCCCTCCCTGGTTTTAACAGGAAGTGGACACCCCCAGTCCTGAGGCACCTTGGAAAGTAAGATAGTTTTATTGTTTGGTTAATTGGGTGGAGTAAAATATACGGATAATTTTTAAATAAAGCATTCCAAATTTTGTAATCAATAAGGTCCGTCCTTCAAAGTTGAGAACACCCGCTCGAGCTCCTGATGAGATACAGGTGTAATTTCTTTGATATTATTTATTGTTAATAATAAAGGGGGTGTTTGGTTAATTAAGCTAAAATTATGGTCCATGAGTTTATTTATTTTATCTGTTTGAGATAATAACTCGTTGTCTGGGAAAAATAAATCTAAATTTCTATTATTTTTTAGTTTTTGAAAGGAGAATTTAAATAGGGAGCCATATTTATAATTATGGCTCGAGCAGTGTTCTCGCCAGGCCGCCTCTTTAGAATTATATAGATGTTTTTTATAAGCGGCCCTAGCTGACCTGTAAGACACACCAGAGGCACGAACCTCATCGGAGGGTGAATTATGTTTTTGTAAACTTTTATATTTCCTATATAGAGCAGTGATCCTGTTTCTCATTGAGGCGAGTTCTGTAGTCCACCAGTGAAATTTGGAGGAATTCTTTTTGCGGGTTTTTTTAATAGTTTTGTTAGCAGTGATAGTTATTTTGGAAATTAAAGTTTCAAAATAAGAATCGAGGTCACTGGTGGTGTTAATTTTTAAAGCAGATTCCTGTAAGGGGTGTATTATTTTCTGAAAGGTCCTGAGGAACTTCCCCAGTCCAAACTTTGTCCTGAAGAAGAACCCCAGGTTGTTAGTAATTTTAGTATTGATTTCCACAGTGACGTACCTATGGTCACTGCAGGTTTCTGTATCTAAGACGTTCCAATTAATTGCCAGGTCATGAATATCTGGACTGATAAGAGTCAAATCAGGCCATCCCTTCCCAGTAGGGGCAACGAAGGTAGACCCTTTTTCAGGTATATTCAAAATATTTAAAGATAGAGTATTGCACAGGTCAAGAATCCGTCTGCCCCTGATATCTTCAAAGCCGTATCCCCACAAGGGAGAACGGGCATTGAAGTCCCCCATGATGAGGAGTTTGCCTTGGTTGGTATTTAGGACTTCTAACTCCTCCAACAAGATGTCAATGTCGTCATGGGGGGTTCAAACTCAATCCAAAAACCGCAGAACCAAATGACTTGAAACTTGGTATTTGAGGTTTAGTATTCTTGTAATCAAAATTAGATTCTAGAACTGTGTGCTGTCATGGAAAATTGTGAAATTTGTGCGAATTTTAACATAAATACGACCTCTCAAGCAAGTCAGCCTTTAATCAGCTGAATTCATAGAAAACTTTATTCCTTATCAAATGGTACCTTTGAATGTGTTCTTCTACGAACGATTCGAAAGTGAGAAGTGGTACTTCGTTTTTTCCAGTAGATGTACTCTTTTCTGCGTGTACGTAGCAAATTCAGCCATAAAATGAATGGCATGGACACGGTAACTATTGTGTATTTTACGAACTTCTGAAGAAACTGTCAAGAGATTCGTGAAGAAAACTTCTGAATCATGCTTTGTATGTAAACATAAAGAGCTCTATGCACATATCAGGATTCCAGTTCCTTTGTACACAAATAAATGTTAACATCTTGAAAACTGCTTCTTTTCTGTTCCCTGTTCACTTTCAAATATGCTACAGTAACCGTAACGATGATTTTTATAGTTTTGATGATCAAAAAATACTTTGATGCTCCTAAATAAAACCTACGAGTTGTGGGTGGCGCAAGTACGATTCCTGTAAATTACCATGGATGTATTTCTTTTTTCTATATCAGTAAAGCTTTCCTTGTGTTATATGCATTACTTGCCGTTGACTGTCTTGATTGGCGCAGATTGGCCAAATATGGCCCTTGCACCATAAAAAAACCAATAGAAAATTTTTAATAAAGTATAAGGTAATCTAAAGTTCGTCATCTCTAATTGCTTCTCATGTTAAAATGAGTAATACTTGATGAGCTTTAATTTAGATTCCAATTATCATGGACATTATACATTCCATCATATATTCATTGGATAGTTAAAAACATTTTAAGCGGCCACTTTGGGGTGCTAACGTTTTTTCTGCTAACATAATTAAATATGTGATGCACTGCAACATTTTTTGAAAACGGAAATTTTTCGATTTTTTTTATTTTAACATCTAATTACCCAAAAAAGCTCTAGTAGGTCTGGTTTTTTGTTGTGCCTCGTGAATATCAGTGGATTAAATATAAAAATAAACCAATCACGTAGTTCAAAATATCTGTCATTTGGGTTTGGATGAACCGAAGACATTTAATTTTATTTTAATTAAACTTATTTTTCTCATTTCTGTGTTAATAGAATGGAATTTTCAACAAAATATAATGCAATGTCATAAGCAACTACTAGTTCAGAACATTCATGTAACTGATGTCGACGTACAGCGCTCCAAGGGACTTTCTTCGTAACTACAGCCTGTACATAGTCGACCATAGCCGCTACTACAAGCTTTTACTTTATCCGGTTAGAAATGGTTTGACAGGTTTTGGGTTTTGTAGATATGGACACACAGGCACGATTTCCTCGGAGGTTGAAATTATTTTAAGTATAAAATAATTTTTTTTATACTCGCTGATTTTATAATCTACAATTATTTTCTGCGTTAAATTTGTGTAGCTGAACCATTCCATGTTCCAAATTCCTATGTATGCATTGTGTCATCTGTGAAAATTCACCAATTAAACACATATACCATTGAAAGCAGCTCGTAAAGTATTTCCAGTAAATTGCAGTAACAAACCTCAGCTAGAATATCGGTTGGACGAATTAATATAGAGGAAGTATTAGTAAGGTCCAGATTACAAAATTTTCAAAACTTAATGACCTTATTAAATTCGTTTCAATTGATATTGTTTCTTATTGCTCCAGAAGTATTGCTTATTTCAATTTATCTTTTAATGTACAGTTTGAGTGTATTGTAATACCCATCTTGATCAAAGCATTGTGTGTTTAGCATTAAATTCAAAGGTACCATTCAACAGGGAACAAAGTCTATAGAACCATATGCATTAAGTATGCTTAAGGGGTTGTCTTCATATTAAATTGGTCCACTTCGCAATTTTAGTAACAACACACAACTTTGTCGCCAATTTCGAATTTATATAAAATTTCAACCCTGAATACCAAGTTTTAAATTGACCAGTTGCTTCTAAATTAGGCGTATGACAATTCTAATCATTTTATGTTTTATTAGCTCCCTGATTTTTATTTGTCTTCAGAAATAATCTTCCAATCACGCAAAAAGCTTTGTATTATGATGTTACGGTTAAAGAACCCAAATAAAATGTAAGCAAAAGTTTATTTTAAAGTTAATCCTTAGTGTGCAGTATTAATCATGAAAGCAATGTTTGAAAAAGTTATGAACAGCAACCTTCGTATATTTTGATATAAATCGATTCAAGACTGCTTACAATACAAAATTTCGGATTTTTCCTTACAGTAGAGAAGTTGTTCTTTTCACAACGAAACACCTAAACCTAGCGAACATTTAATTTGTTATAATGAAAAACCTACCAAGAGAGGTAAGAGTTCTAAGAGAGGGAAATTGCTGAATTTGCTCTATGAACTATACCTAAATAAAACGGAATGTTTCGATGTTTTTTATCGCCACTGTTTAAGAATACATCAAAAAGGTGAACTATTATGAATTTTAACGAATAAAAAAATATTTTCATGTATGTAGGTCAAGGTTATTGTTAGATTTTATTTTAAAACTATTATATCGCACAAATTAAATTATCTAATAAAAAAGATTTTAATGTCTTCACTAACATTCGAAAAAAGTAATCTCACTTTATTACAGTAATTAATGGTATATCGTCCTCATTCATGAGTTTCAACCATTAATATGTAGTTCAATTTACCGCAAACCTTTCGATTATCAAGCACAAAAGTCTTTCACGCTCCATTCATATGATTCATTCTCATGTTGCACTGGTGTCGATCAAATTGTTCTGAGAACATGATGCATATTGCATGACTCCCCGATAGAATAATGACTATCATCACTCTGAAAACCACTAAGACGGTACTTAATTGCCTTCCCTTTTCAAGCTTACTCTACAGTTATCATGCAGTAGTTAAATAACTGATGAATGATGAAGGAACAGAGGGAAATGAACCTATGTGCGAGTTACCATGAGATCCGAATAACTCAACTCAACGAAAGTTAGTATTCGTTCATTTTCTTGATTCAGTACTGGTCTGGTACGCCAGCACAAAACACATATTCATAAGATCTTAAAAATAAATCAGTTGATTTTCTTACAAACTACCTTAATTACAATTTCCTTTAACGACGACGCATTTCTGATGAAAACCATAAATGTCAGCCATGGTGGACGATTTATCGGGACACCGTAGAATCAATATCCACTTTTTATGGTGGAATATTTTTAAAAGCCTCTCTTCGTCCACGAGGATTCTGGTTAAGGCCTATATATAAACAATCTGCCTCAGGTTCTGGGATGTAATTTCAGGACCTAATGGGTAATGATTGCAACTTTAAATGTCCCCTGCATCACGCTATGACCTTTTCCTTAACCTTGTAGAATATCATTCCGTTATGTCATGTCAAGCCTTTGGGATTATCCAATTGGAGTACAATTAACGTTTGCTGATGAAAATGATTCCCCGTCTGAAAGGTTAAAGTTCGTCTGTTTTGAGAGTGATGCCTTTAGTTTTCATGTGTGCTATTTTTAAAGCAAACTCGCAGTCACCAAAGCCTTACTCTTCTCAGTCATTTCAACTCGGAAGAACAGACGTAGAGAGAGATTTATATTACGCTCTTAATTGATATATTTAGCTTTTGTCCATTCCATTTGTAAATCCATTTCGGAAATCGTATGTCTTCAAACAAAAAAAAGGCTTTCAATTGCTTTATTTTTACGCTCCTTTCGTAAAATTTTGTGGTTCACGTTCAGTAATTGCCATTCGGTTAAATTATTTTACCAGGTGACCAAAATGTTTTGTTACTTTTTCATATAAAAATTAAGAATGCGTAGAATTATTTTAACATTGATTCTACTCTTCAAAATAAACCTCATCACATTCGAGAACTTTTTCCAATGAGGTGCAAGCTCATGCATACCGTTTCAGTAAAATGTCAAATTAGAATAAAAACCTGGCCACCTTCTATTTTATCTACTTCATTTCTAAGCTTTTTCTTTTGCATGTAGTTATCCAAAACAAGATAACGGTAATAATGACTTGAGTAAATGTCAGGGGAATGAGGTGAATTAGGCAATATTTCCCATTCTAAAACGCTAATCATATTATGATTAACTTTCACTGTATCTGTTTTGGCATTGTCCTACAAGAACCTCACTTTTTCTGTTCACCAGCGATGACTGTGGATCAATGCATCCTGAACATCAATACCGGCAGAAGTTCATCAAACACAAAACAAACTTCTTAGACAAAGTGGAGCCTTTGCAGAATGTGAATAGGGTCTTTGGGTGACAATCAATGATGAATCCGCTTGTTGCTGTTGTACAGGATCCATTTTCATCACATACTAGCGAGAAACCCAAAACAGTTTATTTTTATGATAGGAGATAAGTGAAGAGTATATGGTAGGTTTTTATGTTTATTGCTCGTTGACAAATCTTTTTCTGAACTTCCAAGCCTTCTGAAGTTGATACCAACGCAAGAAGAGGGTTTTATTACTTCAAATATTAATCATTAATGACGTCTTCCAGTGTAGTGCATTTTCCAGCGATTTCGGACCAGAAAAAATATGTATATCACCTTCTTTCTGTGCGATTTATTACAGCCTTGATTCCAAATGCAATACAGATTTTACGACATGCCTCGGCAGCATTTGTGTCGAGTTTGAATATATAATACAAACATCAGCGAATAACGTTAGGCTTAACAGACAGTTTGAATGCGGTGGTAATAGACCGAAAACCAAATCAAATGCAATAAAACTGTCCTGAATTAGACTAATACTTTGAGTTTTACGACAAACACAAAAACGTGAATAATGCAAATTAGTTTTCGATAAAATCAGCTACTGCAACGATCTCTACCAAAAATGGATTGTGGCTAACAAATACAAACTGAAGACCATTTCTGCTTAACTTAATTTCTATTATTCCTATTATTTATTGCATTGTTCATTTACTTTTTCCCCGGTCTACAAAAGTTAGACAGTTTTTGTGATTTGACTGGTCTTCAGACCTTGTTTATCTTTTGTCATTTTTTGTTTTTCTTAAACTGATTGTAATTTGACGGTTCTACTGGTGTAAGGACCCTATGGATCTTTTGGACCGAACGAAGGTCCTTCGAGTAGCCTAACATACTCTGGGTAGGCTGTGTGGTCTGGATCTTAAGAAACAGAAAAAATAAGGTTACATTTGAAAGAAGATGTGAAATAGTTTGATCTTGAAATAGTTTAATTTAGCATTTGTAGAAATGTATAGATAGGAAAGTAGGTGGTTAATTAACGTAGCACTGGAACAACATAACGGGCTATTGGTGACGGTCCGGATCACTCCCTAAGGAAAAGATCCAAGGACAATGCCTCGCAATTTTGAACCACGGTCAAATGACGAGCCAAACATCTAACACTTAAGCTGGCACCCCACTCTCCAAAATTCCACACCACGCCAACGTGAGGACATTTTTGAAGCCTCTACACAGTTAACTTGCACCAGCCCCCGTGTACACGGTAGTCTTTGACTGGACCGAATTTCGAACTCGCAACACTCAGGTTGGTAATCCGTTGCACTTCCAATTGGGCTGACCTTGCGCCATAAAACCTCAATATCCAATCCAATCCAACTGGGCTGCCGCGACCCAGAAATATATAGGAATTACTAGGAATCAGGTCAGTGAACATATGAATAGTCTATCAACCTGATTAATCCAAGCAGATTTGGCGCGCGCGCGCAACTAACACAAACAGAAATACCCCACCCTCCAAATAATCCATCCAATACAAAATCCTGACAAGAAATATGCCGCACATTGGAATCTGTCATCTGTCAAGTCGCGATGGATAAGAGGACCTTGATTTTGTTTTACCAAGTCTCCGAATTAGTCCATCATAAACCAAGATATCTAAAGACACAGATAAATGTCTATACAATCAAAACTATCTAAAACATTTCCAATGCTTTGAGAAGATATTAGGAAAGAATTATATTAATTTTCGTCATAAAAATTATACTCCATCCTTATTTAACAGATTAAACTAAGCTGAAATGCATTCGCTCCTGAATTTTCTATAAGCATGGATATTATTTTTTAATTAAATTATTATTAAAAATTTTTTATTAACCCTACAAGTGGCTTAGACGAGATATCTTGTCCATCAAAATCTAATCAATTTTGCTAATGACAAGGTATCTCATCATCAAAATACTGTCAATTTTTTATAAGATCAAGATCAAGTCAGTTTTCTTCTATCGACCAACTACCTTGTCCTTCAATATCTGGTAAGTTTTGCTAATGACGAGATATCTTGTCGATACAACTACCAGGAGGATTTAAACACTAAAATGTCAATTTGCTTCATAAATTTAATAGCTTGCTCAGAAAAGACTTGCTTCTGAAAGTAACACATCGTTTTCGAAAGGAAAAAAAATAATAAAATTCTTAAATTCTTCCATGTTAATCCTAAACGCATTTGTAAACAATATTCCATTAAAAAAATTTAATTAAAAAATTATTGATGATTTTTCATCGTTTTACATTTTTACCATAATCTTTAATCAGATTTTCTAATTTCTTGCTCTTCATTTCCTACTTTACTTTTCATAATGGATTACAATCCCACTTTTATAAAGGAAAGTTGTTTTGTTTATTCACTCTGCTGCCAATTTTGCTTTTTATAAATCGATTCGTTTAACTATACACAAATTATTCTGTACATTTAAATTGTAAAATCTAACTTGTAAAACTGGATTTTTTGATTAAAAGGTTGCTAAGGATATGCAAAAATTATCAATTTAGTTTCATTAACGTGTAAAAGTAAACAAAATTAACATGGGGAATTCACTCACCAGTTAAAAATAGGTTTACGATACCGGTTTATGTGCTCAGATGTACCTTTAAAGAAAACTGGCTTAGTTTATTTAAATCAATTTTAAATAATATCTTAGATACGTTTACGTTTCCTTTAATTAAAATTTCTCACCCTCGTTTCGATGCTTTTGAGCAGGAGAAATTACACTTTCCAGTTACATTTTCCGTTTTATAAGAATTAATGAATATCCAGATTGTGTTCACTTGAAAAAGGTGTCAATTTTCTTCTCCTAAGTTCAATGTATCGTAGTGGGAATTGGATACTGAAAGTTATAAAAACTTAAAATATTGTATCACCTGTTGATATACCCTATCAAAAGATTTAGCTTGATAATGATGCGCTTCGTCAAAAATTTATCAGCTCCTTCAGATTGCATTTCGTGGAAATACAAAGTGAAAATTTTCAAAAGTGTAATTTACGGTTCTATGATGATTATAGCAAATGTATTTATATTTTATCACTACAAAATAATTACTAACTGCAAAAGAAGGGTGTCATAGAATTCAGTGTAGTAAAAATATAGTTGATTTCACTTACATGAATTGATAAATTTGAACAAATGTGATCTACATATTTTTCAGGGGCAGCGATAGCCTAGTTGGTACAGTCGTGAATTAGAAACCGGAGGGTTCGAAACGATCCAACCGAAGATTGTCGTGTACTTGGAAGCTGGTGCACGTTAAATCTTTCGTGGTCTCAAATATCCTCAGGTTCGCGTGGTGTGGAAGCTTGGAGAGTGGGTGCCACACACAGTTCAGGTGTTGACCTCATTATCTGACCGTGGTTCAAAATTACGAGGTATTGTCCTTGAATACTTCTATATAGAGATACATCCCGAACCGTTACCAATTCCCCTTATGTTGATCCAGTGCGACATAAATTCAATTACCTAACACATATTTTTCTAAATTCTTAACTTCACTTGCATTCACATGAAGAATTGCTGTGAATGTGAAGAATTGCATATAAATTTGCATTGAGTTCCCTAATCTATATTTAAACATCTTTGTGTAAGTTATGTCCCGTATGGGATTTAAAAGCTTTAGAAGAGATAGAGATGCATTCATTTTATGTTTGAAGTTTTTTATTTCCGTGTACGCGATGCTATGACATGTGGTCAGCTAAATAAAATATGTAACAGAACAGAACATGTCCAAAAATTCCAATGAGAAAAATAATGTTTTTTTAACATTCTAAGGCTCGAACATATAACGTGAAAAACCTGCTATAAATAATTTTCAAAGCAGCAAATTTTATTAAAATGTTATTACATGTTGATTATGGAGATAATGTATTTACCTTGCTTGCCTTCATTTTAGTGAGCTATTAATTTTTTTATCTAAAGTATTAACTACATTTAATACATCGCTTTACATTACTGCGTATTGTTACATTAAATTTATTAGATTCATGAAATTTAAGTTGAAGCAAATTTTATGATGAGAATTAAAAAGAACCATAAATTTTATTAAAATACACTTCACCATTAAATAGGCATTCCTTAACAAGTTTTCTATCATGTTTTTGGATTCATTGTGCTTCCCACTTTTTATAAATTTAAAACCATCTTTCACTGTTTATAGAACTAGTTATCCAATTTGTATTCTATTTCTATGTTTTACTATTTAAAGAAATTAACTGTTTCATACAATGCTTATTACTTTTAACAGTATTTAATCTTAGAATAATTTAGAAAATTAGTTACGTATTACATTTTTAGGATCTATTCGGGGCATGTTTAATATCATTTGACTTTTAGAAACTTATTACGAAATACAGCAATCACATTCATAAAATACTCGTATACAATTTGATTCCCTTGTAAAACTTAATTCTTACTTTACGTTGTAATATTGATACGAGGCCCACCAATTTTGTAATATGCAATTAAGTATAATTTGTTCACACATCACGTCAACGGTGAACTGGAAAAATTATTCCAAAGTTCATCTCATAATATAACATGCATCTGAATGCAACCTCTACGGTACGAAAACCAATTCAACTAATTTCGTTATTATTTCACTAGACTAGCAATTGAACTATATTTGAACTGCCTGAACCAAAGCCGAGTTGGGCTCATTAAAAAGCAAAACAAAACTAAAAATATAGCAGCTTGGAATTTCTGTCTCACGAACTTCCGTGCAGATGATGTTGGAATTGCCGTGACTTTCTGATGTGATTTACAATACCTGAATTTTAAGGGATATCAGAATAAAAGAAGGCTAAGTCACAATGAACGGGTTTGATATTGTAGCTTGTCTATAAAATTCGAGAGGATTCGACCTGTAAAAGTTCGCTAGTTCAAACTAAAGAAATACTGTACTTGAATTTAAAATGTAGATAACATTAAATTTCTTGAAAGTAATACATTCATGACTATCCGTCTTTTTCGTCTGTTGATTCTAGAAGAAAAGTTCTTTAGTGTCTAAAAACTTTTCAATAACTTATAAAACGATGTTTTGTGTTAAATATTACATTTTAATGTTGTCTTTTTTATAAAATAGTTTATCAAATGAAAATTAGTTTACTGAAGATAAACAGGAAATAAACAAAAGACATTTTTAAAAATTAAAAATTTGTGTAACAGTAAAATAATACTTAGAGTAATAAGTGGAAAGTTTTCCACTGCAAACTCTAGTACCTGAACCTTGAGCGATTACAAACTTCAGAACTTAGAACCATAAGTGGTTATACTAGAACTAGCGGTACTTAGAGCAATGAGAGTTACGCAGATAACATTTTCTTTTGAAATACATCGTTTTAATTCTAATTCATGTAGTACTTAGGTATGTTGTTATAACCAGCACACAACACCAATCTGGTCCCTATATCCGTTTGAATAAGCGTAGCGGGATATTGGTTCGTAATTACATGTCGACTTGAAGAACCCAGAAAATTCCACGCCAGACAACATTAAACATGCAAGAATCAAACTCACAACCAAGCGTTTCAGTCTACAGATCTCCATTCACTCTATCACTATGCCAGTATGTTATAACACAAACGCTTAAAATATTTGCAAAAGAATTTGCATATATTTTCCTGGGATTAATGAAATAAATTGTCTTCAAAATTTGGGAAATATATAAATCCTAAAAAGGAGTGCTGAAAAATGTTCCGAAACATGTAAATTCGAATGTAGGTTGAAGAAATCTTTTTATTTCATTAAAAATCAAGCTGTCAATTCAAAGCAATCCATCACCCTTAGGTCTTACAGAACGTGCTTGTATTGTCTTGTCAATTTGATAAATTGTGTATACATTTTATATTCCTTGCTGAACTTGGAAAGAGGAAGGCGAAACGATAGCTCACATCTTTACCATAGTATTTGCAGTTCTTGTATGGACCAGATTTGTAGTTAATCCTCTTGGTGGCTTATCCTCATGTCGAAAACTGCCCTGTTCTGGGCAAGGACAATTCGGATCTACATTTCCCTTGGAATAATAGGGCAGTCTTGTCTCGACGAGGAATCTCGTCATTAGTAAAATGGCCAGATCTTTATGGACGCTATATTATCTCGTCATTGACAAAAATGAAAATATTTTAATGAACGAGATACCAACTCAAAATCACTTGGAGAATTAATAATTACTATACAGACTGAGCAGTCTTCTTCCTGTCGGAGAAATTACAACAATAGTATCTAACATGGATTAAGACATCGTACGGTTTTACACAAAATTCCAATTCTCTGCTCACCACCAATAATTTTTATAAAGTTCTTTCTGAATACCCTACTTAGACCATAAGTTTCAGCTCTATCATGATGAGACTTTCTTGCGAATATCTTGGTTTTAAGCTGAGTTGTCTTCCTACTTATCTTTTATACTCAGATGATTCTTCACAGAAATCACATTCTAAATATCAAGAACAGTTTAAAAAAGCGATCTTTCCTTTCGGGTTTGATCCCGAATTGTCGCCACTAGCCCGTTGTGTTGCTCCAGTGCTACGCTAATTAAATACCTACCTGCCTTAAGTGTGCAATCAAAAAAGTCTTACGATTTTAATTTAGACAAATATATATAGATGTAACTTCAAATAGTAAATTATAAAGTATTTCCTAATTATTTCTGGACGTCACATCAAATTTTCATTGATGATTTAATACTAGACCTTGACATAAACTGAGTAATTAAGCTCATCAACATTAATATATTAAGAGCTCTTAAGATACTAATATACTCTTGAGAAACTAATATAATCTTTTAAAAGATAATATAACGAAAACTGAAAGCAATTTAGTCAAGAAGAAAAGTCTTAAAGCTGCTTAAAGTGACGTAACCTCTTTTTTTCCCTATAATTTCGAAATTAAGAAATAAACTATTGCTGAAAAGGAGGTTTAGTCCAAATGAAACATTATATGGGGTCTTAACAGGCAACAAATTTTAAAACTCCTTGTTCACACATACACAACTTCTAACGTCAAATTTAAATAATCGCTATTAATCAATTACTTTAATTTCATGGACATTTTTAACCCTCCAAGAGTTTCGCCGAGAAATCTCGTCCAAGATCTGATCAATTTTGCTATGGACGAGGTATTTCGTCGAGACAAAACTTCCAAGGGGAATAAAGATCCTAGAAGTAAAAACAAATTGTTCCATGCCCAGAACTCGTAACAATTTGGAAAAGGTTTTGCACCTCTGTTGACCACTATAGGGCAGTTTTCGACGTAAAGAAACCACCAGGAGAGTTAAGAAATAAATCAATAAATAATCGCTAAACCAAAAGCAGAAATATTTACGTAAATACCCTACATGTTTTACGTAATAATATTCCTCGTGTAGCAGCGATTGTCCCGCGTTTCATATGCTAATCATTTCAGATATTCTAGCAGCACCTGAAGACAATTTTAGACATAACATTTAAAAAAAGACTCATGAGATCAAAGACTCATTTCATGAGATCACTTTAACGTCATTCAAACACAATACTGACGTCATTGACGCAGAATTATTGGCAAACATAATGTCAAGCAATAAACACCCCTCATTGTATGGAGTTTCCCCGTTTTCATTTCAATTTAAAGACGTGAAGGCGGAAAAATGTATTAATAATGAACCTCGTCTTGACCAACGCGCTCTAATGTCACTAAGTTTGTTTTGACTTAAACAGTTCGTTTTCCCTCTGCAAGACGCTGCGCTTTTAAATATCGCAATACACTTTTGTTAACTTAACGAACTACTAAGCAATCGGTGGTTATTGTGAACTCTATTATCCTTCACATTGTCTTTTCTGATCATTGAAATAATAGTACCTTGCAACGTATTGAAGGTTTGGGATGATTTGTGGGCTGCAATACCAAGAAAAGTGTAAGTTTCTGTAGAAAAGTAAAGGACTATTTCTTTTTTAAGACCCTTAAGACGTAAAGTTTTAGGTTATCACGGAAACAAAAGACAATGATTTTGTTTGGCTGACAACATCGTAAATCGTTGTGAAACTAACTTGTAAGATCTGCTAAGGATAAAACTTTTTTTCACGGTCTCTTTAAACACACACAGATTATTAAGCATGAGTTTCTTTTGCAGAAATACAAGGGAAAAATTCTTAACTGTGTAGAAAATGTGTTCATATTTAAATACTAATATGAACTTTAACGGAGTAATAAATATAATTAGATAGAGTTTTGAAAATTTCTAACTAGTTTAGTTTTAAATTGGCTTGCTTTTAATGGCACATGGGCCATATTTATTCAAGTTACTGCAACCATAAGACAAATAACGTCAAGTAATGAGCATACACATTCAAAGGTCTCTTTTTAAACAGACAATTAAGAATAAGTCTCTTTTGCAGAAACACTAGAAAAATGTTTTTAACTGTGTGAATGATGTGTGTTTATTTAAAAACTAATACGAAATATTTTACAAGTATTATTATTTTATTAATAAGTAATAATAACTACAAATAGAGTTTTGATCATCTCAAATGAGTTTAGTTCTTATTTTGTTGGGTTTTTATGGCGTAAGGACCATATGTAGCCAAGCTGCGCCAAACACAAGACAGAGAACGTCAAGTAAAGGACATACGCTGAAAAGGGAAAGTTTTACTGACACGGAAGAGAGAAAGACATCCAGGGTAAATTACAAGAATCGAACCTGCGCCGCATACAACTCGCAGATTGATAGTGCAAAGGGCAAAACTACAGAGCCCGACCGCCTCGAACATTTCTAACAGTTATAAGGATTGGTATTATTGTAAATAATGTGTACTCAATAAATCATTTCACTTTTAAATCTTAAACTCCATTATAAAGAAAATAAATTGAAATCATATCGATAGATTTAAAAGTTGATGAAACATTAAAGCATTAAAAATATTTTGTGTCTTTGGCCTTTATACTTTTCTGAATCTCCTCTTCTGGAAATAACACAGCATTGCATCTCAAATAAAAGCATACTGGTTGAATGTCCCCTCTAAAGTAATTAAATAAACGTATAAATTTAAAACGTTACCTATTAGCGTCTTCTTTGTTCTGTAAAATACTGAAGTAAATATATTATAGCACATATATAATCTTATTTCAATAAACGTCAATAATTTATTATCTTAAGCTCCTTAGACCAAAGTATAGTTCCAAATTGCGTTAAAAACTAAAATTTTAATTTTTCATATTGAATCCTGCAACTTTTAGAAACCCAAGTCCATTTACTTTCAAAACGCTACCATCTTCTGTTCCTTCTTAACAAGTTTATATTGTCTGTACAGAGTAATTTACTAAATGAAAGGGAATTGCGTTCACAAGTCTCTAAGTAACCAGCTACTCCGATCCTCTACTTTTCAAACAATAATGGAGGTTATTTAAGCCTTCAAATCTCATTTCAAAACTAACAAAAAATTTCTTATCTCCTTGATCCACACGATTCAAAGATTGGCCTTTTAACCCTTCTGTTCAGGAAATAAGCTGGGAGGCACCACTTCGTGAACATTTCATAAAGATGGAATGATTCGGGGGCAGTTTTGATGAGATGAGTCTAAATAGAGGGTTGATCTTAAACAAGTTTAGTATTGCCTTTGGAAACTAAAGAACCTCGGTAGACCTTAAAGTAGATAGACTAGGATAGCTTCAGGTTATATCTATATTCGGAACTCGCATCCCGAAACCTTTGTGTAGAACAGGCCTGGGAAAATTTTTACTTACCAAGATACTTCGAATTCTCTCTCTAAATGTAGCGATCCACTATATGGTATTAAAGCGTAATGATAATAATAATAATAGTTGCATCATATGATCAAAAAATTATCTATTTACTCTCCACTACGCGTATCTAACCTAGATACATAAATAAAATTATAGAAAAATTGGTAGTAAAAATTTAAAAACTTCAAAATGTGATTCATAAAGATGCAAACATGGGAAAAAATTGTCAATAGCTGTTCCAGTGGAAGAAAACGTTCACCATCATTAGGACAGAAGTGAACAACGAAAGGAAAACGCGAGTTCAAATATGTTGTCCTACCAATAGCCACTACACACTTTTTAAATCAGTACTCGCAAGTGGTTTCGACAAGATATCTCGTCGAAGACAAAACTTTGCTATTATTCCAAGGAGGAATGAAGATCTAAGTAGGAAAAACAAATTGCCCCTTGCCTAGAACTGATGAGAATTTGAAACAGGATTTTGAGTCAGATGCTGGCCACTACAATGCAAATTTCGATGCTTTGAGACTGATAATATTTAACTCGACAACAGATATGAGCAGTTCTCAGCAATGCTAATAAGTAAAAATAAGGAAATCAACAGTTTTATAAGTAAGAATAAGAAAATCAACAAATCCGCCATCGGCCTGCACTATTGGGAACTTTCTTACCAGTTTGATTTCCAACAAGCGAAAGTGATCCAATTTCCGAGATCTATTTTTGAGTTAAACATGAGAGCAGTCTTATGTATTTTTGAGTTATCTAACGCACTATAGCTTCCCACGCGACCAGGAAGTACTTGATTAAAAATACGAGTTGTGACAATACTATTCTAGGATAACGATACATGAACTCGCGTTTTCTTCTCATTGTTCACTCCTGTTCTGATGATGGTGGACGTTTTGCTCCATCGAAATAGTTATTGACCCATTTTTACATGTTTTAATCTTTATTGGTCATATTTTGAAGCTTTTAATTTTTACTGTCAGATACCTCTTCGGCATTTAAGCAATGGCTAGACAAATACTGACGATATTACGGTTGAAGCTGCATCTATAAGGCTACCTTTAAGAGCTCTTTTCTCAGTGCTAAGAACTGACTATAAGGCAATCCACGCGTTGGTCCAACACCAATCTGACGACACTAAATAGGTTGAAATACGCATAGAAACAAACATGTTTTCGATACATAAACAAAGCACGCATGTGCAAGTCGAATTTGTTGTCACATGTCCGATTAATGAGACTTGATTGATGAAGGCGAACTTTGCATTTTGGCACTGTTATATATTCAGATACCTCTTCAAATACCTGTTATATATTCCAGCCGGCTTTGTAGCCGAGCGGTGAGCGCTATGGCTCTTAGTTTAACTTTCATTTTGGCTTCGAGTCCCGGTCTAAACATGGATGTTCGTTATGGTTCGGAATGGTTTCGGTTTAATTAGCCCTAGTGTGGCAAAAAATTGCCTTTGACTGATAAACCGAACCATATCTAATGTATACCATGTCTTCTCTCAAGCTTCAGTCCTTATATCTAAAAATTTAATGTATAAATGATGATTATTGAAAGATAAGAAATACGTTTCTATGTTTGTATATCCATTTGTACAAAGGTGGCTAAGTTCGCAAGGGAAGGGCTGCCATACTCAAAATCATGAACGCAGATCGCCTTAAGTGATTATTTGTTTCACTAACTCATAATCACTGTAATAGCTTCCAGCATCGAATGATAAACTTTTTTTATTGAACGAAAGCAAAACTCCCCGTGCACCACAGAAGTACAGCACGAGGCTTACAGAAGTAAGTTGATTTAACAAAAAAACATTGGAAAGCAATTTAATTAAACTTACAAGATTTTATGAACTAGACAAATGAGTAGAAAAGCAGGTTATATTTAACAAAAACACTGAGTTTCACTGTCCAAGTTTTACCTAATTTTCTCAAATCATTTTGTAGTCACATTCTTGAATTTTCCAATGCAGGACAACTAAAAAGCAAATGATAAACTGGGAGCGAGAAATCGTGTTAAGGACGCCAATTATGGGAACTTGTTTAAAGTTAACCTACACCCTAATTTAACGAATAAACTCGTCAAAAACCACGTGCATTAAATGCTAAATAGCAGGAGCCGGACTTTACACCGCGCCTACACGTGTCACATTTCAACCACCACCTATGTATGGATTAACAAAACAAATTCTACTGAGGCCATAACTATTTTGAATAGATGGATGGGAACAAAGTGACATTTAATCAGTAGTAAGCATTCTTCTCACATACTCAATTTGAGTAACTATAAATAGTGTGAACTATCGTGAGTGTGTGAGAGGAATGTATACTACTATTAAATGTTACTTTGTTACCATCATCTGTCCGAGATCTTTATGGGCACACTCATGACAGTTCGCACTATTTATAGTTACCCACAATGGCTTAAGTAAAACAAAATACTGGGAGAGTCTTCTCCCACGCGAGACAATTCAGTTTTGTTTCTTGAACTTTTTTGTTTCGAATTTGTTGAATTGACATCCTTCGGTGTCAAACCCGAAGAAAACATGTTAGTTCAACAAATTCAAGAAACAAAAAAGTTAAGTACTAAATATAACTTCGTCGAGTTATTGAAGACCTACACAGAATTCTGTCTACTAATTTATAAACCGTATTGGCGATTCAACGTAGCTCGTGAACTAACTTACGTGAATAAAAATAGGAGGAAATTACTAGTTTTTTAATTTCCAACTATAACATATAAAAGGAGAAAAGTGGGTGTTCATGGATATGAGTTAATCATTTTTTTCCTTCAGAGTGATATAAACTAATTTTGAATTTGAGAGCAATATTTTTGGAAACTTAAGGTACGTTTTCTTGATTCTGACGATCACTCCCAAACTTCTTGTGGTATATCGGTAACTGTTATCAACTTCCATAAACCAGGACTGGTACAAAAAATTTATCTGTAGCTTCAAAACCCAATTACTAAGCCTTCTTATTTACTGTTAAATTACTTCTTTTAAACATAAATAACTGTTAACATAGCTTTAAATAGAAATGTCTAATGTTTTTCAAAAGTAAGCAGCGTAACAATTTTGGTCAAGCTAGCCGTTGTTAAAAATCTGAAGATTATTCTAGTAAAACTTGTCTTCTCCAATTGAGAATGTACTACTACAGCAAAACTATTTTTTCTGTCTTTTTCTAAGTTTTCAACAAACATCGAAGGTCGGTTCTATAATTGGTAAATTAGCAAGTACACGACGATAACAGAATTAAAAATTTAGCCTGAACCATACCATAAATTACGACCCTTATTTAAGCTACTCGTCAACTTCCTCAACGCGATTAAAGTATACGTGCAAAGTGTTCAAAAACGGTAGAACTACTGCACTGCATGCCATACCATAACCCAACACGTGGAAATGATTACCCAGTCAAGAAAACAAACCTAGTGTCTTGATAAAAATAGTCCTTTCTAATTAATTTTCAATTTCCTATCCGCCGTCTTAGAAGGCGATGGGTATCATCATGAAATTCAATTATTATTCTTGGTGAATAAGTGTCAAGTCGATAATATAATAATTTTCTCAATAAACGGGTAGGAGTCATCAACAAAGTTCATATGGCAAAGAACCGCTGTCCTGTTCTTGCCTTTTAACCTTTTAAAGCTGAACTCGGAAGACTTCGTTAATGATTCAGACAGTCGAAGATCCTGCCGTGTTTCTTGAGCGATACTCGGCTTCCTTGCATCGTGGGAGGCATCATTGTGACAAGGTAACGAATGTAGAGACTACAAAGTTGTTCATCGGTAGCACACAGAAGCTAAGTAATTACAACCGAGTTTTCCGCGTACGAAGCTAATGGGAATGTGGTGATGTATCGTTGGTTATTGATTTATGAATTGAGTTTTGATTCCTCCTTTTAATAAACATTTTTAGCTGGTAGATAGATTAAATTTCAGGTCTGGTAGATTAAATTTCTGAACTATTTATTAACTGAATATTATGGTAAAGGGCAGGGTATATATAAAATGTGTGTTCTAAATCGTTGCATACAAAAAAATATTTTAAATGAACTTCTATTCTAGTAAATGTTTAATCTGTCGTTTCACATAGTAGACACCGAAAAATCTGAGCTAATAACTCCAGACTCGAGTAAAAAAGTGCATTGTATTTTACTTAGATGCAAACGAAATTCAGAGAAAGCTTTAAAATGTATAATTTTTTTTCTGAAAAGTGCTACTTTGTGGCTCAATATTTTAACTACTACAATAAATAAAAATCAATAATAGTCTTTTTGAATTCTAAAATATCATTTAAAAGTATCAATTTATTTTACAAATTATAAAACCATTATTAAAATAGAATTTTCATTTTTTCAGATTGTTTCAAAGCAAAATTTTATCTCTTAAGATTTCAAAATGTTCCTGCAGTAAGCTAAGCAATCTGCTAACTTCTTATAGCATAGTGAAAAGAGACCCCAACTATACATATGTAAAAAAAATAACCCCTTCATTCGTAACATTCAATCCTTATCTAATAAGGAAATTTTAAAATGATAAATGGATTTGGCATGCAATAAAGTATTGTCATCTGTCAAATTAACTTCTTTACTCTTCTTTCGTTGGACAGAGCATTTTTATTAAGTGTCATGTATCATTAGGAAATTCAGTTATTATTCTTAGTTAATAAGTGTCAAGTTGATGCTTTACTCAATAAAAGTTAGGTAGATAGGTGAATTCACGTCGCACTGAAAGAATACAACAGGCTATTGGCGATGTTCCGGGATCAATCCCAAAGGGAAAGATCCGACGAAAACACCTCGTAATACTGAACTAAGGTCAGATGACGAGGTCCACACCTGAGCTGGCGCCCCACACTTCAAACTTACTCACGACGCCAACGTGAGAACATTTAAGGCCACAAGAGATTTAATGTGCACCAGCCCTCGGGTACACGACGATCTTTGATTGGATCGAGTTCCAAACTCGCAACCCTCCTGTTGCTAATCCAATCCTCTTCCAATCGGGCTATAGTGGTCCCCTCTTCTGATATGGAAGTTTAAAAAATAATAAATGGATTTGGCATGCAATAAAATATTGCCAACTCTCAAGTTAACTTCTTTATACTTTTTCGTCGAACGGTGCATTTTTAACTAGTGCCATCAGCATTATTATGAAATTCGATTATTATTAATGACTAATCGTCAAGTGATAAATAATATTTTTCTCAGTAAAAGTTAGGAGGCATAAAAGTTTTCCCTGAAAAGGGGAAGATGGATTTAAACTCACTGACGGGATCACACGCATACGTATATCATGCATATGCACTCTGTTGTTTTCCCTGCATAACCTCTAACCAGTTTTGAACCTTCTTGATCATTAGAATTTTTCCGATAATTCTTTCAACCAATAAACGGTGTTATTTAGTCATGTATTTAATGGAAAAGCAAAACTACACTACTCGGAAATCTTGTGATGCTTTAAGGGTTAAGATGCCAACCATATGTCTAGAAAACAGTGTGGTTCGATCCCAGGTGAAACCTGTGGAGGTGAAAGTCACTACAAAATTCATTCATTGATATATTGTAAGAGCGTTTTAATAGTTTTCCCTTCAGACTAAATCAAATTTCTTTGAACTTTAGGGCAATCCACTTACATAGGAAGTAGTTTCCAAATTATTCTTTCTGTTGTCTCATTTTCTTTCAGTTTCCTTCAAGGATCCATTTGCTAGTTTATTTCTTCTTTGTTATGAATGTAATATTTGGCCGTACTTAAATCTAGTTTTAAACTAAACTACTTTGAAGCTTGTCACTGAATTTTTGTTTTTAATCCGGTGAAAATACTCGTGCATTTTACATTGGCATATTTGATTCGCGAACGAAATCTCTTGATCCACTCATTGCCATACAATAAATACAAATAAAGCTTATCTTTCGTGAGATATAAGTGAAATATATAGTGAGGCGTTTTTTAAAATCCTTACATTTAATGCCTTGAATTTAGTTATCATTTTTGAGGGGTTTTCGTAAAACAATTCAAGATGCTTTTTGAGAACCGTATATTTATTACTATTACAGGAATACATAAAAGTACATTACAAGAACAAAGCAAACAAAAACGACAAATCTCCATAGGCGTCATTTACCAGAAAGACAGAAAAGCTATATTCAGCTTGAACACATCACATAAACAAGTAGTTCAAGCCATAGATGGTACAAGCACCATCTCTTGTCAATACATGAAATCCTGCATTTATGTTATTTCATTAGCTGTCATTTTTGAAGATGGTATCCTAAATAAGTAGAATAAGCAAAAAAAGAAGCAACACTGGATTCTCATTCTGAGAAATGTCTGTTTTCTGTTCCTACAAAGGTTTATTTCAACAAAAATTAACTCATTTGTGAGTAATAGACCCGAAGGTAAACAGACCTCGATCGAAACCACGGAAGAGAGCTGAATTATTCTGATGGCTAACACTTATTGGCATGCATCAAATGTCCTAAGTGACCCACACGATAAATAAAACAGGGAAGAACAAAGATACTCAGTTATTAGCATGCTCCTGGTGAAATTACGGCAGAACGAGAACTTTGATGCATTTTTAAACAAGCCTGTGATCCGCATTCTCTTAAGGCTAGTGGATCGCTATGGTAAAGCGATCTAACTTCCAAGAGAACAAGCGTCGTTAACCCAATTCATGATCATCCGAACGAGGTCACTAAAGCCATGAACTTGATCGAGAAGCAGGTGAGAATGACGTCTCGTCCACATATATATACCCGACTCAGTCAATAAACTTGCAGTCTAAAATCATCTGTTGCAATCTGAGGTTGTCTGGATCACGACGGATGCTCACTTAATGTGTGTGTTTGGGGAGGTCAGTGTGAAGAAGCATTACTTCTTCCATCCATTCCTTTGTTTTTCACTTATGAAACCAGGTTTCAGATTTTCCAAAATGTACCTTAAATACCTTGTCACTCACTCGCAAGTCTTTTCACGTTTAAACTTCCAGCGTCTAATCTCGCGAACATAATTTCCAGTATCTTTGTTTAGATTGAGTATAACTTCTACAATCCATTCTTTTGTTTTTCACATATAAAACCAGATTTCAAAACTTTCAGAATGTATCTTAAATAACACCGTGCCATTCGCAAGTCTTTTCACCTTGAAACTTCTAGCATCTAATCACGCACATATCATTTCCAATATTTTTTTTGGATTGAATACCATCAAAGCACGAATTGTATTTATATTTTAAATAGCAATCCATTATACTTGAATGGATTAAATTAAGTAAATTTTTCGTATTTTAAAATAAAATCGAAATGCTTTTTTGCAAAATGACAAACATGAAATAAGAAAGAAAGAAATCATTCACTTCATTCACCGAGATAAAAAGATGAGTAGTTCACTTGTAAGGACAGAAATTTTGAAGATCGTTTTGATGATAAAATGATATGTGAAGTGTCGAAGACATCAATCTCCAAAATTGTTCTCACTAATTAATACTGCACTTTCTAATTCGTTCTCTTCCTATTTTTGGTAACTTTAAATTAATCATTTACCTGTAAGAACGTAGCATTATAAATAATTTAATGACGTATCACAACATTCATTGTAATTCAAACTATAAATTTACTATTTTTCAATTGTCATACGTGTCGCTTAAAGGAAAATATTCAGTTATTGAATTTATTATGTATCGATATCTAGAACGATTATACTTCACAGATCCTAAATAGCAAATAACTACAGAGTTAAGCTATCCTACACAAAGGATGGTAAAGATTTCGAAATAAATTTTATAAATCGATGGATCATGCCAAGTATCAATCATGTTAGTCTACACCAGACTATACTCCAAAGGTTAAAGCTATTCTTCGTTTAGTCTTGAAATACACTATGGGAAGACAAGTAAGGTTTGCTGCCTTAGTGCATAGTTAATTACAGATTGATCATTAGGGCTAAGATTTTGATGAGTTAAAAATTACTGGAAATTTACCACATAACCCAAAATTTCTACAAAAAAGGTCCTAAAATGAAGAAAATGTTTATACATATTTATTATTTTGAAAAACTTTCTATAAAAAAATCTATAATTACACAAAATACCCAAAGAACACAATTCTTTGAAATAGAATAATTAATACAGTAAAAATGTTTTCATTGCTCATTTCTTCTACTGATACACTTGTAATATAAAAATGTTAATACCATTACGACTATTGGTTTATGAAACTTTTACCATTATACTAGTTTTGCTTAACTTTCGGATACTAGTATAACAAAAGAAAATGCTTTCTCCCATGTTATTCATGGATCAATTTAGTCATTTTCTAAGATAATTTAGAAAGAAAAATGTTTGTACATCCATCACGATAACTATGTTAGCATCAAAATAATGCCAGATATTTTAGTGTGAACTTGACGATCTGTGCTATAAGAAGTACTGTCATGATGAAAAAGCGCTTCTGAAATAAATGGATTGTCCTGATGTTTAGAAAATTTCATGTAACTGATCGGACAATTTGAAAAAGTTATAAAAAATATCAGCAACACATCAAGGAATGGAATGTCGCTATAGCTATAACTTCCATAGGTTCCGCCTGAGATCGGCCATACTGTTTCTGGATATATAATTAAATCAAACACAAGTTCAAAGTCTTCAAGTATACCTGGAAATCCTAAATATGTAATGTCCTGTTTCTCCATTGCAATGTTAATTAACTACCTACCTAAATAAGGAATTGCGTTCTATTCTTATCATATCCTTCATTTTTTTAAATAACCTAAATATTATAATGCATTCGTCCTCGCCAATAAACCAACGAAGACTACTTAATCCTCGTGATGGTTGTCTCAACGAGGCATCTTGTCATTAACAAAATGGACCAGTTCTGGTGATGAACGAGATATCTCGTCATTAGAAGAAAACTGACCAGATCTTGATCTCGCCATCATAAAAAGTCAATATAATAAAAAATAATATAAAATTGGCAATATCTTAAAGACGTGATATCTCGTCATTAGCAAAATCGGTCAGATCTTGGTGGACAAAGTATATCGTTGAAACCACTTATAGGGTTAACAATCTTCTGGGGGTGAGCAGGAGGTATAAATCTCAGTAGCATCTTTTATATAACAAAGAATAAAATAAAAAGCGTTCAAAGGATGAACCATGTACATTGATCAAATCATTGAAAGGATTTTGTCTTTGATACGTTCTTGAGATAATAGTCACTTTCCACCTTAAACTAGAGAATGACCGATTAATTTTCCTCTTTCAGTAAAAATTGTTGATTAATTAAATTATCTCCAAAATAAATATATCACGTTTTTACCGCACTAAACTGCACGATTTCTTTGCAGCGAAAGTTGCACTATTAATCAACAGAACGTGAGCTAAATTAATGCATTGCATGATTTAGTAGCCGAAAATACTTAGAAAAATAACACCACATTTTATTTAAACTAATGAACCGTCTACCCCACTTTATTTAACCTAAAAAATATTAGGTAAATATGCTTCAAACCGCAATTGCATGCAAAGTGAAGCATTTTTAAATACTTGATTTCTTTTTGTCTGTTGTTTTGTTCGTTTATTTCATCGGGGTTATTTAAAGTTGCTTACATTTCAGAGCTTGAAGCAATCAAAACAGAATGTTTAGATAATACTGAATATTTGCTGATTAGATTTATCCGGTGTATCATCAATTTGATGAGAAGTTGCGGTAGCCAGGTTGGAAGTTAGGGATTAGCAACCGGAGTGTTGATTCAACCAAAGACCGTCGTGTACGTGGGGCTGATTCATGTTAAATCTGACGTGGCCTTAAATATCCTCATTTTGCTTGGCGTTGAAGTTTTGATAACGGGGCGCTAGCTCAGGTGTTGACCTCGTCTTATGACAGTGGTTCAAAATTGCGAAGCGTTGTCCACAGATATCTCTCTTCGGGATTGGTTCCGGACCGTTGCCAATAGCCTGTTACGTTGATCCAGTGCAACGTAAATTTAACCACCTACCTATTCATCAATTTAATGAAAAAATAACTAGTTTTTGTTCATTAAAAATTACATTATAATCCTTAAATTCATGTCCTTATAATTAAATCAAGTAATTCGTTTCGTTGGCTGTTAAATCTTCTAAAGAAAAATTGATTAATTAAATCAAATTATCATAGAATCATTGATTATTACTAGTAAACGGAGTCCTGTTTTAATATATTACAATGCAATCTGAACCATTTGAACCGAATTTAGTCTTATACATTAAAATAAACCCGAATTCTTTTTTGCGTATATTATAGTCATTTAATTTCATCCTTTGTTTCACTTTGTACTGAACAATAAATGTTTAAGAAAATATACACTTCAATGAGTCGGAAGAAAGCTTTTTAAACCATGTGACTGTACTTAACCCTGAATTTTTAATGAATAAATCCGCTTCTGACAAACAATTAAACCACTTTGACCACAGTGATAACATAAATACCTCATGAAAGCTTTACTCACGAGAAAATTTCAATAAGAAATATATTCTCCCTTGATGCTTGGGTCAAGGTAACGATCGTGGAATAAAGTCATAGCTTTTAAATCTGTTGGAATATTTTACCTTCCGAGATTTCCAGTTCTGCTGATAATACGGAATGAAATAAGCTGTCAAACTTCCTTTTCGGTCTGCCACTCAAGTCTCCGGATCGTGATGAGTTGGCCGAGTACGGTTATGGAATATTTATTAAAATAACACGAGATAGAATCAAACCTTTCGTAGGATCACTGATGAAAGGTCGGGATGAGTTTAAAATGTAGCTAAAGAATGTATCAACAAATACTAGTAGACTTCTTAGTTGGGGACTCAGCCCCTCCGTTCCGACTAGTTGAGACTGGAACATCCTGTAGCGGCGGTGATGTGATCAAAGGGTGCTGCCTCTTGGACTATGGATTGATATATGGAGCTCCTCTGGACTTGCCAGCCGCGAATCACCACCTGTGAGTAATCTCGGACCGGATCAGGGAAGGTAGGTAGGTCGTTAATTAACATCGCGCTGGAACAACACAACGGGTTATTGGCGACGTTCCGAGATCAGGAAGATCAGAGGACAACACCACGTAATTTTGAACCACGATCAGATGACGAGAACAACACCTGAGCTGGAAGTCCAATCTTCAAACTTCCACACCACGCCAACGTGAGGACATTTGGAACCACGATCGATTTAATGAGCACCAGCCCCAAGTACACGATGGTCTTTGGTTGGATCGAGTTTCCAATTCGCAATCCTCTGGTTGCTAATCCGCAACTATTCCAACCGGGCTACCGTGGCCCCAGGATATCATTGAAATAGTTTCGCTACTTTAAAAATCAGGTGACGGGGCTGATCAGGGAAGAGATTGGTCACCTCGTTCTGACGATAAACAGGCGCAGATGGACTTGGTCCACCTGTTAGCTGCTCTTCGGATTCCTGCAACTGAAACCGAGAACAAATCGGAAACCTGATCTTGTCCTCGAGAAGCTCACAACATGCGAGTTCGGACCGAGCGAACCGCATTCTATGACGAGTAAGGTGCCTAGGTGGTCTACCAAACAATAAACATCGTAGGGTGCTGGCATGTGCCCGGGTGTACGCAATGTCCCTGCCCACAGGGCTATGGGAAGGCTTTCCTGGTTTTTCTTCCACGTAACGCGAATGCGAGCCGGTGAATAAAAGTCCCTCCAGTGTGGGGCATATCTTAGAGGTTGACTAGATGAGATATCTAGTCACCTGGCAGTTCAAATAGAATGGAACTAACGGCATATTTTCCCGTTAGTTACATTTTTGTGAGACAGTAGCACTTTCTATGCAATGTGCAATGCACTGCCTTACTGTGCCGTTTATCACGCTTGGCATAGTATCAGTTGTAACTCATCGTCCTTATGTATCTCTATCTAGCCCCCAACTAAGACTATCTGAAGTCCTACGGATATAGTAAAGGCCTCGAGGAATTCTGGCTGAGGTTTCGACGAATGCGTACGAAAAATGTTTTTCACAGGTTGTTAAAGCCTAACTGTGTGGGACATTGCTTCCATAGAATCCTTAAAAACTATAAAGTTATGTTTAAAAATGCATAAACTAAGCTATTGGTTAAGTAATTTAAAATGAAGAATTCAATCCTTTAGACTAGCTATTTTCAACCTTTTTCATCGTGGCACACAAACTAATTATTAAAATTCTGCGGCACACCACAAAATATATTATATTTTTTTGCCGATCTGACAAAAGAATTGATTTTTGATTGATACAAAATTAATAGTAATTACCTGCCCTTTTTGCACCCAATCGACTTTTTAATGCCTTCACACCGATTTAAAATCGTTGTCTTAGGCCTGTTGTAGAAAACCTCATTTACATACTACAATAATGAGCTTGAAGAGTCATACTATCCATAAGCTAGCATTGGGAAAAAACATGAATATACATATGTTGTCAGTTTAGAGCAGAAACTCGTTAACTGATAATAATATTTTTATTGTACAGCTGTTTAAAGATAAACTTTTAGTTTTAGGTCAAGAAATAAAAAATTATGAGCACTTTGGTAGTGTTATATAACTTAAACATATCACAATATGACGATGTATTTCTCATCCTCATGAAAATTAGCATTCAGCGGTTCCGAAAAAAGTCAGTTTATGATTTTTTGCTCTAAGCCGACGATATACCTACAATTTCTATTGCCTGTATATATGTACTATTGCATTTATCTCTATACGCAATGTGCTATTGTTCTTACTTATTCCTTAAGGTGTAACTAAACAGCTAGACCAAGTCCATGAGTGTGAAGACGTTCACAAAATCCTCACTAGCTTAGGACTTCTAGAGATCCTCCCTTGCCACAGGTCAAGAAAGATGGCTTAGGAGGCTTGTTCATTGTTAGATATTAGGTAAGTTGGAAAAGCCTTATGGCCCTGAATGAAGGATACAGATTTGAAATGTCCTCTCACGAGTCTAGAAAGGGGCAGTCTGACATTTTTTGTCACTAGTATATTTGAGTGAGACTCCAGGATGGTCTATAGGTTACCATATATGTAAATGTGGGGCTCTGAAAATTGTATTACTTGTACTGAATAACACTTGATTACTGAATAACTTGATTACTGAATAGCACTCGATTACTGAATAACTCTTGATTACTGAATAACACTTGATTACTGAATAAATCTTGATAGGTTAGTGGGCAAGGTATGGCAAAAGGGTCAGCCATGGCTCCTTGGCAAGTCTATCTGCAATTTTATTAAATGCGATGTCTATTCTATGCGTAATATAATGTTTAGTTGCCTATAGAAGAAATTAATTTCCTTTCATCTCTCTCTACAGGGAATATCACTTTATTTGAATAAGTTTATCTTCACTTATTGCATTAATCGTGTTTGCTCAAAGTTAAGATATCAAGATTACGTTCAGTAAAAAATCACAAGGTCATAATGTTTCATACTTTCATTTAGAGTGCTGGTGTATGTAAGAGTAATTTAATATATGATAGCGTTGATAGTCCATTCACATTTCATATATGCTAATTATGCTCATTTTAGATATCACTAAACTATCTCACAGAAAAACAGCGTCTTATCTAGGATTTGACGTTTAACATCTTATCTATATTTGGACTGTGAAAGCTTTAGTATGATATTTTTTCCTGTGAATCACATTTCCTTCAGAGCAGAGGCATATTTTGATGCATTTTAAATTTTACTTATCTTTAGAAGTGTTCATGGAAATGCAAAAAAACAACACGGGGAATTTTGAATTTTGTCTAATCAATTCTCATTTTACAAATTTTTATAAAAGTTAAAATCAGATTTAATTTTTAAAGGTGTTAAACCAACAACACATAAAGCATATTTGACTCTACATTTAAAGAAGTAACACTATATTCTTTCCTTTTCTTCAATCTAAAGGTGGAAAATTTGGCTAGACACTTGAGAACTCACAAAATAAATGTTTTATAAGTCAATCCCATGTACGACTTGTCTTGGTGATAGGAAGTGTGATAGGTATTATATAAATAACAGTATTACCGTTAAATAGAATTATGTAGTGAATGTCAATAAACCTTTCTATTACTTCATTCGCCGAAAGGTGTCCCTTTGAAAAATTATTACAGTCTAATAATAAATCTTCGAAACAAATAAACTGATCTACGGAACTTTGAAGAGTGAATTACGACGTCTATTAAAATCCAAATCTTAAATATCTTCATCTGTAACTGTAAGAAGAGGACAATAAACACTTTAGATACGCATTAAATCATCTTCCACTCGTCCTGTGGCATTGTAAAAGCTATAAAGTTCGGTATCTTTCAATAACAATGCCATCTTGCCCGAGTTCTTTTTAATTTTATCGATTTTTTTCCATCTCTTTTCTTGTTCAAGCTATTTTTCTTCTTACAAAGAGGCTATATATAAAGCATAGGGTGTTAAAGTGAAACGTTTCGTTTCAAACAAATGCATAACTCTTATTCTCTCTCTGCATATACTGCAATCCATCTTTTGAGGAAAAAAATTACTTTCCTGTGCTAGGTAAAGAGATCGAGTAAATGTTTATGACAAACAAGCAATTCGTTCGAAGTGGAATAAAATTTCAAACTATTTGTGTGTTCTCAAGTAAATCGGGAATAGTATACTTTTAAAATATTTACACTGTTGATACATTTGTTTTGTTTTTACATGTGAAAACATGGTAGTGAAAATACTATACATGTGTCAACAAAACTTCAGTTGTTATTGCTCGTTTAAAACTAAAGAAAAATAAAGTAACTCCTTTAGGTTTATATTATATTTCTATTCTTCACAAACCAGTCGTTATCATAGTTTTTAAAATAGAAATTTAATGATTTGAACAACCAGAGTGTAAACATGTCTAAGAAATCAGTTTGAAAAATGGAGCATCGTTTAAGTAAAATACATAAAGTGTGTATCATCGGATTTGTAATGGATACATATGGAAACTTTTCTCACATGAAAAAATAAAATAAAATATACACTGCTTTCAATTTTACAAATGTGAATAAAATGTAAATACTCAAATATAATCCGTCATTTTATCTCTTTTTTTGTTGTGATTAAATCATTTTCTGCGGTCGTATTAAAATATACAGTTAAATATAAATTTTTAAATTTGAAATTCATAAATACATGCAATCTACTATGAGAGGGATTTTCAATGTAAATAAACTATACTGACTGTGAAGATTTTACTTCCGTAGCTAAATGCTCTCTCACGTTTCATATCGGAATTACCTTTAAATGTAGCTTATTACCGATTTAGCCATGGTTGGTGTTTAATCTACTTGCGTTGATCAATAAACAATTTTTCCTCAGTTCGGAATTCATTTTTTTTTGGAATTGTTAGTTGTATGAGATATAGTACCCTTTCAACTTTTTATTTTTATCATATTTAATAATATAGAGCGAAGTAATTTCATAAAGATATTTCTCTAACTGTTTTTCCCATCTATATAATTTTTATATTTTCTGTGCTCTTTATTACAATTTCAAATCATATTTACGAATAAAATCTCAATTTGATTCGTGTAAATCAATTACAATCACATTTACATAGATAATGATGAGCACTGTAGACACCACTCTATTGAAATATTAAATAGTTGATAGTTCTAAAATGAATATTAATTTTAACCACTTCAACTTTCTATGGATAATTATACTTTTTCCTTTTATTGTATTCAAATTAATTCCAAAGGCCTGTATATTTTTCAACTTGGTTTAAGTACAAAATATATTTCTATTGTAAGGATAATGAAGTCTAACCATATGGGAGGGTTTTCTTTCAATTTGTTGCTTTCCCCTTAATTTTTAATTTTGATTTTTTCTGATTTCCTTTTTTAATATTTATACCAACCTAGCTCAACCTTTACACCAACCTAACCAACCTTTACACCAACCTAGATGGGGCAGTGCTGGGAAAACATCTCTTTCCTCATGGGAACAGATAAAAGATTTGTGACGTCATTTCACTGGTCTGATACGTAGAAGAGAATATCTTTTTCTGTATAAGAATAGTAAAAGTGATCCATTGTTAAAATCTTTATGAGCAGTTCTCACTTATAATTTATAAGTTTTCAAAGAACTGTATGTACTTTGAACCAATGATTTTAATAAAATAATCGCAATTAATTACAACTTTAGTAATGTATAATATCTTTATGAACGACTAGAGTTGTTGCAACCAAATGTTTGAAACAAGATCTTTCTTATAAATTGAAATTATAAACTTTAACAAAAGTCAATAAAAATAATTGTATTCCCTCATGTAAGATTCACTCCGAAATACGATCAAACACAGCAAACAAGCTTTTATAATTTTTCACATTTTTATAAAAGAAATGTACAAACAATTATCAAATCAAGATACGGATGCAGATTTATTTCATAATGCAGCACAAGTTGTACTGTGTGTATGTATATTTTATAAATACAGGGTGATTCTACGGTCATGGGACAAACTGGGAGAGGTGGTACAGCTTACTAAAACATACATTTTTCGTATAGGAATGTCTGGTCGGAAGTGACGCATGGAGGCACGAATACAAAAAAATGAGACATGAACAGAAAAACATTGTTTATTTACAAAATCCTTGCAAAGTGCTTCTTTGCAGCAATGTTTACAATAAATACTCAAAATTGCGACCACCAACAATAATACAAATTCGGTAGCTGTGATTGGCTGGCAATGCTGTGGATAGAGGGCAGTAGTGTGCCTGGCCATCCGTGATCTGATGCATCTGCGGGAAAACGTCATTTGCAACTGTGCTGTCGGCCGTGATGAGAGATTTTACAAATAGAGGCGGACATGCATATGATGTACGGTGCTGCTAATGGGAACGGCAGAGTAGCGCTACGGCTGTATCAGGAACGTATGCCGAACCACAAAATGTTTGAGTGGTTGCATCGGCACCTTTGTGAAAATCGTTCATTCATCGCCAGCTCTGACGGAAGAACTGGATCAAGAACTGTACGACATCCAAACATGGAAGAAACCATCTTGAAAATTGTGGATGAAACACCCCACACAAGCATAAGAGCTATTGCACGTCTTATACTTGTGAGTCAACCCACCGTTTGGAGAGTCTTAAATGAAGAACGTTTACACCCATTCCATATTCAGAGAGTCCAGGCGTTGCAGGCAAGTGATTACCCGCTGCGCGTAGAATTCTGCCAATGGTTCTTGCAGCAGTGTACGTTGCAGCCGGATTTCCCAGCTTCTGTGCTATTCACAGATGAAGCGACTTTTACACAAGGTGTTTTCAATGTGCACAATACTCATGTGTGGGTAACAGAGAATCCACATGCTACACGTTCACATACATTCCAAAAACCCTTCTCTGTGAATGTTTGGGCGGGTGTTGTGAACGATTTCCTCATAGGCACATATCTCCTACCAACGCGACTCAATGGCTCACATTATCGTATTTTTCTGGAAGAGGTTTTGCCAGAATTGCAGCAAGATATTCCGACTGTCGTTTGTAATCACATGTGGTTTCAGCATGATGGTGCGCCAGCCCATTTCAAAGTGGTTGTCCGCAATTACCTGGATCCAGTTTTGCGGGGCAATGGATTGGGCGTGGTGGACCAGTCCGATGGCCACCCCGATCGCCAGATCTATCGAGCATCAATTACTTCTTATTGGGACATCTGAAGACCATCGTTTACGGGACTCCAGTTGACTCAATTGAGGACCTCGTTGCTCGACTATCCATTGTGGCTGCAAGCGTGCGCGAAATGCCTGGCATCTTTGGAACTGATCGCCAATCACTCCTTCGACGCTACCAAGCATGTATTACTGTTGGTGGTCGCCATTTTGAGCATTTATTGTAAACTTTGCTGCAAAGAAGCACTTTGCAAGCATTTTGTAAATAAACAATGTTTTTCTGTTCATGTCTCATTTTTTGTGTTCGTGCCTCCACGCATCACTTCCTACCATACATTTATATACGAAAAATATATGTTTTAGTAAGCTGTACCACCCCTTCAAGTTTGTCCCATGACCGTAGAATCACCCTGTATAAAGCTACTTGCAATCTGAAAACCGTCAGTTTGACGGACACGAAATTCTAGAGTTAATTGCATAGTGTTGTATGTTTTTACTTTATTCTTTTATGTTTTTACACCTTATTTTGTCATTTCTTACTTTGGTTTACTTATTAATGTGAATATCTTCTAAAACAGAAAGGCAGCTCTTGGTTATTTTTGCATCACTTTCTAGATTTCGGGTATCATTGACAGAAGCTCCGTTGTTTTTCCTAATCTCTATATTGCTCCGAAACAATTTTTTCAATTTTTTATTCTAAAAATATATTTACGTACTTTTAACTTACTTGTTTGAAATAAAAAATAAAAAGTTCATAAGACAGTTATGAGGTAAACTTTAAACTACTCGTAGGTGCGTCGTTTTAATCCACCTATGACAACTGACAAACATTCATTAAACTTGTAATCATATTCAAATTTTAGAATTTTAGAAGTGGTGACAAGAAAATCTCTATCTGAATTGTTTGCAATTTTTTTCAAAACTTGCTTCTCTACACAGCCAGAAATACACTCATGTCCGAAAGTTAAGCATAATTCGTAACATGCGAAAAAATCGGAGTAAATATGGATACAATGGTTCCAAATCACTTGTGTAGAATCGTAGTACGAAGGTAAAACAATGTGCATAAACAAAACAGTTCAGTCGACATCGGCATGCGCAAAGCACCGGAGCACGTCGGAAAGAGTATAAAATGGCCTCGAGCGGCATAGCCAGTTTAGACAGAAATTTTGCAATTGCTGTGGTACGGAGCGTTGTTAACAATCAATAAGGACGAAAGATGTCACAATAATGCCAACTGGACATGTTTGTGAAGGGACGATTTATTGGAATGCTGGAATCCGGTCGATCCCAAACTGAAGCGTCTCGAATTCTGAATGTGCCTCATCGTGTGATCTCCAGACTGTTACAGAGGTTTCAAACCACTTAAGATGTTACCCGACGACCAGTACCAGGTCGGCCAAGGGTAACAACCGCTAGGCAAGACCGATATTTGGCGAAAACGGCGCAACGTCAGACGAACCCGTTCTTCCAGACAACTGGGTTCACTCCTGACAGAAGCCACAGGAGTCATAGTTTCAAAACAAACTGTTTACAGGAGACTTAGACACGTTGGTCTCTATGCCAGGCGACCAGCAGTTTGTATCCCCCTGACATCTGCACAGAAACACGCTTGTCTACAGTGGAGTTTGGAACATCGGCAGTGGAATCGACAACAGTGGGGCAATGTCATGTTCAGTAACGAATCCAGACTTAGTCTGCAAACTGATTCTCGTCGTACCACGGTCTGGAGAGAACGTGGAACGCGTGTTCACCAGGGGAACATCACGGAAGAACATCGCTTTCCTTCAGGAGGAGTCATGGTCTGGGCAGGCATCATACTGGACGGCCGCACAGACCTCCACATCTTTGACACGGGGTTTGTTACAGGTTAAAGATACAGAGACGAAGTCCTTGAGCCTACCGTTCCCCTGTTTGGAGGTGCTGTCGGTCCTGGTTTCATATTCATGGATGATAATGCGCCTCCTCACCATGCAGCCCTGGTTGACGCCTTCCCTCAAAGTGAAGATATCCACCGCATCAGTGGCCTGCCAACTCTCCTGATCTGAATCCTATAGAGCATGTGTGGGATATTCTCGGGAGACATATTGCATCCCTCCGCAACCAAGCTCCATTCCGGAATTAAGAACTGCTCTCCGTGAGGCTTGGAACTCTTTGAGCACACAACTCATCGAAAGTATGGGAAATTGCTGTGCAGCATGCGTGGCTACCAGAGGTTCCTACACACCGTATTGAACTTCAGCATCACATTGTTTTAATCATTCTGTTTCACTAAAGTTGACGCTCTTATTGTGAACCTTTTTCTTCCAACCCTTTTCTTTGGATAATAAAAGTCATTTTTATCCTTGTTTTGCATTGTTTTCTTCTTCTATAACCCTATTACACCGGCATACCGCATTTCCTTCCATTCCGATATAGATTTTCTGAAATATTCATATAAACAGCAACTATGCTTAACGTTTGGACATGATTATATACACAAATACTGACATCTGTGTTCTGTTGATATTTTCACATCCTCATCGCTATTAAACATATCATAAAAACTCGCAGGAATATTTTCCCCCACAAAAATCATCATCATTCATGAACTGCAATGTTTTTTAGCTAGAATTTCTCTTTTCTCTTGGAAAAAAATTAATCCAATTAATAATTTTCAACTTATTTTGGTTCAAAAATTTGTAGACAAGGAAGATTATCATTCCGACCACACATTTGGCAATACTTCTCGAAGCGGGTTTTCAAACAATCCGTTTGAAATTTGAAAAATTTGAATATATTTTTGGAGGATGGTAATTAATTAACGTCGCACTGGAGCAACACAACGAGCTATAAGCAACGGTCTGGGATCCATCCCAGGACACAACACCACGTAATTTTGAACCACGGTCAGATGACGAAGCGACATCTGAGCTGGCACCCCACTCTCCAAACTTCCACACGTGAGGACATTTGAGCCACGACAGATTATCGTGCACCAGCCCCCTTTGTATACGATGATCTTTGGCTGGACCGAGTTTCGAATTCGCAACCCTCCGGTTGCTAATCCGCTGCTTTTCCAACTGGGCTACCACGGCCTTATTTTGGGTGGAAAAACAACAAACTTTAGTTTTCAACTTTATCAATGTATCAGTAGTAAACGGCAAAAAGTTTGGGAAACAAAATTATGACACATAACTTGGTGTACTGTCATAATTGGATCAACTTTTTGAACAAAACACCAGCGACTCATTTCTATAAAAAATACAACAGCACATTTTCAGAGGGAGTCTTTTCGTTACAGCTTTCTAACAATTTAACCCCAAAATCGCACAATTATTTTTAACATACTTTGTTAATGAATTTTCTCTGCAATAAGCAACTTGCGAAACAAAGGAGTAGTTCAATCTTTTTCCCAAAGCTCTATCTACGTAGTACATATTTGCTGTTTGACTACTAAGTAGCCACGTTTCACCTGTATTGAATCGTTGTTGCCTTCACAATAACTATAAAATCCTATATCTAAAGAGATAGTATGTCATGAAGAAGATAGTACAGTCGCTTCATTTTTTTAGAAAGACAACTTAAGAGACCTATAAACCCGGGAAAAAGTGCGTTAAAGGGAATTGAATTTTATCTATAAAATTCAGTCAAAACTTAGTATAATGACGGTTAGTACAATCATCTGAATTCATAAAATAGGAAATCATCTGAATTCATAAAATAGGAAATCATCTAAACGATCATCGACTGTACATTAAATATGGACATCAGCCTCCTCTTGTATTTTCTCAAGTATTCCACGAATGTATCCGATTGATTGATTGAATGGCTGGATTTCATGGCGCAAGGGCCATATTCGGTCATGCTGCTCCATGAAATAATGCCATAAGACAATGTCGAGTAATGGACAAACACACAAGGATTTTGTGACACAGAAGAGAAAATAAACCCTGAGGAATCGAACCTGCGCCGACTACGACCCTCAGGTCGCTAGCGCATTAGGGAAATCCACGACGTCCTAATGAAAGAATCCGAAACCTTCTAAAAAGGTAATCTCTAAAACTCGTATTAAAATATACATGCATAAATCTCATCCAAGAAATCTCAGAGCCACACGTGCGCATTCCAGTCCAGCGACAGATAATAATCACCCATAATTTACAAGACATCCAACCCATTTCGCTGCTTTACGACCAACGTTTAGATTGAGTCGAGAAGAGAAAAAGAAATAGGACGTTGATGATTCTAAACATATTTGAAGGAACCGGCAGCCAAAGGCAACCCGAAGGGGTCGAGACCCCTCCAAGAGGTGTAACCTCCTCTTATGGGTGATTGTCTTCCCACGCCACACTCCACTTGAATATTAATGCCCGCCTTGATTTACGATTAACTTTGTTGAGGCTTCAAGTTCAACGGGGGCTTGAGCTCCGAGCCGTGGTGGCAATTAATAATTTGCGGAACTATGGACGCGTGGGGGTCGGTACGTGATGTTAATTGGTTAATCTATTGACGATATATTACATACGTTCTGCTGCAGTCGTCACTTGAAAGGGATAGATTGATTTCTGGCGTGATTGGATGTGGCGGTTTGTTATCTTTATCCAGGGAAGAAAGGTGCGCCTCGAGTTGTGGGCGATCTTGGGTTTTGCAGTTCATGCTTATGCAGAAAAGACTCGTTTTAACTTGGGCTAGCAAATCTTATGAAATAAAATTCCAGGCCACTTTTTTTTAATTTAAAAAAAGGTTATCGTAAATCCTGTTCGAATCTACTTGATTCTATTAAAACATTACAAGATTGGAATAAAAACATGCTGGAATCTCAAACATATGGGAAAAACCAATGCAGAAAGTACAATTTGCAGAAAAATATAAATCACGTAATAGTTATGACACTTTCCTAGTAAATTTTGAGGGCATGGTAGTCTAGTTGGAAGAGCAACAAGTTAGCGACGAGTTGAGCTGTTGTTAGTTGAGAGTTCGAAACTCGAGCCAGCTAAAGACCGTCGTGAACACGGGGGACCGCACTGGAGCAACGAGTGGGGGATGGTGCACGTTAAATCTGTCGTCGCCTCAAATTTCCTCACGTTGGTTTGTAGTAGCTCTAAAATTTATGCATTTGAGTAAATAATGAATTTACTTTTAATGTCTAGCTAAACAGCTGAATTTAGTCCATGTGCTTGGCGTGGTGTGGAAGTTTGGAGAGTGGGGTGCCAGCTCAGGTGTTGTTCTCGTTATCTGACCGTGGTTCAAAATTACGAGGCGTTGTCCTTGGATCTTTCCCATCGTGATTGATCCCGGACCGTCACCGTTGTGTTGCTCCAGTGCGACGTTAATTAGCTACCTACCAAACAAATTTTTCTCTTCACCACGACATGGAATTAGGTGGATTATAACAAATATATTTTTAGGATCTCAATAAGTATCTATCTTAGGAAATTTATTTGGATATCAGAGTCCAGGAAACATTTTCCTACCTCAAAAATGCCGAATTTTCAGGACAGATAAAAACAATTGTTTCGTTTTTCAAGCTACAAAAATCTTGATTTACCATATGCGGGTATATTGGACACCTAGCCTTCCAGATTTGAACAAAATAATATTTTTATTATATTTTCTTCTACACGCATCTTCTGTTTGAATAAAAATCAAAAAGAACCTTAACCCTTTAAGTGATTCTTTCAAGATCTGACTAATTTTTCTCATAACGAGGTACTAGATCGAGACAACCACCAGGAGGGTTAAGAACGTGTGCGCAAGAACTTAAGAATTCAAGTTTTATGAAAACGAAGCCAAATTTAATGCTTTCAAATTATTAAAAGGCCCTGAATTCCCGTAGGGAGACAACAGATCAGTTCTTTATTTCAGTTCAAGGAGGTCATCAACAGGTAAACTAGCAGGTTGTTCTTGTAGGCAATCCCCTTCCTATAAATTATTTAAAAATCTTATATACATATTTGCCGAGCCTATTCATCGCCAGATAAGCGTTACGATTCTATTTGCACATCGGCACCTCATGTGGGTGTTGAAAAATTCGACGGTAATACTTTCCAGCGCGTGGCAATAAAACAAAGTAACAAGGTGCGAAAGTGCACGGCAACACGCCCAAATAGTCAACTACCAACCCGCAATAGCACTGCTCCAAGTTCTTCAGTCACACTCACCAGCCTAATAGCAGATGGGTGCAGTCGACGCGCGCTGTCATTACATCATTATAAGAGTATTTTTCACCCAAAATTGGCTCTGTGCTGTCACTGCCATAGGATAAGTTCCGCATATCCTATCATGGTTTAATGGATTCGTTTTTAAAAATGCCTAAAGTTGAGACTGAATGGAAGTCGAGAGAGAGGTGAATAAACAGGGTCACAGTGTTATCGATGTGGATTTTTTGGGATGCTGGGATTTAAACTCTGATCTCGGCTTGCCTTTCATACCCTAAAGAGGTCTTCCGTGATTAGAATAAGCGTCTGGGTTTTGGGGAACATTCCGTTGTTTATTTTTAGAACGCTACATTACCCTTTTATTTGGTCTAAGAGTGCCGATCTTAAACCTGTCAACGATTCATTAAAGATGAAGAGGGTATTTTGAGTAGATTTTGTTTCATATTTTATTGAAATCAACGGGTTTCTGAGTTTCCGGAAGTTGAACTGAGAAGAAACCCGAAATAGATCGATACAAAACCAGTATTGTTAGAACTTTCATTTTAAATAAAATAGTGGATAGAGGGATGTGCTAATTAAATAGGATCGAATATTTTACTGACTGAAAATTGTGATTTGAACCAACAGACCTTTTAAAATGAATTTAGTTCTAACTTTTTTTCCTTGAAATCAAATCAAAGCTTCCAAATGCCTCTTGATTTTTTTAAAGTAAGTAAACAGTTTTTTGTGTTTTTGGTATTTTTTCTTTTAATGTTATAAGAACCGATAATTTTTAATAATTCCTACCCCAGATATGAAATTTTATATTTAAACCTTAAACATGCCCAATCATAAGTATAAGGTTTTTTCAGCCTTTAAGTTTTTCAATGCATTAAAAACTTGTCATTTCAAATTTAAATAACGAAGTTTTACTTAACAATTTAGAGAGAGATTTCGAATTATAGTGGTTGATTTATAGGTAATAAGAACCCAAACTATGAAGTTTTCATTGTTTGTAGTAGCTCTAAAATTTATGCATTTGAGTAAATAATGAAGTAACGTATTCTTTAATGTCTAGCTAAACAGCTAAATTAAGTCCATGTGCTTTGCCGTAGTGTTGAAATTTGGAGAGTTGAATGGAAGCTCACGTGTGTTGACCTAATCATCTGACCGTGGTTCAAAGTTACGAGGTGTTGTCCTCGATATTTTTACCTTTAAGATTAATCCCGGATCGTCGCTAACAGCCCATTGTGTGGTTCTAGTGCTTCTTAAATTCAACTACCTACCAAGTCTTTGTGTCCGAACTCTCAAAAATTCCAGTACTAGATCAGGACTTCCATAGAGATTTTCCCTTGCCAACTAACCAGTCCATGAGACTGAACACGCTTAGAAAGTTCAATACTAGTATATCAGGACATGCATAGAGATTTTCCCTTGCCAACCAATCAGAACAGATCTTCTCTTGCCAACCTACCAGTCCAAGAGTTTGAACACGCTCAAAAAGTCCAATATTAGATCAGGACTTCCATATATATTTTCCCTTGCCAACCAACCAAACTTGAAAGCAGGCTAGATGACTAGGAAAACCTTGTTTGGTGTTACATTTTAGGCATGTTTTAAAAGCTTTGTGACTCTGAACGAAGGATAGAAATCTTATGTGTCCGCTCACGAGTCTAGAAAGGTCAGTCTGATATTTTCTGTCACCCGTATTTTGAGCAAGGATCCAGGATGGTCTCTTAGGTACCACAAATGAATTGTCGGGGCTCTCTAAACTTTATAATTTTAGCTCTTTGTGGTGAATACCACTTGATAGGCTAGAGGGCAAATCATGTGACAATGCGATTGTGGTCTCCTTGGTAAGTGATTAAATTTGATGTGTACATGAGATGTGTGGAATCCATTAGATATGAATATCCCCTTGTGATTGGATAATTATATTTTAACCTGAAACAAACAGAATCATTATAGGAACTTATTTTTGAAGCAAATTAACTTAATTTAGAAGTTGTTCTCTTCTCAAGGAATCCGTGTATCACTACAAAATAGTAAATAGAACACAGTTAAATATTTGTCCTTCATACTATAGAAAGCATTGTGTTAAGCTTATAGGTAGCTGTCTCACCTCGATTTCCTTAAACTTTATCGAGATGTTCTTCACTTCCTTATGTTTTCTTAGGTGAAGAGGTTTAGGTCAAGACCTTTCTGTGCAACTTATCCACTTTGTTTCAAGCATCAAGCTTTAAATATTTCCTCCCTTCAGCTTGGTTTCAACATATGTCAATTTCCAATCTAACCATTGAATAAAAACAGTAGATGACAAAACATGTCGAATTCTTAAGTACAAAGTTGTATCAATGAGCTGCAAAGACAAGCTGCTTAATCTTATAAAGTATTTATGTTTTTTGTATTTAATTTATTTCCAAATTCGATTACTTAGAGACAGGTTTTTCATAAACAATAGGGCTCGTATCATTTGTATTTCATCGAAAAATGGCTAAGAGGAAACAGTATCGTTGATGTAATTGGTACACTTACTATTCTTCAATTTAGAATAAATACAGTACTCACAAATAATACCAAAAACACGTATTGGATAGCTTTACTATTGAAGTTCTTTCCAAAACGGTCTGATGTCAAAAAGTTAATTTGTTGTTTATTCTTTTTTTATGAGAACGCAATTGAAAATAAATAAAATATTTATACATAACTTAAATATACTTATATAATATGAATATTATATAAATATAATATTAATATGAATATTATATAAACATAAAATGAATTATAAGAATGAGAATTTAGAAGAAATGTCGTATTCTTAAACAGCACCAAAAACACTTATATGGATAGCTTTATTATCGAAATTCTTGTAAAAATGTTCTGATGTTCATAAGTTAATTCGATGATTATTATTTTTTTATATTTTCATGAAGAACGAAAATTAAAATCAATACAATACTTACGTATCATTTAAATATGCTTACATAACATATGAATATGAATATTATATAAGCATCTAATGAATTACTAGATTACTACTAATGAGAACTAGATTAATAAAAAATTTCGTTATATGTGATGCGTTTCAACACATTACTGAGGTTTTTAGTGTTATTGTATTGTTAAACAAATTTTAAGGAAAAAATATTTATTAGATATAGTATTTTTTATAATGAAACGAATTACTGTAAAAACTACAGCAATATCTATTACTTAATGTTCTTGAGATGTCTACTCCCTTTTAGAGGGTAATTATCTAATAAAATCCATTTTCCTTTAGACTTGTTTTCTTTATTATCAGTTTTGGCTGGAGTTTTTTGGTGTATGTACTAGCACGGTGGAATATCTAAGTTGGATAAAGGTTATTTCTATGAACATACTTTTTCTCTTTTTTTATTTCGCAAACAATAAATACTTCATTTGTATCTCACGTATTTCTATCATATAACTTTAAGTTTTTTAGGAAGAATCTTGGTTTGCACTCAAATCAAATCATTAAAGGTATAATTCTTGCGTTAGTTTAGGTAGTTAAACACTGGTTAGTTTCTTGCTACACAAGGGTTAACTCTTTGAAGGCCACTGCCCTTGTAACAATTTTTGGGGTAAAAAATTTCACAGCCGAAGACCCCATCTTATATGAATGTATTATGCACAACAAGAATTTATAACTTTCGATTTTTTTAAGAGCAAGTAAACACCGCAATCGCACCACCTATCTGGAGCACTCCTTGATATCAGAATATCAAATGAGAGAATATTCATATATTTTAGCCTTAGTATACTAAAATGCTTATATGGTAGCCTCGCTTTATAGCTATCCTCAATTTAGCAACTCTCTGCGATATAATGACCAATTGAGAAAGTCCGGCAGTTCTATATAGTTGTAATACTATTTTATGATCAATATAACGGCCAGTAAAAGGTAAAAATCTCGTTACGGCGATCTTCAGTTGGCGAGGTCTGATTCATTGATGTGATCTACGTTTCGTTGGTTCGTTGATGTTTTCTAAGCACAATTTTGTTTTTTTCAGGTGTGTTTTTCAGGCCAATTACCTCGCTTTGTTCTAGTTTCTCTTTATATATCAATCACGTGTTATTTCAGCAGAGATCAGACAACTGTTTACCACTTAACAAGTGATTGTTCCACTACCCAATACTAGATGTTCAGCGTTGTTCATTGAGACAAAAAAGGAAGTACTATAACAAACATCCTTCGAAAACGGAGATTGTCAAACTGTGTAGCATTCCTAAAACCACTCTCTATACCATAGCAAAGAACAGGGACACCATATTACAAGCTGCCGATTTGCCACCAAACAGGATTGGGAGAAAGGAAGGAAAAAATTCCATCTCCTAGAAAAGGAACTTTTACAACGGCTGAAGAATATGGGCTCAAAAAACATCCAAATTGATGGAATTGTTTTAAATTAACTTTGCTTAAAGGAACGAAAGGGTTGTTTTTCTTGTTTGAAATGTGCTTGTTTTGAAATTGCAAAAATTTATAAAATGTGAAAATTGGCCTTTCCGTATTCATTCTGACATCTTTCCAAGGTAGGTAGTTGAAATAACGTCGCAGTGGAGTTACACAACGAGCTATTGGGGACGGTCCGGGATCAATTCCGAAAGAAAAGTTTCTTCTCTTACCCAGGGATTGATTCCAGGACAACACCTCTTAATTTTGAACGACGGTCAGATGACAAGGTCAAGACCTGACCGGGCACCCCACTCTCCAAACTTCCACACCACTCCAACGAAAGGATATTTGAGGTCACGACAGATTTAACGTGAGCCAGCCCCCATATACACAACGGTCTTTGGCTCGATCAAGTTTCGTACACTCGCAACCGTCCGTTTGCTCATTCGCAATTCTCCCAACTCAAGTCGGGATGATCAATGCAAGTTGGTATTTTCATACCGTCATTCTGCCCAAGTTGGATGCTGATATATTATCCTGTCTTTGATTGAATCGAGTTTCGAACTCGCAACCATCCGGTTGCTAATACACTAATCCTCCAACCGGGCAACCGCGGCCCTCTGACACCACAAACAATCGGAAGAGGAATGTTCTAAAAAACGACCACTTGATATAACGACTCTTGAGCACTGGACGACCCCTCACGGCTGCATAAATACCCTCACTCCTTTCGGAGGATGTGAGATCCCCTGTCCCGAAAAGGGTTGATGAGACCTAGAATTTTTGTGAACCAACACCAATATTTCTCCTCCCAATTCATAAATACAAAGAATTTTGGTGTAAAAATATTATACAAACCTTTGTGGTCTTGACACTCTTTCATACTTCAAACTAGCGCGCAAGAGCAGGCCATAAAAAACATCCCATTACGAAGCATGCGGAAGTTCAGAATGCGTGTATTTAATTCCTTCTTATCTATAACATTGAAGGGTAAGAATTAAATATTCACCACAAGAACTGAAATATATCGAACCAATTATAATAATTTCTTCGAATGAACTTTAAACCAATCCATTTCAATTCGGTTTTGAGCGCAATTGATTTTAATTTATTTTTGTTTGGGTAGCACAGACTTTTTCGCAGTAATTGCCGTGAAACGTGAATAAGATCATGGATTTCAAATGACGAGACCTTGTCTAGTTTGGTCATTAACAATGTTACCGGGTAACATCTGGGCGGGGCGATTATGATGATTCATGCTTGGAATAAAAGCACTTTATATTCCAAGCATGATTTGCAAACGCATTTAATAAGAGGTTTCGTCTGGAAAACAAGGTACCAATTAAAGTATCACTGAATGCGTTGATTTGAATATGTATTTGTTTTGGACCACCGAAGCCGTTCAAGTATTGTTAATAAATTAATAGTACAACAAAAAGTTGTTGGTTTATGCTTATAATGGTTAATTAAATTTAAATTACTCTAACAAATATTTGCGCAATATGGATTTTAAGAATTGTTCAAATAGAACGATATGTAGATTCATGTAAATTAATGATTGTTATTTTATCTCATTCCAGAAGACGGATTATAATTCATTTATCTTTTCCTACTATTCAAAGTAATGAATTGGAAATCTGTGGAATCTCAGCAAAAGCATGATTTTTGCAGTCTTTTAAATTATCTGCTTACACAATTGTATTGTAGTTGAAGAAGTGTCTAAAATGTGTCCTTTTTGTGTCTGTAAGTAACAGTGCCATGTTTACCATTCTCTGAAATATTTATATGATGAAAAACAAGAAGTATGTATACGCAAAAGCAAGCAATATAAATTTGCATATGAATTTGTATGTTCTTCAACTTATAACCTTCAATATTGCCAAAATGTGGACAGTTAATTGCAAATTCTTAACTTACATAGATGGTAGGGCTGCTCCTATTAATCCTCTAAGTGGTTTCGACGAGTAATCGCATCCATCAAGATCTGACCAGCTTTACCAATGACGACATATCTCGTCATCAAGAATGCTTATTCAATTCCGAATGATGAAGACATTACCGTTTTTTGATGATGATAAAATCAAGATTAGGTCAGTTTTTTCCGAAGGATATCTCGTCCATCGAGAACTGGACAGTTTTACTAATGACGAGATACCTCGCCGAGACAACCACCAGGAGTGTTAAAGTGTATTTTGTGAGCGTATTTAATTTCATCTCATAGTTGCGGGAACTGTTATATTACTATAAATAGCGATGCGTCTAATTTAAATAAACGCACAAGAATACTGGTACAAAATGAAATAAGAAATAAAGGAATACGAAAGAAGGTACTTAGGGGAAAAATACTATGGTGAGGTATTTTGTCTTCTTTGACCAGAAGTCTTACTCTCCAACAAGAGATGGAAAAAATATGCGAAATATTTATCCCGGGAATAGATAAAAGCAAAATAGCCTATTCCGCTGCAGCAGATTAGCCTAAAGATTTCAATTATGGCTAAGTAGATGCTATTACTTGAAGCCATATAAATGTCTGATCGTCATCGTCTGGTTCAATGAATAAATGGGTAAATTGGTAAAGTAACTCTTCAACTTAAGTTTAGCAGTTTGTAACAAAAAAGCTTGAGTTGATCAGTTGACAAAAGGGACCACGGTATCCCCGTTGGGAGAGTCGCGAATGAGCAACCGGGTGGTTGTGAGTACGAAACTTGATCGAACCAAAGACCGCTGTGCATGTGGGGGCTGGTGCATGTTACATCTATTTTGGCGTCAAATGTCTTCACGTTGGAGTTGTGTGGAAGTTTGGAAAGTGGGGTGGCAGCTTAGGCGTTGACCTCGTCATCTGACTGTGGTTCAAAATTACGAGGTGTTATCTTCGGATTTTTTCCATTCGGGATTGATCCCGGACCGTCGCCCATTTACCGTTGTGTTGCTCCAGTGCGACGTAAGTTTAACTACCTACCATTGCCAGAGTTAAGTCAGTGATCGGCATGCGCAAATCACATACAAGTTAGAAAAGAGCACAAGATTCTTTGCAGCTCTGAAGGGAACACGAAAACTGAAGCACGGAAAAGATAGACAAAAGCAAAACACCATGTCCGATTGCAATAGTTTACATTGCAACTGCTGATAAATCTTGGGCTGAAATTTAAAGTGTGGAGACCAACGCAGATTTTTTTAGCTGAAGGGTAGCAGTGAAGAGGACACGAAAGCTGACTAATAAAGCAATTTCCACAATTTATCGAGCAGTAATTTTATTTACCTCCGTTTCACCTTCGTAGAGTAGGAATGAGGAAATAGAAACTAAGCTTCCATAAATATGCAGCTCTAACGGTAATGCATCTTCGGCTCATAAAAAGGAAGAAAAAGGTTCGAAAGACATTCGTTGAACACCAAGCCCTCGATTTCGAATGGCTCACTGAAATCGCTTCCACGGGGTTGGTCGAAGAGGGTATTCGGGTGAACCGAATGCCAGACACGCATTCGACCCTGAGTAGTAAATAAATCGAAAATGTGTTTCGTTAAGCAGCATCTCATCCTTCAGGGTTCAACGTCTCGCACTCAAAACGCGATATATGGCTGGTTGGTTGGTGCTTATCCCTTGGTGATAGATAAGTTCTACTCCAAGACATGGAGGTTTTGCAAAATTAATTTTTCAGCTATTGTAGTGGAGTTGGAGAAGATTTCTTGGCTATTGACATCGATACAATGCAGGATGTGATGTGGAGATGCTGGCTCTTTTTTTAAATTTGGTGCACTGTGGGAAAAATTTGGTACCATCGACCAAGGTCATATGCTTTAAATGTACAGTGTAATAAGTACATACAGCGTACAGTGTACAGCGTCCATAAGTAGACTGAGCATTGTATTGAGGGGAGCTTCAAAAAGTGTGACATGTCGACTAGTAGTCATGTGACTGCTCAGTGAAAAATGGACTTGATTGGCCGATTTGGCGTCTTAACGTCTCGTTTGGCGATGTAACATCTTATGGCAGGGTGTGTGAATGCACATTCGTATAGAGTGGGGTCAAAAATGGTGAAATCGAAAAAGTTCACTACTGTGTCGTGTGGACCTATCATATGATGAACCAATGGATGGGTGTCTTTTTCTTTCCCGTGGACCAATCGGATGATCAATATTCGTTTTCACCCGGCAGACGGAAGTAGTCTAAGGGTCTAGTTGCTACTAGTTTTGGTAACATAAAAAGGTTACCATTGCTCACTCAACTTTTATATTTCCTCTTGGCACAGTCTGGTCAACGTGGATAAACCTTCTTCGACATGTTGAGATCTTAAAGCTCACCCAGATATTTGCCAATGATGGGAAGACACAATTTTTATTTAAAGGCGATATAAGGTATACTCATGAAATAAGATTGAGGAAAGAAAAGATTTAGGTTCGATCCCGTCGGGTTTCTTAAAGCTGTACCAATTCCTGGTGTGAAGTTCCTTTCCAAGTTCTCTATTGGATTCAATTTGTAGAAGTACAATAATACGGTGATATCAGACGTTTATTTTACAATGTAGATTTTGTTATGCTTAGTTTGTGATTTTGATGAATTACTCAACGGAAATTAGTCTTATGTTTCTATGTCTGTGTGGTCTCGACTGTTTTCGCATCCGAAGTGTTATAAACCATGACATGTCCCAATTCGAAGTTTCGTCTTATACCATTCAAGTTGAGTCAAAAACTAATGCATGCAGTGACCACTATGGTGCAGCTTGACCGTTTTAGGACCTTGCATCATTATATCCTAAATATGATACAATCCAATGTAATAGTTACTAGCTACGTGGAAGTCGCTCATGGACTGCAATGATTGGACAGTTAAAAAATGTAATTTTTTGTGTAAGTTCAAGTCTTTTTGTGTAAGTGCAGTCTCAAAGTGAAAAAATACATTTTTTATGGCAGCAAACTTGCAAGCATTTAAATTCAATACTGGATTGCTGTTTGACAGATGTGTTTTATAGCATGCTATATATTTTCATTGTAAGGACAACTTTAACCCTCCAAAAGAGTTCGCACGCATCTATCCGTTCTGCAACATGCAGTCTTCCCTGAATGACTTCTAAGACCTTCTTGACCAATAGAATCTTTCCTGTGGTACTTTCAACCAATAGATGTAGTTATTCAGTCATTGTGTGTTTTTTAGGGGGAAAGCAATACTCTACACTTTATACTCGGAAATCTCGTGACGTTCAGAGAATTAAATTCTTTTTATCTCTCAAAATTAGATTTCTTGAGTTGTGCCTCTGTATTGCAGTTCATGAGTGGAATTATGTATTCTATTGTGTTATTAAAAAACTTGTGAAATTGTTCCTGCAAACGAATCTCGAGGTCTTTCCTATCCATTATTTCTGAACACTTACTTTTTTCCTCATTGCGTATGCATGAATATGACTTTATTATTTGAAATTATGCTTGCTTCAAAATAAAATCGTAATTTGAATACAAAATAAATTTATATTAACTGTTAAAATGTTTATTTTTCTAAGATGTCTAAGCATGAAAAAGTTTTATTTCTAAATTATAGCTCTTACATTCCGATTAAATTCTTAAATTGTGACAAATGCTTCACAAAATATTTGACAGTTATGTAGAATACACAGGAACAAACATTTACTATACTTGAAAACAAATTCGTCCAAACACTCTTCTGTGATGGTTGGATCTTTTTACGATTTATTACCGTTTTTATTAGGAGTACATACTTGGTATTCAAAATTTTAATGGATTGTCTAACCAGTGAAAAATGCCAAATTGAAAGATTCCCCAGGGAATTGTTTGACTGATTTAATCAATTATGGAACTACTGATATCTTTAAATGTATACAGCCGTGCAATTACGACTACACGATTCCAAATCATCTATGGTTAATTTTGTTTCTTTGTTTCAAATTACTCAGAACACCTTATTCTCTGTGGATTCCTTGAGATTGATATTTCAATCTAAAAAATCCGTTGTACTAATTTCAGATATATACTAAAAGCCTCCGTTTGAACTACTCCAGTATTTGTGATAGGAACTGTGTGCATGTAAAAAACTAAATTATGCTACTTGTATACATTCGTTATACAGCTATGTTAATTATAGCTTCTATAACATTTTGAACTGGCAATTTTTGCTGCAATTTAAAAAATAGAAGAAATAAGAGTCTGACGATGCCTTTAAATATGGGTGCGATTGAACACTTGCAAAATTATGTCCCCATTTAAAAAATAATATATCTCAAATTACAGAACTTTGATTATCCGAGGTATTGTGTACCAGGCCACTTCGGCTAATCAGAAACTCTGATAATACGAACTTGGAAACTAGGAAAACACAAACATCCTATACGAAATACAGAAAAAAGTAGGTTGGGTTTTGTGCGCAAAGAGCCATATTTGGTCATACTGCGATAACTACTGAAAGATTCATAAAGCAAGAATAATGTATACTTCGATTTTTTTTTGTCACAGTATGAATTTGTTGTGATGATTTTACAACAAATCCGGAGACATGAGTTTATATACCTTTTAAACTCTCTTGGAACAATTCCTTAACGGTCTGTTTCGCAGCACTTTTTCACCTCTTGGGGCAAAGTAGATTGTGATATCGAGGACACTCGTGTTCTTCGAAACTTGATTTAAAGCTTAAAAAACTCGGTATCGAATCCGGCTTCTATAACACTTCACTAGGTTCATCAAAACTCGAATAATGAAGGTTCTATGGTAATTGGATAATTTTAATAACAATTATTTAAGAGGAATGAATCACAAATTACAGTGTAACCTTTATTATACGAGGTAATCTGAACCGATACATCTCGGATAATACAGACGTAGTGACACAAAAAAGAATACACGAAATACAGAAGAAAAATATTATGTACTATATGTTACTACTACTATTACTGGTTGGTTGGGTTTTATGGAACAGGGGCCATATTTGGTCATACTGAGCCAAAAATTGAGACATAAAGCAAGAATAATTCATGCGCGGATCATGTTGCCTCAAACCCAATACAGACAACGTCAAGTAATAGACGTACGCATACAAGGAAAGTGTTACTGACACATAAGAGAGAAATACACCAAGGGGGAATAGAACATGCGCAGACTACGAATCGCACAATGGGCATCCACAATACGCCAGGACCCCGCCCCCTTGTGACATGAAACCCAGTCAAACTTGAACTGTCTTCTCTTTCGCAGTACTTTCTTGCCTCTTTGGACAAAGTCCGCATTACTCGTAGTCCTGGAAATTTTATTTAAAGCTTAGAAATACTCGGTATTGAATTCGACTCGGATAACACGGATCGGAGTTCGGATTATTAACTTTCTATATTACTGTGATAATTTTAATCTTGGTAAAGAGTGAGACAAAGTTTATTTTCTATTTAAGAATTACAGCCGACCAATCGTTGAAGTGGTCAGGGTGCTGGATTCTGGATCGAAAGTTTCCTGGTTCGTATCGGGGCTAACTACGGGTGGTTGTTTCGACGTGGTATCTAGCAAAACTGACCAGATTTTGATGAACTAGATATCTCGTCCTTAAAAAAACTAACCAGATCTTGATGGACGAGAAAGCTGGTCCTTAGAAGAAAACTGGTCAGATCTTGATCAATTAATGAAAAAAAATCGATAATACCCTGATCCTTTGGCTAATGACGAGTTATCTCGTCATTAGCCAAATTGGTCAGATCTTTATGACGAGATATCTCGTCTTAACCACACCAAATTTGGTACACTTATTCTTTAGTAGCCTGCGGGTAACATAGACTTCCTTTAACTCCCGTTCTATTTGTCCTAGGTGTGCAGAGGGGGCTAAAAACAAGCAATTCAAAATCTCATAGTAATAACATTATTATTGCAATTGCATTACCAGTGTGTACCAGTTATTTTACCAGTGTTGTTGGAAAACAATTTTTTTCCATAAAATTATTTTTGAAGTTTGAACTTATTTTCCTTTCTTTCCAAAATATCAATAATTTATAATGATTTGGCTATTATATGAAATGACTAAAAACATTTAATTTTGCATAACTTACATTTTGCAGAAAATAAAATGCTTAAAATCTAATACAGCGCCTAAACCAGTTTCCTAAGAGAGCATTTATTTGTTTTTTCCCATAGCGAAACCCAAAAAAATATTACGACAACAGATATCCACTAAGAGGTCGACCCAAAAATTCTTTCTAAAACATAATCCCCACCTGCACCTGACCCTTGATAGCATCCGAGCTCTTCGGTAACGGCCACTCCGATATCCTTCTTATCCCTAACGAGAAAACCCTTTTGACACCAACCACTTGCTATTCCGATAGCGAGTGATCAAAGGGGTTAACGATGGTCAGGGCGTACTCTGGTTATTTTCTTCGTCACGGCCGGAGCTACATTGGTCACTTCCCAATCGATAGCTGGGCGATGGAGTCGTTTACATCGATATCACGTCCAGGTGTGAAACGAGGTTGTATGTCGTGTGACAGTGGAAGTGGTCCGTCTTTTTTGAGAGCGTTTATCTGGCTTCGAAGTGGAGTGCATATGGATCGGGTGTAATTGAAACCTTCCATTTCAAGGTTAGGTTCGTGATCGATGTATCATGCGCGGTATCTGGCGGATTCCTGAACGGTTGCAATTACGATTACGATTGCGAGCGTGAACAGGGAGGATTTTTTTAATAAACAATGCGTGTGGATTTGTTGTTTGTTTCAAAAAACTAGGATAGATTTTTTGGGACGAGGCAGAAATACCAGAGGAGATTAATTTGAAACACATCGCTCTAAATGGAAGAACTATTTTTTTGTTGCTCGTTTCCTAAAAATTATTATTAGTCCATTATTATCTTTCTGATTACCCATAATCTCATTTAAGTCTGGTTATCTTAGATGTGCATAAGCTGGAACCTCATTACATTACCCCTGTAGGATACTGATTTTATATTTATCTACGGCACTTGGATCTATGATTATACATCTCTTTTAACCCTCCAAGTGGTTTCGACGAGGTATCTCGTCCATCAAGATCTGATCATTTTTGCTAATGACGAGATATCCCGTCATCAAAGTATTGCCGATTTTTAATGACGAGATCAAGATCTGGTCAGTTTTCGTCTAAGGGCGAGATAGCTCGTCAATCAAGATCTGGTCAGTTTTGTTATTGACGAGATCCCCGTCAAGGCAACCACCAGGAGGGTTAAGACTGGCAATCTTAGATGCGCATAATATCTGGAATCTCATTACATTACTCCTGCAGACTACTTGTACATAGCTCAATACAAAACTTCCTGTAGAACTTTTAGGGGAGGTAGAGAACACAAAATTAAACCATATTCGCAGAGGTATGACCTCAAGCGCTACCTGAATTTACTAGAGGGCTCTCAATTTTGCACCACAGCAGTTATACAGTTAGGGCCATAGTTATTTGAGAAGCTGGCTTCAAAAGGGTGGAATGTATTTTTCCACGAGTGATGAAATGGCTGACGCACTTTACATATGAAGCAAATAACGGAAAAGGATGAACTGCTGTACAATTATATCGTGAACTGCACCCCGACAGACGTGTGCCGAGTCAAAGATCGTATTTCCATCAAGCTTAATGTGATACCTGGGCATTCCCTAGAATGTTATAAAAACTACTGCCACACCATAAAATTAGGACTAATAAAAAATTTTACATGCTTGCTGTATTTCTTTCCTGCTACTTAGTGCATCCGGACATACATCTCTTTGTGAATACGGTTCAATTTTGTGTTCCATACGACCCCTTAAAGTTTGTATACGAAGTTTTGAAACACCATGTGAACTTGGTTTTATTAATTTTTTTTGGTCTTTTGTAATCCATCACCTCATTTAAGTCTGATAATTTTAGATTTGTACAATCTGAAACCCCATTACCCCTTGTGGAATAATGCTTATATATAACTCAATAATTAGGGAGATTCGGCAGAGAGGATCTTCGGAGACTTCCAGAAAGGGAGAAGGTGAACTTATGAGCTTGAACTAGCTAGCGTTAGACCAAAAAGAGTAAAGCACAACAAAATACTGTTTACTGGTGTTATGAAAGGAATACATTGATTATCGAGTACACAATCAAATTTTAAACTTTTAAAAAGAATTACTATAAAGTACAAACTAAATTAGTTTCTAAGTCATATGATGTGGCTGTGTTAAATTATTGACAATTTTTTGCAAGCTTTTAATAACCAATAACATGTATAACAAACACTTTATAACCATCCTTTGAGATTAGCCACAAATTTGGTGAAACTGTATTCTTATACAAATAGTTGTTGACACAATACATGCTACCACATATGGCCCAAGGATATGGTAAAAAATTCACATTAGCAAAGAATAGCCTATTGCAAGCCTACAAGGATATGTGACGCCTGTTACATAAGCATTGCAATTATATTAAAACTCACTGTGGCAATGAGGTACTAGTACGGCTTTCCTCAACAAGCAACCCTGGTAGATAATATTATTAACAGGTCTCAGAGAACCATGTTAAACTCAAGAACTTTATTTGCAAAAAGTCGTCTTGTCATCTAACGTCCGATCTTTCCTATCGAACACACCGACTCTTTTCGGCCAATGACATTTCAGAAATAAAATCAGGTGATGTATAATTCATCCAATCGGATGTAATGAATAACAATCCAAGATGGAGGCAAAGGTGCCTAACCGTCTGGAAGCCTTACAATACTTAAACTATTAAGCAAATAGTCATGAAGGCATACTGCAATTTTCAAACTTTTCATAAAAAATATTTTCCAAAAACATCAATCAAATATGAAGTTAAGAAATAAATCAGATGCTTAGAATACACAAGAAAAATTATGGTTACTTGGTGATTCGTTTAAAAACCACTGTTCTAATCGATTTATTAACTGAGTATAAATGTATCGAAGTGATATTTTGACTTCCTTACAGTGTAATATTGAAACTGCGCTGCTGGTAGCGTTTATTTTCTTCACGTTTCTTGGCTACAACATAAAGGTTTTTCTTTCAACTATATCAAAATAATTGCACCACTCAATACCGACAGTCTTATCCATTAATATAGTCTGATTTACTGGCCTTTCTACGTAATTTATATATTTTATTTTTTTTATTTTAAAATGGTAGAACGAGTTTGAACAAGAAATATTTCAAAACATTCTTAGTAAACTTTTAATGTAGTAGTTAAACCGGCTTCGTTACATTGAAATATTTCAGTATGTTTTTTAATTGCCTGTCATTCACAAATGACATTTAGACATTCAGTGATAGTCTCTTTGGCTCGAAAAATGAGCTTAGTTTTCGATGCACTTATTTTTAAGAGAAGTGCGTATTCAAATATACACACATTCATCGGTTGATTTCAAACTAAAACTAATATTCGTTTTGTGATGATTATGTGGAGAAAAACAATACCGAGAAATTTTGGGGAAAAGAATTCTTCAGAAATAAAGACTTACTGTACGCGACCATTAAAAGGGATACAAATGAAAATAACCTTCTACTCTCTATAATGTTACGATATTTTAACATTAACTCCCAACCTACTAATGCCTACAAAATCTAAGAACTAAACTTTCAATACCTAGTTAAGTTTTATCATTTAATGTTAGTTAATGCTTTATCATTTCAGACATTTTTGCAACTGTTCGCATTTCTCTTGCAGGACAAACGTTTTCTATATTTAACAAAAGTTAAACGAGCTTGTCTTTTCCATACATATTGACACTAAACAAGGGAACTTATTTTCTTTTTCTTAATTGTGATATTGTATATTTTAAGTTGTACCACTTTTAAAGCAGGTGTGATTAAATTTTGACTTTTCTCAATTTAAGGCATTTTCAAACTAAGCTTTAGCGTAGAATAGGAAATACTAGTTTATATGATGCTTCATGGGAGGGTTTTAAAGTTATTTTGTGCCCCCCCCCTAAAAATATAATAGTTAGGCTACATAAATTGTAAAACTGAAGATATTCTAATTATCAATTAATAATTAATTAGTAGATAAATGTATATCTTCCTGATTTTTTTGCTGAAATTGTGAAAATATTTTACTAAGATTCACGATGTGCATGAAATCCTATCTTTCAAACGAAAATGTCAAGATTGATAAATTTTGAAATTCTATCCAATCCTTGATATTCTGTTTTAGGAACAATGATCTTGCCGAATTCTTTATTAAAAAAACTTAGATTTCAGTGACATTCTTTTTACATTCTTACAAATCTTTAAAGTTGAACTCTACGGAAACTCTTCTTGTATGGAATCTAATATACGAAATCCCTCTTTTTACAGAACCTTAAGACGGTTGTACTCACTAAAGAAATGTAATATGTGTATCCTAACATGATAGAAAGCTAAAGGGAGAGAAAAATTGGAAAAATATCTAGTAGTGCAATTCTTAACGAAATATTGATTCTTGTATAGATAACTAATTTAATGTATCAACATAAAGTATAAAACTGATAAGGTTTCTGTTTTCTCTTGCTTAGAAAACAACAATAACATGATTTCGGGGAAATGATGCACTTACCTTCGGTTACAAAAAATGTTAAACATACACAAGTATTTTAGTATGCTATTAGTTACTATTATAAAGTTACCCTGATCATTTATGATTTTAAATACATGCATTAACATAGTGTCTACAACTTTTGTGTGGTGAATACTTCTTTAAAATCGGAACAATACTTGGGGCATGCATGAAAAGTCGAGCATCGCGAAAAAGCGTTGCAACTGTTCTATCTTAAGATTTCAGAATTGAAGAAACATTCAGAAGGTAAAATTGGTTCGTGTAGACAAAGGTTGGCCGTGCCCGACATGACCTTCGGACCGAGTACGCGGGCTCACTGAGCGCGGGGAGGGAGTCCGCAATATGTCGAAATTCTACGGTGCTGGTCGAACTTTGGGCCAGTATAACTTTGGATTGTTTGGAGTGAGGAGTACATAAGTGGTGTCATACGAAAGCTACTACTACGCTACAGTCGCAAGCCTAACTAACCTAAGAAGAACTACGCTACAATCACAAGCCTAACTAACCTAAGAAGAACTACGCTACAGTCGCAAGCCTAACTAACCTAAGAAGAACTACGCTACAGTCGCAAGCCTAACTAAACTACGCTACAATCACAAGCCTAACTAACCTAAGAAAAACTACGCTACAGTCGCAAGCCTAACTAACCTAAGAAGAACTACGCTACAATCACAAGCCTAACTAACCTAAGAAGAACTACGCTACAGTCGCAAGCCTAACTAACCTAAGAAGAACTACGCTACAATCACAAGCCTAACTAACCTAAGAAGAACTACGCTACAGTCGCAAGCCTAACTAACCTAAGAAGAACTACGCTACAGTCGCAAGCCTAACTAACCTAAGAAGAACTACGCTACAATCACAAGCCTAACTAACCTAAGAAGAACTACGCTACAGTCGCAAGCCTAACTAACCTAAGAAGAACTACGCTACAATCACAAGCCTAACTAACCTAAGAAGAACTACGCTACAGTCGCAAGCCTAACTAACCTAAGAAGAACTACGCTACAATCACAAGCCTAACTAACCTAAGAAGAACTACGCTACAGTCGCAAGCCTAACTAACCTAAGAAGAACTACGCTACAATCACAAGCCTATAATCAATAAAATTATCCTTCAATATTAATATCAAACTGCACTTTAATCGTTCAAACTATAAATTAATTTTTGAATATTCATGCAATAACAATCATTCGAACTTCCTAATCATTCATTCCACAATCCAACATAAGATCCGAGTATTTACGTCAAAACTACGGTTTGTGTCCTCGACATAACCTGCCATTTTTTGAATTGTCCTATTACAATTTTTTTCTCCTCAGAAACAATAGATTGTTCAAACACAACTCGGTTGTTAAATTCATAACAGTCTTTGCAAACTGTTCAGACTAATGTTTCTTAAAATTTTTAATATATTTACATAAGGACGAGTTTATCCATAAGCTAAATGCGAATGTAAGGAATGAAGTGGTTAAAGTAACAGCTCCTGGTAACTCTTGGCAACCATACGGATACCTGAAGAAACCAACGTTGCTTTCCCGGTGCTACTAAAATTCCCCATGTCGTCACTTTAACATCCTTTTTTGTCTACGAGAAAGTCACATCTTTCAGCAGATGATCTGCATAACGCCAATAATATTTCCAACCGTCTGGTCCTTCAAAATAAACTTTTCCCCGTTATTTCACATAACTCTTTTCCTTGCGAGTAGTCGAATCTTCAGCTCGTTAAGAGATGATGTTCGATTCAAATTAACGTACGCGCTAGTGAAGATCTTACAACGTCCGTTTTTCCACCTTTCATGTTCGTTGCAAAAACCGAGGATTCAAATCTGTTCACCGTGTGCTCGAGAACCTTGTTCAGAAGACGCCCTCGCAAGATAATTTGGTTGTAGTAACTGTTACATTCCATGTTATACTTCGGTAGTGAATGGGCAGTTTTAGATTCTACAGACTCATAACTCCTGTTAGGAATTCGGGGAACTCTGCGGGATTCCTTACCGTATTTAACAAAACTTCGAAATTTTACGGAGCTTCTAACGTCTTTTCATGAAGTATAACTTCTCAAGAAAACTTTTATCTCTACAGAATCCATGACAATATTGTATGCAGAATTCCTCTTCTCGTGAAGAACCTTGAGTCTTAATAAAAGCATGAAATTATAGATCAGTCCAGAATTTTTTAATAATATTTTTTTATCAATTTCAACAAAATCTAATTTTTGAAACAGCGAATTAAATCATCCAAAGGAGATAAATGAAGCACAAATTATGGTTGCTCGAAAAGGATTATGGTTTCCAATCGTTTTCGAAGAAATTTGAAAATCGAAGGAATGGCAAAAAGTAGGACGTAAACGTCGGCCTTTATGTTATACCGACCTTTAAGGACGTTGCTGCACGCTAAAATTTTCTCATTTTGACAATTGAGTACTTGAAGTGTCAGAAATACAGGTACACCAATCTAATACTTGGTAGACTTCTCACAGGACACAGAACCTTGCGCCAAAAGACCCCAACATCCAATCCAATCCACAGGACGCAGAACAGGAGAAATACGAAGGGACAGGGAATCCTCGGGCTTTCGGAAGCATTCTGAAGGCATTGAATACCATACCTGCAGAGCTGTCCACAATTCTGTTGTATTCCGAGGTATTGGATATCTGCGTTCCAGAGCTCGTTGCATGACATCCCAGATGTGTACGATAGCGTTGAGATCTGGTGACAGGTGGGTAGTTAAATTTACGTTGTGCTGGAGCTATTGGTGACGGTCCGGGATCAATCTGGAAGCGACAGGTGGAATCCATAACTCAGATGAATGTTCCTCTAATCATAATTTACCGTGCCTAGACTTGTGTGGTGGCGCCATTGTCCTGTTGGAAGAGCTCAAACTCATCAGAATGAACGGAGGTAACTCGTCAGAAAGGATGGAAAAGCGTTCATCTGTCAGAGATGTTTGTATGCGTACCAGGAGTCCCATTGAATGCCAGTTAAACAAACCCCGTACCATTCAAAGCCATCACCAGCCTGTACAACCCCCTGTCGACATGCTGCATACATGCCGTCGTTTGGTTTAATCCACACACGGATGCTTCCATCAGCCCTTAACAGTTGGAAACTACTTGTCAGACTCGTTTCTAGTCATCAAGTGTCCAGTGGTCCGAGCACAGGCGAGGCGCATAGCTGTGTGTCAAGAACTCATTAAGGGTACTCAAATTGGGTGTCGGTTCCTAAAGCCCATTTCTTTGAGGGAACGTTGCATATTCTTCAAGCTGATGTTTATTGAGGGCCAAGCATTGAATTCGATGTTATCTAAGGATTTGTACCGTCGTATATAGTGAAACGGTTGTTGCCTGCCGACGCTGGTTCTGTTCAACCAGTCTTTAGTTACATTGCTGTCGTAAGTTACAAGTTTTTCCAGAATTCTTGTAGTCATGGTACACCCTTAAAATGGGGTAGTACGAGAAAATCCAAACTTCTTCTATACTTCATCACCTCATGTGCTCCAATTATTAAACTGCGTTGAAAATCGCTTAAGTCGTGGTAATTTACCATTCTCTCGGCGGAAACGGCTCTAGATGCTTCCACAGATGTCTGTTGCTTTATATATGCATACTTGGGATACGCAATAAATGACGTACATAGGTAGCATAGATATATAGAGGGAAAGTTTAGAGCCGATGCTATGCCGGATGTGCTAATACATAAATTTCACTAACGTACGTGGCTCAGAAATTAACATTATTTGTTTAATGTCGAATGGCAATCAGGGATATATATAATATAAATTCAACCGTTACTGGATTCATTCGCCATTTTTGCGGCTTGTTTCGGACATGCTTGATTTAAGATTTAGCTAAAACTGTGCGGAAGAGCTCGCCACTCTAATGAAATTCTCCAGAAGTCTGATCCAGAAAGCAATGATAAATCTGGAAGGTAGAAATCAGAACAGTGAAGAATATATGGGAGAAACAGGTTTATAGCGTAAAAAAAATGTCAAATCCCTTTGATGAAGGGAATAGGATGCAATTGAATTGAACGTTCAGAAGATAATTTTGTGATAGTTCGATTAGTGTACACTTTTTTCCATATACTTATTAGAAATATTAAGAAGCACCAGTAAAAAGTATTAAATGTTTCTTTATATTTTTAATTTATTTCAATTCATTAGGAGGTACGAAATGTGCATATGGATGCTCATATTTATTAAAAATTAATTTAAATAAGGTATAAGATATGTCACAATGTGCCATCAAAAAACATAAACAATTTAGAAACTAGCGCAGATGTTATGTTTACTACTAGACGCTATGGCCTCTGTTCCTTTTAATTCCATTTTTTATCAGTTCTATGCAAAAATTTAAGGTCCTAAATTGTAAAGAGCGACTAACTCTTCGTTGAATCTTGATTTGTATGCTCATTTTTGTTGCGCCGTTGAAAAAAAATCGCTGTTAAATTGAGGAATTTAGTTTTCATTGCATCTTCATGAGAACTCAATTTCGAATACTTAGAAATGATCTAACTGTCTTGTTTTAGAAAACATAGATATGGCTATACAAATGCATACACTACTTTATGTTTTCACCAGACACATTTCTGCAGTTTGTGACTGAAGATCAGCTTTAGGTCGTCGACCGTCAGTCAAGCAAACCCACTCAGACCAATGGACTCGTTGCATACGGAATTCTGTTTATTCATTAGATGTGAAATGAAGATCACTTCGACATCATTACGTCGACGCCTGTTTTTTTATCTTGATCGCTTTTAATGACTGATTTGTATAATTAAATCAAAGTTTTGTGCATCTTATTTGGAACAAGGTCACACGTTAAAGAAGAAAATACAATGTTTTTATTTAATGATTTATATTCTAAAGTAATAAACTATTTGTCTTCACGGGAAATTAGATTTGCTTTCTTAACACTTTTTCGTTAAAATTCAGTCACATTACCCCAGAATCATTTGTTCCAGGAAGAAGCCATTGTTTCATGCTCTAGTAAGTGATAAAACATTACCAGTGAAACTTTAAGTAGGCGAAATACCTTTTAACCCTCCTGATTAAATGGTATTTTACTTGCCTCTGGTTAAAAGGTATTTTGCCTCCTGGTGTTTTATCTTCGTGTCGATATTTTCATTATCTTCGTGCCCTTCTGATACAAAAACCTGTTTGGAATCGTCACCCAATTCTGGGGAAGAGGCGATTTTTTTACTTGGATCTTCATTGCCCCTTGGAGTAATAGAACAGCCTTGTCTGAACGAGATATCTCGTCATTAGTTACCTTGTAGTAGCCAGCCTCTGATACAAAAACCTGTTCGAAATTGCCACCAGTTCTAGGCAAGCAACAGCTTGTTTTTCTATTTGGACCTTCATTCTCTTTGGAGTAATAGAGCAGTCTTGTCTCTACGAGAAATATCGGCATTAGTTGCCCTGTAGGGACCAGCTTCTGATCCAAAAACCTGTTTGAAATTGTCACCAGTTCTGGACAAGGGACAGTTTGTTTTTCCTACTTGTCTCAACGAGATTAGTAAAATTGACCAGATCTCGATGGATGAGATATCTCGACTAAATCACTTGAAGACTTAAACGATAGTAGCTAGAAGTACAGTGGGTATTGTAAAGTGACCATGCTGTAACTGGTGTGGGCTACATCTTTGGTAGGCAAAACTTGAAAGTTAAGTCTGTAGTCTAAAGGATAATGAGATATGTTAAAGTAAATCCAAATCCTGATCCAAAAACCTGTTTGAAATTGTCACCAGTTCTGGACAAGGGACAGTTTGTTCCTACTTGTCTCAACGGGATTAGTAAAATTGACCAGATCTCGATGGATGAGATATCTCGACTAAATCACTTGAAGACTTAAACGATGGAAGCTAGAAGTACAGTGGGTACTGTAAAGCGACCATGCTGTAGCTGGTGTGGGTTACATCTTTGGTAGGCAAAACTTGAAAGTTAAGTCTGTAGTCTAAAGGATAATGAGATATGTTAAAAGTAAATCCAAAAGCTATGGAATATCATCAAAGTCACTGGCGTCATGGAAACCCGGCACCCACAAATTAAAAAAAATAATTCGGAAAAATTTGGTGGTAAAAACTAATAATAATCGATGTAACCTGAATCAAAACCGATTGTAACACAAATTTGAGTGAGACGTCAGTTTCTTTTTTAACGTCCTTGATTTTCACCATCAAAAAGCCAACCAAGATCTGCTGACACACGATTCTTTCAGCCTCAAACGGTTTCCTGGTTTATGGGTATGTGGATGTTAATTTTCATAGCCATATTAAGATGCCGATTGGTTCAATGAACAACGTGGCAGGTAAAAAAAAGTAACTTCGATAAAATTTCATCAAAAGTTAAATAAACATAATAAGCTGACTAGTCTACCAACATAGCGTCTTTTCTTAATATAAAAAGGTTTAACATAAATTCTAAAATCTCAATCCTCCTTGATCGCCGCATTCCGAAGATATTTCAATTTGCAGCCAGCAGCGCAGTACGATTGAAAGAAAAAACTAATTTAATAATTTAATTTAATCCTTTGCAAGAGCCACGCGACTTATTTTCATACGTAGACTGATGACACAAGTTAATGGTGTTTGTCATGCACAATGAGTACCTTCAGAACAGACTCTTCTCTCTTTCCCCATGATTTCTCATCGGTCCAGATAATACTTGCATTTTGTCCTTGCGCATGGTCTGTTATGCTCTCCTCATTTTCCCATCTTTGTAAAAGACTGTCATCAAGCTTTCGATCAGCTTGATGAATTGGGCAGCGTTTGGATCATTCACACAGAATAACGCCAGCTATTGCCTTTTGGGGCCCCTTTTTAAACTTAGGGCCAAAATGATTTGTTTTGTATTGTCTGTGTGGAAAAGAAACAACTTGAATGGAGTTGACTAAAGTTTTGCTTAAGATCTTTATGCTTTCCGTCATCTCCAGTTATCAATGTTACTCTACGCTACTCATCAAATTAGTAATGACGTTATGCAGAAACGAAATGTGCAAAAAACTTTAGGCATTACTGTGAATGCCTCACGCAAATTATCCATTCTGTAGGTTAAATATGAAAAGCAATTTGCAAGCAATCATAAATCATATCATCATTTGCTTTGGAGTATCGTTTCATAAAGCATGAAGGGGCATTCAAATGGGCTACATATTGTCTTTAGTTGGTTATTCAAATTTGTGTTCTCAAAATTCAGGAAGATACTGGAAAGGTTAAGCAGACACAGAAAGAGAAGGATGGGAAGTGAGGGATACGCAGAAATTTTCGCAAATGACTCTCAAAACTCAAATACAAGTTGTTACAAAGCTAATCAAATTGGCTTATTCAAGGATAAAATGAAAAGTTGGGGAAACGGGAAGAATATTATGTGCAGGAAACATCTAGAAATGCTTCTAATTGTTCATGTTAGAAAAATCAGTATATGAAAATCTATAAGGTCTTTTGTGAAAACATTACAGAACAATTTTCCAATGCGCAGACTTCAAACAGAATTTTCTCCTGTTTTATTTTATCCAGTGTTCACGGAATTTAATATACGAAGCTTTTAAAATAAAGTATGAAACCAAATTAATATTTTGTGGCTTTCACTATTCATGGAAAAACTGTATAAGTATCACTTTTCTGAAAAACGAAAAATATTTAACATGAAAATGTACCAGAATTTGACTTTTTGCACAATTTTAGGTGATGTAATAAGCATTCATAAAAAATTTATTCAAAAAGTAATGAAGTTATCCAAATTTTGTTAGTTAGCATTTTCACCAGAGACCATGGAATTTGTGAATATTGTGAAAAAAGGCTTCGATATAAAATATGTAAAATGCGATAAATTTTAAAAATTACCTAAAACATTATTTGCAATTCTTTAAAAGTAGTCATCATTACTTCTGTCACACAAGATTAAATGTAGATGGCGCCACAAACATAATGACTGGAATCTGGACAAGTCAACCAGAATAGTTCCTACTTCCAGAATCTTCAACCATATAGTACGATAATACAGCAATCTCATATATTTCTAAATCGCAATGACGCACCTCATATAAAGGGTGCTGAGCTTCAGCCACTCTCAAAGCATAAGTAGATTAAATTTTCATGTCTCGAAATTTCCTTTGTATTAGAACAAAATCTATTTTAAGTTATGTCATTATATATTAGAAGACCCACTCATAACTTCACCGCTGAAATTTCTGCTTAGAGCTATTGGTGGTAGTGTCGTCACTCATTTTCCATGCCTTACCACAAAATCAATGTAAGCATATTTCATACCTCCAAATGGAATAAAATTGATCGAAAAATACAAAACAGCGTTTTATGTACTTCTTTATTGGGTTAATTCTTATTTCCAATACAGTGCGTGGCAAAAAATTCATACCATCACAATTAGCTTCTGGACGTTCACTTCAATTTCACCCCATTTACTTGAAAGGTAGTTAGGTAATTAGCGTACTGGAGCAACACGTTACTTGAAAGGCGATTCAGTACATATTTTAACACCGAAACCTATTTTCTCATTCGTTCACATTTTTTTCTGATTTCATTCTATCTCATAGATTCTTCATTGCACTTTGTCATCAGACGGTTGTAAAATATCATAAGAGTGGTGAGCTCTTCCGAGTATTTTTTTATGGTATTTTACAGCTTCATAGCTCAAATCAAGCCCATTTAAAACAATAGGCAAAATTAGTAGTGATTGATTTTATATATGGCGTACATCCACTTGGTGCCATTCGTCAATAATATAAAAATTCGATTTCCGTGCCACGTACGTTAGAGAAAAATATATAAAGATTTTTAAACTAGTAATTTTTTTACACGCGTTTGAAAGCAGTACTGTAAATCATTTTTATTGAATCCGTTTAGGTTTGTTTGTCGGTTGTACCGTTTTTGCTATAAGTGAGCCAATAAGACCTGTGTCAGTTCAGATTTGGTTTATCGCTCTAAAATGTTTGCTACATGAAGGCTAATCCGGAATTAATTCAAAGGAATTCATAGCAAATTGCGTGTTTCTGTAGGTGAAGAAAAAATAATCTTCATGTGCTGCAGTTAAGGAATTTTCAACAAAAAAATCGATTTTATTCGAATCAATTTTGATAAATCTTGTACATAAATTTCACGTACACAAACCTAAAGTTTGAATTATTTTTATCCTATTTCCATAACTCACCTCATCTTTAGGCCTTCAACGGGTGGGGAATTAATGAACCAGGGAATAAATCGTGAAGATTCGGTAAAATTGGGAACTTCAGTATCATGGTTATGACCACTTTTTTAGCCTTTCCCAAAGAAAAAGTCTGGGTGACAACTGAAGTGGTACTTATTTTTACATAAAAAATGAGCTTAAAATATTTTTTAAATATTTTCCCGTATAGTAGAATTAAATTAGTTTTGTGGTTATTTTTCTATCATTTGAAGTGCACACTAATCAATAAATTAACAATTAATCACCCATCTTGACAAATTGGTACTTTAATATATGAAGCACACCAATTATAAAATAAGATTTAAACGTTGAAGCATTGACTGTACGTATGATAAGGAAGTCCTAAGTCCGTCAAGTAACCACACAGGGATCAAGAAAAGGTAAATAAGTTAGCAAAAGGGAGTGGTGTTCGCTTAACAGTCCAACACTGGTATACAGTTCTAAATAATCAGCTGTTGATAATTTTTTAAATAGCCAATTGTATTGCTCCAGTGCGACGTTAATTTAACTACCTACCTTAATAACTTTAATGGTGTCGACCCCATACAGCTTCTTGGCGGTCTTGAAGACTCTTGAAAGTTTGAAAACTCGAGTACTCAATCCAAGTAGTCCAGTTTCAGTCGCCACAGGTCGCAAATGCGTCAAATAAAGGTAGCAGAATAATCAACTCAACACAATCATGAAACATAACACTCACTTTGTTGCTAATTCTAAGTAGGCTGAGTATCTAGTGAGGTAAAATTTTAGATTATTTACTAAGAGAAATAAATATTGTTAATTATTAATTTTAAATAGTATATTTAAAAATGTAAAAAATTACAAATGAGCCTAATAAAAACAAAAAACGCAATAAATAATTTAAGAACATGGTCGTGATTAGATCAAGAATAGGGGGCTGTATGTTTTAGATTATTCCAGAGGAGAAAAAAACAAATCCGTTCCAATCCGGGCAGTTTTTAAAGGGGTAAGTCCACCAATTTACAGCACAAACGTTGTCGTCTACGTCAATTTCGTCTATTATATTAAACGTTGTCGTCTACTTTCAATGACTGACTCGAGTCTTGACTAATTTCCATCAATTTCAGATGTCACTTCTAGAAGTATTTCCTAAACTTTTCCCTCCAAGTGGAAATGGCACCCCCTTCGTATGTTCTAATTATTTATCTTAAGTTCCACCAGTACCAAACACTAAAAGGTGGCTAGGGAAAATATTTCTTAAATGCTAAATTGTATTGTGAAAAACAGTTTTTATGCATGTTTTTATACAGAATTTTACTAAAGTAAAGTGGGGCAAGTGTGAACCCAAATTTCTAGTTCATATTGAACCAATTACCAGTAACTTTTTAAAAATTCATATATTTATCACACACTCCCAGATCCTTTACTGATATGTTTACACTTTTTGCTTAACTGACACCTATTTATATAATTCAACAAATACTTTACTATGCTATTTCAGTTACAACCTCTATTCCCAATTCATTTGCTAAATTGCCTATTGAATTGGGTCTACTCATTTTATTAAATACAATCGTAATGAACTTATTTATAATTTTTGATACATAATTTTTAATTTATCTGTAAAATTAACTTTCGCTATAGAAATTTGCACGTCTAGACCGCAACCGTGTCGGCCTATTTAGAAATATGACGTTGAATGTTGGAAAAAAGTAAGAAGCACTTTCTGCAGAGATCAAAACAACACGAAGGTCAAATTTAATTCCAACAATTTTAATCTCTTTTGCTCGTGACAAGATCTGTCATTTCTCCAGCTCTTAAATTCCCTACGATGTCTGAGCTTTCACCAAAAAGAAAGGACCTAATCTTGAGTAAAATTCCCAGCAAACGTTGGTAAAGGTTTCCCCATCTTGATTTCCGCGTCTTTCCTAACCAAATTTTCGATTGTATCAAGCAAAATAAATCCTTCTGCCATTCTGTATTGTTTCAGATTCCATTCGAAAATACCCGGTGCGTTTTTGTGCGTTCCTACATATAAACCAGCCTTGATCTGGAAAACCTAATACTCTCTCCGACATCACGTGATCGCCACAAACTGGGCATAATGGCGATTAATTATTGTCGCCAAATCCGATTCCCAGTTTCCAATTCAGCAACCGACAGCATTTCAATGCGTACTTGCTGCCTTTTATTGGTGCACTTTTCCCAAACAGGTAAGGGAGAGAGAGCAATCAAAAGAACAGAAAAAAACGACTGAAAAAAGAAATTCCAATGTGTGTGACATGCTAAACAACTTTATAAAAGTTTCCGATTGCGAAGTTTGTTTTTAAGAGAACTGGATTTATTAATTTGCAGTTACGGAGAATTATCGGCAAGGTCATGCAAAGAAGAGAGCTTAATAATGAGTTTCTAATTTGCGTTTGTGGGATTTCCAGCTTGGACGCTGTCGTTAGAAGAGGAGGTTACAGCTTCATTCCAGAGCCCTTAGACGTTGTCCTTAATAATAGTCTAGACTGAATTACGGCCATTGCAAAACCGTGAGTGGACCTCGTCATTAGCTTCAATATGTAAAAACAAAGTTCTCATGTTAAATAATTAGTATTAGATGTTCCACGATTCTCTTTTGAGTGCAATTATCACGTGATTGCCTGAGTTTAAACTATTCCAATTCATTTTACTTTCGAAGGCCAAATTTTCAGCCTTATCTCTAATACTTTAATAAATAATATATTCGCCTAACTACTTTCTAAAGTTATGTATTAATGTCATAGTGTGTAAACATTACGTATCATATTTTTGTATCGTTATGATGAAGGTCAAATATGTTATCAAGCATCTGAAATTACATAACAGCCAATTAGCTAGTATTTAGGAGTTTTAGAGAGCCTTCAGGTATGACCAGTTTGAAAAATTATGAAATTTCATCTCTCAAGTCGGACATAATAAAAAACAGATCCCAGTTATTGCATTCATTAAATTGAAGGTGGCGCAGAAATCTTTCATTTGCAAGCCTACATCCAAAAGATGAGCTAATTGCAACCAATCCCAAGCTATAGACCATTAATTTAAAATACATTAAACAGTGTTTAAAAACTTAGATTTTTTTTATTGGAACAACCAATTACCTGAAAATATCGAGCATATATTGCAAGAGATATTGAATAGCAAAGGAAATTTAAAAACTAATAAACCATTGTATATCATAAAAATTAACTACACTATCCAGGACGTGGCAACAAAAGCGATAATACTTTTAAATCAGGACAAACTAAACAGTAAAATTGGTTATTTGTGTATATAAACTCATATATTAGATCAATTCGAAACTTCAGGAACGCCGAGCCTATTTTATAGTGCATAAATATGTTTCCTTCTCGTACTAGAAATGAAAATTTTGATCCGTTACAGGTTTTCATTTTCCCTAATCATTTTAATGAATGAATTGATCAACATGCGCGTCTTTACTATAAGGAAAGCAAAATATTATTAATATTTGAATGGCCACAAAGTTTTTGTAGTGATTTTTCCAAGTCCCTTTCCTCTTGTTTAATGGTTTCTTCAATTAGAAATGTTTCTATTGATTTCACAATGATTATCTGTTTATAGGTGAAGGGAAAAAATTATTAATCTAAACTGAGAATACGCATATTGTGTATTAATATAAAGTTAGCACTCAGGAGCATATCTCCTTCAGGTGTGTACGGCTTCACGGCCTCGAAGTACCCTAGTGATCTTTTCTGTTCCCATGGGGTTTTCTGTCTTTTTGTAAACACGGGTGTAGCGATGCCGGGATACCCAAGCGTTTTTTTTTCATCCCATTCTTCTATTTCCCAAACCCTCTTTCCCTTTTCAAGACATTTTTTACTTGAAGTTGTCTGTCTTGTGTTTAGCGCAACTTGGTCAAGTCTGGCCCGTGCTCTATAAAACCCAAGCACAACCACAACCAATCGTACAAAGTTAAAAAACAGAGTACTTTTGTTGAAAATGCTTGGTTATTAAAACACTTGAAAGAAACATCTAGCTTTCTAGTAAATATAAAAGGAAAAGTCTACGTAGTGTCAGTCATCGTCATTCTCATGTAAGTCAGTAAGACAGTAAATGAAAGATGTCGAAAATGATATTCGTGTTTAACATTTTTGGATAAATTTGATCTTTTCAATATTAACAGGTATTTTACCCTTCATACACCATAAGCAGGCGCTAAAAATAGGTAAGTAGCTAATTAACGTCGCACTAGAGAACACAAAGGGCTATTGGCGATGTTCCGGGATCAATCTCGAAAGGAAAGATCCAAGGACAAAGCCTCGTAATTTTGAACCACGGTCAGATGACGAAAACACCTGAGCTGGCACCCCACTCTCCAAACTTCCACAGTACGCCAACGTGAGGACGTTTGAGGTCACGATAGATTTAAAGTGAACCAGCCTCCGTGTACACGACGGTCTTTGGCTGGACTGAGTTTCGAAGTTTTTGCTCTTCCAACTGGAGTACCTCAGCCCCTCTCTAAAAATAGGGTAAGAGTACAAAAATTTTGAGACTCTCCATTAATTGAAATTTTTTTTCTATAAATCTCTCCATAAATGGCGCTATTGATACGTAGACAAGATTGTCAGACATGTAATCAAAGTGTAGGTATTTAATAAACAAATGCTTCCCTTTCATTCTGTCACCTTGGAACAAACTTTTTTGTCGTCTATTGCGTCATATTTCGGTCCCCAGTCTAAAATTTATTTTATTTCGATATGTTGCTTCATGTGCAGCTGCGGGAAGAAACAAAACACCTCTTTTTTATTTTTGCAATGTTGGTAGTAGACATGCAAAGATACCATTCGATAAGATATAACGTCTTCTATAAATTGACATGCATAAAACTTACTCATGGGGTCACTTTCGTAATAAATTGCATATAAACTTCGTAAATTTAAGTAATAGCATCCAATTTCGGTGTTAAACTGAATCTATAACTGAATTCAGGCAAATCTATAACAATGTTTCAAGTCTTTGGTTCAGCAGTTTCTGGATTATGAGTATGGAAAATTGATAATACTTAATGTTAAATTAGTTTCCTTCATACTTCCTGCAATAATCTTATACTGAAATTGTTTTATTGTGTTTCTATTAAAGAACCCAGACAAAACCCACGTAATGTTTCTTTTTAACTTTATTCCTAACGTGAAGTACTAATTATGAAATAAATACTCGAAAAATTAAGAATAACAACCTTCGTACACAACTTCTCTAGTATCAAGAAAGAAATCTGTCTATTGATGTTATCTCTGATTATGTTTGATGGACATTATATTTTACCGAAGCCTAGTTATGATTTTCATGAATTCATTGTCGAGATTATAACGTTAATTTATCATGAAAATTTAGTTAGAATTCACTAATTTTTAGAAACAGTATTCATATCATGGCCTATGAGTTCAAATGAAGTATCCAACAAATTAAATTTTACTTTCATGAAAGCAATATTTTTTTAGAAGTTCCGTAATTTTTTTTATTAGAAGCTAATTGAAGTTCGAAATTGGTGAAATGGGGAAAATCAAGGACTACCGAATAATTGAAGATTTTCTATTCGTCACAGAAATACAATTTTAGACTTTTGTATACAATATTATTATACATTTTTAAACATCAAACAGATATTTCTCAATTGCTTAGAATATGCTGATCATCTTTCATTTTTTATCTATCGAACAAGAAGTCTTTTCAATCGAGATGTTACATTCTTCCGCGTTTCGGGTGTCGTGTCCTATGCGGACGTGTCTTTAGGGGACGTGTCATGAGCGGACATCGGCTTGCAACCCTATGGAAGGTAATTAAGAGGGGAGACTTGGGGTGGTGCTAATATTGAAGTTCTCAGAAATGGAAAGGGGAGAATTGTTCTCTGGTCAGAGAGGGATAACTTAAAAATTGCGCTTTTCTCAGGTGTTCGTCTTTTCGATATTTCGATATAAAATAATACAACGACTCGCTGTAACGATGTATAACGATGCTTGAATTGACATAAACTTTAAAGTAATAGGTATTCAAATATTTCAAGTTCCCTTTATCCGTAGAATTCGGACTCTGTACTTAAAATAAAAGAATCAGACTATGGATTAAACAGAAATGGTCCTGAAATGTTGTTCAATTGCAAATAAATTTCTGTCCCCTGTCAGCTCAAGACACGTTTTTCGTTTGTCCTCTAAAGACACGGTCACTCAGGACACATAACTCGCGTTTCTATACTCATCGTGCTGCCATCTAGAGGAAAATATAATTATTATTTTAAGAACGAAAAAATGTATTAAACTGATATTATATTTCTGAAACCACAAATTTTATAAAACTGTCGGAAAATAGGTAACGCAAAATAAAATACTGTAAAAAATCGAATTTCAATTCCAGAAAACAGTGCTGTCATCTGACGGTACAAATAGGAACGAAACGTTTGAAAATTAAATTATTAAAGAACGAATGTGCTGTCCTCTACCGAGGGAAATGATATTTAATAAGAGATGAGCACCGAATATGTCCAAATTTTACAACGAAAAACTCAACGAATCAACATAAAAGATTAAAATATCACACTAAAAAATTTCCAAAATGTCGTTGCTTCTCATTGAAAGGCTTAAATCCTTCTTATGGATTAAAATAAATTTTAAAGTATTGAATTCACATTATTCAAATCATTCTGAATTCCTCTCTTCCCATAACTTCATATTTAATTTCTAGACGTTCCATTGAAGAAATTTACAGATCAAAGTCATTAAACTTCAATACTAAAATCATAAGTTATTTTTGTCTCGGAAATATATTATTTCATCTCTATCCTTTCCTTTACTCGAAATCAATTATTTCAGGTGAGGTTATGTTTGGTTATTTGGGTAAAAGATAAGTAGAATTTAAGCAAACAGACCTAAAGTGCGCTTAAAAAATTATTACATATATTTTTAATGATTTAATATCTATTAAATGCCTTCGTAAATAATACTTTGATACCGACTTATTTGTTCTTTTAGATACGAGACGCAAAACTCTTCAACCGAACCAAATCATTACATAATCATCTGTTGTTTTAAAGACTTGGTCATTGCAGAACAGTCTTGTAACAGTCTATTGTCTACTTAAGCGGGGATTTTTAAGTTTCTTTTAAAACTTGAAATCAGTGTAAATTCAGTATTTTATTAAAAGTGTGTGATTATTGTGAAATGTTATTTTATTTTTATTGAATATTATAGGAAATTAATTTATTTTTGATAATTACTATTTCTTGATAAGAATTTATATCTATCCATTTGATTAGAAATTGTTTGACACTTTTAAAGTTGTATACCAGTATTTTGATTATCTCAAGTTGATTAATTTTATAGACCTACACAGTTTTTAGGTCTTGCTAGATAAGCCGCAGTTGGAAATATTTTGAACAGAAACAAATTTGGCTTGAAGTAAAATTTGATCTAATGTAATGCGTCATCACCATTTGGTGTCTAAACGATCTTTTTGCAAGTTTATTCATGCTTATTGCATAATATTAACTGATACTTTTAAATATTTCCTTAGTATTGCCTGATTGACATTCTAAATTGGAAACAAACGTAAAAGTAAATTCAGTCAGTGCAACAAGCAGGTTTTGTAAAAACAATTCATAAAACTGAGATTCCCAGTAGTGAAAACGTGCAAAATAGTGCAAACAGATTTTAAAATAAAGTCTGCGTCGGCCGGGAGTCGAACCCGGGTCAACTGCTTGGAAGGCAGCTATGCTAACCGTTATACCACCGACGCTACATCTAGCTAGAAAATAATTTTATATATAAACAAATTTATTTCCGATCAAAAGTGAGGGTAAATTTTTTGTAATGTGGAAGACACATTTTTTTGTAATGAGGAAGACAGATGGTTCAATGTAAATGAAAAAACATTTCTGTTTTCAAAATTCAAAAACCAACATGAAAGTAACACGCCGCTACTTGTTTCATTATTGACAAGGAGAAAATTTAAATTCTTCACTTGCCGATTCAGTTATATTCTCACATTCCACCTGCCTCTTAAAAGCACTGACTTCTCGGAGATATCCCGATTTCCGCCTATCCATTACTGCAATCAGAAAATATTTTCGGCACTTTTTGTGATTTTTAAGCATTTAATATTTTTTTCAGATTTTTGGTCAGTTTATTTTTGCCATTGAATAGTTTGATATTTTCAATGAAAAGGGAATTTAGGATGAATGTTGATATGTATTGCAATTTCCGAAGAATAATAAAAACTTTGTTTGCCATGACAACTATATTTAATTAATTTTTATTAGACTTGAGACAGGAAGTTTTGATAAAATTGACCATTAGTTTTAACTCACTTTAAATTTGACTCATGAAGTGTTAATAACGAAAGCTGCATTTTTGTCTTTTTTGTCTGTTACTGTTTTATCACTGATTTATTCGGTTTTGTTTTGGAGGTCATATCTTGAGAAGCAAATTAAAAAGATTCAATTCACATAGCAACAGCGAAGAAAAGAAAGATGAAATTTAATTTTTAGATTGTTTTTGCTTTGTTTCGTGTGCCTCTTTATATTAGCTTTGCTGTGCTATTAAAAATATGTGTTAAATTTTTAAGTCATATTTTGTTTCAGCATTTTTGAATGCCTTAGGGTCATAAACAGATTATTACATGATTTTTTCTAGAACTTTTTAGGGCATAAAAATCTCAGCCTTAGTGATTACTTTTGCTTGCCAGACTCATCCGCTAGTCCTGAGGTACAGGAAGTTTGGTACTATGACTCCAGTGCACTATTCTCACGCATGCCAAAAACAAATCTTTAAAATTCGCTCGTCGGTATATTTTTCGACAAACTGCAAAATGTTTTAACATAGAAATTTGAAATTTCCTCCGTGCTGCTATTAATTTAATGTATCCATCCGAATTTGAAATAAAACGCGACGGCATATTTAAAATTATGATAGTACTCTAATGTAATGCAACTCCATTGAGAAAGCACATGACCTGGAAGAAGTCCATCTCTACAAAGGGGACAAGGGTTGCCAGGCAAAAGGGATGCTTTAGGTCAGGGGTCTCCAAACTACGGCCCGCGGGCCAGACCCGGCCCCTCGAAGGGTCATAGTCAGGACCACGGAAACCCGGCCGATGCAGCATGCAATTTTTCGTAAAATCGTAAAAATAATTCAAATACAGTAGAGTCACGGTAATTCGAGTCTCGGTAGGTTCGAGGTTCCGTGTAATTCGACCGGTCTTATGGAAAATAAACTATTACAAAATATAAATAAATGACTTTCGTTACTGAGCGCTTCAATTTAATAACGCCTTCCGCTTCTCATTAGTGTTTGCATTGCGTTCTTTACTAAGGTAAAGGAAGCCGTTTCTAAAATTCAATTAGATCTAAAGAAACTAAAAGGCGTTACCACAGATGGAGGTAAAAGTATGTGTGGCAGTAAAACAGGATTAGTAGGACATGTATGCAATGCTATTCAAAATGCTGGAGGTGAGAAACCAATGGTTTTTCATTGCATTATCCATCAACAATCCTTGTGTGGGAAAAACATAAATGTGTCGGAAGTAATGCAGGTCGTTCTTAAGACAGTAAATTACATCCCATTCCACTCTCTTAACACCGGCAGTTTATAAATTTTCTTTCGGATATTGAAAATCCGTATCCAGATGTCCCATATCATAGTGAGGTACGTTGGCTAAGCAGAACTTAAGTCTGTAGAACTTTCAGATCATCAGTGGCTGTGGAAGCTTGCATTTGCTGTTGATAGTGAAAGAATATTTCAAGGAATGTTACAAGAATACGGACCTTCTTTCATTTTACAGGTGATTATATTTAGTTTATTTTTATTTTTAATTTTAAAACAGTAAACTTCTGACAGTTTCTTTCATTGCAGGTCATTGGGTGATGATTTCAAAGAAATAAAAGACTTTGCAAGATCAGTGTTTGAATCGACCTCTATCTGCGAACAGACATTTTTCAAAAATGACCTTTGTAAAATCAAAGTACAGGGACAACTTGTCAGACGAACACTTGAAATCCATTCTAGTGATAGGATCAGCGAAATTTAACTCAAAATGGACAGACATTATGTGCCAGAAGCAACTCTACACATCCCATACGTATATAAGAAAGCCAAAGAATGATACATAGGAATATTGTGGAATGTTGTTTCCTTAGGCCAACTTACTATATGTACTTTTACATTATTTGGAATAAATTTGATTTCTTTGGATAAATCTACATTATTATTTACCTATTGTTAACTAGTTTACTTCGTAAGCTTTAAAAAAATTGACGTTGACCAATGTCCATAAATATATATGTAATGTACATATTATGTGTGTGTGTGTGTGTGTGTGTGTGTGTGTGTGTGTGTGTGTGTGTGTGTGTGTGTGTGTGTGTGTGTGTGTGTGTGTGTGTGTGTGCGTGCGTGCGTTGTGGCCCGCCTGACTTCCTGGATTTTTCAATCTGGCCCTCAAGTGAAAAAGTTTAGAGACCCCTGCTTTAGGTGATTATTGCACCAACTCGTAATCACTGTATCGCTTCCGACGCAGACCGATGAACTAGGAACCAGATTCCACGCTAAAGACGCCAATCGTGTAAACGCATTGTTTGTGTTTAACTAGTTCCCTAGTTTAACAAATATCGTTCGAAACCCCGTGACTAAAATGCCAACTTGCAGGACTATAGGACCAAAATACTTTTTCTCAAACTCTTCGATTTCTGGTTAAGCAGCATCTTATTGATCGCATTCCATATAAATTTGGAACAAGCCAGAAACCGGAAAATCAACTCATTTTTATTTCTAAATGTTTATGAAATGAATAATTATACTAAAGTATAATTGCATTCTTTCCATTTTATGATGGTTGTTTCTTTTATTTTGTGTGAATTGCTAGCTAAAACTAAAGATTAATCAAATATATCAACAAAAAGTATATTCAGTGTGATAAATAATTCACTCTTCGAGTTGATACATCAAGAACCATTAGAGAACAATGATATTCACACACTTAATTTATTTAATTCTCAGGATGGCGATAGAGAATTGAATAGTTCAATCTTCGTGTTGGCAGTGAAAAAACCTTTATTCTGCTCTCTCGCTCTACTTAATATTTAATACCAAAACATACTTTTATAAGGTGACAAAAATTGTTGCTTGATAGCAAAAATTAAAATTAAAATTAAAAAGATAGCCTTTGCCTACACTCATATATGACCTTTGAAAACAATAGTCCCTCTTCTAGCTAAAAAGTCATAAAAACAAAAACCTCCATCTGATATGTAAATTATTGGATTTAGAGTAAGGTATGTATATATATACCATTTATATGAAAGTGAGAAAAAAATTGCAAAACTCTAAACTTGTTAGTTTTGCCGCGTGATATTATTTATCGTCTCTGGTCACAAGATACCTTTTGCTAGTTTACCTTTTGGATACCTAGTTCTGTAAAATTAGGGTAGATTAAAAATTTAAAGAAAACTTATTTTTCCGATAGAATACAGTTTTCGGTGGGAAAGAAAATACTGTTCGTATTATTTTTGTTGATTAAATTTTTTGTTGCTATTTCTCTGTCGATAGAATATTTTTGTTCTTTCTTGTTCAACAAGGTAGACAAAATGTCATGATGGATAACGGAAGAGTTTGATTATTTCCAGAACATGTGAATTTTCCGTTTTAATAGGGTCCGTATGTAAGACAAGGGCAAACCGAAAATAATGAATGAGGGTGGTGAGCCCTACCTAAGTGAATTCTTTTCCTCCGCAAGGGGTTAATCCTTTTCAGTACCCCGTACATAGAAAAGGGTTAATGCTCTCAAGCTGTGCTTTTCTCTTTATGGGTGGAAGGAACCTTTTGTGTGGTTCTTAAAAGAAAAGCTTAGCTGGAAAATCTTTTCACCACATCAATTCTTTCTGACTATTTCAAACCATACGAAGAACATTTTTCCACTACCCCCGATCCCAAAACAAGACCGTCTTCAGAGAATTGCTCTTTATCTGCCTGGGAAAAGCAGCAATCCTTATTCAAAACGTGTGAAAGTTGGTTAGAAGGCAGTTACACGCAAAATATGAATGGCTCTCACCGTTAATGATTTCCTCCTCGCTATCGGTGCTTTCGCTTTTAACGGTAAGCTTAGAATCAGGATACCCGCTTAAGATGTCAGTTGTGGAAGAAGCGCTTTGTTTACATTTCAACCTACCACCTAAATCAAAGATTAGATTCGTTCAAAACCATGTGACTTGACTGTCAACCAGAGGGATTTGAACTGTATAATCCGGCTCCGGCATTTTGGTAAGCCCCGTGGTTTAGAAAGAGTCTGTACGTTTACCTTTCGCCTAAATTAAAGACTAAACTCGTTCAAAATCACGTGACTTGCTGCGAACAAGAGGAATTTGAAGTATTTTGTCCGCTTTAGAGTTTTGGTGTTTGAGCTACGAGTCTGTTCGTTCAATTAGAGGGCAGGTTAAACGTAAACAATGCGTTCACTCAATCGGCGACTGCAAAAGGGATTCCGGCTTTGAGTTTATCGGTCGGTGTCGGAAGGGATAGCATGATTATGAGTTGGGGAAATAAATAATGGCCTACCTAATCTTGGGTGTGGTAGCTCATTCACCTTAGCACCTTTGCAGAAATGGACTTATCAGAGATCATCTGCCTTCTCGCCGGAATCACACTATAATAGTTCTGCGGATCTTATCAACCTGGTGACACTAATCATTGATGCCGAACCTAGGATATTTATTTTATTTAGGTTTAAGTTAGGCGCGTTCTTCCCGGCCTTATTTAAACAGTTAAATCCCAATCGCAACCAGATACTGGGGTGTGAATATCCCTCACTGAAAAATATGCATATTTCATGGTAATAAATATTTTTTGCAAAAGTTTCAACAATGTGAAGGACATCGAAAACGGAATGGGTAATGCCTAGAGATAGCTTACAGACTTATTTGTATGGAACTATATACCGTAGCTGTATAGCTGACCTTCGGCGAGTCTACTTCTAGAAAGGTACTAAGCACCCCAAAAATGTTTATGGCAATTGCCAAAGATGATATTTTTTGCCAACCCACGCTGCTATCATTTTCGGCATCGAATGATTTCCCCTCTGGTGGTTGTCCCGAAAAATGTATCTGGTCGCCAAAATTAGTCAGATCTTAATGGATGAGATATCTCGTCATTAGAAGAAAACTGACCAGATCTTCCTCTCGACATCATAAAGAAATCGGCAATATCTTGATGACGAGATATCTCGTCATTAGTCAAATTGGTTAGATCTTGATGGACGAAATATCTCGTTGAAACCACTTGGAGAGTTAACTCTAAGTCAGAAACCTCGCTAAAGTCACCAACTGATGAAGAGTATTGCTTACGTTTCACAATCTACCACCAAATCTAACAAATAAACTAGTTCAAAACCACATGATTCAAATGCGAATTTACCGAACTATACCCATTCATTCACGGAAATAATAATGGAAACGATCAATGATCAAACCATAAAAGTATGATTGTTTGTAAAAATGTCGATTCTAAAAATTCATGATGTGAAACGCTTTGAAACCTTTAAACGCCAAATTAAAAAAAACAAACAAAGATTTCAATATAAGGTGAAAGTAATTGGTACATTATACAGATAAATTTTGATACTCACGAAATGCTTGCTAACTGTCCTTTGGAAGTTTTCTTTTAAGCATTGTTCTTGTAATGCCTTCGTGATATCCAAGACAAATTAAAACAAGAGGTTTAAGTTAAGTTTTTAGGATTTTGGTTAATAGTAAAAGGAACGAAATCTCCGAAGATAAAGAGGAGTGTATGGTTTTAATTTCATTGAAAAATACAAATACTAAGATTTTTTAAACTGTATTGTTCATTTGAAATAACAATTATGGGTGAATTCAAACTCTGGTGCCCTAAATCGGTGAAGCCCAGTGTGCCCATGCGTTAAGACGGTATTGGCCTCAATTTCCTCAATCGAACAATCGGTTTCCAGGAGAATCTCATAATTTGCAGTGATATTCAGCAATTAAGTGATGGTTCAAGTCGATGCCTATTACGAATTATTCCAATATCGTGTTTGCAAATGTATCATAATTCAATTTATGTGAACCAAGCTGCAGTATTTATTCAAAATTTATACCAGACTGAATGCATGAGAAAATGTCCATTAAGATATACTATCAGCCATATTGTATCTATATGAAATTCGTTAAAGCATTTCATAATCTATTAATATATAATTTGATATTATATCTATATAGAAATAGATTAGTTGTAATAATTGTCATCAATTAATTTCTATAGTCTGACTCCGGCGAGTTGGCATTTGAGTCACGTGGTTTAGGATGAGTTTATTCGTTAAATTAGGGGGCACATTAAATCCAAAGAAACGATCCCACAGTTAACTTCTTTAGCAGTTTATGGCTCCGACTTTATCGTTCGATAGCGAAAGTCATAGCAATGACTACCGGTTGGCGAAAACAAATAATCACCTGAGGCGATCGCTATACGTGATTTTCAGTAGAGCAGCCCTTTCCTCTTGTGGTCTTCTCTATACCAGTGCTTCCCAACCTTTTTCACGTCATGGCATACCTCACACAAGCCTAAATAATTTCATAGCGCACCTCACAAGCATAACTCATTTCACTACACACTATGAAGAGACATTTTTCTATTAACATGATTAATTTCTTCTATTTCATACTAGGGATTCAATTAATAAGATCTTTCTTTCAAATATTTTTGCATTATAATACATAAACATTCCAGCTAGACATTCGTTTCAGATAAGTCTTCTTATGCAGTCATAAGCACGAAATAGACGAAACAAATGGAATGAAAATACATAATCCATACATTCTCAGTGATTGATATTTGACAGTTTTATATTGCATCTATGAACTCAGATTTGACTGAGTGAAACTGTGATTAAATTTTTGGAACACTTATTTTATAAAATTATGATGTTAAAATACAAAAGTAAAATTAATTATACACAAAAGAATTACTGACTATGCATAAATATGCTAATAATAATAATTGAAAGACAAAATAAACATTTTAAGTATTAATATAAATATCAACAAAATATTCTTTTGCCACAATTAATACATATATTATCTTTTCATTTCAGTGAGATGCTTAGGCTTGTTTCTGTGAACACAACATTTTTATATCTGGGTCTATGGTCGAAAGAACTACACGCAATTCGTGATTAAGACTTTTCACTGATGATCTCTTTAAATTCTTGATAGTGAGCATAGAAGAGAAACATTTTTGTTCACACATGTATGTTCTAGCAAATGATAAAAGAATGTAGCTTTTTCGCCGATGGATAGCCCTCCGGTACAGCCACCCCTTAATCAGGACTTTACGGTTAAATTTCTCGGGGCACCAGTGTGCCCGAGAAATTTAACCGTAATCAGTCCTTACACGGGACACCAGTGTGCAGAGGCACATCGGTTGGGACGCCATGCGGGTAACGTAGGCTACTATTAACCCCCGTTTTCTTTAACCTAGGTGTGTAGAGGAGCTAAAAACAATTTGGAATTACCATGGGAATAACATTGAGCATAAAAAGATTGCGGTACGCAGCTCAGGTTATTTTACCAGTATTGATCGAAAATCAAATTTTCCAATAAAATTATTTTACCTGTACTGATTGAAAAACAATTTTTTCCAAAACGTTATGGGGCGGCGGTGGCTCGGTTGGAAGAGTAACGGATTAGCAACCCGAGGGTTGCGAGTTCGAATCCAACCAAACACTGTCGCGTACAAAGGGGGCTGGTGCACGTTAAATCTGCTGCGTCCTCACGTTGGCGTGGTGTGGAAGTTTGGAGAGTGGTGTGCCAGCTCAGGTGTTGCCTCGTCATCTGACCGCTACATCATGTTGTCCTCGGATCTTTCCATTTGGGATTGATCCCGGACCGTATCCAATTAGATATAGTTTGAAGAAAGTTTTATATTTGGTCTCAGACCTTTATCATTTTTTAATTTACTATTCCTGTGAGTGTAGTTTAATTTTTATAATACGCGTGTAATTGTACTAGCGTACTTGCAAAAGTTGCGTTTTGATATTATATTTATTAAGCAAATGTGAATGTATTTTAAGCATGCGCATGCAAACTGTGATCATAATATGAAAAGTGGTGAAAAATTAATGTGGAAGAATTGGTAGGAAATTGATTAATGTCGCACTAGAGCAACACAATTGGCTATAGGCCACAGTCCGGGACCCATCCCCAAAGGAAAGATCCAAGGACAATGCCTTGTAATTTTGAACCACGGTCAGATTACGAGGTCAACACCTGAGCTGGCATCCCACTCTCCGAACTTCCACACCAAGCGAACTTGAGGTTATTTGAGACCACGACAGATTTAACATGCACCAGCCCCGTGTACAAGACGGCCCGAACGAGTTTCGAACTCGCAACCCTCCGGTTGCTATTCCGTTGCTCTTCCAATTGGTCTACCACGGCCTTGAAAACTTATTTGGAATTTGGATGAATTGGAGGCTTGTAAAGGAAAGATGATTCGCTTTCTTTGCAGTTTTGCATCTTCCTTCGTTTATTACTAGATGTCTAGATTTTCTAACAAGTATTCGCGTCATGTTGCAACCGCTAATCTACGATTCCAACCATGTACTCGCAAGGTTTTTGCGAATCAGATTATCGCTGATTGTTTCGATGCTGCATCGTATGATCTTTGACTGCACTGAAGAATCAGGGTTGTATTTAGAGAGAGCTCAAGGACTCCCGAAATATTTTTGATGTTGAAAAGCAATACGAAATTCATGCTGAATCCTGTTTAATCCGCTGAAATCGGGGAAGCGATAGTTGGGAGAGTAACGGATTAGCGACCAGAGCGTTGCGGGTTGGAATCTAGGTCTAACCAAAAGACCGTCATGTACACGGAAACTGGTGCACGTTGAATTTGTCGTGGCCTCAAATGTCCTCATGTTGGCGGGGTGTGGAAGTTTGTACAATGGGGTGCCAGCTCAGGTGTTGGCCTCGTAATCTGACCGTGGTTCAAAATTACTAGGCATTGTCCTTGAATCTTTCCCTTGGGGATGGATTCCGGACCGTGGTCAATAGCTCGTTGTGTTTCCCCAGTGCGAAGTGAATTAACTATCTAATACCACGGAAATCGAAGTTTTATTTTTACACAGTCAAAATAATAGTACATTTGTCGAAAAGAAAGGAAAGATGGTAAATGATTAGAAGCAAGGCTTACTTAAAAATACAGCAATTCGATTGGAATGAAGCGGCAAATAAAAGACTGAGCCAACTCACGAAATTATTTCCTGAATACATGCCTGTGATTTATTGTCTAATGTCACAAACAAAAGAGTTTTTGCGATCTCAGATTCTCTCGCGCCGAAGCCTTTGAATTTCATGTAATCTCACATAAAAGTTCGAAGTATTTTCTTTTATGTTAAATGACTCTCGAAGATAAAATTTCTTTCGTTTTGAATAGAACATTAGAAAATTTTAGAAGCCTAAAACATCCTAATCAATACTTCTTTCAACAAGATCAAGCAAACCGAATAAAAACTATTCGAACGTTGTCTCAACGTTTAAGCATTGTCACTTTCGAATTCCCTCAAAGACCGATGCCAGAGAATGAAAAAAAGACACGCTAATTTGTTTTTACGGCACGTGTCATTAATTACCACCCCTTTATTGTCCATTGTTCTGCTACTTATGCTCACTGATGTGTCATCTTTTTCATCTCAGCGTTTGTATTGATCTCTTTCACCAATAGATGTCGCTACGTGTTTTAATCGTTTTGCCGAAAGATCGATCTTCATCGCCCGAACAATGCAATAAAAATCGAATTACAAAAAAATTCGCTTTTATCTTTTCAGTTCGAGTCCACATTGGTTTTTACACGATATCCCCCTTTCCCACTTTATTTTTTGCATTATATCATCATTATCGAAGAAAATATTCATTAAAATCCTTCCTGCAAATGAAGATGTCTGCGAAACCAAGCTGTTCTCTCCCTACTTCGCTTTTATCAATGAATTAATTCAAGCGTTTAGCAATTATACTGTGGTGGCCGATAAAAGTAACTTTAACGCATGACTAAAGCCTCTTGTAAGTGGTTTATAGGCTTCTTTTGCGAGATAATTATTTGAGAGAAGAGCGAGAGGAGTTATCACTCCAACGAAAATAATTCTAGGTTTTTACTTCAGCAATATTTATCGGCTTTATTCTGGAAATTATTTTTGTCTTCTTCATTCTCTTCTTTTTTTCCAGCGGCAGACGATCCTTATTGTTGTCTTAATTTTGTCGCGGATTCTTCACGCTACGTGAAATATCGTCTGTAGCGAAAGAGCGGGAAGGGAAAATCTCATTATCTTAACGGAACCGGGGAAAATAATTAAAACAAAGCCGATAACGATGACTAACAATAGCTTTAATCTTAATTGAAAATCGCAATCGCATGGAAAAAGAAATTTTTCGGGTAAACAATGCCGCTTTTCCGGATTTAATTGGGTTTTGATCATGCGTGCATTTTATTTACATAGGGCTGATTGCTGAGCTAGAATTTGCGGAATCTCACTGTTCCCCTGCAACCGTGCGTAGAGCTCTCGATAACAGGCTAAAGTGCTTCGGATTTTTAATCGCGGTTATTCTATATTACGCGAGGTCACGGTTTCCACTGAACAAAAGCCGCGCACTTATCTACGACAAAAGAAATTTGTTTTAATGAAATCCCCATCAATACAAATATGACTGCGAGAAAAATAAACTAATTGTTCGAAATCGCGAGCATTCGATCACACAAAGGGCTCTCATTGGAAGTAAATAGCTTTCGAGCATTACATTCCTCACAATGGAATTGCGATAGCGATTGAAAATAATTCGACATCGTTTGCTGGAATAACAAGTGGGGCTTTGTTCTAAGACGCTCCGAAGTGTTCGAAGTGATTTGCAGAGTGAAAATTTTTGAAGCTCACACTTCGCCGATATCGCTTTTTGAATTTGCATTGTGTGAAATGTGATAGACTTAAGAGCCTTTTGCAGTTTTCGCAAACCAGAGACAAAAGGGGATATATCGCTTCGAAATATCTTCAGTTACTTACAACTCAGCTCACTAGAATTCGCTATCAAATAAGAGCAAGCAAAGTTGATACGATTGATGTGGGATTACTGGAATGGTAAAATCAATTTCCTTCACTTACAATGGATTAATAATTAAAATACACTGTCTTAGGGTTTTGTTAATGAAATAATGCCTTCCCAAAATTGAGTGATTACGATCTTCCAAGAAGTCTTCTATACTTAATTTTAAAGTGATAGAAACACAGTATCGAATAAATATGTGCTTTACTGTTCAGCTTGGGTATGAGCACTATCATTCCTAAGGTATGAACTGGCCAACTCAGCAAGCCGCCTCCTCTTTTAAGAAACATTTGATTTTCGAAAAGTTCTCTACCCTTCGTTAAAGACTTATTCAGAAAATAATTAGGGCCGTGGTAGCTCGGATGGAAGAGTAGCGGATTATCAACCAAGTTGGTAATGGTTGCAAGTTCGAAAATCGATCCAACCAAAGACCGTCGAGTACTTTGTGGCTGATGCACGTTAAATCTATCGTGGTCTCAAATGTCCTCACGTTGGCATGGTGTTGAAGTTTGGAAAGTGGGGTATCAGCTCAGGTGTTGACCTCGGTCATCTGACCATGGTCCTAGGATATTTCCCTTCGGGATTGATCTCAGACCGTCGCTAATAGCACGTTGTGTTGCTTCCACTCTGATTCTCTGACCTTGCCTCAGAAATAATTTCGTTGTCCTAGTCTTTCTCCCGGTTCCTTCCATGGCGTAATGTTAAACGAGCACTATGTTAAATTACTTTTTTCGACTGTTTTCACACTATTGACGAATTTAGACGTATATTTTACCTGTAATATACGAAACCAACTTTTTCTGATATAACTAGATTCAGTCCCCATGTTAATAGCTTTTTAATTCCAAAATTCTGTCCTTGTTGAATATACTAATGAAAATTAAGAACAGAATATATGTAGATTCGAAATTTATTACATTCGTAAAAAGAACCTACGAAAACGAATAAGAATAAACATAATAACGGAAATATATTGATGTGCATGTTTTTTTAAAGTTCGAGGCATACTCTGCCTGTCTTTTTCGGCCGATTCTTTTTCTGATTACGTGCATGTATTCGCAGCACACCACTCACGAATGATCTCATTAATATGGATGAATGTTCCTCATATCACAGGGGAGCACCCATGATATCAATCTAGAGGGGCATTAGTGTCGTAAGCTCGCTATCTTTGGGAGCTAATAAGTTAAGATAACTAAATATATTGTCCATCCAAAGGAATTTTAAAGGTGAGAAAATTTGATTGTTAAATTAAAAATTTGTTTCCTTAAAGCATAAAACAGTTTTAAATTTCTTGATTTCTTCAACTCTACTCGTAAATGAAGTTATCTTCTGCAAAGACCTTGAAGAAGGCATTTGGCAATTCCCTGTTAACAATCTGTGTCTGGGAAATTATTCAACTTCTATTGCCCGGCTCTTCCGAGTTGGCATTTGAATCACGTAGTTTAGAACGAGTCTATTCGCTCAAATAGGAGACAGATTAAACATAAACAATGAATTCTGCTAAGTGTACGGTTGCTGCTAGATGAACGGTGACCTGTAACAAAGTTGTTTAGAGGAAGTCCATTCCTCCTTGTGAAGAATGTCTACGATTTTTAAAACGTTTTCTCTGCACTTTTTAAAGTTATACGAATTTCAGATCTTCAGGAGATATGATTGAAGTTGGAATTCTGTAACATTAGATCTGCATCCCATATTATAATAGTATAACAGAGTAAAAATCTGTCTTCCTACTCCGGAGTCGATCTAGAAAGCAAGAGTCTGGGATATCCTCCATTCATTTGAAAACCAGCTCCGAGTCTAATATCACACGAATTCCTATATTTTTAGCCATAACTTATTCTACAACCTCCTAGCAGTTCGATGATTCTCTCTCACCTGCAGTCATCGATTAGATGATAGTTTTGAGATATGTCAGAAATTTCATGCTGTCTTCACACCAGTTCGACTTAGTCAGATAAGTTTCGGTTAGTTTAGTTTGTTATACCGCAGTCATATTTTGAAACAACTACGAACCTTCTTGCCTGGACCGAGATTCTATACCAAAGTAGCTTGAACCGATAACCAGGATGCTAGGCCCTGTATGGCATTCGTTTGCGTACAAGCGTACATATTCTTGTTTATTGAACTAGTCTATATACTGTATGAACTCCTAAGAAAATGCCATTCTCAAGGCTTATTAAGTCAAAGTACACTCTATGTTACTGCCAGTTTGAATTAGCCAACACGATTGATGCATTCTTGCGTTATACTCTGAACCTAAATATTTGCTCTTTCGTAAATTAATCTCCAAGAAAGTTCAGCTTTTATAACGAGAAATAAAAGACACTGTTTTTTGTTCGATTGCGGAAAAATTTAGCATACAAACCATTCGATGACGCAATTGCATACGTTTCATTAATGTATCCAATTTTCTTAAAATGGTTAAGCTACTAGTAAACTCACTTATAGGAATCGATTCATAGTAAAGCCATTCATTCAAAATATACTTATAAAATTTAGATAAAGTAATAAAACCCTTTCTTCTTTTTTAGCCTTTTTATCTTCACGAAATACCTACCTTGCGACCATAATAATTTTGCATTTATGCTTGTATAAACCTGAAATATTTTAAGGATATTATATCCTCACTAATTTATACCCTTTTTATATTTTTCTCAATCCACCCAGTAGATTCCGGTTTGTAAGTGTATGAATGTTGGTGATTGTCCCTCTTAGGAATAACGATGAGTTACAAATTGGTCGTTCGTTGTTACCAACTTGTTCGAGTTACCAACTTGGCATTACAAGGGGCCAATTCGTACCTTGTAATGCCAAGAAGGTCAATGATCAGCTATTAAAAAATAATTTTCTCAATATATAATCTTTTTTATATAAAAATACTTACTCTATATTTGTTATGGTTGTTTGGCGCAGCTTGGTCAACCTTACCCATTAAACCCAGCCATTTATATTAGTTATGTTACCATTCTACATCTTTTCTTTCAAATAACATATTTGTAAGACTTATTTTCGATTCTTGATCTTTTCTTTCTGTAATAAATCTTTCTCTCAATACCTATGTGTTGGATTATTCTAGATTCGTTATGGTGTCTGATTGAAACTTTTTAAGGACAAACAGCCTGCTTTCCCACGAGGACATTGCAATCAATCAGTATTTACATGAAACGAAAACTTAAGGATAAAGTAACAGAGCAGGGGACGTGAAATCCACCCTGCCTATAGCTTAACAAAAAGTCTCCCTTTTCCCTCCGAACCTTTTCTACCCCCACACCCCACTGCAGCCCTTCGGTTACAGTTAGGGGTCGTGTGATCTCACACTATACTTTTATTCTATGTATTTCATTTTACATACCGAGTTTTCATCTCCTTACTTTCTTCGTACGACAAAAAATGACCATAGCGTGACAAACCGAATCATCCCACCTTTAAGTTTTCTAACATAATCTACCTCCTATCGAAGTTCCGCTGCCTATTGTCCTTAACCTACTTTTTATACATCCAGATTTCTCTTTATCCAAGTTTAATTCTCTTCCGCTATTTCTTTCTCAATTTGCTCTTAGTTTCTTCTTTTCTCTACTCCTCTCCCCACAAGTCTTTTTTCTTTCAGATATAGATACTTTTCTTTGTTGGTTTACCTATCTGCCTCTTAATCTTTTCGCTTTCCACACACATATGCAGATATTTTACGATATATCTCGGTAGAGACACAAACCCCTCGCCCTTCCCAACACTTTTATAGTACTCAAGAACTCAATATTTAACCTACACACAGACCCTTTGGGTTTGGGTACCATAGTACCGGAGACCCCCTTCCCTTAGGGACTGTGCCTAGGTTGTGTTCTGAGCATGTACTTGCACGTAATCAAAAAATAGGGGCGGCTGAAAGGTACCAGTTTGCCTCCAATTTTAAATAAATAAATCCACAAATAAATTTTCTGATATCATTATTTTATACTTATTCATTCTTTGTAAATGTGATTTTCGATAGAAAAAAAAATTGTAGAAAATAAGACTCTTTTGACTAGCAAAACAAAGATGATTTTTTTTGTTTTGCTACGAAATTCTACAGATTAAGTATAGTGTTCATATCCATTCAAGATAAATCCATCGTAGGCTTTCCATCCACCCGTGCAAATGGTTGAACCCTCCAGAATTTTCCCTTGAATAATAGGAATTAATTCTTTTGAGCAGCATTTAACGGCTCGTTGTGCGGTCGTCATAAAATATTCTTCTGACCTTGCGTAATTTCGTTCCATTAGAATATTCAAAAAGCACTCTTCAGGGACAGGGAAGTATTCAGGGGAGAGACCACTTGGCTCGAATACTTCCCGAAATGATTCCGGAATTAAATTGTGAATTAAATTGATTCCGGATTTTAATTGTGAAAATTAGCTTCATCATGTGAAAATTACATGATGAAGCTAGTTATGAGAGAAAATCGGTTTTGTAAATCACACGGTAAAATATACGTTTGAATACGTCAATAGTGTGAAAACAGTCGAAAAAAATCACTAAACGCAATATTCATTTAGCATTTCGGCATTTAGGGTACCTGGAGAAAGACTGGACTATCTCCGAAAAATTATTTTCTGAGTACTTACTCCATGACGGTTATCTTTGAGCGAATAAAATGTTTTTGAGAAGAGAGGGGGTTTGATGATGTTTGCAGGAGGGCAGCTAATACCTCAGGAATGGCCCTGGATCATTTCCTAATGGGAAGGATCCCTAAGGATAAACTGTGGTCTTTCTGTTACCCTAAGAACAAAAAATTATTTTCCCATGTAGGGGTCTATCTTCTGTTATGGTAAAACTTTCTTTGTACGTGTTGTTCAGTTTGGTGCATCTTGGCCAAATATGGCCCTTGCGTCATAAATTCCAACAAACCAGGGCCAGACCTAGATGTTTTTGGCATTTGCAGGAGGGCGGCTAATCCCTCAGGAATGGCCCTGGATCACCCCCGTTTGGGGGGGGGGTTCCTAATGAACTCTGTGGTCATTCTTGTACCCCCAAGAACAAAAAATTATTTTCCTATGTTGGCGGTATATCTTCTGTGTAGGTAAAACTTTCGTTGTATGTGTATGTCCATTTGCTTTACGGTTTTTGGTGCACCATGGCAAAATATGGACCTTGCGCCATAAAATCGAACCAATCAGGGCCAGACCTAGAACGATTCCACCTATTCACACACTCTAAGGGGCCCCGTCATAAATGTAATTGAGAGAATGCATTTATTATTAAATAATTTTATCTCTAAATTATTTAGCGACACAATTAAACTATTCTTTATTCTTTAAAAATGTTTTCTATTGTCAACTACTCAATTCCCTTCATTCTGAAAGAGTGTTTATTGTTTTTCTTTAGTGCATATTTTTAAAAAATATTTCATGGACCACTCAGAGATCGATTGAATTGGGCCCCGCACCGTAAGGCCAGCCCTGCAACCCAACCCAAGTTGGCGGTCTCTACTGTGTAAGCTTTCTCTATGCCTTTTGCTCCCACCCACTCGCATATAAAGGAAGTTCTTAACACATTGAACTGGACATTGAAATTTAATTACAAATGCATCCGACGCAGAAGTCAAAAGCAGCAGATCGTAAGTTACTTTTTTATTCAAGATAGCACAGAACAGGGGGATAATTCGGTCTCATTGTGAAAGTGTATATACTCGTGAGATGAGCTAATAGTAGAGCAGAATCATATGTTCACGCCATCCCATCAACCCGGGAATTTATTAGACCCGTCCCGAACATTTTCGTTTCTGGTTAAGTAACTCCTGTAATAAGAAACTCCCAAACCGAATTCGACCATTCATATTCTCAAGTGAAGAAAGACGCATTTGTTCCGAGGAATCTCGCTTTTGATGCAAATGATTTCGAAAGACATTTGCAATAGAATAACTATTGCTTTTGTTTTCTTACGCGTACCGACCCTTCTCCCTTTTCAAAGTTAAACAAAACACGGTTGGCAACGGATACCTCTTTTACCCGAATCCTAGAGGAAAAAACCACCCGATTCTCTCGAAAAGTCCTTTTCAATTTAACTTGGGGAAAAAGAATTTTTAAATTATACATTGCTAATGAGCGTTAAAATTAGTATTCATGGAATCATTGAAGTGGTATTAAAAGACTGGAGAGTTTCCCCCCTTTTTTTACGTCCTATCTCTCTTTTCCCTATTTGTTCGGCTCCGGTTTGGGTACAAGGCGCGGCTTCTGAGCATCTTTTGTGTTCGACAGAGTAAAATTTCTCGAAAAAAAGTTCCATTCTCTTCAAAAATGCACAGTATAGAAAGCCAACATTCGAACTTGCTGCTTAGAATAAATAATAAGTAAAAACCGAATCTCATACATTCGGAAAAGAATTCTCGGAAAATTCCATAATTTGGAACTTGGAATTTACAAAAGAATCAAGCAACATATACCCCCTTCCCCCTCCCGAGAGGTTTACCCATTGTTATCCCCACATTGTTGGATTCTTTTTCGAATTTCGAAAATGGTATCTGTTGTTATTCAATGCATTCATTACGTAGCTTATTTTCCGGGGTTTTTCGTAACTTCAGTAATTAGGAATCAAGAATTCGAGAAGCGTTCTTTTGTGCCGATCTCGGGCCTTTCGAACATTGCTTTGTGTCTTCCGCCCTCGGATTTTCGAGTTGTATTTCAAGCAAGAAATGTGTAACTAACTCTCGATAGTGAAACAGTCTCGCTATTTTCTAATGAGTCGGTTGTTATTCATGCTAGACAAAACGAAAATTTTGCGCTGTCTCTATTTCCATGAAATGAATGCATCCGTATTATGCTTCGATTTATTCAAGAACTGTTCTCTATGCTTATTAGTCTCCATCCACGAGAAAACTTAAAATCCGTCGAAAATTATCTTAAAATTTGCTTTACATATTTATGTGTTTTGCGTGAGAAATATTTAACCCCCATAATTTTATTGCTAATTTTTCCTCATATATATGATAATTAGGAGCAAATCCATCAAGAAAAGCTTTGTAATTAACACTTGTGTCCTTGAAGACAAATCTGTTTTCTGTTTGAGAAAAAAAACTTTAAAAAATCAACTATTATTGCTTAAAAATAGAAAACCAAATCAAGCGAATATATGACAGCAAAATGGAAATGAACTGAACCACAATCTTTATATTGTTATTTCTAAACGTGAACATTCAAACTCAATCAAATGTCTCAACCCAATCTGTGCTACCAACTGTACGAAATAATTAAATTCATGAATGAGCTTAATCCAGTTCCCTTTGAGACGAAACAAGCACTATAAACATTCTTGACTGATTTAGAACATTGATTCGGAAATTTGCCCCGAGAAGTTGCGAAAACTATATCGTTACCACCACGCCAAAAGCACCAATCTGCATTTTGGCGATTTTCACCTAACTGCATTTTTAGAGTCACCATTTCATTTTTTTACTATGACAAAGCCACGAATCATCTTGATTCTTAGAGGAAATGCCGATTTTCATGGAAAAAAATCAACCTTTGAGTCGTAACTAGATTTTTCCCGAAGCAATCGGTGAGCAATGTTTGTCGCTTTTTGTATAAAACCATTGTTTGTCGCTCTTCAGTCACCTTTTTGCTACACTTCGGCAGATTAAAGAGGGATCTAAGGCTTAAAGCGGATTACGAACCACTATGTACATCCGGGCTCATACCGGGATTCAAACCAAGAACCTGTTTAGCCAAGAGCCAGAGCCTTAACCACTCAGCTACTAGGTAAAGAAAATCATGGAGACTGTCACCTGGGGAAAAGGTAAAATGACTAGCATCTACTCATATCTTTTAAGCCACTACATTCTGTCGCTTTACGTGCCAGAAGGTTGTCTCTACGTACTTTTGTTTTGCGAATTGTAATAAAATTTCCTTTCGGATATTAAACTTGATTGTAGATATCGTTAGGAGTTACAAACCAATGACCATTTCATACAATACAACAGATTGGGGGGTCCGAAGGCATCTATCACGTTTGGGTGGAGGGATCTCAGATAATTCTTGACCCGAGAAGTATCTAGCCATTCATGTCTTACACGATATTGACAGTGCATAGGGAATCTAATGTAAAATGCATCTGATATAGGCTTTCTAAGACCGTTACGCCCAACGAATAATGGGTCCACGATAGCCCAATTGGCAGAGTCGCGGATTTGCAACTGCAGGGTTGCGAGTTCGAAACAATCCAAAGACCGTCGTGTACGTGGAGTTGGTTCACGTTAAATCTGTCGTAGCCTTAAATGTCTTCACGCTGGTGTGGTGTGAAGTTTTGATAATGGGGTGCCATCTCAGATTTTGACTCATCATCTGACCGTGGTTAAAAATGACGAGATGTAGTCCTTGAATCTTTCCCTTAGGGATTGATCCCGGACCTTCGCCGCTAGACCGTTGTTGTTCCAGTGCGTCGTAAATTTAAGTACCTACCCAACGAATAATTTGAACCTGTTGAAATACAATTATCGAATTTTTGTGAGTGAGTTTTAGAGTGTTTATGGAAGTTTTTTTTCAAAAACTCTGAAAGGGGAGTATGTTTTCTCATAAACTATAAAACCATATTCTTTATGAATACTGATATTCATTTCAAAACAACCAAAGATTTTTGTTCAATTTATTTTGCTCTTCATCATATATATTTCTTGCTCATAGATGCTTTTGTAATTCTGTTATAACTACAGTTATTTCTGAGTTAAGGGGGGGGGGAATTTCAATTAACGTCACACTGGAGCAACACAATGGGCTATTGGTGACGGTCCGGGATCAATCCCAAAGGGAAAGATCCGAGGACAACACCACGTAATTTTGAACCACGGTCAGATGACGAGGCAACACCTGAGCTGGCACCCCACTCTCCAAACTTCCACACCACGCCAACGTGAGGACATTTGAGGCCACGACAGATTTAACGTGCACCAGCCCCCTTTGTACACGACGGTGTTTTGGCTGGATTCGAACTCGCAACCCTTCGGTTGCAAGTCCGTTACTCTTCCAACCGGGCCACCGCGGCCCTTCTGAGTTAAGGAGTACACAAAGATCAAAGAAAATTCCTATCATGGTAATATATACCCACATTAGTATCGAAAATGGCAATGCACACCGGTTAAGAAACATAAAACGATCCTTAACTCTTTCAGGGATGTGGGACATGTGGCGTTCCACCTCCTTGAAATGATGGGGTTAGGAATATAAATATTCTAGGTTTATTATAGTTTGTATAAAAATATTCTCTAATTTGATATTTTGATGTCTAGGTTTGGTTTGTCACTCTACGGTTATTTTTTGCTACAGGAGAGCTGATTAAACCGGAACTTACGGCTTATATAAAATGGATCCGGAAACACTACGAACATCCATGCCAAGACCGGGATTCGAATCCTGAGTCTGTTAAACAGAAAGCCAGAGTGCTAACCATACAGCTACCATGCCGACTGGTATCTAGTAGGGCTGTAAATGGGTGATGAGACATAAGAGAGTCCACGGCTCCTTAACCCTCTGAGGGGTTCACATGCATGGTATTGGTTCTGTAACCTGCATGACTTCGAACTAGTTTTCATCTTCTTAACCAATAAAATCTTTCCTGGGATTCTTTCGACCAGCAGATGTGGTTATTTAGGCATTATGTGTGCTGTGGGGTAAAAACAATACTCCTCTACTCGAAAATTGGTCTAGAGGGTTTCACGGACTAGAGGGTTAATAAAATGAAAAAAATTGATTTGTGTAAAATACTTTGCATAAAAGGTGATGAGTCTTCATTCATCCAATACAGTAAAAAAAAAAAACATTTTTTGTAACAAACGCCCTTCACAGGATGGAAGATGAAATTAGAGAGATATGCTTTTTTTTAGAAGACGGCTTTAGCGCTTGCTCAATTTGTGCCCCGTCCCTCTCCAGCGAGTCACGGGGAAAAGATCTCTCCTTGTGTCAGTAACTGGCAGCGATCGCTTTAAAAAGGAAAAATCCGCTGCTTAACCAGTCGTTAAACAAGCTTGTTGACATGACGATACTACCTAAAGATGGAGAATAAGGAATTCAAATAAGTAAGAAATAGAAGAAAAAGGAATCGCGAGGGGAGAGAGAGAGAGAGAAGAGAGAAAGAAAACGAGGCTCTCCTCTCTCCATCCTCATCCTCTCATCCCCTTTTCGTTTGGTTCGCTCTTTAAGCAGAAGCCAGCCTCGCACTTGACTAAGTCTATTTTTATTCAGCAACCATTAGCATTCTTATGTAAATGAGTCTTTTTCTAATGTTAAGAAAAGCGAGGGCGAGCTTGGAAAAGCAACTCGGCAGAGGTCGCTGCTAATAACCAACCTCCTTCTTTCCTCTTCTTCCTCCTTCGAGTCACGCTGATTTATTTCGTGGTCGCTCGAGTGCAGTGTGAAAGTTCTTAGCCACCCATTGGGAACCGGCGAAGCACAACGCATGTAATTATAACGCTGAATGTGGCGCTCAGCGAATTGGATGGGAAACACCAGGCGAGGCAATTACTTCTGCCGCGTATCGTGCTGCCATCTGGGCGGTGACGGCGGAACTACTTGACAACTGTTGACTTGGCCGGGGGGCGAGATTAAGTTGGGAAAGTGACAGGGGTTATGAATTTTCGCTCCCTCCAAAGTGACGACGAGAGGACCTCCTCTGAAATGATCCTCGTGGCTTTCGATGGCTCTTTGTGAGAAGAGTGTTTCGCTTTCGCCATAAATACCAGGCGGCTTTTGTCGCATGTATTTTCAAAGGGAGGGAATATTTTAAAGCTCTGAATTTTTAGTATGCAGCAAATTAAGTTGCGTTCTATTCCGGCTTATGTGGATGACTGCTGTGCGACTATTGTTAATTCCTGATGCCTTAAATACCTACATCACAAGTTGTACATCGATATGGTATTTCACACATGGCATAGAAATCGACATTATTTGTTTATTCTTGAATGGCAATAATGGATTTAAACAATATAAAATCAACCGCAACGGGATTCATTTGGCGATTTTACCACATTGTTTAAATATGCTTGATTTGAGCAATGGAGTTGTATAATATCACTAAACGTACACGTAAGAGTTCGCCACTTTAATGAAATTCTTCAGTTGTCTAATTACCGTAAATAATGAGAAATCTGGAAGATCAGAGCAGAAAATAAAATGTGAGCTAGCGTGAAAACAGGTTTAGCGTCAAAAAATGCCGAATCGTCTTTGAACACATCAAGGGGATGCAATTGAAGTGGACGTTCAGAAGCTAATTGGGGTAAGATGACTGAGGTGTGAATTTTTTGCAATGCATTATATCGGAAATTAGAGTTAACATCAGCAAGTGAATTGCTGTTATGTATTTTTGGATAATTTCATTTTGTTTAGAGGTTTGAATATGTATGCTACATTCATTATAAGTGGATTTATGCAAGATATGAAGTGTGAGTAATGACACTTTGCCTTTAATTGGCATAAGCAATTAAGAAAGTTCAGCTCAGGTGCTATAATTGAGTCTCCTAGTTGGGAGAGAGAAAAAATTGATAGGTTGTGCCGAGAACACAAACCGACGTGAATACTCGGGCCTGATGTTGAATTGTGGAATGAATGAAGCAGACAGGAAGTTTGAAAGATTGTTTATTGTGAATATTCAATGATTAATTTACAGTTTGAACGATTAAAGTGCAGTCTGATACAAAAATTGAAGGATGACTTTATTGATTGAAGACTTGTGACTGTAGCGAATAGTTTTGTAACTTTCGAATGACCCCACTTCGCAGTCCTTACTCCTCGCAATCAAGTTACACTGGCCCAAATCTGGCTCAGCACCGTAGAATTTTGGCATATTGTGGACCCCTTCCCAGCGCTCAGTGCGCCTACGCCTCGGTCCGAAGGTCATGTCAGGTACGAACATCCATCTACAAGACGCTATATTTATTTTCTGCATGTTTCTTCTAGTTCTGAAATCATAAGACAAAACAGTTGCAACGCTTTTTTGCAGTTGCTCGACTTTTCATGCATGAACCCTTCGTACCGATTTTAAAGACGTATTCACGTCAAAAAACAGTAGTAATAATGTGAAAGTATGAGTGTCGTGGTTTGTTTTGTCTCGCAATTCCATTTTTTGCTACACGATCAAATTTGAATTAAAAAGGGGCCTACAGTTTATAGTGGGTACGTAACCATTACGAGCATCAATGCCTGACCGTGGTAAACTGAATATCACAAAACATCAAGAAAATAATCTTAATTGTTTTCTCTAATAGTCTAATTTTACTTAACTTATAATATGTAAAATAGTAAAAAACGAAGTAACATAATAGTGCATATAAAACTTTTAGGGTATTTTGTACAGATAGTACTATGCTTGTATATATCACCGATGTGATACCTCGACTTTGGCCCGACTTAGTCACTATAGTCACTTGGAAACAAGTCACAAGCAACACTTTTAAAATAGTTTGACTGTTTTTTGGAATAGCAATCTTTTTGCAATGAATTTACGAAATAATACAATACTGTACTCTTTTAGGGGTATTAAAAAATGCAATTGTGTTAATGAATTCGTTCTGATTTTAAAGATAAATGCGCTCTTCGTTTGCATCAGTGACTCCTTATAGAATTATTAGTATTCGTCCGATTAATTCCAAAGGTACAATCTCTCGAAAATCGAGCTATTTTATGGTGCATAAAAAGAATTCTCCAATAAGCTCATCTCGTAAGGGAATTACAGAAGATATTTCTGTTTGAGTACCATTGAATATAAATTTGATTTTTGATCTTCCCTTTTTTGATAATCACCATCCTCCATGAAAAGGTTCGTCTCTATCACTTTTATGCTTTTCAATGCATACCAAACAACGATAGGTAGTTAATTAACGTCGCACTGGAATAACACAACGGGCAACTGGCGATGGTCCGGGATCAACCCCGAATGGGAAGATCCGAGGACGATGCCTCGTAATTTTGAACCACGGTGAGATGACGAGGTCAATACCTGAGTTGGCACCCCACTCTCCAAACTTTCACACCACACCAACAGGAGGAAATTTGAGGCAACGACATATTTAACGTGCACCAGCTTGTACGTACACGACGGTCTTTGGTTGAATCTAGTTTCGAATTCGCAGCCCTCCGATTGCTAATCCGCTACTCTTCCAACTGGGTTACCGCGGCCCCTAGCATACAACTGAGAAAAACCCATTCAAAACATTTCTCGGTGATAATAACAATCACTGCAGCATAATAAATACCCATAAAAAATCTATAGTTGGAGTAGTACTGAATTCCATTAACGCGAGAAAACGATTAAATGTTCTTTAATCCTTTGAGGGCTTCACACGTTTATATCCGTCCTGAAAACTGCAGTCCTCCCTACATGACTTGTAACCCGTTTTGACTGATTCCTTCAACCAATAAATGTGTTGTGACGATAAAGCAACATTACACTACTTGAAATGTCGTGGAGCTCCAACGGTTAACCAAGTAATTTTTGAAATTCCAAAGGATTGCAGATGTTGTCAGGAATGTGCTTCAGTTCAGTTTCATTCAACAACAGCGACCTTTCCAACAAAAGAAGAATTTCATTTTAAGTCAAGGGGGCTTAAGAAAAGATCATATCTCTTAAGTAGAATTGCGTTCCATACAGTGCCCTGCTTACTGTAGATGTATGAATAGGAAAGACCAGGAACAAGAATCCCTCACAGCAACAAAAGAACATGCACGAATGGCCCCGATTTTTCATTCAAAGCCGCTAACTGCTGTTAATTGGATGCCCGACTTTCTGAGAAAAGCGGATTATGTGGGATAAAGGATTATCCTAATTCTCCCGATTTTCCCTTTCGCTCTTTACTGCAACGTTTGTGGGGAAGTGACAGACTTGAAAAACGTTTGATTCTGATGATATGGCTGAACACCAGCTTAACGGACGACGAATCTTTGCAGTTTTCAGGTACGGAAATGCTTTTCAACTCAAGTGAAAGACGTCTATTCAAACCAACAGGTGGTAAACAAATATCAGTGCAACCTTGATCTCAAAAGCACGATTAAGTCCTACACACCTGTACTCCAGGTCAAGTACAAAATGAAATGACGGATTCCTCATGTGCCCCTTGTTTCCTCTACTAAGACATCAGAATATCAAATTGGAGAATATTTTTATACATTATGCAAGCCTTAATAAACCTAGAATATTTATATTGCTCACCCCATCATTTCAAGGAGGTGGAACGCCAAAAACATTATTTACACCTGCCGGCTCCTTCGGGGCCAGGTACCATGGTATCAGCAACCCCCTTATGTTGGGGGCTCTGAGCAACACCAGAGGAAGTCCCAGAAGAATTATCACACGAACACATTCCATGCGTTAAAATTATTTTCATAAGTGGCATTTACTGAGGATTCTTAGATTGTGTAGGAGGAAATGAATACTAGGGAAAAACTATAATGTTGGTTATACATAGATTGGTTACATTATGAGGCCAGTGGAATGTGTGTACCGAAAGTAAACTTTAAGTACTTCGCCAATTCAGTTTCAATCTGACTTCACTCAAACTATTGAGCTATATATAATACTCAAATTCAGTTAATTAAATATTTTTATAATTAGGCGTAGATTATTTTAATAACATTGTATTTTCCGTATTCAAGTTTAATGCCGATTTTGACATGTCAAAGCAATAATGAAATGTTTTATAGCTGTATAGCTGGCGCAAGGGTCAGATCTGGCCAAGTTGCACCAAGGAGTGTTTTTCCGTCAAGTAACTGTCTCAGAAGAGAGCAGGTAGGTAGGTATTTTAATTAACGTCACACTGGAGCAACACAACGGGCTATTGGTAACGGTCCGGGATCAGGAAAGATTCGAGGACAATACCATGTAATTTTGAATCACGATCAGATGACGAGGCAAAACCTGAGTTGGCACCCCACTCTCCAAACTTCCACACCACGCCAACGTCATACACTCATGGTGGTTAGAGGAATCAAGCTTGCACAGCATACAGTACGCAGGCTGTTAGCGCAGTGGGCAAACCAATGTTCCTGCAATCGGACCACTTTACGGAGCCAATATCGAGAGTCGATATTTCAAGCAACATACCTTATTGTTTCGTTCTTTTATTACAAGGTTTTTTATTGTATTGAACAGCCATTTAAGGTGTCCGACTACCTTCGGAAAGGATTTTTTGAAATAATTTGAAATTTGACTTTTTTTGTGCATTATATTATAGAATATGGTTAAAAACTTAGAGAATAACATATAAAAAAAATAATTAATAATTTTTTTAAAATTTAAACCCCAAAAAGGGGTGAAAAATAGACAAAAACTAGCACCACCGCAAAACATGATAACTTAAATTTAAATTAAGATATTCTTATTTTGTAAATTTTATTTTGAAGATTGAAACCTCCTTTAGGGAATGTACCTCTCACATCATTGTAAACCAGTTCTTTTAAAAACTGGAGAGGTTCAAGTACAACCAAGAAGAAAATCTTCCATAAATTATAGCAACGCATAACTTTTATAATTAAAAATAAAAAAACTAATGAATGCACAATTACAGAAGTGGTACATTCCCTTTATAAACTCTTTGAAAGTATTCCTACCAAATTTCATAACATTTGAAGCATAACTTTTTGAGTTTTCATGTTTTGCGTAAAAGCAAAATTCTAAAATGTCAATTTCAAGAAAAAGCTAAAAACAAAATTCAATAATGAATCTTACCTTTAAATGGAAAATGTAGCTCTAAAATGATCCTGATTTATAAAGATCACCTTCTATAGAAGTTAAATCAACTACTTTTTTTTTCCTAATTGCCCTCAAAACCTTCCTGCGCTTCTTTGAAACGGGTGTTGTATGGCGCTTGGAATCACTGATTCTAATGCGATCCAAACTTTGGTAACCTTTTAATGTGAAGTAACCAAGATTTTCAATGTTCATCTTGCTTAAAACACTGGTGCAACCCTCAAATCCATCATTATATTGTATTACTGCATCATAAGCCCCTAATTTTACAGTTTTTAGGCTGACGAAAACCTCCTTCGGAACTCTCTGCCAAATAACACCATTGAAACTTTCATTGGCATTTTGAGTTTTGCCATGCAGACACTTATTCAAAAGTTCTCTGGTGCAAAGCTCTAAATACACTGGTTTGACTACATTTAAAATATTGTTGGGCAAACCAGAATGCTTGAGCTTTTCTGGTTCTTTCCCTTCGCTTACAGCTCGCTGGTAATAGCACCAACTGTCTACACCAATAGGGCACTGGCCATGCATCGGTTTCTTTGGTGATGAAGCACAATGAAACAAAGCTGCAATTACATTTTGCTGCATCATTTGTAAGTTGCCCACGTTAGAGCGAATCGCAATGCCATAATAATTTTGTAGTCTGTCGATAAAGACATCTGATAACTTGCCTTTACCAGACAGACCTTTGGTTTTGCTTTTCAATTTTCGCAGACGTGTACCCACCCGTTTTTGAATGTGCCCAATGCATTCCAGTTTTGAAACACTTTTTTCGTCATATGTGTTTTGGACGCACAAATAGCCTTTAGAATCCCCATCACCGTAGTATTTCGTGTACTTCAGCTTCCGAGTGCTCACTGACCTCTTGAAAATTCTGTCGACACCAACAGTTTCCATCTTTGCTGATGACCCTTTAAAATTGCACTGGCATATATGGTCAGCTTCCTGTGATTCAAATGACGGGTTTCTCTTCAGTTTCTGTAATCTTTTGCAAATTCTGCAGTATGAGGACATGACTTCTAAATCGAGAACCTTTCCCGTGTCAATTGAAATGGCAGCAACACAACCATTCAAAGAAGTGTACCCTCTACGCTGCCACGTTCCATCTACAGACACGCCGCATTCACTGTCTTCTCCCTTTGAACCAACTTCATCAGCTGCTTTTAACATTGAAGATTCAGCAACCTCGGACACAACTTTCAAGAGTTTCTCTTCATGGATGTTATACGCAGCTTTAGAAATTGGTGGCAAATTCAGCGTGGTGCACAGTTTATACGCTGAAGAAAATCCCTTTCCAATCTGCCTCATCCCATAAACTATTCTAGAGTTCACTTCAGGTACATTTTTGTTCTTTTTGGAGGAGGCAAAGCCTTTTACAAAATCACAATTGTGACATTTCAAAGAGAAGTGTGAGCACAATCCATACCTGGAGTCTTCAACTAAATGCAAACCAGAAGCAAAGCATTTGGGACATGGAAGCACCAAAAATATATTTATTAAAGTTTCCAGGTCGAAAATCCGATTACCACACAGTTCCTCATTCAAAACTTCGAATTTGGAAGAGCTAGATGCTTGCAGTTTTGAAGCACTGGCTGTGCACACTGGATCTTCAAGACTGTTAGTCTTCAGTGTTTTAGAGTGTTGATTACCTTTGAAGTGGTGTTTCTTCTTCCTGGCAATACTCTTTCCCATTTTGTAAAGAAAAATCACTTTATGCAAGAAGAATTATCAAGTTGTAGAACTTTTTGAACGCACGATCGAAAATCACGAGTTCAAATTGTGTACAAACTGAAACTCAAGTTTGATGCCAGATTGTGAAGTTAAACATGATTGCCAGATGTATTTTTGTGTAAAAAGTAGTTTTTTAATTAATTTTTTTTAATTAATAAAAAAAAATCCACACTTCAGAGCAAATTTTAACGCTTTAATTTGTTAAAATAACAATGTAAACAAACTTTTACGTTCACTTCCTGTTTGCAGAAAGGCACTTCCGGTTTTAAAAAGTGTCGACTATGTAGTATTAAAAGACCTGTATCTTACGTTCTATGCATGGTAGGAACAAAATTTAAACAGATTTGGAAAGATAAGAAATCGGGCTTTCATATTATATCAAATTTGGAAAATCGCAATTTCCGCCGAAAATCGCGTTTTAAAGGTAGTCGGATACCTTAAGAGCCCTGTGCGGCAGCTCTTTTGAGTTCTAATTACCCTAACCCCTTTGCTTTAAAAACTAAAACATGTGGAGAACAGAAAATATTTATGGCCCATTTAAAATCCGTTTCTTGCACATCTTGATGAATAATTCTAAAATTGAATGTAATAAAGTGTTGATTTAAGTAATTGGTGTAATTTTTTATGTGGCTAATTATGCATTCGAATGTATGTAGATCTGATATATCGTCAACAATAGACTACAGATCGTTCGTTGGATTTTATGGCACAAGGGCCATATTTGGTCAGTGCAGGTCCATATTTTGCTAGTACTGTCTGCTTGTACAGAAGAGAGGGATACATCCTACGATGAATCGAACCTGGCAAAAATAGGTTACAGAAATTTTAAAATCTACAGATTCAACAGATCCTTCTTGCCGATACAAACAAATAAAAGCAATACTTTATCACATGCCATGCATGATTAATTGTGCATTCATAATTCAGGAGACAACTAATATCTTTACAATATTCGGAATGGGAAAGAAAAATATTTATCCAAATAATACATCAGGATTCTGAAGAAGAATTTAGAGAAATCTAAGTAGATTTCTTTTGTATAGAAGTTTCTATTGTATAGGTACAATAAAAAGTCGCATAGCATAATCCAGAAGACAACTAATATCTTTTCATTTCGAAATAAGAAAAATAAAAACAGAATTTATCTCAATAATATATCTCAATAATATACGGAAGCCTCGCTGTATTACACGCCAATAAACTCAAAATAAAAAGAATGAAAGAAGTCAAAGGTAACTCAACCCTCACGCGGATCTAACACCACATCCCCATTGGAATTAACCGCGCCAATAAACAAATAAAAAGCCAGAATAAATCATATCCCATAACAACTCTCACCCCATCGCAGTACGTTTCGCCTCTAATAGATGGCAGTGCATTCCACTTGACTGAGAGAGGACGGCCGACGGAGGCGTGGCCTCCACAGGCGGGGCTTCAAACCCGATTGGACGCAGCCACTAATCAGATTGTGCACTCACTCGGAACATCTGATTGCACACGCAGTGGCGTGACGTCACGGTCACCTGGCAGCTTATTGGCCATGTAGCCGGACGAGCGGCGGGCGTCGTTTTCGTTGCCACGCTTTCTTTGAAACAGGGAGAGTTTTACTAGTAGTTTGGGTGCTTCTGGTGTCAGTCGTACGTTCTTGTGGTTTTGTTGTGCTCTACTGACTCTTCTGCCCCTGTCATAGATTTTAGGGTTCAACCAAACTGACAGTTGGTGCTGGACTTCCGCTTGGTTCACATTAACGCTACTTCTCCCGCTTCTTCGCTGCGGTAAGTGGGCATGCTATTTCTGGTTTTGTTTTTTTGCCTGTCGTGTCAAATGTTTTTGCCTTTCTTTTCTTCCTCGTTTGTTGATTTTTCCGGTCTTTTTAATCTGATGAACTTTCGGTGATGAACAGTCACGTGCTCCTATTTGCGATTGTTGAGTTTTTCTGATTGGAAGACTCAACAATCTGATGACACAAGAGTCGCATTGCATTTTGAATTGAATAAGACGATATTTTTTGTTCATGCCAAAAACTGAAATATTCATCTTTCCTGAGATTGAGATGGGTTTCTTACGTAGTGAAATCTTAATACTAGCCTAATCTAAATAATAATTTTCTTTATTATTTTACTACAAATTACCTACCATCTAATGACTGTTAAATTATCATATTAAGAGAATCATCATATAACAAGTAAATGTATAAGCCTTTTGGATTATACTCTTTTACGACTTATTTCACAACACAACAGCTTTATTCACAATTTCCTTCAACGTGATACTTGTTTTTTAAAATCGATTAAAATAAATAACTTCAAAAATTCCGTTTTACTCTCTGCCACTTTATATCCATTATATGAACCTTCTGGATACAAATCTACGCGTGTACTCTCTAGGCATAAATTCAAAATGCACTTCTACAAAGTAATCTCGAATGAAGCAAGTTATTAACAGACTAGGATGGCAAAAGGTAGCTTTGACATAATCTACTTGCATAATACTATTCATAATATTCATTCACCAACATAATATTAGATTATTTTTGCGCATCAAAAATATAATATTCATATCAGAACTTTAAAATATTGATTTAAAGATTGCCTCTCCATAGTGAGATCTTAAATTATTGCTCTGGCTCTTTCTTCTAGTTATATGAATGTTAACCCTCCAAATGGTTTCGACGAGATATCTCATCCATTAAGATCTGAACAATTTTTGCTAATGACGAGATATCTCGTTCAAGATATTGCTGAATTTTTAATGATGACGCGATCACAATCTGATTAGTTTTGCTAATGACGAAATACTCGTCGAAACAACCACCAGGAGAGTTAATCTTCTGATTCATATTTTTTAACGAAGATTAAATCTTCTTCAGTGTTAAGTCTACAAGCTCCATAGCTCAACATTATTATTTTATCTCCAAGATAAACAAAAAATTTGAAACTAAAGTTCCTTTGTGCTTAACTAATGTGTTTAAATATCGATGTTATAGAGTTCATAAATTAATAATTATTAGGAAATTGCAGTGTTTAATTATAAACTTACTGAGCCTGGTTATATATTTGGTTTAACTTTAAAACGAAAGTTCTAAATTAAGCCCTCTGTGTAATTTTATAAGATTAAAAAATATTTGATTTCAACTCAGTCAATTCAATCTAATCAACTCGTAAAATCCACTTATGCGTTGAGGCTATTCTTCCATTGTTTTACTGTGGACTAATTTTTGGTTTTGAGAATCAATTGCATGTCCCCAAAACTAATTGCTGTTAATTAATTAATTGAATGCTGTGCTCTGTAAGTAGCCTATTGTTTAACTTAAAATTGTGTACTTCTCTAAAATCTCGCGTAAAAACATGTTTTTCGATTGAATACGTTTTATGTGAAAGATACTTTTTCTAAATTAGTTGTTTTTAAATACACAACTTTTTTAGCATTAGATATCTAAAACAACGATAATAAACGTGTGGTAATATTATATATTATAGCTGGTAAAATAAAATGGAAATAGTGTGGATTTTCGAAAATAACAGTAAAAGGAAATAATTATTGAAAAGCATAAAAGGAATTGTTCAGTTTCTGTGTTTATGAACTATTCTAACACAATCGAACTTCTACTGAATGTAAAATAAAAAAAATACATAATTATTATTATTGTCATAACTTGTTAATTAGCACTAAATAGATTCTGTACAGCCTTAGATGAATGCTAATCTTAAAAATTGTCAATGCACTTTGCTTTTGTTATAAACGAAGTATTTCTGCTCAATCCTTAAACTGTAAAATACTCTTAATAGAACCACGCTTACTAAAGAAATGAAATAGACAGATGTTTTGATTCAAGAAAAATTATCAAATTATAAGTAATAGCAAATTTTAATCATATGAGAAAACAACTTTAGCGAGATTTTTTTCAAATGCTAACGTGTCCCGTTTCACCTCCTGTTCTATGTAATCTAGATCTCTCTCTTCTAAGCCACATCTGATTTATACATCCTCGATAATGTTTAGACTTCAGTCATTAGATCTGTATTATTTATGCTATTCAATTTTAAAACTAATGTTCCATCATAAAAATGTTTAATCTGTATTTCTAATAAAGACTATTTATTGGTTGGTCTGCTTATACGTCGATAAATAGTAAATTTTAGGTATTCTTTTGTTACCTTCGTTTTCTTACTTTCGTTATGACGTGTTCAATATCTAGGTTCTTTCCATTTAAATAAGTACGGAAGTTATATAATCTAGAAAGAGAAGTTAAATTGGCCACATAAAAGCCGCTAAATAAAACACATTTAAAACTTATTCTTGGTTTGGTATGTCGCTGAGCGATCATTTTTTTGCTACATCAAGACTGATAATTTACTTCGGAGAAAGAGAAAATGATAATTTTAAATAGTAAAATGAATTAATTTAAAAAGTAAAAATGTACAAGCAAAATTTAAATTCCGATGCTCTAGGGTGATTCAAAAACGACTCGGATCTTTCTCTTCGGGATTGATCAGGGACCGTCATGAATAGCCCCTTGTATTGCTCCCAGTATGACGTAAATTCAAATTTCTAACTTAATCGATGCTCTGTACGTGAAGTAATATTTTATACTTAAATCTTTTCAGTGACCAATAGTTTTTATAAGGAACGAAAAGTCCATCAAAAATCATTGTAAAAAATTAAAAGAAAAAGAAAAACGTTTAAGTCTTTTCAACGCTAAATATGCTTTAGTTAATATTGTATGTTTGATCTCTAACCGGTATCGTAATGATTATTACTTTTAGAGGCATTTTCTTTTTTATTAAAAGTAACAACCTGATAATAGACTTAGAAATGGTTTCAAAGTGACTGTCGAACATTCACTAGTTTAAACGCTGGTCTTGGTTACATTAAGAAACAATGTCCATTCACTGCAACAGCAAAAACTGAATTGTCCAACTCAGAACACCATTTAGTCCAAAACAAATGGTTCCACACAAATTCGGCAATTCGTTAGAGGTCTGTTTCTGCTTAAACTGAAACGCAAAATGAGCGAAAGCAGCCAGTAAACTGAGATTAGGATGCATATGCTGATCAAAGCAACCACTGATAGTTGGATCATAAGTAAAAATTGTGTTCTTAGAATCGATCATAGAGAGATAAATTAAGGACTAAATATTTCTCAAGGTCAGGACGGTTCCTAAGGATTGGCCACCCACGTGCAAATTTCAACAAGCCGCCTTTCTCAACGACATTCAATGTTACAAATTAATCGTCCTCGTCTATAATTTAAATGAAGCCTAGGATCGCATAGATTCATAGGTATCATTTATCGAAATATTATTACAGTCAACAACATTTTACTTCAAAAATGTTCATTGAACAGTCACGTCGTTTTATTTACTGAATGTTTAAATTTTGAGTTGGCCAATCCTATTTTGTACTGGTAAACAAGCACCCAGCACACTATTCACGAAAGACCCTTCTCAAGGCGTTGCAAAAACAAAATGCTGAAAACTTAAAATAACACGCCTGAAAATCAATCATTTGAAATCACTGTGGCAAATTTCACTCCACAGAAAAAATTCTTCACAAATGCTTTACTTTGGAATGATTGCATTTAGAAATTGACTGTTAGCAGTACAATATGCTATTGAATACTACGTGATCGATCCCGGACCGTCGCCAATAGCCAGTTGTGTTGCTCCAGTGCGACGCAAATTCAATTACTTACCTGTGTATCTGAAATATTACCATCTTTGATCTAAGTAGGAAGCGTTTTTCAAAAAACGCCCTAGAGTACATGCAATAATTTTGAGTGCGGCAATTTTGATGTTTTATTTTGTATTTTTCCTAACGAATAAGACAATTTAAATATTTTGAACTTCCTTTTACATATTTCATATAAAATTATTTCTCTTTTCACTACGTTCAAAATTCCTAGTTGGTCATGTTGATTCATATCCGAGACATTATTGATGTGAAACAGGACTTACATTTTGAACCGCGCGTTGTTAAGAATAAACCGAGGAATTTATGAATTGTGTTTCTTTATTGTTTATCTAAGAACGCTATATTGATAGAATAGATCATATAAAACTTTTATTCACATTTGATAAATAAATGTTATATCATAGATATAATCGATGTAACATTATGCAACTAAAGTTGCCATCAGACTTCTTTTCACAAGTGAATTGGTGGAAGGCATCCAAACGGTCTTAAGTTGATCAAATTTGCTAAGTTAAATGATAAATTATTAAAAGGAGCATGGCAACTATCCTCGTGTCCAACAACAACCTCACAAAGAAAGTAGGTCTTGTGAGGGTGTAACGTTAGAATTCTTGTTCTCTTAAGAATTTTAACCTTATGCGCTGCATTATGCAGATTTTAATATTAACCCTTCTAGTGGTTGTCTCGTTGAGATATATCGTCATTAGCAAAACTGAACAGATCTTGATGGACGAAATATCTGATCATTTAAAAAACGGACCAGATCTTGATCACGTCATCATCAAAAAATAGGCAATATCTTGATGGATGAGGTATCTCAGCAGCAAAATTGATGGACGAGATGTTTAGTCGAAACCACTTGGAGCGTTAACCCGAATGATTATTCAATGTAATAGCCATAAAATAAAAATGAGGCTAAATGGCTGAGGTACATAACTTCTTATGTCTCTTCTTTTTATGCCCTATCTGAAAAACTATGTTAATTCCATTCGTATCTTAGAATAGGTTCTGTTGAGTTATAGAATGGGTTCTATTAACTGAGGGATCGACAAAGAAATGTGTTAACTATATAACACACTGAGTACTCCAACCGTCTACACGCTGCTCTTTCTCTCTTTAGTAGGTAGGAACTTAACGTTTGATAGTTTTTCTTTCATTACCCTTTACGCTAACAAACATCGTACCCAATCGAATGTTTCCACTATCAAAGTGAACTTCTTTTATAAATTGTAATAAAAGTTAAAATTGGAATTTTGTGTAGTGAGTGTGTTTTTGGATTAAAATATCTGAAGTGTGAAGGTTTCTTTTTTACTTAGGAGTGCTTTTTAAGCTATAGTTTTAATTCTTTCTATCAAATTTAAAATAATATTTGTCTGAAAAATTGTGGTTAAAAGATAATGTTGGGAGGGAGGTCATGAGTCGCTGTAAAATGCATATTTTAAAGAAAATCATTTGAATTCTGAATGTTCCTTTCTTGTTCCTATGAATCGTCCATCATAAATGTGCAATTGGAAAATATGTGATTTAAAGTGTGTAAAAAACAATGAAATTGTCAGTTGTCATTTGAATCTTCACGATTTCCTTTTTTGAAATGTAACGTGGCGCCATCTCATAAGCAAAATTAGTACTACAGAATTAAAAAAAAATGCTCGTGAGCTTATGGATGCGTCATTATTCTAACACAGAATTCACACAAGTAACTATCGTTTCAAGATTTATTCGTTTCTTCTGATCTTTAGAGCATTTTTAAGCATCTATCTGGGTATAATTTCCTTTCTGTGTGAAATTCAGATTCACTTATGCTTCCATCTGCTTTTTAACAAGTTTTTAATTTAATTTTCATTGAACATTGTACATCGAATACTGTGATTTGTATTTTCAATAGTATTTTCATCTAAGGGAAAGTTTTTCAGACGCAGCGAAATAGCAGATCTGGATGAAATTTTGTATGAAAGTCGTTTCTTAACGCAATTGCTAAAATACCAAGTTCAAACTACATCAATGACTCGTAATCACTGAATATACCTTTTCCATAAAATCATTGAATCTCAGAAATGCTAAGAGAATAGTTGAATGCCAAAACCAAAAGTCATCATTAATGTCTACTTGAAAAAAAACATTCGTTGCATGAAAATTACGACTGAGTTTAATGCGAAGATTTCTACGTCTTTTTTACATTGGAAAAACATGATACACAATAAAATGTCTCACACAGGGCAATCAATTGCTAGCCTAACCTACACACATAAATCCATTGAAGGTATTGTTTAATGGTGCAACTCCATTTTGTGTAATTTTGATTTTTAAAGTTAAAGATGAAGAAATTCACGAGCTGGAAAATTAGAAATATAAGTACCTTACCAGTTCGTCCTCTGAGCGTCACGAGATTTCCGTGTAGTGCAGTATTTATTGTTTTAACTCTACATCACACATTTAATGACTGAATAAACGCATCTGTGAGTGTTGCTTGAAACAATCCGAGGAAACAATCTATATATGTTGAGAAAGTTAAAACTGGTTAGAAGTCATTCATGGAAGACTCAGTTGCCGAACGTATATATGCGTGTGCAGCTCTCAAAGGTTTGATTTTTTTGTCCATGATCTTGTACATGAAAATTAAGTGCCATCCTATTAATAGAAATTTTCACAAAAAGGAGAATCGTACTTCCATTTAAATTACGCCTTCAATTAAAGCTTACGAAATTATAAGCTAGAAATAAGTACAAAATCTCACATTGCTTTGGGCCGTGGTATCCCAATTGGTAGAGTCACGGATTTGCAACTGGAAGGTTACCCAGTGAGCCAATCCGTGATTTCCAATGAAACTCGATCCAACCAAAGACTGTCGTTGCGTGGGGCTCTGATACACGTTAAATCTTTCGTGGCCTCAAATGTCCTCGTTTGGGGTGGCGTGGAAATTTGGAGAGTGGGGTACCAGCTCAGATACTGACGTCATCTGACCGTGGTTCAAATTTACGAGGCGTTGTCTTAAGGTCTTTCTCTTCGGGATTGATCCCGGACCGTTGCCAAAAGCCAGTTGTGTTGCTCCAGTGCAACGGAAATTCACCTACCAACCTCTTACCTCGCATTGCTTTTCCTCGATAGCTCTTGATTAGTAAGGGTAAATGAGCAGGGAGATTTTCGCAACTCTACTTAACCGTTTAGCTTGTAAAGCGTCTGACTTCGAACCGATCAGCTTACAATTCACATCACCCTGAACAATCCCTCTTACATAAAACTGACACGAAGGGAAAATGGTGGTTAAATTTACATTGAACTGGAGCGACACAACGGGCTATTGGCGAAGGTCCGGGATCAATCCCGAACTGAAAGATCCGGGGACAGCACCTAAACCGGCACCCGACACACCAAACCTCCACACCACGCCAACGTGGGGGCATTTGAGGCAATGGCAGATTTAACGACAGAAGAATCAAATAGCCTGTTGGTGAACGGATGCACCTCCACATCAAAGTAATCTTACCGATATTGACCACGGCCCCACCCCCTCGTTTGAAAGGGAGACGTCCTCCCCCCATTCCTAACACGATCAGGTATCACTCAACACTCGGGGGACACCTCCCTCGACGAAAATCATTAGCCTGATGCAATAATACAACCCCCTTGTATTCAAATGAGGGTGGGAAGGCTGCATCCGCTAACAGCGTCTCAATTGTCACCCAATTACAACTCAATTCAGCCTGTCGACCCCCCTCCCTTTCGTTCAACCCCCATGGGCTCTCTTCTCCGCACCTCCCGTTTTTATTTTATTTATGGGACGACCGATGAGGAGGGGTGGGGTGGGCAGAAAAATTCATGGCAGATGTCGTTTTCGAAAGGGGCCTTGTCAGCCGCCCGGTCAGCGATGACAGCCCGGAACGTTTCTCTGGAATGAAAAAAGGTCACTGCGGTGGTTGCTGTGTTCGGTTTCTGACGTGCGGAATGAGGGGATGTTGGAGTCGTGTGTTGCTTTATCGTTCTTCCGATTCTCCGCGATTTCATTTGTTTTTGCCAGGCCATCCTCACACCTGCAGCCCGGGCTCCTGTACCAGTTCCGATGACGGGGCCTGTGTGCCGGTACAGATAACGGAGCAGTTTAGATAGTGGGTCCCACCTTAAATTGAAAATGTGCGTTATCTAAGACTCGTTGCTTAATTTGCACTAATGCCGCTTTTTATTCTCTTTTGTTGCATAGCTTTTCCTTCGTGCGACTTTATTATAAAAGGCAATGAGATTTTATAAGTTTTAAACTTTAAAAAGCGGATTCACCGATGTATACAAAAACCATAAAACATGTCACCTCAACACAAGTTGTAACTCGAAAAATGAGTACTTTGAGTTAGATTTAAATTGATAAAGCTGAGATCAGAATTCACAATGCAAGTACTTAGTAACTTTTTGACCACTTCAGCTGTATCTATCTCGACTAATGAAAAATATAAATATTTATGAAACAGGCAATGAATGAGGAAGCTGTTTTTCCAATCATCTCAAAACCCAAACAATTTAGCTACCTTGTTCTTACATTCAGTTAATGATATAACTTTTTGAATGCATTATTCAAACTTCTTTTGTCTGCATACTTGTGCATTTCATGATAAAACGACTCAATACCCATGTTCTTTACCATACTTTAATCAATCGTAACCTAGCAGTGTTGAAGCTGAGATGCAAATTGAGCAAATTTGCAATTGCGGTTGAAATTCGGATTGTTTTACCAGTATTGATTGAAAAAAAAATTCCCAAAAATTATTTTAAATAAATTTAAATTCAAATACTTTATGTATTGAGCTTATCTTTCTCTTTTTGTTTTGTTTAAATTGTTTCGATCTTTTATTTTGTTTTATTTTTGGAATTACACTTTCCTTATAGTAGTTTCGAAGTCGAAATTCGACACTTGCTCAATTTTGGGTTTTCGAAATTCTTTTATTTTCAGTGATCGGAATTTTAATTCTGTCTATTGAGTTGCTGCTGTAATCATTACTTGTGTGTCAATTCAGTAAAAATGTTTCTATGCCTGTCAACATTGTGAATTTTTTAACTTCACCATTATAATGTCCACGCGGACTATTAAATTACACATTTGAATAGTATATCCATCCGTCGACACAGTTAAAGCCAACTTTTAACTATTTTTTTCGGCAAAAAACAGTTTTCAAGTATTTTTAAGATGGGGAAAATTATTTTCTCTCTTATTTCGAATTCTAATTAATAATTATAAATAGGAAAGCTATACTTCGTCATTTCTTTAGTCTTTCTATTAGCTTTCAAGGTAGTAAAGACGTCGAATTTTTGTCAGACAGCAATTTCAACGCCTGCTTCACTGTTCTGCCCTGTCGATCAAATCAGTTTTTCACCTCAAGAAAGCAAGACATAGAATTTGTCTTCGTGATTTTTCTTTTTTATATTTTATAATTGACTAGCAGAATTACCAGGCGATGCTCGGGTTGAATTGGTTAAATGTTGATTCTATTTCATAGAAAAATGCAAGCATCATTTAAGTGTACAGAAAATATATTTTTAACATCGCTTTAAATTTATCATAGCTTCTACATTTTACTTCGGACGCAAATTTGTATACTTAATATATCCATCCATATAATGCATTTCATATTCATCACACTCTTGGTGTAAGACAAACTACAAAAGCTTTTTCTGAGATGACTTCTTCTGAAGTCGATTTTGAGTTTTGGAGTGATTACGAATGCCAATTAAGTTCATTTTCAGTAAAAATGAGGAACTTTCAGGGTATAGTCTTGCACTCCAATCAATATTTATTATTTGTGGTACCCTTGCACCATGGATTCGATGGTTTCGAATTACATTATCATTGTGAGAGGATGGAAAATTAAACTGTTACGGCATTCGTGGTTAATTTATTTTGAAGCACACATTTTTTTGAAAATTCTATACAGCCGCACGTGGAATGACGGAGCTTGTTTAAAACAAATGTCATCAGTGTAGATAAAGCAAACTCAATCGATTACACTTTTTACAAAATCTCTGCTTTCAATGAATGTTTCACAGGTACCTAAGTTGTATACGAACAGTTTCAAATTCAAGTAACCTCAACCTTCTGCCACTTAAAACAAAAAAATTATATTTTTCAACATTTATTTTAGTTTACATACTTCCTTACTATTGTATTATGATATTATTCCAAAATCAGCAGTCTTATTTAAAATTCGCTTTCCTCCAACAGAAAAATTTAGTTTTAAATCGAATCCTTAAGGTACTTTTTTCAATTGAGAGACTCAGTTTCTATATGGAAACCACGTACCTATTCAGAATGATACATGTAATTATTTGACTATGGAGTACAGCTTTCAATAATACCCATAAAAGATGAAAAACAAACGTAAATTAAATTGATTTTAATCGCCTTGTAATGAAGATATGTCACAATTTAAAAATATCTTTGAACTACAACGTATGGCTACCCGTTTTGATTCAACGCAACATATCTTATTTTAGAATAACTTTATTTTAACTTTACCAGTCATTTTAAAATAAGAAGTTATACACCTTACTTAAAAGGTTTTTATTTTTTGTTATGAAACAAAATTCTACAAACTATAACGTATTTAACCAGACTTAAGGAAAGTTCGTCGAAATATACATACAGTGGCACCCAAAAGTGTTCGTGCACTTACGAATTTCTATGAAATACTGCTCTATCCATTAATAAAAACTAATATTTCAGAATGCGAATTTTTTAATAATATCTATAACTTGTTCTTAACAAAACTACATAAAATATTTTAAAACATACCAAAACTTTTTTCTTTTGGAAAATCAATAATCAAAAAGTAACAAAAAGTTACCACACAAAAGTCTTCGTACACTTTAAAAAATCTCTACACATTAGTAAATATTGTAACGATTTTTTAAATGTCACCAAACGATTTTTTAAATGTCACCACAATGCAAAAATAAAAAATAGCGATAGACGATAATTTTATTTATGAAATTATCCGAAAATGTTTCGGTGTACGATCACTTTTGTGACGTGTTCTTTCTCTGCCTCCTTGCATTTCCATTTTTATAAAAAGAAAATGAGTCAATATTTTTTCTTAAAGAATGTTATGTTTTATTCAGAATCACATGGAGATGATATGAAAAAATATTGGACTTTATATTCGAATTCAATTCCAGGTTACAGCGCTTTTTCTACACATTTTTAAAGTGTACGAACACTTTTGGGAGCCACTGTATACCACCAAGAAATTACCCATTTCTAGTTATTTGGCAGAAAATAAAGTAATTAATTACAATTTAACTCCTAAATTGTATATCTGTAATATGGAAAGTAATAGAACATATAAATACAAACAGAAACGAAATTCTGGTCATTGAAAAATGTAGAATTCTGAAAAACGAAAGATCTGAGCAAGAGTATTGAATTTCGAAGTTATGAGAATATTCTGAAATAGAGAAATTCGAAAGATATGCTTGAAAAATATTGATAGACCACAATGAATTATTTACAAAAAGAACACAAATTTACAAAACTTAAAAATGCTCAAATATAGCCGCAACATTTCTGTCTTAACTCAAATACACAGACGGAATTCTAAATCTAATTTATAAAATAAAACATTAATTCTGGCGTTGCCAGATACCGAATTGCAAAATTACGCTTTTATGATCAATGAGTTTTTGTTTTGGCTTTACGTGTTCCATTACAAAATGAAGTTGGGTAAAATTAAGCGTTTTACGTATCCATTTTTCATCATTCAAATATTCTTAAGTTATTTATATTGTGGAAAGAAATAAAAAATCAGTTAAAACATAATTAGAATTTTAAATTGTTTAAATATAACGTTTCGGAAGAAATTGTTTTTCGGGCAATACTGGTAAAACAATTTTATTAGAAAATTTGGCATTCGATCAATACTGGTAAAACAAACTGAGTTGCGTACCGCAATCGTTTTATGGTCAATATTTTTCTTATGGCAATTTCGAATTGATTTAGACCCCTCTGCACACCTAGGTTAAAGAGAACGGGGGTTAATATGTAGCTTTTTTTTACTCGCAGGTTTCCAAAGTATAAGTGTACCAAATTTTGTGTGGATTGGTCAAACGGTGTAGATTTGTATAGAGAACATACACACACATCCATTTTTTTATATATAGATTGCAAATTCGCATCAGTTTCCTTATTTCAATAATTTTTCTTTGTGTTTTATGTAAACTTTAATTTTTTGGGCCTAAATATATGTCCTTTACGGGGCCGCTGAGTTTGAAAATAATAATAATGATATGCAGCAATCTGAATAAATAAAAATTTATATCTTCACAAAATATTATATAATTTCTATTAAAGTAAAGACAAAATTGCTGACTTTGAAAACAGTTTGTATGCTTATTTGTACTACTGACTCCACCTATAGACATTCAATACATGTGGATATTAAACTGCATGTGGTTAAAGAGATTGTATATGTAGAGTCTACAATGCCCTTGAACCATTTGCGATCCCGTCTGAATCTGAGAAAAAGGACTCCATTTACTCAACTGCAATATCGCTTTCAACCAGTTTCATAAACCCGGACTGACAAAGCCGCAGAGTCACTGCAGAAACTGGTCGGAGTCACCTTTATTTTCCTTTCTCTATTCAAGGCTTTCTAGTGACGTAATTGTTTCACTAGAAAAAAATGTTTTGTTTTGACTTGTCTTTGTTCCTTGCATTAGCTTTTAAATCATTATTCATGTTACAATGTATCCAACTGCATTTAAAAAAAAATGGAAGGTAGCTCATGTGGTAAAATATATGTGAAACCTGATATCTCAATTTTCCCGTCTTCGTAACTTAGTTTTATTCGTAATCTTGACTTCGAGTAAGAATGAAAAGCATTTTAAACTCGTGATCCTTTATTTAAGACTCGCAGTGACACATTCGCAGTGACACAACTCAAAAGAGTAAATTTTACAGGAGTTGAAAGACTTAAGATCTTTAAGCATATTTTACCCCTCAATTTGAAATCTGAAAAAGTAGTCCATGCCTTTATTAAAAATGTGTAGCGTAGTTCATGATTTAATACCCACGGCTTGTTCAAGTTTTAGAATAGTTTGTTAAAGAAAACAATAGTAAAATCTTAGCTTTTTTTGAGTTGTGTTACTTTTCTTTAGAAGGTCGGATATGATTATGGAATGAATTAGTACTTTTGTCTAATACGAGAACTGCTGTAGACAAAAGTTTACCCCTGTCTGTCACCATAAAAACTGAACGTATTCAATTTTCCCTTTGGGATGCTTGAAGAAATGTATTCAAATTTGCTGGCATTGGCACACTTAATGGGAATTCGGAAATATGATTAAGATTTTTACTTGTCACGATCAAAACAATTGAGACGATCAAAACAAGTAAACTAGGTCTTACCACAGCTCAACATAAGTGAAAAACAAAATTGCATCATCTCCGAGAGTCATCCCGATGATCATCTGGTTAAACGGACTTGTATGAACGAATCCTACACACACGAAACGCAATATTTCTCAAAACAAATGTTTCCAATTTCTCCTTCACCCAATATTCATCAAGTTAAAACAAACTTGTTTTGACGAACCCTATATGAAACGTAATATTTCTCAAAACAAATGTTTCCAATTTCTCCTTCACCCAATATTCATCAAGTTAAAACAAACTTGTTTTGACGAACCCTATATGAAACGTAATATTTCTCAAAACAAATGTTTCCAATTTCTCCTTCACCCAATATTCATCAAGTTAAAACAAACTTGTTTTGACGAACCCTATATGAAACGTAATATTTCTCAAAACAAATGTTTCCAATTTCTCCTTCACCCAATATTCATCAAGTTGAAACAAACTTGTTTTGACGAACCCTATATGAAACGTAATATTTCTCAAAACAAATGTTTCCAATTTCTCCTTCACCCAATATTCATCAAGTTAAAACAAACTTGTTTTGACGAACCCTATATGAAACGTAATATTTCTCAAAACAAATGTTTCCAATTTCTCCTTCACCCAATATTCATCAAGTTAAAACAAACTTGTTTTGACGAACCCTATATGAAACGTAATATTTCTCAAAACAAATGTTTCCAATTTCTCCTTCACCCAATATTCATCAAGTTAAAACAAACTTGTTTTGACGAACCCTATATGAAACGTAATATTTCTCAAAATATGTTTTCAATTGCCCCTTCACCTACAGAAAACTCAAGGAGTAAAATAGTGTGTCTCACCTAAGACACATTCAAGTGCTTCAGTTGGCCGAAATTTCAAGGAAGGGCAAAGCAGAAAACATCCTCAGCTAAGGGACTTGAGAACAACCCTGGACCATAACAGATCCAACATGGAACCCACGGCACAAAGTCTAACATGGCACGAAATAACAGCCCATGTTCCCCTTTCAGAGGCAGAAGGATTCTTTGCCGGGCTCAATTCCCCTCACTCCCCAAGCAGCGTCCTTTCAAATTCATCCTTCCATTCCTAATGATATTTTAGGCTTGCTCGACTGCGCGTCTATGCCTCGGAGGTTGCAACCCTCGCGACGTGTCTTTATGAAGTGGTTAGGGTCCGACTGCACGGCACAAAGCGGGGGTCTCCCTTGATGGACGATCGTTTTAATTTGTCGAAACCTCTGTACCCTGCCGTCCTCCAAAACCTCTCTCGTCCTTGTGCTGCTGCTCTGCGTGTTGTGACTTCATTTTGGACGAGATTGATGAATACATCGCTTGGGAATCGGACGGGTGTCTGGCAAAGGGGTCTAGCTTTTGGTTTTGGGTCGCCGATTTTCAAAGAGCGTGGTTTGTGAGATGTTCGTGTGTGTTGATCTCTCAATGTGTTTATTTTATATACTTTGGGAAAGCTAATGACGGATACGCTGTAAAAATCAAGCGATAATTACTGATGTGTAGCATTTAATGTTCTACAAATGCAAATACGTATTGTTTTTAAGGAATATTGTAGTAACACTGTAAATGCTATATAATTGTTTTTTGAGTAACACTGATAATACTATATCTTATAATTGTTTTTAAATGTTTTCCTGGAAGCACAATTCAGACATCTTTTGTAACATAATAGTCACCAAAACCACATAACCCAAAACCGCGAGAAACGACTCCATCGAGAGAGAAGTACTGTTGCTTATTACTTACTGTTGTGTACTACTTAATGTTGCTTACTACTTACTTTCACTTATTTCTTACTGTTGTGTATTTACAAATACAAGTGAGTATTTTTGAAGGAATGCCATGGTAACATTGCAAACGGTATTTCTTGTAATTGTTTTTAAATATTTTTGAGGAACACAGTACAAACATCACTTAAGCTGTAAGTCACAAAACCACGTAAACCATCCCTTATAGCCAAAACCGCAAGAAACGATCCATCGAAAGCGAAATATTATTGACTACTACTTACTGTTGTGTACTACTTACAATTGCTGATTTACTGTTGTGTACTTTTTACAGTTGCTGACTTACTGTTGTATACTATTTACAGATGCTTTCTTACTGTTGTGTACTACTTACTCTTGCTTACTACTTACTGTTTTACAAACACAAATGAGTATTTTTGAAGGAATGCCATAGTAACACTGCGAATGTCATTTCTTATAGTTGTTTTTAAATATCTCCCAAGAACACAACATAGACATCGTTCGAAATATGTCAGAAGAACCACTTAAACCACCCCTTAGACCCAAAACCACGCGAACGACTCAATTTCCTGGAAGAGGAAAAAATGCTCCATCTTCACGTGCAATCCAAAACTCACGCCTCGCTTCTCCGCTTTGAAAGAGTCGGAACAAAAACACACAAAACTCCGACAGGGGTGACACCGCCCCGCATAAACAGCAACTAAACATGTATCCTCTTTTCTGTAGCCTCTCTCCCTGAGGTACTTACCGGGAGTATCGCCGTAACAACCCGTAATCTCGTTTGCCAACGCCTTACCACTGATATAGATTTGCTGTTCATTAGTGTAACAAGATTAAGGGCAAAAGCGATTGAGGCTGGAGAGATCTTCTGCACACGTTTGGTGTGAGGACCTTCTGAAGAATATTTGATTGAGGGCGGAAGGGAGGTCTCTCTTACTCTCTTTGGAGAATGGTTGGAAGAGTTTTTTGTTTGTTTGTTTGCTTCCATGGTTGGAAGTGAAGTTTTTCCTTTCCAGGAAGTTTCGTTGTTGTTTTAGCATCGCATTTTGATTAGTGAGGTCTGGATATTCTTTTCTACGGGATTTTTTCTTTGAGTAAAGGCAGCTCTGCGTTTTATCCTTTGAAAAACTGCTGATGAATACTTCGGGATAGGTTGAATTGTTTTGGGTTTCATAACACATGGTCCACTAAGGAAATTGTTCTGGGATTATATAACAGGTCAAACGATGTTTGCTGTTTCCTGGTGCGCTCTTTCTAGTATTTAGTGATTCTATCTTTCTTGTCAGGTATGTCTTCATAAAATCATTTGAAAGTCATCCTTGGTGGTCATCCTTCCGCGTTCCCTATTCTTATCAAATATGAGGTTGAATGAGCATTTCATTAACCGATTTCCCATTGTTTTCTGACATTTACCCGTGTATTTTACCTGTGTGATTCGCACAGATTAAACTAGCTTCAGTTCTTAGTTTTCATTGTCTTACGACACCGAACATATTTCGGGGAGGGCTCGAGACTCTTGGAGCTTCCTCTGAATACATCCCTGCTTTTCAGTATGAATTGTTCATTTCTTTTACTAAGTATATCAAACTATACCAACCATTTTCTAGGAACATTCATAAGTCTATAGCTTATGTATCCCAGAAATGAAACTCACCCGGGAAACGGGATTACATTACGAAACATCTTGTCTAATATGTTTCCATTAGAGAGACCATTCTCTTTAATTAATCGATCGATTTCATTAACTATACCTCTGTTTTGATTGAATTTTTTTATAACTCTCCGACTTGCCAACAAAAGGCTCAAGGATTGTCACGAAGTAGCCGGGATGCTACTTACTGGTTCTCAAGTGTAGGTAGCTGAATTTACGTCACACTGGAACAACACAACGCACTATTGGAGACTGTCTGGGATCAATTTAGGAAGAATCGAAAGGGATCGTCAAGTAAAAGACATACGCAAGGAAAATTTTTACTAATACAAACGAGAAAAATGTGCCAACGCTTGCTTCAGGGATCGAACATGCACCTCCTACCACTTGGAGATTGCGAGTGAAGTGGGTAATCCCTCTGAGATTCGAAGACCCCAACGGAGCTCGTTGAACCTGAATATCATATATATCTTTTGTGTAGATATATTGAGAATTTGACTTTAGCATTTTCATATAGCATTTGTAATCGTGCGGTAGAGAAAAAAATATTCTTCAGTTAGCTGCTTATAACAACACATTTGCTAACTAATAGTAACACATAACACTTAAGCCTTAATTTCTTATATTTTTAAGCTAAAAGTATACTTTCACATCTGACTAAAATACAATAACAACATTAAAAATTGTAATTAATACTCAAGTGGAAAAAGTCAAATTGCTTAATCCAAAGAGTAGTTTCGCATTTGATTTATAATAAAAATAATTGTTAAACACTTCACGATTCATAAAATACCTATTTTAAATGCTCATTTCTTTCAGCTTATAGTTAAATACTTCTGTTATAAGGAAATATGATTAAATTAGTTTCAGCTATTTCAAGCATCGCAATAAATGTCACTATAAACTATTCAATACAGATTTCTTTCTGTATTTGCTTGAAATTTAAAGTACACTTAATTCCCATGAATATGACGTATAATTGCTATGATCTTTCTTCCATACTCGAGCGGAATGTACTTTAGTCCACGAGAAATCGCACATCTATCTTTTATGCAGATCCATTTCTGCAACGTTTTCTCCTGAAATATAGAAAAGAACTACCACTTTATTCAAAAAATTCACAAAATAGACAAACCCTTGAACTCAGAACCGATCACTTGGTGCATTATTTATAAAAATTCACAGGAAGCGTTGAAAAATGTTTTCAGTTGATTCTTAATTTTTCACCTTTTTTTTCCAAAATTATTTTAAATCACGAAAATTACTTACATAAACAAGCAACGTTGAGGAAATGATTTTGAAGTTCCATTTGTAAATTCCAAATTACTGAGATGTGTTCCGACCTGTATATCTATGTCTATTCTCCTTGATCAGAAAACATCAATAATTTTTTTAATATTTTCTGTACACTTCATGTGAAATAGGAGTTTTAAATGCTTGTAAGGTAGAAAGGTGTAGCTAAGGGGTGGGCACCGAAAAAGGTGGTGGCCCCGAGCGCCAATGTTTTAAAAGGGCGGCATTTCAGAAATATTTATTTAAAATTTTGTGATTTTTCTAGGTAAAATTTTTTATAATTTTAAGCCCAATTTTGTCCTTGTCACAGAAACGTTTTTCATTGTGTGTAAGTGAATGCTTTCATGCATTCCATCTTTAAAATACACTTTTTTAAAGTCAATCTTTCCTTTAAAGTTGCCCCCTGCAATCGGGCTATTCAGAAAAGTAGGTTGGTTGGGTTTTATGGCCCACCCCAAGGGCCATATTTGGCTTCAAAATAAATCCAACGGCTGCACAGGGGATAGTCACCCTGCCCCAAATTGATCACCAAATGTAAAGCACCTTGGGTCGCGGTGAGTACTTGGGAGAGTGACCCCTTGATTAACTGCTGTGATTCGACACTGCACTTTAACTTTTAAAACAGCTAATAAATTTAGGTGATCCAGCCCCTTTATTCATAAATTTTATTCAAAATTTTTATTTTCAGCAAATTATTTTATGACACTCATTTGATGAGGTACCCAGCGCGTGCACCGTAAGTGATACGTCCAGTACAGGAAAGGAAAGAAAAGACAAGGTGATAATATTCTTCTCACAAAAGTCTGGAGAGGACAAAAGAAAACAATGAACGTCTTTTGGAGTCGGGGAAACTACCATATAGAGGTTAGCCTCTGATGCAAAAAACTATTCCAAATTGTCTCCTGTTCTGGACAAGGGACAATTTGTTTTCCCTACTTGGATTTTTATTCCCTTGGAGTAAAAGAACAGTTTTGTCTCAGCATGATATCCAGTCAAGCAAAACTGATTAGATCAAGATGAACGGGATATCTCGCTGAGACAACTTGGAGAGTTAAAATAGTCAATAAAAATTTTTAATCAAGAGAACATTAATGTATTAAGAAATTAATGTGATACTTAGTAAATTTATAAATATTTAAATAATAGATTTTATCACCACCTTAAATACGTAAATTTTATTTTGGACAGAGGTTGGCTTCAACCTCGTTTGCCTCTGGTACCTAGGTGTCTACTTTCGCCTCTGGTAAAGTACTATAGCGAACATACACCGCAAATTGTTTCTGCAATTCACTTGCCAGCCAGAAGGGATACCATGCACTTTTGGTGTGGCCCCGAAGGTAGCGAAAGCTGAAGGGGACGGTTTCGAGGAGATGGGCGCAGGCTTCAGATATCGGCTATCCCTGCTATTTTCTTCCTCTACTCGCATCTTGCCAATATTCCGGTTGATGGTGACTCTTAAACTCTCGTTAATATTCGATTTGGAAGGTAGGGATCCTTCACAAAGTGAAAGCGTCGTGAACGTTTAGTTCCAACTTCAAAACATCTTCCTTTGATAAGCACGTGCAGTGCCCGAAAGAAATACCTTAAGAGGATTTGTAACGTTTACATATAGATAAACTTTGAATATGAAATGCTTCAAAGTTTCATTAGGTACGTGTGTAGTTTCCTGAATTCTTGAATGAAGCCCGGAAGTCAACGCAATAAAAATGAGAAATGGACACTCAAAAAGGCTTTAACTATATTATAAGTGGAATAGTATAATTAATAAACTTCTGCAAAAAATAAATATACAAAATAAAAATAGTTAAAAGTAGGAATAAAAAGAACTTATATCAAAAACGAATTTTAAATACTGTATTTACCGCAATGCTAACGAGGGAAAATTTCTTTAGAAACAATTCATTCGGAGATGAACATCATAAAGGGAATTGGGGGAATAGCTAACATTTTGGGGAAACAATAGACTTGAAAGTTAGAGGAAATAGCATAAACTGACTTGCAAAATGATCCCTGCAATGAATAGCAAATGATACCTCCTTGCGTGAGTTAACCAACACGATTTTCATCCTTCTTGATAAAAAGTATAGAACAAAACTATCAGAAACAAGATTACATTTTAAAGGCATAATTTAGCGGAATAAAATAGGACAGAAAACACCATAAGATATGGAAGTAATCAATCATAGGTTTATAATTTTTGTGTGAGAAATCTACTTTTTTTATAAAATTCTTAAATTTAATATTTTGAGTAGAAGATAAATCACGATAAAAAGACATCTTAGAAACGAATAATGAAATTTTGTGTAAAACAAATTTGCTGCCAAATCGGACTTGTTGCCATATCGTACCCACCGTGAACTGTGGGGGTGCGACATTGTCTTCTTAGATGTCTTAGGAGAAAGTGGCCCACATTTGCTTAACGCCTTGAAGAAATCAGGAAACTTAAAAACAGTTTTAGGTATTAACTATTTTATGATCTTTTTAGTCAAACAATTGATTTTTTGAAAGCAATCGTTTTTCAACGAAGGAAATAACAAATTTATTGATTTAGTTTTAACCTTTTGAGTGTACGAGATTTGCGAGCAATGTAGTAATGTTTTTTCTTTACAACAATCAAAATGATTAACCATATGTATTGGTTGAAAGAACGATAGAAATTTTATTGATCAATAAGGTCAAAAGTGGTTAGTAGTCATACAGAGAAGGATGCAGTTGGTAGAACGGATAGATGCGTGCGAACCCCTTAGAGCGTTACGGTAGTTTTGAGTATTTAAAAGAAGAGACTTCAAGCGATGTCTCTATTATTCATTCCTTAGCAACTCTTTTGTGAAATATTCTGGTACTGTAGAGCATCCTCGAATTAATTTCTTCATTATACACAACTTATAGCATCTTATTCAGTCCTCTTGATGCCTCACAATTCACTCCAAAGTATGCAACGGTTCTCTTGCAAACCAGAATCCTACAAGCTCATTAAACGGAAATTGTTGCATGATCCACTCGTCATAATCTCCAAATTTCAACAGGCCATACAATGCAAGTTTCTCCCGTTACATGCATCCTCGATGGCTACTTGACTTGTTCTCGCTCTCCTTCCACGAAAACCAGTCGAGGACCAGGTCGCCAAATATCAAAGATCTCCAGATTCCACTTCTTCCATTCAGGTGAAAGTCGCGTTGAAAGCTCCTTTATCGACAGAAACATTTTACCTCATTCCCCTCCCTTTCTGTGTGTGACCCCCTCCTTTCCTGTTTCCTTCCCACCCTCATCTTCTGTACCACGTCAAGATCTCATGACAGTGTCTGTTTGAAGCGACATCCCTCTTTTACCTTGCCTTATCCCCACCGAAATCACAAGGGGGGGGGGAGGCAGAGAGATCTTTGGGCTTCATTCTCCGGGACTGCTGTCCCCTCCTTTTGCCAATCTCTGGCTCATACAGTTTCCTAGGGGACTCACTCTTTTTACCATAGATGACGGGCGCACTTTTCCCAAAGAATGGCGCTCAGAACGTGTCTCCTTTTGAAGTATGCTTATGTGTATCTATAAACCCCTTGCATGATACCAGGCCGCCTGCCTTCAGAATTCCTCCAAAGATACCTGAAAAGGTAAAGTGGGCCTATCGTTTACAGGGAATGGCGACTTTCTTGAGTAAACAGACTGGACTTGAAAAACGTATGGATTCTTTCTGGATTTTCTGATCCGGAGTGAGGAAGTAATAATAATGGGGGAAACGTGTCCACAATGGATGGTTCATATTCGATTCGAGTGGTGTTGGTGGAGGAGGTTGGGATTTAAGGAGCTTTTCGGGGTTCATGTGGGCAGGTTAAGTCAACAGTCTCTTGAGATATGTTTAAGAGGCTATTTTTTTTCACTTTCGTCCTAGGGTTTTCCTATAAATGGAGGCTCAAGAGGTCTATTGAGTGTTATAATCTCGGAGGTGAATAGAAATATGAAACTCGAGAGATTATGATACTCGCTAATCCTTGACCATTTTCGAGTGCCTCTATTCAGTTGGAAATTGCAGTATTCGCTGGATTCGAATTTCGTGCTATTATACTCTCGATTTTGAAGGGGGTTCAGTAGCTTTTTAAGTAACCATAATAGCCGAGAAAAGAGTCAATTACTTTGAAAGGAAACTTTTTATTCAAACGTGCGACTGTATCCATTCATAAAATATGGGTATTCAACAGTATGGAATTGTATTAGCCTTAGAAATTCATTTCCATTTGATCGTTACTGGAAATTAAAAGAATTATCTAACAATGTAAAGTGTTCTGTATGTTGCACATTACCGTGGAGATAATGTGTAAGTAGCAAATACAAAAATGAAAAAAAGCATCTTTTGAAGAAAGGACAAATAGAGAATCACCAAAATTGCAGATTTTGAATCCTGATTGAGAATTTAGTCAGTATAAAAAGATTGTTAATTTAACATATACGTCACCATTTGTAAAGTATTGACGTATTTCACAACCAATTTGTAATCTCGCGACTATAACTCATTATTTATATTTTGTAGTTTTTAGAGTTACTATTTCATACATATACATGACCCATGATCCAGACTCACCAAATAGGTTTACAGCACTACAAGGGGAGGCGGGGAACAGACGCATTATAACCGGGGCCAGTACGTCCTGGCTTAGTTTAATATAGTCTGAAGAAAAGAATCTAATTAAAAAAAAGATAAAATCTTCAACTCAAAACAAAGTAAAGATCACCCAAGTAATTTATTTTTGTGTAACGTCAGACAAAAAGTGTGAGTTCAGAAATGACCTCTATATATTCATTTTCATATAAAATAGTGATGTCGTTTTCATATCGAAAAGCATACTCTATCCCTGTGCCTCTAAATATCTTAGTTTTACCTTATACCGTACACTTATATTTGATTTAATGCAAAAAATGTGCAGCATACTTTTAAAATTCATTCTAGATATACTTTCACTGCCTGGATTTGGAATTGAGTAGAATAATCGGAAGATTCCAGCGAGGGGATTGGGAGAGATAAATCGAGTAAAAAATGTTTTTTAAATCATCCATCTTTTTCATACGAGCATACCAGCTTATTCCAATGAATATTCCGGGCCTTGTTAGTCCAATTGGTGCAGTCGCGGATTTGTAACCGAAGGGTTGCGAGTCCGAAGTTTGATGCAACATCGTGTACATGGGGCTGGTGCGTGTTAAACCTGTCGTGACTTCAAATGTCCTCACATTGGCATAGTGTGGAAGTTTGGAGAGTGGGGTGCTAGTTCAGGTGTTGACTTTGTCATCTGACCATAGTTCAAAATTACGATGTGTCCTCGATCCTTTCTTTCGTGATTGATCAGGGACCGTCATCGTCGTGGTGTTACTCCAGTGCGACGTAAATTCAACTACCTACCTAACAATGAATATTCCAGAGGCGGACCCTCAGCAAAACTGAATTTAGCCTAAATATATAAACAGATAGTCGAAATAATTATTCTCAACAAAAATTGATGATGCATGATGCGCACGTTGAAGGAATAAGCTAATTGCCGTAGATTGCCACTGATACGTTCTGTTTTTATCAGTCATTGAGAAGGAAGAGCTGCTATCTAATCAGAAGAGTTGACAACTTCACGGCAATAATAAAATACCAAAAACGTCAGACTAAAAAGAGAGTGACTGTCTTGCGGTTCATTATTCCCCTCGGGGTCACCTGAGAAGCAAACTAGGGGAGGGGGTTGTTCATATATAAACAAATCGCGTGATTAGCTTGACGTGCCTTTTGAAGAAGCCGACCTTATATGTAAATACGTATATTGCTTTACGTGAACTGCTTACTCAAGCGGAAAGGTTAAATTCAAGTTCAGCACTGAGGATTTTGAATATGAAATAGCCTCTATTACTTTGGTGTGTATATCGTAGTCGCTTGTCTTGTTTGCTGCAGTGACCAACTTAATTTTTTCATGTCGCCAATCTTAGATTTCTTTATATTCATTGATGCATTTGTGAGAGGCATTTTTTGTCAAGCTAAATGGTAGGTGATGGTAATATTTCTGCGTGGAGTTCTTACGATGAGTATTCTGAATGAGAAATCAGTTGCTCATTCTTGTTTCTTGAATACGATCTAAGACTTCACCATTCAAAATTCCAAAATAATAAATTCCGAATTTACATATGACAGTTGATTGTCAATTATTCAATTTCAAACATCACCAAAACTGCAATAAGCTTGATAGTGGAATTAAAAATTTCACTTTTCGACTGGTTTGCTGTTTACTCTGAAAATCCTCTCATATCTTGTTTGCATTAGTGACCAAGAAACTTTAATTTTTCACGTTTATCAAGTTTAAATTTCTTTATATTCGTTAATGAATTCATTACCAACACTTTCTAGCCGACGAGTGTTTAGCACTCTGCCTTCTCGTTCAACAGGCTCAGTTTTAATCCAGGTTTTTGCCAGTCTGCATGTAGTAATTCGGATTCCTATCAGACGTCGATTCCAGTCTAATTAGCTAGTGTGTAACAAAAAAATTCCGTAAAGTGACAAAAAAGAGTTCAATTTTCAACTCACTAAAATCTAATTGGCTCACTGGGTTTGCCCACTGCGGTAGCAACCAGTGAACTGTAGGCTGCGCAAGTTCGATTTCTCCCTGGATGTATTTCTTTCTTATATGTCAGTAAAGCTTTCCATGTGTGTGGATGTACTTGATGTTGTTTTGCACAGCTTGGCCAAATATGGCGCTTAATTCATAAAAGTCAACGACCGAGCAAAATTTAAAGGTAAGTAGGCTGTTTAATTTACGTCGCACTGGAACAACATAACGGGCTATTGCCAACAATCCGGGAACAATCCCGAAGAGAAAGATCCGAGAACAACATCTCGTAATTTTGAACCATTGTCAGATGCCGCGAGGCGCAGCAAAATTTAAGGCTGGCGTAATACGAAATTCTGTGTAAAGGTTTGGTTGGGTTTGTTGCACAAGGGCTATATTTGGCCAAGCTACTATACACAAGACAGACAACTTCAAGTAGACCCCCGGGTCGTTTAAAGACTCTAAACCAATGGTGAGTCGACCCGGGGTGTGTCTATAAACTTCAAGTAGAGGATATACAGATACAGACGGGAAGTTACATTAATAGAACCTGCGCCTCCTACATTGTTTAGGGGATTTGCTTTCGACTTCAAACAGAACTGCCGATCTGTTTGGCGAAAACTGCTACAAATACTGATTGAAATGGAGCTAGATTTACATTTTGACTTAGAATAAAAAATATGATAATTTCTTCCTGGCTGAACGGAATGATACAAAGTTTCATTTTTAAATGGAATCTTTTAACCTGATTCAAGTAAAACAGCTTCTTAAGTTCTGAACAAACGAAACTGCTTTTAACAGTCGGTTTCAAATGGAGCAAACCTGTTGAATGCGATCTTGACCCAGATTTAAGTAAAACAATTAAAATATTATTTTTGAAAAATGACATTTATGGATTAATCTTATTCGCTTTTGAAAGAAATTATAAAAAAAACCCGAAAGTATTTCCATCCTATTTTGTTAGCCTATTCTATTAACTAATTGATAACTAAAGAAGAAAGCAAATACACTGAAACACAACACTACCTTCCCTCTCCTATCAGTTAAATTATTTTGATGATCCCGTTCTAAAGAAAAGGCGAACTTTATTATTTCAAAAATGAAATTATACAACAAAAAAAATTGTAGAGCAACAAATAATTTTGATGAGGTACATAGCATATTTTTAATTTTTAAGCCATGAGTGAGTGAACTTTGACAAACATCCCGAAATAGTGATGTAATGTCGAATATGTTCAAGCACGACATTTAAGCGGCTAATAGTTTGATTTTAAGCTGACTGATTTATACGCGATTTTGTTTAATTGAAATACCTAAGATATCAGTTTGGTTTAAACTGTTGCTCTACCATTCATTTTTTGATATTGTAGGGTTAATTAGACCCACCAGGGGCAGGTCTGAAGCTTTTCATCCCTGTTTATTTTTTATGTAACGTGACAAATTGAGGGATGTTTACGATAATTTTGCGAGATCGTATTCACGTTTTTAATTACCCATAGTACTGGATCTGCCAATTGGTATTTTTAGTGCATTTGAAAATTTTTTGTTGGTGTGTTAAAATAGCTATTTTTCTATATTTCTATATTCCAACTATCTACCAACCTTAAATTTGTTGCTCATAGCTGCAGCTTACTCAGCTACTTTTTACAAGGCCGTCCAGAGTGGGAGGTCTACAGCGTCTCAAGCCCTGACCTTTTTATTTTCCACTATAAATACCTTTTTTTGAAACAAATAACTTGGTTCTGAAATTTGTGGAATCGTGTGAAAATATCATAGTTATTTGATGTTTAATATTTGAAATGTCGCATTCGCCGTCTGATAGCAGAATCTCATTAATTGACAGTTTTGGTTAGACATTAAAAGCTTATTTTCAAGATGCATTGCAATATTGTAATATGTTTAAAAGAAAAAACTATCAAAATGCTTATAGTTTTTTTACTTAAAACTGCTAGTTAGTCTTTAAATAGCTGTACAGTACAGCTATTTAAAGACTGTTCTCAACACAATTGCGATGCACCAAATTAAATGTTAAAAACGTATTTTAGATGCATGTACTTAAATATTAATCTGATAACCAAATTATACCATTATATAAAGACTTTGCAAACCCAATACCTATTTAAAAATTATTATAACATCCAGATCTTTATAATATATAAAAATCTATTTCTAAATTTGAGCCCCTATTGAAATAAAATCCCGGCTACGATGCTGTTCAGAAACGTTAGATAAAAAAGGTGCTTTTTCTTGGCTTTAAGCCATTTCCCTTTACAAGCACGACACATCTATTTAATATACAGCACTGAACCTTTGCCTCTATCAAAAGCGGTTATAGAATTTCAAAACAGTTTCCACACTACCTGCATCAAAGCGATCTTAAAAACAACACTGAATCCCACCCAGGCCTTTGTGATTGTCGTCATGGCCCTAATAAAGGCTGAGAACCGGGGGAGAGGAAATTTTTATTGGGTAGGGCTGTCCCGTAATTGGCCTCTGAGTGTCATGGCGTGATTGTTGACCTCTCCTGGGCATTTGATCGATTAGATGTCGTCGGCTTTTCTCAGGAGGGATGAGATGTTGACATTTTAGCTACTGCTGCCTCCGATAGCGGGCCCTGTGAGAAATCTGGGGCCTGTTGTTGTGGTCTGCCCTGAGGTTTCTCGGATGGTGTAGAACACGTTGACCTTGAGGAACGCCCGGCGCGTTCAAGAATATATAAATAAAATGTACAATATGGGAGTGTGGTGTGGTGAAAGAAAGGAAAACCATAAGAAAAAAACCTAACTTTATGCAATGTGTCTGTTTTGTATTTCGTGCCCTTGAGTTTTAAGACTTGAAAACATTTGAGCTTTAACTCTCTAAGTGGTTTCGACGAGATATCTCGTATGTCCAGATCCGACCAATTTCGCTAATGACGAGATATTCCCGGTTTTTTGTTGATGACAAAATTGTTTCAGTTTTTGATGACGACGAGATCAAGGGTCAGTTTCCTTCTAGTGACGAGATATCTCGTCTATCAAGATCTTATCATTTTGATAATAACGAGATACCTCGTCGAGACAACCACCAGCAGGATTAAATTATCTTTCTTAGTCTAAACTTTTGCCCGCGTAATAAGACGTGGATTGAAAGATAATCCACTTTTGAATAACCCCGAACACTATTTTGTGAACTTTTGTAGTGAAACATTTTCTAGTAAGTGGTAAAAGGTACATTTATTTCACAAAACTAACGAGAAGTGTGACAAAGAAACCGAAACAAAATTTGACGCTGAAAGTATAAATAAATTGAAATTGTAATTCAAATTAATCATTTTAATAAGATTCCTTATCGTTCAATAGCCTATTTAAGTTTTTAAACATGTTAAACCGTTAAAGTAGATGAATCTGTTACAAGATAATAGTAGTATAACAGTACTATATATAAATACTACCACTTTACTATTATCTAAAAGATAATGGTACACGTACAACTGCACTACTGTACAGTTACCAGTATAATGGTACTACTATCGTTTACGCCGTTCAACGGTTATAGTAATAATATACTAATAATAATAATACATAATATACGACAACATAGCATTGCTTCATATAGCGGTACTATAGTATCGTTATATTATGTTGTAAATACAGAACTGGAACATTCAGGATCAATAAATAGCTGTTATAAAATTTGATACATGATGTCTGCCAAATTTGTTAAGTTTCTTTATACAGATATTGTATACTTAAGATTTTAATTTACCAAGAATAGTTTGAAGCACTTTTGCAAATTTCTTTTTTGTCTTATTTTATTTAAGGAAACACTATGCTTCGGCACAAAATTGTACAATACTTTTGATATTGCTGGTTTTGAGTTTCAATATTTTTGTTTGTTTATATTTCTTTGATGGGCGGGAATATATATATATATATATATATATATATATATATATATATATATATATATATATATATATATAAACAGTACAAGTCAAAAAATGACACTTTTTAGAACAAAAGCCATTTAATATTCCATATTGTGAATAAATAAAGTTTATAAAATCAATTCTGCACCTTATGTCTGACAACTTTAAAGGGGAATTAGGAGAAATTTTGCATGTGGGCCTGTAACAAAATTAAATTACTTGTACTGTTTGTACCAAGAAAATTGTGCACATCACAACTGACTTGTACTGTTATTACCGTCCATCAAAGATTTAGAAATGAATATCTATATTTTTCAAGCAGTAGGCTATCGATAATTGGCACGTATCTGAAAAACTGATGCAATGGATCTTGAGCGGAAAAATTGCAATAATGTTCATTTCCCTAAAAGAGGAACACATTCTTTTCTCTATTCATACATTCATAATCAACAAGGTGAACAATATAATCTGATTTTATTTGTATTATAGGTAGTTATTCACGTAGTTTTAATGTTTAAAGTAAAAGTAGAGAAGGCATTTGTTAATGCCTTTCTACTATCAAGAACCAGGCAATTCGAGTAATTACCCATAAAACTCTATTGTTACTACTAATAATCGTTCTTTGAAAAGTATTTTCGAATTGTGAACCGATCTGTAGTTGTACACTATCCAATTTCTCGAATGCCGACTTGAGTTGGCATTTTGTATTCGTCGTTGTATTATTTCAATCCATTAAACTGCAGTCATACTCAGCAGTTTTGTGGATTGAAAACTTTTGAACTGTTAAATTACTTTCCTCATTTTGAGTTTCTGAATTTTTCAACTTACATGATAAATAAGGTATGGGGGTTGAAAGATGATGTACTTTTGAATAAATTATTCCTCCATATGCACTATTTTAATGCTACAGGATAAAATCCTTTCGCAAATAATAAGAGGAACACGTTTCTGGGAGAAAGCAAATCAAAACTGCATTAAAAGGGGAAAGGAGGCAAAGAAATCACAATGAAATGTACGGCATGTAAAAAATAAAAATTAATATAGAATTGAATGATTTTTTTTTGAAATTTCTGGGAAACATTCTTTTTAGAGTTATCATTTTTATCACAACTCTCAAAATCTCGATACGGCAGCTGCTAATATGCCAACGCAACAAACCGTGACAACTTCTTTCGTTCCTATTAATCAGCTGTTTTCAGTTTACAGAGCCAATAAGGAAGCGTTGACAAACAACCATTAAAAAACGCGGAGCGATTGAAAAGGAATGAAGAAAGGCGAGGGGGCAAAAAAGAGGAAAATCCGTAGAAATGGGAAAAAAAGAAAAAAATTGAATAAATCCCCACAAATCCTGTCCGATTTCCCCCTCTACGCGTATGTCGCTTGAAAAGACCCGATGCCGTTTAAAAAAAAGAAATAGAGAAATAAAAGGAAGAATAAAATTGAAAGAGAAGAAAAAACAAAAATAAAAGGCATAGACGGAAATGAATTGATATCCTATTCTATCAGATAGCGCGTGTCACTCAGATGTGATCTTTACCGCTCATTGGCCAGCTCGACCGAGCATGTGATTGGAAAGGCGTTGTCTTGGATTTCCTTAAGCCACGCCTCTTGTCTTGCGCCGCTGACTGTTAAAATGAATGTCTTGGAGAGTCAGACACAACGCCTTTGGACAGCGCGGCTGTAAAGATTATTATCCTGTTATTTTTCTCTCTTCTTCCGTCTTTATTTTTGTTCTTTATTCTCCTCTTCTTTATACTCATGTTGCCTTTCATTCCATTCCATTGTTTACGTTCACGCTTTCACACTTTAACGATGAACTAAAAATGACTCAGTATATTATTGTTTTTTTATTGCTTGACTCAGCGGATTGCTTTCACTTGAGAATATCGAGTGGGATTACAGGAGGGAAGAGCAATTGATATATTCACAAATTATCTGATTGGTTAACGATATTTCCGAGGGAAAATTTTGAGGGGTGTTTTTTCATTTTCGCAATATATTACGTCATCGGAGAAATTCACTTTTCGTTAATTTCAATTTTAAGGATCAGTACCTTTCTATCCGTATTACTTTTGCAATCAACGCTCTTTGAAGAACCCCAAGGGACCGAGAAAAAGTTCGTAAAATGGAAAAGTTCCCCAAAACAATTAAAATTAGTTCCGCATGATGATTATGGAAGTTCATAAAATTGAAGTTCGTTTGAACAAAAATGCAGACTGTATTCCAAAATTCACACAAATTTTATGCCTTCTTGAAAATAAGCAGCTGTATTTATGTCGACAGTTCGTAATTTATTGGATTGAGATGCAATTTATCTAAGTTATTGTAGAAAGCTTAAAATATTTTTAAGTGCGATAAATATTGTTATGATCCTTTTTCATGGGAACCAGAATGATTAGATTTTTTTCGTAATATAGGCAAGTTAAATTCATAGTACTGTACCTTTAAGTAATGGCAATTTTAAGAAGTGACATAAGGAAAATATCCCATTCTTCATATTATCCATACATCACTATTACCACTTTATATCACTATTTCCTTTATTACTTAATTCTCTTGAACTGTATTCTATCACCAGAATAAGGAAAAAATCATTTTCTGAATATCATTATATTGCATGAAATTTAGTTTATATTCATACTTTCTTTTTTATTGCAATAAATGATCTCATGATTATTATTTACTACCAGATTGATTATCTTTTTCACGAAAGCATGGTTAAGTTGAATTAGAAGCTTTTAATTCGAATCCATCTGAAATATGATTCTGCCACTACTTAGATAACCCTAAGAAGTGACAGAATCGTATTAATTAATTAACGGTTTCCTCTCAAATACGATTCTGCCACAACTTAGATAACCCTAAGAAGTGACAGAATCGTATTTGAGAGGAAACCGTTAATTAATTAATTAATTCCATTAATTAATAGTATTCTACATGAATTTTTTAATGTTTCTTTTATATAACTGAATTTTTCTAACTTCAGTCATTCAGTTTCACGAGTATCTGACACATCATTGTATTACATGACTGTGATATATCTCAAATTCTATATATATTTACTATAGACAACTTCTAACGAATATTTGGGTTTTGCTCTAAGCCACTGTGTACAGAAGATTGAATTACATTCCTTTAATGCAACGTTGCCCAAATCCACAATTAAATTTTTCCCTGTAACATTAATATGAAAATGTCTGTGTATCACGAAAAACATCTATTTCATCAGTTAATCGAGAGTAGAAATTAAACTGAACTTTTTATCTGTGCAGTTTTGTTTACCCCATAAATCTGAAAATGTCGTCTCACATTTTACACAGTAATGGCATGGATGTTATGTTATACTGAGTTTCCAACATTCACAATCATATAAATACTTGAATTAATATGTTTAATGCTTTCTAGATTGTTTCCAGATTTATTTCTTTACTCTATTTAAAAGATAGTAATACCAATAGTTTATTTGTTAAACCATTCAAAGAAATCAAATACAAGGAGCGCCAAAACATGCAGAATAGATTAAAAATGCATCTGAATCAGCAGTGCAAAGATATTCTATGTTATAAATTTTTCTAGCATTTTAGACACTTTTAATTTAAACGATATTAAATTTTAACTATTCTGAAGATGTGCAATTACTTAGAATGTCTTTCTCTTTAGTTTTTGAAAATTTGATAAAGAATTGTTTACATTTTTCATTAAAATTAATGCATTAAAACATGAAGTACGTGAACAAAAAAAATACTCTATGATTCCATTTCTAGCACTATCTATATTCTATTTGCTCATTGTAATGGGTTTAATAGCCCTTGCCTGATGTAAAATTCGTGTATTTAAATTAGAGATATGCATAGAAATGCATATTTTTTCCTGATAAATATAAATAAATGTAATTTAAAACTATGTAAATTTCTTTTAATAGTATGCTTTTACATTGCCCTTTTCAGGGTCTTGTTAATTGTCAGGTTTCCAGGGTTTTTGTTATAATTCTTAATTTCCTTTTTGTTGTCTTTTTTATCTTAAATAATGTACAAAATAGTTTAACCTTTACACTACGGCGCTTTTATTCCGATATCTGAATTTGGGATGACTGTTGTCCCGCCCGTATTCAAAAGGTTAATGTACTGAATTGTTTAGAAAACAATTCTTTATATGTTTCAAAAACTATTGGTTGCTGGAAGACACTTTTAATTGTTCGAAGAACTTTTAATAGCAAGTTCTGGTATTCAACACTAAAGTTATAAAGAAAATCTTGTTTACTGTAGTTAAAAAGCTCATAATTTGTTTTTATAGAAATTAAAAATTACCAAACACTGTCAATTCCTAAACAATTTCCTTGAATGTAATAATATCATTACCTTGAATGTAATCATATCATTACCTTGAATGTAATCATATCATTACCTTTAATGTTATATCAATATCATACAGAAGAATGATCTTAACATCTTCGCCAATGTAATATTTCTGTTCATGAGACTTCGAAATAAAAGTCACCTGCACCAATTGCAAATGTTACCGTGAAAATTACACTTGAGGTGTTTGTCTGCATTATTTAAGCTTGTTCTAGTTTAGCATTGCGACATGTTAACTAGAAGATTCAAATAATCAATACGATGAAAACGGGGGAGTATATGTAACAAAGCAAATGAAGAGACAAAATAAAACAAATTTATTAACGTTGAATTAAACAAGAACATTTAAAATTAAGTAATCGATGTATAAAATGGGAATATTTAAAAATGCATAATTCACATAGCGCACGATAGTATAAATAGTTATAAAACAAAAACTGAATCAGCCTAGTTAAAATGAACATCTTGATTCAATAAGTTATGACTGATGTCATTTCCCACAAAAATCTAGATCCATAATAATCGTACTTAATAATGAATTTTAGAAAATGCTACAAGACCATTGAAGTGAAAACACAATCCTTCCCTAAATTTTCCTGTTTTTCACAAAATATTTTTATATTGTTATACATTGTCTGCTTATAATTGTTAAAACAATGTTGAACAGTGTATAACAACACACTGTTTTATAAACAGTGTGTTGTTATACACTGTTCAGATCAAATACTTAACAAGGTTCATAGCACTTTGACAAGAAAGCAATTTGTAATAACTATTTCATAGTTTAATTGCGTTATTAATTTCTATATAAAAAAGACAATTCTTTTATTTCCTAATGATTTCTTGGACTACTGTTCTTAGTAAATGTAAAAAATCAATTGAGTTTCGTAAAAAATATTTAGCATTATAAAAATAATAAACAGATGCATAGAGATGTAATATTAAAACGATCGACAAAATTGACGTGTAATAAGCAACGTACGAAATGATGGGAGAAACGATAAAGAAAAAGGATATTTTTAAATACAATCAGAGCAAGCAGATAAATCAAACTGTAAATTAATAAGAGTTGTTAAACTTGATTGAATTAAAAATCAGAAAATTCATCCTGAAAAACGAGAACAATTTTAGTATGCATCAGAATAAAAGATTCATTCTAACTGAATACAGAAGAAAATCAAACCTAAAACTAAACATATGATAAGAGAAAATAAGAGATAGCAATGAAATGGTCAGACAACCATAAATATTCTAAAAATACTAAATCAATTAATTATAATCAATCTATTATATCATACTGTTTCATTACAATTATCATAAAATGTATTTTACACAGAAATTTAAATTGTTAAAAACTGTTCATAGTAACGAAAAAATACAGTTCAAAAATAATCGTTGGATTATTTTACACTAAAAATTAAAAAAATCGTTATCTTTTGTGGATCAATAATCTCACGTCCCATTTAAGCACACGACATTAAAATGTATACTAAAAGAAATTCGATTGAACAATAGCTGAACGAACCACTCGTTTGAAGTGTCCGGTTTATCTGTCAACGCTGTGTGAGGTCTAGTCATCCTATTTTCCAAAGGATTACTTCTCAAAAAAGAAAAAATGAAAGAAAAATAAAAGTCAGCCTCCTAAAACTATATCTACGATGATGATCGCTGACTGCTTGACATATTGTCAACGCTTGGAATTTGCTTTGGGAAAAAGAGACAAAACAGGTTTCTAGGGAGACTCAGAGGACAAAAAAAGTCTCAAAGAAATAATAAAAGAAAACTCGGCTGAATTTATCTCAAATGTTACTTTTCAGTACGTCTGTGTATTGTGTATTTTGCTGTGTTTTGTTTTTCTGTAACTAATTGCATTTGAGGTTTCCGCCCTAAAGTTTTATTTATTCATTTCGATGACAGGGTATTGTTTTCTTTTTTACTTTTAACTGTGGAAACGTTCGTGAAATAAAAAATATAAAATAAAAATTGGATGTGTTCGCATGAAATTAAAAAACGTTGAAGGTTCAATTTATTTGAAACGAGCGTGCAATCATTAGGAGAGAGCTGTGGATTAAAAATTCAGTCATGTTCAGTTTACTTCTAATGGAATTCCCATAAGTATTTTAAAATGTACTAACAAAGAAAAATGGTAAGAAGCTGTAGTTTTCTCTTTACAGTTCATTATTGAATTCAGAGTATGATTTATATGGTGATGGAAGGAAGCACAAAATTTAAAACATAAGGAGTCGTTTAAACTAAGCTCTTTTAAAATGTAAAGGCTTTTCCCAATTTAATTTCAAAGACACCTCATGTTCGATTTTCTGAGATATTTAAGTAAAATTACATTAAGATATTTTAACCCGTAGTTTAAAACCCAACTAGTGTAAAAGATACAGTAATGGTCTAAGAAGAGGGTTTCGAATATTGAAAGGGAAACATCTCAAATATCGAACTTACGAATAAACGAATTGCATTTAAATGTAAATAAAGCTGCTGGGAAAGTGTTCAAAATTTGCGTCTATAACTATGCAACAGTCTATATTTACTTTTAATTATAAAATTTGTGTACATTTTAATAAACTTTTAAAGAAAGTGTTATAATTTATAGTTTGAATGTAGCACACATCTAGCTTTAATTGCTCAAATTTCGCTAACCCGACACTTTTGATGAATCAAAATTAAAGCCAAAATAACAGGAATTTCGATGGATGAAACTGTTCTTTCCTTTTCAAATTTCTATTTCTAGAAGGTTTACCGAATAGTCGACCTTCCGAAGTTTACCGAATAGTCGAGCTTACTCTAGCTTAGCTTAGTCGAAATTTTCAGTAAGCAAATTTCAAATTTTCATGAGAGATGGTCATTCAACTTTGATAAACGGAAATACTGTTTTCCTTATACACTGCTGGCCACCTAAATTGCAACACCAAGAAAGACAAGAGATATCACAACAAAATTTATTTTGTAGATAACATGTTGACCAAGTATCAAATGATTAAATTTATAGACTTCTGTGAAGTGTGGTTCCTGCCAAAATCAGTAGCCAGAGTAGCCGCCATTGTTGGAGATCACCGCTGCCACACGCCTCGGCATTGATTCAAAGAGACTTTGGATGTGTTCTTGGGGTACAGCAGACCAAGCAGCTTCCACACGTTGCCAAAGTTGATCTGGTGTGGCAGCTGGGGATGTATTCTGGGTCAATCGTTGAGCAACCATGGACCACATGTTTTCTATCGGCGAAAGATCCGGAGAGCGAGCTGGCCAGGGAAGCAATTCAATCTGGCGATTGACGAAGAACCCTTGGACAATGCGTGCCACGTGTGGTCGCGCATCATCCTGTTGAAATATGGCTGTGGGCAAACCCTGAAAGTAAAGAAGGACAACTGGCTCCAACACCTCGGAGATGTAGCGCTGGCTGTTTAAAGTACCGGCAATGCGTACTAGAGGAGTGCGAGAGTGATATCCAATACCGCCCCATACCATAATACCCGGTGCAGGACCAGTGTGGCGGTGCATAACGCAGCTGTTCAGCATCCTCTCTCCACGGTGTCTCCAGACTCGAATCCGACCATCGTGGTGTTGCAGACAGAAGCGTGACTCGTCAGTAAAGACAATTTCATTCCATTCTGCCGTCCACATCCTTCTTTCATCGCACCATTGGCGGCGGAAACGTCTGTGGTTCTGCGTCAAGGGTAGACGAAGCAATGGACGTCTTGCGGACAGACCACTCTGCTGTAAACGGCGTCGAATGGTACGCGCAGACACTGGATGATGCGATACAGACTGAATGTGCTGTGCTATGGTTCGTGATGTGGCTGAGCGATCCGTCACTGCCATACGCACAATATGCCTGTCATCACGTGAAGTGGTGCACTGAGGTGGATGCGATCGAACACGTCGGTCCGTCGTACCCTCCTGCATCCAACGATCCCATATCCGCATTACAGTTGTTTGGTTTCGTCCAACACGACTACCGATTTCTCTGAAAGATAATCCACAATCTCGGTAGGCCACTATCCTTCCTCTGTCGAACTTGATCAAAAGATGATCGCTGTTTTACGAGGCATAATTGATCGTTTTTTTGAAAAAAACCACAAGAAAAACACAATTGCCGTACTTGAAATCGTCGAAATCTCCAAGCCTTAAATAGCGCTTTGAAGTGGCGCCACAGGCGCGCGTGATGTGCGTCTGCGCTGAAATTCTAATCATTTGCATATTTCACCTCCGCTAATGCATGTTGTAAATTTCATATTATTTGCATGCTTCCTTCAGGGTGTTGCATTTACGGTGGCCAGCAGTGTACTTCTGAAAATTTTAACTTTTAAAGTAAAGCCATTTTGATAAAACTGTAAAAACCATGAAAATCCTTTGTGAATATCAGTGTATGACGTTGATGAGTTCGATGTATTGTGAACAATGCATCGAATTCTTCAACGTGCGTCTACAACAGCGAACTTACATTTAATTCATTCTTCCGTTGTGTTTACAGGTCTCAAAATTTCAGGCTTAAGCGTTGTTTCACCTGGGCACCTCACTGGAGTGGCCAATAGTGGGTCGGCCAGGAGGAGGTGCTGCTGCCTTTGGAGCCTACTCGACGATGCCCCATAAAGGTACGATCCCTTATCAAGATCCATGTATGTATTGCTCTTCTTTCCCAGTACTCTATGCAGGGTGTTTTAAAAAGATGTGACACTTTTTATAAATTCATTTCTTGTTAGCCATATGTTGGTAATAACTACTAGCCGCCTGGGTAAATTTATGTGGACGTCTAGTGTAGCTCCTACTAGATAAATTGAGACTCAGACATTTGGGCCTTAAAGAGGCCTATAAGTTCACTTAAGTCTAAGTAATCGATGGTCACCAAAATAAGACATGGATGCCTATGTAGAATTTTTAATAAAGCGCTTAAAGCTCAAGCCTTATCAGGGCTATAAATTGGTTGGAAGTAGGTAGAGGCATGTCGGTAACACGACTAATCGTCTGATTAAATTTATGTGGCAGTTGACGCCTAATCAAGCTCCCACTAGGAAAACTGAAATTCGGATATCTGGGCCTTGAAGAGACGTATAGGTCCAGGTAAACCTAAATAATCGATGGCCACTGAAATAAGACATAGATGTATATGTAGAAACTTCAAACGAGCCCTGCAAACATTACCAAGGCTATAAATTGATTGGAAGGTATAGAATAGTTCTACCCGACTTCCACGAAAAAACCTACATATGGGTCCAATTTAGAACGACCTGAAGAACACCTATAGTAGTAGGTGATGGCACAAAGCGTCCTTAAGTTAGTTTATTACTCACCCTTCAAGGGGACTACGGTCCCCTTGAACCGTCGTCCCCTTGATGTCGTCGCCGCGGCAGATCTGTGGAGGAAAACATACCAAGTCTCCATGTCTGGTTGACGATGCCTAAGTTCAGCTTACACGCCAGTGGAAAGAGAGTTCTGTGCGTTTGTTGGGACACACTGTGATAATTCCTTGGGAACTCTTCCTATATCTATAATGGCAGAGGGATTGTCTCCTATTTGAAGAAATAACAGAAACGAAATATGCAAGTCTCTTAGAAACATCGAATGTCCAATTAATAATCCACTTCTTCCCAAACTTGCTCCTGTGGGGCAATCGCCTCATATGCGATTAACAGTTCTTTCAAATCACAGGGAAGTGGTAACTCCAGAAGAAATCACTGAAATTTCAGTAGCTGCTTTATCCTTTGGAGGCCATCATTTCATTTCAGAATAATTTTCTCTACCGGACCGTAAAGTGATGAAAAGAATCAAATCTTTTTAAAACACCCCGTATAAACGTGCATTTGTATTATTAGTTACCGTTTGAACAAGTTTTATTTTGAATATTTAATTAAATAAATCTACTGTGAAAAATGAGCGATTCCCGACTTTTGCTTTAAACTGCGTCACTTCATCTATTTGAAGTCAACATTTTCATCAACGTGTTTTAAGTAATACCATTTACTATTATTTATGTCGACGACGACAATGCTCTTATATTTACCTTCTTTTATCCATCTGGTTTAAGTGTTTGAATTTTACTTTTGTTTTCAAGTTGTGTACGACTGTTTATTGTTGCATTGACTGCTTGTTTCAATAGACTTTATATGGTTTTGCATTTGGTACAGCTAGTTCATTATTGGACACCTTAAGCCATAAATTCCAAACCAACTAACCCAACTTTCATTAACCAGTAAACTAACTTCTATAAATCACAAATTATATTAAAAAAAGTCCAGATAGTTTTGGTGGAAGTAATATAAAAGATTCCAAATTGGAAGTTTACTTTGCATGTTTTGCATCATTGCTATGTCAATATTTCTTTTTCCATAAAGTATTGAAAGAAAAGTAAAGTTATGAGCTGCGAGATTTGTTTAGTAACAACCGTATATTTGAGTTTTGAAATTGCACCATGAAGGAAACATCTTGTACATAACCTCATTCTACATTCTATTATTTGATATTTGGGTAACCTAATCAGTACAACTTCCATAGTTTTTATTAAATTATCATTGCATTAATCAATCCCATTTTCCAAATTATTATGGAAGCTAATTTAATTTCGTGCAAGGAAACAACATTATCTCACTAATGATTATCGATGTAATATTGCATGAATAATGGCAAAGAACTCTATGTCAATGTGGATTTTTAAGGATATTGATACTCCCCAGTGCTAAAACAGTATTTCCTTTGGTTATTAATTTCTTTGCATAAATTTAAATCCTATAATGTGTATTGATGTTATCATGCTCGCTGGGAAATAATTCCACATTTCTCACTAAATCTTACAGTGCAAAAAATGAGATTTATATCTTTTATATTTCACAAAACGTCTTAGAGCAAAAACTCATTAATCGACATTTTTGCACACTAAATGCTTATTTTCATCATGATGAGAAAAATACATAATCATGTTGTAATATGATATAATATTGAATATAATTAATTCTATATATTCTATAACAAATATAAATAATAATATAAACAAATATAACAAATATAAATAATAATATAAACAAATATAACAAATATAGTTCTATGTTGAATATAATTAATTCAACATAGAACTACATTTGTAGGTAGATTAGATAATCATGTTGTAATATGATTAAGAAATATGCAAACTACCGATATGCTCATTAAATTTTTATTTTGACCTAAAAACTAGTAAGTTAAACTATTAGTGGCTGTAAAAATTTGTTTTGTCACTTGAGTTTCTGGCTCTAAGCCGATGAATAAGAAGGTATAACCTTTTCTACTTACAATTATTTTTCTTCTAACAAAAATACAGACTCTACGATGCATATTTATGTGCATTGTGTCCAATTGACACAAAATACATAAATATACAATATACTGATCAAAACAGAGAAATGATAGCACAAATAATGTAGCAAAACTTGGAGTTATGTATTTCTTATAGTGTGTTCTCTCGTGATATTGGTTATAATTTCAGGGCTAGATACACTTTTTTCTTTCTAGTTTCATTGCCACATGTTAGTAAAGAGACAATATATTTATATAGTAATTCAACATAGAACTACATTTGTAGGTAGATTAGCTTTGACCAAGTAGCCCGGTTTCAAACAAAACTGGCATGCACACAATTCGCTCCAAAGCAGAAAATAAACGACTGTGGAGAATCCAAACGTTGTTTACAACTAGCATAGCGCTAACGGATATCTTATCTGACATCTCAAACAAGACGAAAAAAACTTTGACGTCTCTATTTTTTTCTCCTTTCTTTTTATCTGAATCTTCTGTCTCCCCCTTGTTGATGGTAAGGGCATCAATCAAGTGGGCGGTGCGTACTTTCACGGCTGACCCTTGGTCGGGCTTCCGTCTTTCGCTGCTCACGTATGGATTTTGACAAAACCAAAAGAGTGATGTCCCAACGATTTGGTCTGTGAGGAAAATACCCGAATTTAACAGTGGGTAGAGGTTAGTGACATTTTACACATGATCGGAACCAATCAACGTTGTTGTTAAAGAAGATTTGACACAAAATTGCGTTTAAAAATATTTTAATTTGGTTAGCTAATAGTTTTCTGTCGTGCTAGAGTGAGAATACGTTGTCAGGGTCCTCGTGGCTCAGCGAGTTTAACCACTGCGCTAGCTACATACGAGTTGTATGCGGTGCAGTTTTGATCCCTGTTACTTATCCTGGGTGTATTTTTCTCTTTGTCAGTGAAAATTTCCTGGTATGTTGCTTGATGTTGTCTGTCTTGTGTTTGACGCAACTTGGCCAAATATGGCTCTTGCACTATAAAACCCAACCAACCAGATCTCATATTTTGTCTTTTTGTTTTGTCTCTATTGTTATCTTTTTTTGCTGCACTAAGGCTAATGACCGGGACGTATGGCTCAAAGTCGATTCCGAACCACAACGAACATTCGTGCTGGGTTTGTGTAGCACAGATTCGATCCCCGTAACTATCATGGGTATATCTTTCCTATGTCAGTAAAACCTTCTTTGAGTCTATGTCCATTTACTTGACGGAAAAACATTGTTTGATGCAGTTTGACCAGGTCTGACCCTCGCACCATAAAAAAAATCAACCGCCTAGACTTATTGAGTTTATTTAGTTAGGTAATTTCATTTCAGTTGTGTTCCCCTTGTGGACCATAAACACAAACTCCTTTTGAAATGTCCCCTTCTAATGCATTTTTTCATAAAAAAGGATCGGATTGAAAAAATTGATAATATCCACTTAAACCTATCAAATAAGGTAATAAGCATATAAATTGATGTGCACAAGCTGATAGTTACCCCTATTGGCTTTAATTAACAACTATTTTAAAGGTTTAATAAAACTTTCTTAATTAAAAATTTAATGGCTTCCTCAAACTTCATTTCACGTTTTTTTATTTTCGTATATGCTGATTAAGTGGTGATCATAGTCTGAATTTTTTTAAAAATCCGAACATGAATAACTGTGACTTGAAACGTTTTGAATAAAGCTGACATTTGAGAGCTACATCCAGTGAGACACGTGATTATCTTATATTTGATTTGTAAATTTCACTTGTCACCAAAGATTATTGTTTTAATATTAAGGAGAAAGAATATCATTAAATAAATTTAAAGTAAAAGTATTAACTTCGTTCAAAGAGCTTTAGAATGATTTAATGTATTAAATTATCAAAATAACTGAGTATATTTTGCAACAACAGTTAAATAATTTCAATGTTATGTGTTTCAACGTGGATTGTATTATACAGGTTGATTTGAAATTCCATGGCCAAACTTCAAGGGGTTGTAAGGTGTAGAAAAATAGGCAAATTTATCATAGAATATAGGTTCCCAATTGTTGAGCGTAGGAGCTATAGGGCGCTGTTTGCAAATCGTCCTCCTTTTCGTCGTCCTCCCTACGCGGATTTCGCATGATGGAGCATTACACGAATTCCGAGATCGCTGGCAGGAATATAACGGATGGGGTTGCCAATGGAAACGGAAGAACTATACAAAGATTGAACCGTGAATGCTTCCTCAATTGGTGAGTACCGAATCGTCAAACATTTGGGTGTTTGTATCGTGAGCTGTGTGAAATTCGGAACATTTCAAGTTGGCAGGCATGATGTCGGTCCACCGAGAAGTTCGAGCAATGCGGAAATGGAAGAAAACATTCTACGCAAGGTTGAGAGAAATCCACATATATTGGGGAAGTTCAGGTTCAATATTTGAGCCGCATTCCATTAGCAATCCCATATGTTAGATGCATATCAGCCTTCTTGGAATTAAAGTAATGCTCCATCTTGTACGAAATCTGGTTGCGATGGACGAAGTCTTTTAGAAAAGGAACGATTTGCAAAAGCACCAAACAACGTTCTCGAGCACCTTTACGTTTAAAACGGTTGCGGACATACATTCTTTGAAAAAGAGTTTATTTTGATGCACCCTATCAGCCTTTGAAGTAAGCCAGGGAATTTTGAATCACCCTGCAGCAGATATTCTGTTTTCCATGGATTTAATATCTCCTCAGGCCCCCATACCTGCACTCCGGGTCCCAGTACTAGCTTATATGACATTCCTCGTTATGTGAATATATTCTTAAAATACTCAAATCTTGTCTTGATTTTCATTGTTTAGCTTCAACATCATAAAAACAAAGAAAATATTTATAAATTTTAAACCTAGATAACAGACTGCACATTTAAGTAAAATATTTTCGCATTCCTCATGCCCCTCGCTCTCTCTGTCCGGTACCCACATAGGCCAGGGGATCGTCGGTATCATGGTATCGGGGTCCGAGTTCTCATAGGGCCTCGGGAAATGTGAAAAGCTTCCATACTGTAATATTTAGTCTGTTTTTTAGGTTGAAAAATTAAAAATATTTCCTGTTCGTTTATAATAATAAAATCGAACTATAGGTGTTAAAATGAGAAGAGAACAGTTTATAGATTTCTGCTAGTTAAAAGTATTAAATACTTGGGATCGAGGGGCCAAATCCTATCCTCATATTTCTTGGCCCCCTTATACTTTAATAGGGGGCCGGCCGCCAAACGTAAGGGGTGAAAATGTATATGGATGCATAGGTAATAATCTGTATGAACAAAATTAATTGTTCCCAAACACATATATGTATGAAGCAACTGTGGAGGGGGCTACTTGGGCCCCCACAATAATTTCCTCAAGTTAGCGCCACTGCTTGAGATACAAATTTTTTCTTCAGGAGGCCCCTTCATCTAACCCGACACTAGGGCCCGTCATCTAACTGGGTCCAGAAGTGCAGATGTGGGGGAGGGGGCTCACCCTAGTACCACCTCCATACGTAGCAGAAGGCAAGCCATCTTTTTCTTTTTTTCGAGTATCTTGTCTTGATTGAGAATCTCCTCTGAACTCAGTCACCCGAGATAACGTTTCTCCTCTTTGTGTCTGCAGGTCACAGCGGCATCAACCAGCTGGGCGGCGTGTACGTGAACGGGCGACCTCTGCCGGACTCCACGCGGCAAAAAATCGTGGAGCTGGCCCACAGCGGAGCCCGGCCCTGCGACATCTCCCGCATCCTCCAGGTCTCCAACGGCTGCGTCTCCAAGATCCTGGGCAGGTACTACGAGACCGGCTCTATCAAGCCCCGGGCCATAGGGGGCAGCAAGCCCCGAGTGGCGACGCCCCACGTCGTGGCCAAGATAGCCGACTACAAGAGGGAATGTCCATCCATATTTGCTTGGGAGATCAGAGACAGGTTACTGTCGGAAGCGGTCTGCAACAATGACAACATACCTAGCGTAAGTTGCTTCAGACTCTATGCACTGTTTACTGGCATTCTAGTCAACAAGGCTCTATCTTTAGGGTTAACAGTTGCTAAAATGCTACGATGAATATATCTGATAGCACATAATCTTTAACACCTTTAAAAAGCACACTCAATCAACATTGGCTTAGTGATTATATTGGCATTAGGGGGCAGCAAGCCCCGAGTGGCGACGCCCCACGTCGTGGCCAAGATAGCCGACTACAAGAGGGAATGTCCATCCATATTTGCTTGGGAGATCAGAGACAGGTTACTGTCGGAAGCGGTCTGCAACAATGACAACATACCTAGCGTAAGTTGCTTCAGACTCTATGCACTGTTTACTGGCATTCTAGTCAACAAGGCTCTATCTTTAGGGTTAACAGTTGCTAAAATGCTACGATGAATATATCTGATAGCACATAATCTTTAACACCTTTAAAAAGCACACTCAATCAACATTGGCTTAGTGATTATATTGGCATTAGGGGGCAGCAAGCCGCGAGTGGCGAAACTCTCAAGTCGTGGCCAAGATAATCGACTTTCACAGTCAGTTTACTGACATATTAGTCAACAAGACGGTATTTCCAAGTTTTCTTTAGGGCTCCTTCATACCAATAGGAACCCGGTGAATCCAAATCTTGCAAAATCTATCTTAGATTTGGGTGCTTTGAAGCTGAACACCGTATTCAAACAATGTGATCGATTTTTCGATGAATAAGTTATTTTGAATTGTAGAGGCTTTCTTGAATCTTCGTCAGGTCATTTTCTACTGGATTCAGATTAAACAGGTTACTGTCGGAAGCGGTCTGTAACAACGACAGCATTCCTAGCCTAAGTGGGGCTTGATTCAGATTGTTGCTAAAATGCTGCGATAAATATACTGCACTGACAAAAGTCCCCGGATACCAGGAGTAGAAACAAAGCATAGCATTTATTTTGGGCTCTGACTAAATTAAAATTTTCAATTTCAGAGTCCACATCCACATGGATAACTACTAGTAAGTATAGACTGGATAGGAAGATTAGATATATATATAGATTTCTATATAGATCCTTCCTATAGATACTATAGGAAGGAATGTTCTATGGAAATTTGAAAATGTTATATATCAAAATCTAAACACTGAAGTAGAAGTCACTTTATTATCTCTAAATATCCATATTTAGAATGTTAAATACGCATCACATCATAAGCACAAGTCCTAGGGGACTGAACCATTTTGGTGAGTCAATAATTTTATGAACCAGCTGTGGTAAATATCAAGTTGTTGAGGCTCCAGTAGAAGGCAGTTTTGCTGCATGCAGAAGCATGTATTTAGTCTTTCTATACACAAAACTAGAAATTATTATTTTTAGTTATGGTTGTATTGCAGTCGGGGTATGATGTATTTTGATGCATGGATGCCTTTAAGAGAGCATGTGAACCAAGGAAGATTGCTTAGCTATATTCGGGGATTGGAGCTCTTAATGAATTGAAATTGCCTTTTAGACTGCTTCCTGAACTAAAGTGATCATATTAAATAAATTGAATCTTTGGAAGTTAATAGAAAAAAAGACGAGAACTGACAAGAATTGCCACTACCAGAACACTCAATCTAGTTAAGTTTGGCAGTTACATAAGAGCTGTAATTTGGATTTCGCTGGCGTGGTAGTGATACTTCTAGATGAAGACAAGTCACAATCTAATAACTTTGCATGGATCTGTCTTCCAGTAGACGATCCGTAGATGAGACTTCCAGATCAGTGATTACGTTTTTTTTTAAATTCAATTGCGTAAAACCTTTAAAACTTAAGTAGAATCAAACAAATGTTCTGAGAGAAACACATAAATCGTGCTTTCAAGGAATTCTTGATGTTTAACAGATAAATCATTATTTCAAATAACAGTTTTTCTCTAAACGATGTTGGATTTGATTGGAGATTATTGATGGCCACTGTTTCAGGCAGTACGGATTTCACCTATATAATCCGCCTTACGGAGGGTCGAAGCAATCCACTATAATTTAAAACGTTTAACAAAAAAGAAAAACAGCACATAAAGAATAAACGAGTGATTGTCAAAATATAAACGCGCTGAAATAAGCAATGACATCAAGAAAGGAACATAAAATTTGTAAACTGTTGAGTTAAAGAAATAAAATAAAAGACAAGCTTACAATTTAGGGGAGAAAAATACACGATATGGATAAAGGAGCATATTACAAAAAATGCATATAAAAAGGGATACAAAACAAATCATCTTAAAAGATTATCTGTTGCACATAAGTAAAATCCCTACTTCTTTTGTAAAAATCACAAGGGAATACGATATACCTACTTGAACTAACATTACTAATGAAGCCACATAACTGTAACGCAATGGAAAATTCTTGCACACCTGAATTAAAACCGGTTGCAAAGTGTACTAAAGCATACTTTCAGCGATAATTCTCGACTTACCGCTTTGTGGTGAGATCTTCCTTCACCAGCTTAAGTCCACGAAGCCTTACGATTACACCTCATGGAGAAACCTCTCTTTAAATATCTTTTTAGGGGTGTCAGGACGTTTCGGGGGTTTCAGGAAACGTTTCTTTTAAGATGCATAGAGCTAGAAGCCTCGTTAGAAAATGCATTCACCAGTTTTCGCCCGTCCTTGACAGTGTGGGTATTTCCTTTCATTCGCATGGTGGGGGTCAACTTCGTGGGAAGGCTTAGTCTTTTTTATTGTTCAAATGTAATCGCGTGTATGCATCAAGAGCTGAGTCATGAATATGTCGTGACGTGATTCATCAAGGAACGATATTCAAATGCTTGGCTGATAACCTCATTAGTTTTGACGTTTTAAAAACTTTATTCCAGTTTAATTTTATTTGTAATGCAACGCCGGCCTACTTTATAAACAAAATTGATAAAAATAGTCTTATGTATCTAAATATTTTTTCTTCATTGAAAACAATTCCCAATTGTGAGTAATAACGTATATTTCTGTAATAATATAACTACACTGGATTAATTTTTTATTAGATTGCCTTACGACTTAAATAAGAACTTTTTGCATTAGATCACTATGAAAAATATTGAGTACATAAAATTGCTGTGAAAGGTGAACAAAAAGAGACCAGTAAAGAAAGTATATATGAACCAGACCTTTGAGAGGATTTGTCCCCGGCTTCTTATTTTAAGAGGACTTAAATTTTCATTTTTGCATCTAATCCTAACTTGCATGTTTTTAAAATTATAGATTATAAAATATTTGTTCATAAGATACAGATTATTTTTATTACCGCTGATATGTATTTGCAAGAGTGAATGATTTGAACCTTAGTGAAGACTATATTATACATTAAGTTTATAAAATTGGTTCAGTTAATATAACCCTAATATGGCGATTGAAGTTTATTTTGAATCCTAAATTCCATGTATTCGGCACTTTCACAGAAAAAAATTAGATCAAAAGTAACCAAAACTTTATTTCAATTATGAAGTCAATGAGTTATGACCTTTGAAGTATTCTATAGAGTTTTATAACTGCAATTGTAAACATATAGTGTGCGTTAAGAGTTTATAATACTTTATTCGCCCTCCATAAATTGAGTAGTCTATACGTTGACTTAAAATTGTGACTAATGTTCAAAGTTTGAGCAGTCCAGTGCTTTTAGTAAAAAAAGCTCAGCATGATATAACTGAACACTCTAATCAAGCTTTTGAAGCTCATTCCATAATCAACTATCATACCATAGCCTAATATAATCTTAACTAATATAAGTATCGATAGAGGATTATCAGCCGTTATATTGCATTCCTGAATAGGATATATTCTGTTGAAAGAAGGATGCAGTGGAAAAGGTTTTATAACTTTTTAATATTAAACACAACAGTGTATTAAAATGACAAAAACAGTAATCAACAAGGTCGAGTTATGGTGCTAAATCTATAAATCCATCCTTCAGTGAAAAAACGAGTTCTTTCTCTTTGTTTTACTGGTTTAATGCGCTGTCATATTTAATGTTGAAATGTTTTACAGTGGCATGTCCAACTGGGCTGACATAACAAAAATCAAGACATGAAAATACAAAAAATACCAAAGGAAAAATACTCTAAAAAGATGACCAGGATATATATATATATAAATGCGCAAGTTCCTAGTCCTCTGATTGATCAAAAATAGCTCTACAATAGTTAGCCATTTAAAAGCACTCAACATCAGTTTTCTACAAAGGCATAGGATGATTCCGATTCCCGATATGCTTGTTGCATGACTATTAACTGAGTTCCAGGAAACTGTTACCATCATACCACATATATCGCCCTTATTGAAAAAGTCTTCAACACAAGTAAAATTGTCGACTTTGCTTTTTGTCCAGAATCCTTTCATCATCGCATCCCATTAAACCCATTCAACTAGGGACGTCAGGAGTTCGACTAGCTGACGACTCAATTGACAAGCAGACCCCCCACCTAGGGGGAATGCTGGTGGTTCCATGGGATGGCCAGATGAAAGGGGCCCGGAAAGCGCAAAAGATGTCTTGCACCATAATGTGCAGCCTCTTTTCTAAGTTTAAAGTGATAGATATAACTTTTCATATATTTTTATAATAATAAATCTATTTATACATATGTGCAAGTAAAACATTAAGTTTTGGAATACATATTTGTATTTTATGAGGGACCCGTCATCTATCATGGTTCATAGCTCATCCTTTATTCTGGTACTTAGTTATAACATATTTGGCAGATGCTGACAACTTTAATATAACCAAGGAATATAAACCTGTTAGCTTATCGTTGTTTTATCAAAACCTCGTAAGTCAAAATCTTTAAGAAACGGTAAAAATATTAGATATTAAATTGTAGGTCAGATATGAGATACGAGGTTAAAAATCTCCGATGCAGAGTTTAGAACTGATGTAGACTTAGCTTTTGAAACAAGTTTTGTAACACGTTTGTAAACAAATAATGTTAAAAACTCATAAACCAAAAAATTGAATTTGCGACATTTCGATCATAAATCGACATAATATTCTTCTGAACAGAAAATGTAAGTTTTCATTCCATGATTCTCAGTGCGGGACGAACGCCCCATAATGGGGAAATTTGAATATTTAGGAGGAAGCAGTAGTCATTGGTAGCAGAAAAGGATTGGCTTCTAAAATTCATCGTGGAAAATTTTTAACCGGTCCATATCATAATATTTAATATTTTAAATTCAAATTTTTATTTAATTGTATTGTTATTTTATATTTTATTTATAAATTTATATATTAAAATAAATATTTTAAATATTAATTTGAATCGTTAATTCGAATCGTTAATTAATAATCGGTTAAGGTTTTGTGTTATAAATTTTAATTAGATGACTCATCTGTTTTTATTTTTATTAAGTATTCATAATGTTAGGTCAGATTCAATCAAGAGAAAGACCACACATACCTTTTCTCAATGTTTTTGAATTATTGGAAAAAAATTCCAGAATTTGAAAATTTAGTGCCCGGAATACTTTGCCCTCAAGTACTCCGGGACAGTAGGCCCTCAAGCATACTGGCTATAATTTCCACATCTTTCACATCCTCTCTCGTCCTCCTCCTGTTGCTAGTGAGCCAATCAGAAGTGGACATGAAAGCTCATAACTATATCCAGTCCCCCTTTGTTGTTCTTTAAATATTTCGGTGAGTCGGCAGGAGTGGATTGCGTGTACATTAAAACAATGTCTGAAAACAATTCAAAGTAAAAAGAACCGTGATGATGCTCGGTGATGAAAACAAAGACTAAATACTGCTGGTGAGGCTGCTCCCTTTCATATTTGGTGGGATGTATATGAGAGCTGTATTTGACTCTTACTGTATAAAAAATGTAACATAACTGGATATGACAAGATAAAGGGACTCAAAACTGAAGTTAACTTTATTGAGACCTGAATTGAGAACCATTTACATTAACACCAAGCTCAAGAATTTCATTAACCTGATATAATCAAACTTGATGGATTTTCGACGGAGAAAAAGTCTATCGTTTCGTTGCAGTACTGGGTTCCTCGAAAAAATCCGTGTGTTCCAAAAATGTGTACACCAGGCTTCCTCCAACAATTTGAAAACTATAAAAGCTAACAAAAATGTAATAACTGAGTTGAAGAGATTCTAAAGAATCTACCGAAATAGAGTTAAGGGTCAGGTGATGCAATAGTGAGCCTCGTGCGCGTCCCCAATTTTGTGGTGAAATCAGCCCTCAGTGCGCGCTATAAAATTAGTATAACTCGGAACTGTGACAAGATAGCAAGTACCATGGACATGTAATTCGTTTTGTCCACACGAGATCTATCGATATCTGTAATAATATTTGTGATGAAACTTGATTAGGTGTGCGAAAAATTGTTAAATAGTTGAGAACTTTGACCAAATTTCCGAAAAATCTTAATTTATCAATATCCTAATTTGAAGAAGATTGAAGCCTACCGTAAACGCAAACAAGAAGAAAGAATGAGTCAAAAGGAATCTTGAAATTGTCAGAGGCAGAGCGCAAGAGAGCCTGAATAAGTTAGCCATTCTCTCAAAACACACTACCCTGCGCAAGATTTCTATAAATAGCCTAAATAAATAAATAAAATAAAATAGAGAAAAAAATATATCTCTCTAAACCTAAACTCAGTGCATTCATTCATTTCTAATACCCATCGAACACACGCGACGTAGTCTACGCTCAAACGATCTGCTGCCGTGACTCCGACGCAGCCCCAGCCAAATTTTTTTCTAGTCCGATAAGCTAAAAAGATGCTAGATATACTCAAGCTAATTCCAATTTGACTTACTTTTCTTTACCAAATATTAAGTTAAAGGGAAAATACGTGTGTATTTAAATTATTCTTTTTATTAATTTGCAAATTTTCTGTACCCTTTCAACACCAAATTTGTTTTGCCATCAATTTTTTCAAGTAACTAGATGGAGGAATGAGTAAAAAATTAAGTTATAACTGATCTGTTTAAAAGCACTTGCCACAAGTTCTCTATAAAGGCATAGAATGATTCCTTATGTGCCTGTCGCAGGGCTATTGACCAAGTTTCAAGAAACTTTTACCATCGTTCCACACTTACCTTGCATGTTTAAAAAAGGTCCATGTAAAAATGTTGACTTCTTTTTGTCTACACAAACCTTACCATCGTCCATTTCATGTAGAATCCATTCAATAGATGTTAGGAGCTTCTCTTGATGATGACTCCAACTGATTTTGTCAACATCTTTCTCTGATTTTGACAACCAACAAAATGGAGAACTGTTAGCTGCTGTAGTCGAAATGGCTTGATTTAACTATGACAATTTCATTTTACACAGTATGTTCTAAATGGAATATTCCAGATGGAATGTTCTAGATAGAATGTCCTCATAGTGATATAGAATGATTCCTGATGGTATTCTGTCCAAGTTCCAGGAACTACAGGCATGGCCCTTGTTTGAGAAAGTTTCCAACGAAAGCAAAATCGTCGGATTTACTTTAGAACTCTATTATTAAATTTATATCATTAAAATTCATTGATCTGAGCCTTCTGTTGTCTTAGGACTAGCTTAGGACTCAACTGACAACATTATAATGTGATGACTTTGGTCGAAATGCATTCGTGATCATTCCTCTGGATAGAAAAGAAAGCATAAATAATGTTTAGCTATGTGAACATACTCGCCACCTGTTCCTTATACGGGCATAGAATGATACCTGCTATGCTTGTCACATGACTATTGACTAAGTTCCGAGAACCACACATATCGCCCAAGTTGAAAAGGTCCAAATCCTCGGCTTTACTTTTTTGTCCACGAGTTCTTTCATCGACAATTCTATGCCATTAAAACCCATTCAACTTGAGACGTCAGGAGCTCCGCCAGCTGACGATGACGGTCACTTCGCCCACGAACTCCGCAGCGTGCGGTCCCCACGGGGGCCCGCGTCGGCCCCGTTTGACGCCCCGGTGGGCCCGCGTCGGAACATATCAATAAAGGCACTTTTTCCCGAAACACGCCGCTCTGATCGCGGGGTGCTCCAGGAAAAAAGCGGGTGTCGATGTGCTTAAAAAGGAATTTGTTTTCTTTTCATTATGAGGTACGGGGGTTGCCATTCAAGTGAGTGGAGCGGAAAATTGTGTGGGTATTCTGGTGGAGCACTCCTTTTCATGCTAGAACAGTGGGACTGGAAAAGTGTCGGATGATTGGCATTTGCTGGTGCCAGTCAGGATCGCACGTCAAAGCTGGAGATGACGGTTTATTTTCGTAACGATCGTTACTGATGTTTCACGAATGCTGAGGTGTTGGTTTTGGGGGAGCTTGGAGCATGATTTGCAAATAAGGTGCTGATTTTATCGTTTGGGGATATAATGCTTGTAATTTGTACATTATGTACAGAGATTAAATCTGACAATAAATTTACATGATTTCAACCAGAAAAAGAATGTTTGTTGGGAGTTTTGATACTGAACACATTAAGTTTTACAGTTGTTTAGTTATAAATGCGTTTAAATAAATTAACCAAGAGCCATTGTTAGAAAGGAACTTATTTTAAGAAATCACGATAGAATATATAAAGATTTTACTACGTATTAATACGTTGTAAAATTGTTTGTTTTCAACTACAGCAATAGGTTGCTGAATTAGAATTATTAATTAATTGCATAACACAGAGATCGATTTTACGAATGCCATTAACAATATCGATGCGAAATATACAGATTTTTCTGCGAATTATAGAATGTTATAACTTTCCGTTCTCAACAATCGCAATAAGCCTTAATAAAACAAAATTAGTGTCTTTTTGAAAATGCTAAAATAATGAAGGGAAAGTAATGTAATGCTCCCGTGACCTTTATTTTCGAAACCAATGCATTTGTCGTATTAAATTTTTATTAATTATAATATAGAAGACAGATCTAAATGTAATAATTAGATCATTTGATCGTCGCCAAAGTGTGTAAAAATCTTAAAACAAAATATTACTGAATATAACTGAAACTTGCTACGTACTGATGGTTATCTCAAACAGAATTATTTATTAACTGCATAACACAAAGGAGATAGATTTTCCTCATTTAAAACTACGTGCAGACAAAAAACTTTGTGTTATACGTCATAAATTTACCCTAAATTGAATATCACTTCGGGATTTTTTGAAAGTTGGTCTCAATTTCAATCAATCAGCTAACTTCTCAAAAGCTCAATTCGGAGAAGGATTGCTGAATCTTAACGGTGCTTTTCAAAATTAGCTTTCAAAATTATTTGACTAATTCAGCCGAAGCTCTTTAAGCGTTTTCGGAGCTCACATCAAGCGGTTCGATTGTCTTGATAATAAAATGCAGAGCTTATCTCATCAGAAGATGTACTTGAATGATTAATTGAAACACTTTGTATGCTCAGTTAAAACGTCATCACTATCTAGATTTGAGAGAAAATATCCCAAAGAGTAAAACTGAAGGCAATTTTAGACATATAGTTATTTAGTAAAAGGATTTAATATTCTAAACTTAAAGTTTGAAGTATTAAGAGATATTTGTAATTAATAAGCAATTGAAATATAAAACCATTCCTTCTTCAATATAACGTTTTAGCTCTTGTAAAAATGTTTTAATCTCTCTTTGAAATTCAATGTATATGTATATAGTATTAAACTAATTGTAAATTGAAAATTCCCATCTCTACTTCTATATGCTAAAAACGTTATGAAAATTTTTGCTCTTTAAAATTTTTATGCGTATTTTTAAAAAGAGCATTTTCGTCATATGATGTGATAAATTTTTGGTTTTACCGTGAGGATATTTTTCAGATATATTAATAAAATATTTGAGAAACAACTGAGGTAAAGAACTTTGTTTTTCGTAAAAGATTTTTGCAATGGTTCTTTTTTAAGAAAAAGTAGCTTTAGGAAATTTAAGAGTTTTCAGAGTACACCACTGTATTTTAAAGAAAGCTACAGAGAATTTTGCATCTTAGGTCACATTTTCAGACCAATGTCTTCGAGAAACTTAAAAGTAAAGCAGCTTCTTAAAACTAGATAGTGACTTTTTGGCTCCCTATTTTATAATTGAAAACAAAATGTAAATTATTTGATGGGGGAATAACAGTACAATTCAGTTGTGATGTGCACAATTTTCTTGGTACGAACAGTACAAGTCACTTAATTTTGCCACAGGGCCACATCCAAAATTTCTCCTAATTTCCCCTTTAAAGTTGTCAGACATAAGGTGCAGAACTGATTTTATAAATTTCATTCATTCACAATATGGAATATTAATTTTTTTTGTTCTAAGAAATGTCATTTTTTGACTTGTACTGTTATTCCCGCCCATCAAATAATTATTAAAATTAAATTTAAAAATACATTATTTAAACATATCAAGCATCAATTTTTCTAACATTTTAAAATATGTGAAAACAACGCTCTAAATGTCCAAAATTTGGCTTAACATTGTTTAATATAATAAATAGCTGGTTAAGTAACTACATTAAAAACGTTTCTGTGCCCAAATGTAAATGAAAATAATTATAATTTTAGGATTGATGTTTTAAGTAAGAAATACGTTGTGCACTAGGAGGAATGTTGTTGTATTAGTAGGTTTTATTTCATGTAGTAATGAATACGAGTTACTCCTACAATCAGCCTTTCCTTCTTAATTTTAATCATATGTGTATCTTTCCTCTAAATTTGAATCTTCCGTTGGTGATTCAATAAAATACATAGTGTAAAAATACTATGTGAACGTGTGAAATAAAAATGTAATATTGATGAAAGATGTGCATGGTGTCCTAAAATAATAAATTCTATTACCAACCATTTTCCACATTAAGACTTTTAACTAATACGATTATTGATTAAATATATAATTTAGATGAACAAAACAGTTAGCTAGAAAATAGTAATGATTAAATTTAAATGCAAGTTTGAAATTAAAGTTAAATAAACTGAACATTTTTAAGTCAGCGAAATATAGTTTCAGCTTTCAATAGAATGAAACTGGAATACATTTTTCATATCAATTTGGTGATACTTTTGTCAATCGAAAATCATTTCATGTTTCATGTAATGAAAATATTAATGATGATTTATTACATTCCATTATAAAACAGGCATATGTCTGAATTAACTGTTATTTTTCAAAAATAAACTGCCATTTGATGCAAACCTGAATTAAAAAATCCAGAGCTAAAAATGACCAATCAATCAAGAAATATAAAATGAAAATGCTGTGTTCTGATTATTTAAAAGACGCTTTTAAGATATTTTAGTGATTAAGAAATTAAAATAATTCAACGTAGAACGATTGCCATTGGCTAACGACTGAAGCTAAAAGGGTGGGAGATGTATCAAATGTATTTTGGTATAAAAACAAGTGAACCTTAACAAAACATTTTGTTTTGTGGCACAAAAATACACATACACGAGCATGACTAAAAATCTATTTCTCTCATGAAGTGTCAATTTCACATAACCTGAGATATTTTCACTGCAATCTTAGAAGACGTGTAAAATAGATGTACATGGAGAAGTTTGCAAGTGCTAATTCTATTTTGCATTTGTATATCGTTTTCATGTGATTTAAATTGTGAAATAATTTTATTGTTACTACGTTGTTCGGTACTACATAAACTTGTAAACATTTATTCGTTTAACTCTCGAGAAAATTGCAAAAAATATCTTTATTTTTTAAAATCTGATATAAAGTTCGAACATTGGTTAAATAAAATTACAATTAGATTTCATTTCAATTGACAAGGGAATGCAATATATTGATAACAATAAGTATTAATAACTCTGATGTATCTCAAATAAATAAATAACATTATGTCATAAATTTAATTATTTGACAATGTTTCAAAGAAATTAATTATGCTATGAGTGAAAGGGAATGTGGCATTTAAAAGATTTGACGCTGGAAATTTTATCTAAACTTTTTATGTATACACCAGTATGTAGTGGGTCACAAAAGTTTTGGGTTACCTCCGTTTGTAACTATTTTCATGTAATTTATAAAGATGTAACTGATGTATTTCAAATTGAACCATATATAGCTCTGACCTATTCCAGTCTCCCATAAAGATAATCGAATAATTATAAAAAGGTTTGCTAAAAATATTTAAAATATAATGTACATAACTTATGAAATCAGGCATCCAAATGTATTCTACCTTCTGTAAAAAGTATAAATATTAAGGAAACACATGAAAATCACTCTTATATTTTTAGCATGTTGACTTATCCCCCTGACTGCTTTGTCTTACTATTTGCACTAGGTATTAAGCCAAACTAAAGCCAATTTCGTTCAACTCTGCTTGAAATTAGATTTTCAATGATAGGCTATAAATCTTCAAACCGAGGTTAAATTTCAAATCCTTTTATCATTTATATACCAACCAGACCTTTATAAGCTAAGCATTACATTTTAGATTATTGTCATGTTGGTCCCCCAAATCTACTTTAACTCAAATTTACCACCAAAAAGTTTCAAATTTATTTCTAAAAGATCGAAATATACATAGTAAATCAGAAAGCAACAAATTCGAGCATCTCCCACCTATCTAAATACTCCCCAGACTATTATGTTAATAGGAATATGTTCTGGATCTGAGAGTAACGCGGATATTATATTAATTGACTCTGAACTCTGGTTTGAGCTTCAAATAACTTCCTTGTTCTTAATTCACATTAAAAATTGATTTTCAACACTTTAATTAAGCATTTAAAATAAATTTTTATGAGAAGGAAGCTCAAACTAAAGTTTGGTTAATAGCAACTGTCCAATGCAGAGCATACTATGTCATGATCTGGGGGTGCATGTTGACAACTTGAGTGTGCGTATATACTTGAATTTATTGTAAGTACTAAAGTTCAAAAAACATATATTGACTCTTATATACGATTGATCTTTACAAAAGAGCCATATGTGTAATTGATATTTCTCGAAGAAATTTTAAAATTTGTTAAGGTAAATTTGAATGGACAGATTTTGATCCAATATGACCGTAACCCAAATCATAGGGGTTAACATATAAAGGTCTGGTTGGTACATAAAAGATCCCCAAAACGACTTAAAAATCTAACTTTAGTTTGAAGATTTGTATCCCATCATTACCTTTATAGGAAAAGCTGAATAAATAACACATTCGTTCATAAAATAGTGAAATTTATTGAAAAATCTATTTTCAAGCAGAGTAAAATAAAATTGTGGTACCGGTTGACCAAACACCAGGTGCAAGCAATTATATTTAGCAGTATAAAAAATGTATAAGACAAAATGCTAAAAAAATTAGAGATAGCGATTTTCATTTTCTTGTTTTGTTGTTCTAGCAACATTTGTGCTTTTTACAGAAGGTAGCCGAATACTTCTGTGTTTTCATGTTATCTCATGTCATATTTTTGGTAAGCATTTTTTATCTTTTTTCGATTCTTTTGATGGGGACTAAAATAGAACAGTGATCTCTCGGAAGGTTAAATTGTAATTTTAATTACACCTTTTTTTATAAAATAGATAAAGATATTACAAACATGAGGTGGTCGAGTATTTTACAACAACGTTTTAGATAAATGCAAATACAATTAGCTCCCCAAGAAGGTTCAAATCCCACAAAAGGTTCTTCGAAACAGGAAACACGCCCAGCAAAGAACATCAGAACAAACGCTTCAATATATTTCACATTTTACCTGGAAAGCAACATAAGCAATAAACGAAACACTTTTTCTTCCTCTAATTTTGTTTTGTCTGCCAAAGCGAAGCTCTTCAAAGTTTGCTTATACCTCCACTTCGTTGCTATTTTTAGGTTTCTTCAATCAACAGGGTGCTTCGGAACCTAGCCGCCCAAAAAGAGCAACAGCAGCAGCACCATCAGCACCAACTGACGGTGCCGGGAGCGGAGCTGGTGTACGACAAGCTGCGGATGCTGAACGGCGGGCAGCCGTGGCCCTGGTACCACACGGGCGCCTCGCACCTCACGGCGGCCGGGGTGCCGCATGGGACCTCCCCGGCGGGGCTGTCGGCTGCTGCGGCGGCCGCCGCCGCGGCCACGGGCGGTCTCGTCGCGCCGGGCGTCACCGTCTCCTCTGCCGGACTGGGCGTGTGCAACGGACAGCTCAACGGGAGTGATTCTAGTGCCAAAAAAAGTGAGCATTTGGACTTTGCTACATTTCCTCAATAAAATTATGTGTTTTGCTTTCCCTCTGAAATGTTTTTGTTATTATTAAGCCTCCTAGTGGTTGACTCGAGGAGTACTCTAGTAAAATTGACCAGATCTTGATCGCGTCATCATAAAAAATCGACACTATTTTGATGACGAGATATCTCGTCGAAACCACTTGGGGATTAAATGCGATAAAAGTTGCAGGAACTCAAATCCTTCCCATCAACTCCTTTATATATTTTTGTATGAAAAATTTTAGGAATTTATGTGAAAATGATTTATTTATATCTCATCTTCAAACTTTCGATGGTTATATTTAAAACACGTATTTAGAAATCTTTATTTCATTAACGTATATGGCGCAGAAATTGACATTATTTGTATTTTGACGAATGGCAAGGTACGGATATAAACCATGCACAAACAACCGATACTAATCTTGCCGATTCGTTTAAGTGTGCTTAATTTGAGCTGTGGAGTGAGGATAGAATACTGTTAAAAAACACTCGGAAAGAGCTCGCAGCTGTTATGAAATTCTTCAGTTGTTTGTTGGTATAAGGCAATGATGAACCTGGAAGGCAGAAATCAGCATGCAAAAGAAAATGCGAGCGAATGAGAGAATAGGTTTTAGGTGTTGTGCCTTGCAAATAAATGCGATACAATTGAGAAGGATGTCCAATAATTAATTGCGGTATCACGACTGGTGTATGAAATTTTTGCCACGCACTGAATTAAAAATAGGAATTAATCTCGATAAGTACACGAAATGCTGTTATTATTATTTTTTTGATTAATTATTCCATTTGGAGGCATAAAATGTGAATATCAATTGATTAGAAACGGCGATCAATTTAAATAAGGCATGAAAAGTAGTAAATAACGATACTGCACAAATAGATATAAATAGGAATTTCAGGGCAGATATACACGGGACTTCAGTATATATAAATTAGATATGTTTAAATATTTTGGTTCTGAATATTTTGTATGAAAGTATTTTTGATGAATAACATGAGATATACATAAATTACTTTTGATGGGGGATGAAATGCCTTTTGGACTAAAATTTCAGAATCCGAGCTTTCGATATTCAGTTTAACGTTTCATAATGGAATGGTCAGAATAATTAGCTTTTAAAAGCATATTATTAAAAATGAATAACTGAAATTTAAAAACTTTTAGTTGCTTGTAATTAGAACTTCTAAAAGACTCTTGAACACTTTTTCCAGGTTTTTTAAAAATTAACGTTTAGTAATACTGAGAATAATATTTTATTATATTTCTTCGAAATTATACAACTTACCCTGTTTCAATTATGGTGAAAGTATCAAATGTGTATAAAAGACAGTTCCTTGGATATACATTATTGTTTCCCTCATAAAACGGTAAAATTTTAAAAATCGGATTTCACACGTAGTGAATGACACTTCCGAACCAGTTACTACGATTTGTAATGCCTATGACTGCACGGGGCATATTAAACTTCATTTCACAAGATTTTGGTGTTGAATTGTAGCCTTATTCATTCAAGACATCGTTTCGGATGTGACTTATCAATTATGGTAGTAGAATTGATTTGGTGATAAAAATTTTGTTTAAGAAAGCAATGTCATCCTATCTGGGAGTTTTCAATTATTGAATAAATGCATGTTTTTAAATCTAAAAAATTGCTTGTTTCAAGTATTGATTAAGGATAACTCGTTACCAATTTATATCACGCAATGTTATCAATTCAGTTACAAATGATGGAATTATCATCTATTAGTCGCAATTAATCTGGCTGCAAAATACTTTTCACCGGAACTAGGTATGAGTACTTCATTGATGAAACAGAATCGATGAATATACGTTCGTAGAGTAAAGCAAAACAGTTATTAATTCAAATCAAGCTTGTTCAATTTCAATAACTGTTTTATACAATAGTGCATCTTTATGATTATGTCAAAGTCAGGTCAACAACAGGAAGCATAACATATTTAAAAATGATTTTCGAATTTTTATTTGATAGTTACAGCATATTGAAGTATGAAGTATATTAGTTTTTTGCTCTCAGTTTCAATTCAAGTTCATTGGATTCTACACGACAATAATTTCATATCTGTTTAAAAGATATTGAGGAAAACAATTGAATTCAAACTAATTTCAATAAAAATGCCATAAGCAAATGCTTGAATAGTTCATAAAAACATGTATGACGGAAACCAGCGGTTGTGATTTTTTTCCAAGTGGAGAGCGAACAGTTTAGTTGTCGATCAATAGATGGCGCTACAAGCACAGAGGAGTTTTTTAACGAGCCGAAAATTTGTAGGTTTTGAATAGAAGATATTTTTCCAAGGCGATACTTGATAAAATAAAATTCTTGATTCTCAGTGTTTTACTAAAAGCAGAAATGAATGAAATGCAATTCACGAATAACGCATGCAGAAAAATACTGATCAATAAGTCAGAAAATATAGTTTAACATGACTAGTAATAGTAATTAGATATAACGAATATTTTTTCATTAATTTACAACATTTTTGCGTGATACAAAGAAAACATTCCGAGTTAATATATGATAGAAATTGGTCAACCCCAATTAGATTAACCCTCCTGTTGATTGTCTCGACGAGTAACTCGTCATTAGCAAAACTGAACAGATCTCGATGAACCATATATCTCGTCCTTAGAAAAAAACTGATCAGATCTTGGTCTCGTCATCAGGAAAAAAATTGGCCATATCTTGATGACGTGGTATCTCGTCATTAGCAAAATTGGACAGATCTTGAAGGACGAGATATCTCGTCAAAACCACTTGGATGGTTAAACATCAAAATAGCAACAAACTACATTTTAAGATAACATAAATATGTATCGTGAAAGTTGGGTAATAGGAAGAGAAATCCCCGTCTTCTGTATGGTTTGTTTACTCACACCTGGAAATCTCTCATACTTCATTGGGTAATGAAGATGTTCGTGGGAAGAAAGGGTCACTACATCTGCGATAATTAAGAGAGAATTATACCATTGTCACGCCGATTTCAATCTCAAAGGTGAAGAACAAACCGAAGAGCCATCAAGATCACTCGATTCCAATCGATGTGTTGGGGTTACCGTAGTCCAGTGGGTTTGCCCACTGGGATAGCAACCTGCGAATTATAGGCGGCGGAGGTTCAATTTCTACTTGGGTGCATTTCTCTTCTGTGTCAGTAACTTTCCTTTTGCATGAACGTTCATTTATTTGACGTTGTTTGGCGCAGCTTGGCCAAATTGGTCTTTGCCTTCATAAAAGCCAAACCATCCAACTAACCAATCAAAGTGTCACATGGGTTATTTTCACACTCCTCCAATTCAGAACTCCCACAGTTCAGATATATAAACTTTCGTTATATGCATGGCTTATGTGGTTTCATAGAAGAAATACATTCAGGATGAGAGTCGAACTTGCTTTGTCTACTACTCGCAAGTTGGTAAGGAGGACAAACCCACTGAGTCATCCAAAATAGTGAAAAGATCCCGATACCAATTCTGAGGTGTTCTTGGCATGAAGTTCAGAGTCCCTCATAACTTATAATAGCATATTCATTGTTTTGGTTGAAGATATTGAGTTGGACCAGAATACTCAAATAGTCTCGAGTCTTATCGGGGATATCGCTCAGCGCTGGGATATGAGTTGTCTCCCTTATAATTTCAATTAGTACTTTCACTGTTTGTGGTTGAACAGATTAGGTGGAGGCTTCAAAAACTGATAAGGTCCCGAAACCAATTGGGGAATATCTTTTAACTGACATATGAGTCTTGTACCCATCGAAACTCAAATAGCACAAAGTGGAAGAGCCTAAAAATTTAACAATTTTTAAAAATCTTGCGCCCGTCTCTGGTTTCTCGGTCACCAGTCAACGAGCAGCCCAATAAAGGTCTGAAGTGATACAATATTTTTAAAACACTACAGCAGTATGTGTAACTGTCCTGTAATTTGCCGTATTATTTGTAACTCCAGTAATTTCGTTCAGTTTACAAAAAAGGACAGACAGCTGCTCTCGCTACTCTCCAATACGATGCAATTGTCTTTGTAGGTAGTCATGTCCGATGAGAAGTTGAAAGCAAGCGACTCAATTGCTCCTGGGATACGAGCTTTATTTCTCAATAAAGCATTCCAGTTCTTTCCTGTGTCCAGTTCTCTTTGTAGATTGAAAATCTATTAGTTCCTATATAGGAGCATATAAGCCGTTTGATGCTACGTAGAATCAATGGGGATTTAAGTTGTGGCAACTGTTTTGCAGCACTAGCCAATCGGTCGACTTGTTCAATGCCATATATACCGCAACGACTTGAAAACTTAACATCGCCACGTTCTTCACTAGAGGTGTTGAATAAAACAACATATGTATATATATATATATATATATATATATATATATATATATATATTTTTTTTCACTAATGTACGTGGCACAGAAATCGACATTGCTTGTTTATTGTCAAATAGCAACAAGTGATATAAGCAATATAAAAACGATCTATACGAGATTGATTTGCCAATTTTGTCGCTTATTTCAAATATGCTTGATTTGAGGTATGGAGATGCATAATATTGCTAAAACTACACGTTTAATGAAGCTCTTCCGCATTCTGATTAAAGAAAGCAATGACAAATCTGGAAAATAGAAAAAACAACGCAAACTCCAAAATAATTTTTGGATAGTTTTATTTCATTAAGAGGTATGAAATCTATTTAGTGAATATGGGTGCTATATTCACAAAAATGGATTGAAATAAGATGGGAAGCGTGAGTAATGACACTTTCCACAGATAGATATAAGCAATTAAGATAATTAACTTAAGATGTTATGAGTGCATTTGCTAGTTTAGTGTTAAAAACGGGATGAAAACAAATATCTGATTCCATCTAATGCATAAAAAGACGCAATTTGCTCACCGTCCCCTTTCGATGCAAATCCTGCCGCTCTCTGAGAGGGAAAGAGCAGAGGGATAAAAAACGGTGAGCCAAAGAACAAGAAACTGTTGTTCGGCCGGAGGAACATCGCCTTTGCGAGGTAATGAAATTCGTTACCCCGGCACCGACTATTAAATTTTTTAGAGGTAGAAAATACTATTTGGCGGAAATTTCCCAGTGGAGATTTAAAACCGAGTCCGATAGCAAATCCAGTTTATACGCAGAAGAATTTCTTGAATAAATGCGAATTATATAGATTCGGAGCTAAGCGGAGAGGGCGTCTTTTCCTTTTTTTATCTGGCACTTTTCTGGAAAATACATAGAGATACAGACCGATAAAGTAGCATTGAACAGATTTGTTGTAGACTTGGTGTGCTTTCTTTTTAAGGATACTGCCGTTCCGTATTATTTTTTAGTATAAATCTTACTTTTAGGAGAGGGAGGGAAAGATTATTCAGTAAGATAGATGCATTCGATACTTTTTGTAATGGTTTTGTTTTGTAATATTTATTTGATACTCGTTCTCAAATAGTTCACTTCTGTAGTTGCAATGTAACTTGTTCGCAAGGATTTTTACGTTTTTTATAAATTAATAACTCTAATTTGTGGATGGTATTTGAAGCCGAGTTGCTTTTAAGACACAAGAAATGCCTTTTACTTTCTACGGTAAATGATTCCTGTCAGGAATAGGAATGGTAAAATATCCATCAAAATAATTGCTCAGCTATTTAGATAATGAAAAAATATTATTTTAGCCCCCAGAAGTGGAAAGGTGGCAACGCTGTCTCTAGCAGTGAAACCTGCATTTGTATGTTTCCAATCAGGCAAATTCTAGGTTAGAATAGCGGAAATTTGAGATAATGCTAATCTCTTTTTCTATTAAAACAACACAAAGTGAAACGTGATGCGGAAATAATTAGTCGGGTGCGACCAATATAGATTCTTGGCATCTGAAAAATTTTAAAAACAGTTTTCGAACTTTTTCATTCACTAATAGATATACTTGATATTACCCTCACTATAGTTAATGACAAAATTAATGTAATAAAACTATAATGCCGTCGTTATCGATTTCATTCTCACCTTAATCTCTGTACATCAGTTTTCTTTTAGAATTCTCGATGTGTATGCTCAGTTTCTATGATGCAAAATGAGGCATCAAAACTCTGCGAGTGAAAATATCACACTATCGTTCTTTTTGACAGGGCGTCTGCTAGCAATGTATCTTTAATTAAAAAAATACATTAAAATGTTTTATAAGACCAGCAGAAGCTACGGCTTGGTATTTTAAAATTCTTATAAAGCATTCAATTCTAGGTGGTATTCTTGACGTCTGTCTTGTACTTGGTGAATAGCTTGGCCAAATATGGCCCATGCGCCGTAAAACCCAACCATCTATATAGCGTTCCTCATCTTTTTTCCTATATAAAACTATCAAATAAAACGAATGCAAAGCAGTAAAGTGGAAATTTTTTAAACGATTCCAATGTGACCTTGACGCAGACTTGTAAATAAGGCCTCACAAAGTTCACATTCACACAGAGGAGCATATTTGCATAAAAATAAGCTCATGACTTCACGCTTCAACGGACTCAGCCTCCGATTCGATCACGCGCCATTTGCAACAAATCAGAAATCGCTGGAAAATAAAGTTAAAATCTTCCATCTCCTTTCGTCGGCCACAAAGCATTTCTTCGTCGCGGGCACCCAATTGTATTCCAATTCCTCAAAACTGTCTGTTTCACACTTCACCAACCCTATATGATGGTTTTAGAGCGAAGGGAGAGAAAAAACCATTCCTCGACGCGGAGATCTTTTTTCCAACAAAGATGTCAGAAAACATCGTGGATTGCATATTCACCCTCGTGTTCTCTCCCCCGTCGTTCTATCCGGAGAGTAGGGGTGTCCTCCGTACCATGTAATTCGCAATTCCAGGGCCTTCCCCTCTGCTTTTAGTGGTAATTACAAACTCTATTTGCTTCAGCTGCCCGCCCGACAATCGGCAAGGCAGCCAGCATTGGCAGTCACCGATGCAAGGGTGCCGGCTTCTAAGAAGGTTCTTTGTGGTGCGGGGCATTAAAAATACCCCGATTAACGCAGTCTTAAGATCGTGGTTTTTCGGACTCTCAAAAGGGACGTGGTGTAAGGAAGACCATTTTCGGAATGGACCCCCTGAAAAGGAAGCCCAGTTCTTCTGAAAACCATTCCAATGGTGTCCTTTGTTGCAATCGGATCGTGTCGGGGTCCTGCTGCAGAAGTCTGCTTTCTCCTCGCCATGTTTGTTTGTGCCAGACGTCTCTCCGGCATAATCCTTTCCAAGTCCATTGAGGGCCTTCGGTAAAAAGAGGGTTCAGTTTCTCCGAAGAGTTTCAAAACAAAAGGTGGCTGCTGCTGAAGAGAAGCGGTCTATTGAGGGAGGATTAGTCTGAGTAATTGCTTTCGATTTCACCTGGCAGTCCTCATTCTTATACGTAACTTGAAACAAAGGATTGGATAGTGAATCCGAAAACCTTTATAGATTCATTTTCTAATGAAAATCTGATTATCTGTATTCATACAGATCCTGTCTTCGAGTCCAATTGTGTAGTCTAAACTTTTTAGCTTAAAAGATCTTGGAATATATTTTTAACTTTTCAAGATGTAGGTAGAGAAGAGCGGACGGTATCTGGTAATATTTCGACGCTTAAATCAACTCGAGATTAATTTTCTTAGCGATTTACAGATCTAACATTTAAAGCATTTCTTTATACGTCAACGTTTGAGAACAGAATTGAACTTCAATATATTTTGGAGGTATAGTTTTTGTTTCTGTTTCCGGGGGATGCCAACTATTTTCGGTATAGAAACAGTAGTACCAAATAAGGAGTTTTATAGATTCACTACTTTGACTGCTTTCTTTTGTCACTTCTGTAGCCAATCAAATTGCTATATACTGAAAAGGATTTCTACATATTTATTTTTCATTCCTCCTCATCCAACTCACAGTCGCACATGAGTACATCACAGGATTGAGTTCTTGGGTTACTTCTGTAGCCCATCGAATTGCTGCATACTGGAAAGCCTGTCTACAAATTTATTTTTGAGTTGTAAGACATGTCTAGACTTCTTTAGACACATCTAGGCTTTTTATGTGATTAACAGAACTTATTTTCACGAATATTAAGCTAACTCCAGATTCATTTTGATTGTTTACACCACAAATATTTTGGACTATCTCGGAATTTTTTGAATACGGTCTTTAATTGGATAATTTCTTTACGAAAAATAAGTCCTTCGTCTTCTTGTCTGCCAAAACTTTCACTCGTTCAATACTTAATATCTCACGAATGCTTCTCTTCCTTCCGTATGCCCATTTTTGACGTTGTCTAGTGTTTGGCGCAGAATGACAAAATATGATCCTTGTGTCCATGAAACCCAGCCCAACCACTAACTCTTCTAATGTATTTTGAACCCCTTGTGCAGAAAACATCATAAAATGACAAATAAATATCTGACATAGTATAATAGAGTCCTAGTAGCCAAGTGGTTAACTATGTGGCCACTCAGCTAAAGAGCTTTGGGTTGGAATTTCGGTCTGGTCACAGATGTTCACAGCTGCTTGAAAACAATTTTCAATTGTATGTATCAATATAACAAGCCATCTATAAACAAATATGCTTGTATAGAGATAGCAAATTCAAATAAAAAATCTAGTCTTGTTAAATTTTAAAAAGCACTAGCACAAGAGACAACGTACAACGATATTTTACTCTGAAAATCCTGAATGTAGGACAAAGAGAAGTAAGTTCTTCGAATTATAAAGCGAAACATTTAAAAAAGTTCCGAAAAAATATGTAATCGTGAGGAAATTCTCTTAGTACTTCAGAAAAGCCGGGGATTAGGAAGGAGAGGTTTTAAACTGTCCTCACACCTTCGAACGTTTCTGGGAAATCCTATGGGTTTTGTAATCCTCTCTGATCGGATATACTTGACCGCCCAATGTTCTTTTTTTATGCCCGAGATTTAAATTGTTACTGGTTTCAGTAAAAATACAGATGTATGCAGCATGTTGATTTCTCACGATTTTTATTCGCATTGCTTGGATTGTATTTTTCTTTCTTTTTAGGTACTTTTTATTTATATTTCAAATAGAACAGAGTTTATCTTTTTGAAGAGTAGAATAGGCTTTTGGGTTGAATTTTTATTTAATTTTATGGATGTAGAATATTTTAACTAATTCCAAGTCTTTCCTTTCATAATAGTTTTGATCTGTCAGTACTAGGCTAACATTGCATAATTTATTTCATGTGTTGCATACTTTCTATTGCAATATAAAATCCATTTTCATGTTCATTTTTCTTGTCACAAATATTTCACAAGCAAGTAGAATGCGTTCATCCGGTAATAAGTAAATTGATATCTAATCAAAATTTAATAACAGTATATCTATATTTCATTAAAATAGATTTCTCTATAGTAAATCACCTTTAACAAGATATATAACTGTACTTGTACAGACTTATAAACTTTGTGTCGCATACCAGTAGGTAACGTCGCATTGGAACAACATAATGGGCTATCGATGATGCTCCGGGATCAATCCCGAAGGGAAAGATTCGAGAACACCACCACGTACTTTTGAACCACGGTCAGATAACGAGGTAAACACCCGAGCTGTGGCACCCCACTCTCCATGTAAGGACATTTGAGACCACGACAGATTTAACGTGCACCAACCCTCGTCTACACGACGATCTTTGACTGGACCGAGCTTCGACCTTACAACCCTCTGGGAGAGCGCATGCAGGATAATTATCGTTTGCGCATTGATAGTTTTGCTCGTGAAGAATTAAGAATCGTTTGCGGTTTCATTATTTTTGTTTTTATTCTTCAGACGCCAGTTGTGGCAACATTTAAGAGATATCTTTAGAATTTGTGTTCTTGTTATTGTTAGAACTGTTTGTGTTAAGGATTCTTCGATTTACTGAACGTCGATTTTTTGCCTTAGTGTAAACTTTGTACGAACCATAGAAACGCATGGAATCATCATTCAGAGCCACGGCCTCTGTTAACGTACATAGAGTTTTGTAAATAAATTAAATTTTGTATTTATAATACAATCCACTTATTTGAACCTACTACATTGCACGAGACATACTTATTTTTTTAACAAATAAGATTTTCAGATAACATTGTTATTGTTTTAAATACGCGTAGTTTTCACCGGAACTTTTAAACATATAAATGCCAGTGGTATAATTGTTTTTGGAATATTTTACACATAGAAATTTAGGCATTTTTGCTAACATATGGGAGTTCTCATCAGTGGCGTTGAATTCCATGGAAGCTCAGAACCCCGGCACCCCTAATGACAAAATAAAATTAAGTGGCAAAAAATAAAATTTGATAAACCTGAAGCAAAATCAACGATTTTCTAACGTAAATACGCATGAGACATCAGTTTCTTTTTAACATCCTTAACTTTTTACCACAAAAAGTCACATAGGGAACGAGATACGACCCATCCTTTCAATATCATATAGTTTCCTTCTAGTAGCCAGTGCCACGTTAATTCAACTACCTACCACGATTGGTTAATGGTATTCGTCATGCGCAATGGGTACCTTCAACAAAGATTCTTCTCCCCTATCCATCTTCTCACTGAAACTAGCATCCAGTCCAGATCCTTGCGCGTGGTCTATTATTCTCTTCTCATTTCTCCGCTTTTATAAAAGACTATCATCAAGCTCAAAGACAGTGGTTGGGTCATAGCGATGCCAAGATTGAGTACAACTGCGCCTTCTGGGGTCGTTTTTTAACTTAAGGCAGGTAGATCTTAAGGTTAACTTAAGGCAGGTGAATTACTGTCGCACTGGAGCAACACAACCGGCTATTGGTGATGGTCCAGGATCAAACCCGATGGGAAACATCCGAGAACTAAATTTAAAACCACGGTCAGATGACGAGGTCGCACCTGAGCTGGCACCCCACTCTCCAAACTTCCACACCACGCCAACGCGAGGACATTTGAGGCCACGACAGATTTAACGTGCACCAGCCTCCACGTAACGATGGTCTTTGGTGGGATCTATTTCGAATTCACAACCCTCCAATCGTTAATCAGCTACTCTTCCAACCTACTACTCTTTTAACTTAGGGCTAAAAATTATTTGTAATTTGTAGTCTTTTCGGAACAGAAGCAATGACGAATGGAGTTAACTTATAAGTTAGTCCAAAGCTAAGCACGAAGCTAAGCATTGGACCTTTTATGGAGTCTCGGCCTTTCCAGTATGTACGCTACTTCTGTTTCTAACCGCTAATTCAGAATTTCTCGTAAAATTTCAATACATCTAAATTATTGCTTGTTCCAAGCTTTACTCATTTGGGTTTAATCGGTGTAAATAAAAATGGAATGTTTGTTGTATATTGAATATTTTCGCTCCATTTTACATTATTTATGTTTTGGGCCATTTGCAAAGTGATTGGTTACCGCATTTCTTGTCTGTCCCCGTGGGCGACACTACAGCAAGGTATTTTTCTATGATAACGAGATCAGGATCTGGTCAGTTTTGCTAATGATGAGATAATCGTTGAGACAACCACCAAGAAGATTAAAAATGATATTTGAATTTTTTTTAAGAAAGGAGAAAAGTTCTGGTCAATTTTTCACCTAACCAATTTAACATGAGGAAGGCCGGATAATTCTTCTAGTAATAAAACAATATTGAAACTGCGGTACGTGAGATGACTATAATTAAATTATTATTATTATGTTATGTTATTTTACATTACCATTTAGTGTGATTACTACTCTATTAGATTGTTAAAATAATTTTATGAGAACCAAAAGATGATAAAAATGTTGATAAGATATAAATGAGAATTTTACTCAAATTAAGTTTCATGGCATACGTTATTTCTTCAATAGAAATAAAGAGTTATACTAAATTTTATCGGGATTAAATTGGTGTAGTGTCTACATTTTTAAAACGCATGTTATTTCAATATTCATCAACTTCTATAATAGACAAAATAATATTCAGAGCAACTTTTTTAACAACTTTAATAGATAGCGTACTTATATTTTCATGCTAGATATGAAAACCTTTTAATATTTAATTTGAATAAACTTCTTTTAACAATGTCACAAAAATATCTAGTTTCACTCGGGTTGAATTTGCTATTTGAAAAATTGACCAGAATAATCACTTTTCTATCCTAAAAAATGCATATACCATTTAGGTATGTAGAAAATAGTTTTTAAAACCATTTCGACATACCATACACTGTGTTATATCCATCCATATAATCCATTTCACATTCATCGAACCCCTCGTGTCAAGACTACAAATGGTAATAATAATTATTATAAAAAAATTAAAAAAAAAATTAATACTTCACGCATTGAAGTCACGATTCCTTATTTCAATTCTTAGGTTGTTTCTAGACACGATTCAGTTATATTATTTGGGGCATTTCCAGGATTTCATTCGAGGGAGCACTATTACAAATTACGAGATATCCATCGATTCAATTGACTTATTACGGTGCGAGAAGGACAGATTACAAGCAACTTCATAACAGGCGTTTCTTCAATAAAAAGGGGACTTAGTAATAGAAAAGAGAATTAAATAAGTCCCTGTAATACAACACATTAAGTCCAAACTGCTCATTTAATACCAAGAAAAAAGAAAAAGGAAGTGATAAAGTATAGTTAAAGAAGTAAATAATAAATCTCCCTCTAACTTTCCATGCACTTTGTGCTGCCGTGAATATCTAACCATATCGGGCCAAGTTGCGCCAAACATAAGACAGATAGCATCAAATAAATAGACCATCCACTCACATGGAAAGTTTTACTGATACAGAAGGAAAAATACACTCAGAGGAATCGAATCTGTACTGCCTACAACTTTCGATTCTTAGGATGTTCCTAGACACGATTTAGTCCCATGTATTTGGGTCATTTCCAGGATCTTATTCAAGGAATGTTTGTTGCGAAGAATAAGAAATCCATCGATTCAATTGGCACGCCTTCAATGTGGCACGAGGAGGACAGATTACAAGCAACTTTATAACCCCGAGGCATTTCTTCAAAAAAAAAAATAGCAGGAGAAAAGAGATCCGAATAAATCCATGTAATAATTAACAATACATTAGGTTAAAACTGCTCTTTTAAATACCCAGAAAAGAGCAAAAGGAAGTGAGAAAGTATATGAAGAAGTAAATAAATCCCCATACCAAACTTTTCCATGCACTTCGAGCTCCAATGAATAGCTGGCCAAGCTGTGTCAAACATACGACATATAATATCAAGTAAATGGACATCCACACAAATGAAAAGTTTTACTGACACAAAAGAAAAACAGAATTTAATCGAATCTATACCGCCTTCAACTTTCGATTCTTAGGATGTTCCTAGACACGATTTAGTCTAATGTATTTGGGTCATTTCCAGGATCTCATTCAACGAACCATTATCATGAAACGTGAGAAATCCATCGATTCAATTGACCTTATTGCGGCACGAGGAAAGATTACAAGCAACTTCATAACATGCATTTCTTCAATAAAAAATAGACTTAGCAGGAGAAAAGAGACCCGAATAAGTCCCTGTAATAATATACAACACATTAGGTCAAAACTGCTCTTTTAAATACACAGAAAAGAGCAAAAGGAAGTGAGAAAGTATACTTGAAGAAGTAAATAATAAATCCCCCTTCCTGTAAGTTTCCATGCACTTTGCGCTACCATGAATTCATATCGACCATAAAAGGACCGCCAAAATAGCATATCCAATGGTTTAAATAGCCAAGCCATCAGAGGAAAAAATAGGCCTCAGGGGAGGAAGGCCGGAAAATGTGAATTTTGAGTCGGTGGTAAACAGGATTAGGGCTGCGGTGGCTCGCACGAGGATTTCGGGGCTGAAATTTCGTAAACAACATGACCCGGGGGTCTCTTTGGGGGCGGAAACACAAAAGTGTTACAAGCGACGCGGCGTGTTAAGTCACGATTTGGTGAAGTGGAAGATGCGACGGAGGCAGGGCGGTGGATGTGTCCGTGAGGGTGGGCCGAGGTAAGCAAGTTGGAGTGTCTCGCCTTCAGGGGTGGCTGGGGAGGTTTCCAGGAGTAAAAAGGTTTCGGTGATGCTGTTATCCGAATGTTGTCACACTGCGTGAAAATGTTCTCTGGGAGTTTTATTTTTTGGTGTGAGGGAAACGGGAAATTCGTCCCAAATATATTTTCACACTTTTTAAACTTTTAGCCAATAAAAATTCGTCGTTGGAATGAGAAGAATGTCTTCATATAATGAAATATATTCGTATTCTTGGTTTTTAAATAGTCGAAGAATCGACTGAGGGTTATTAACTGTTGAGTCACAAATTATTTCAAATTGTTGCATTTAGTCGAATTACGTGGCTCAGTGGATTTGCTTACTGCGCTAGCAACCTAGGAGTTCAAGGCGGCGCTGGTTAGATTCCTGTATATTTCTCTCTCCTGTGTCAGTAAAACTTTCATGTGTGCATATGTCCATTGCTTGTCTTGTATTTAGCATACCTTGGTCAAATATATCCTTTGTAACCATAAAAAACCCAATTCCAATCAATTATTTGAATTACGTAGTTTAAAAGTACACCAGCTGATGGCGTTTATTTGCCTTCTGTCTAATCCAATAGTTTTAACGAAAGCATTGATAACTCCGCAATGAAGCTGTTGAGCACTTTAAATAGCAAGAAAACTCGATGTTGTAAAGTCGCCATCCTGTTTTCCGTCCTGTCTTTCTCACTTGTGATTATAATTCAGTTTTGTAAGTACAGGGGGAGTCATAATAGGTCATACCAGTCTTACTACTATATTCGAAGTGACACAAGAGTCAACGATTTTCCCTTTTGATATGGGTTTTTGCCAAGATCACTTATCCGGGCTACCTGATGCTGCTTCGAATGATCCGAACAGTTCAAGTAATTCGGGTTACCTATTGTCTGTAAGCTGATAGCATTATCTGGCGTCAAAATAGAATATGTGAACATTAGTAATGGCTGAGTTTTCTTCGCGCTGTATATACCACTTGTGAATATTGGTTTTTCTATGAACACTCCTTGATTCACCATACCACACATAGCTAAAGATTTTGGAAATTTTAGAGCGAAATGGAGATTTTCTGCCGAAGCAGCAACGATTGAAGGAATTTCAATATTGCATAGAACTTCCTTTGAGTGTCACAGTAGCTTTTCTCGGGATCTACGATATCATCTTATTCAAGAAACGATCAAAGTAGAGATGTAAACACTTATTCGCTTAACAGCCTCTATTAATTTTGATAATACAGTTGAAAGGTAGCAAATGCTGGAATCCGAATATTGACAATCAGGTAGAGGAACAAAGACACCAAGGAGGTCTTAAGCTGAGTGAATACAGACTCACACTCGTTGGTCTAGGTATATCGAGAATCGCAGCATGGAACCTTTTGTGAACTTGGTGCACATAGAACCTTTATTATGATTTGATAATTCATCACCTAGAAGTCTCCAGATAACTGAATATTTACAGCACAATATGATTCGTATTGTTATAACAATGTCACACCCCTGGGTTCGCTATTTTCTATTCATATTCAAAATGTCATTATATTATGTCTTAATTAATCAACTATTTTAAGTATTGGCCATGACTGCTTCATTTTAATACGACATGCATTTAGAAATATGTCAGTATTTTCGGATTCGCCTATAACAATAATATTAATTATAGTTTTGTTTTATTTGTCACATCTCTTTTTTGTATTTACTTAGTATGAAAGGGCTAATCATATCTTTCAAAAAGCATCACCTTTCAAGTTTATTTGAGCTTGAAACCAGAACAAAATGCTAACATGTGAGGGCTTCCTCATAACAACTTGTGAAACTATGCATTTTAATTGCACTGCATCCGAATTCGCTAAGCAAGTCATTGCAGATATCGACATGTAAAAATATGCTCATATTCAATTCATGAGTTAATTTTACTAGGCACCTCATTTGTTATCTTTCCAAACGAGTCCGATTCTTATAATCCTAAGTCATTCACAACCACCAACAACAAGAAAAGAAGCTAACTAGCGTAAATTCATTCCCCCTGACAATTGGTGAATTTCTAAAATCTTGAGTGTCATAGACGTGGAACAAATCTCTTTTCGAAACAGATTTCTACTATTAAAATGCGTTTCATTAAAATGCATCATTTATAGCCGTTCCAAAACCCGTCTCCTCCTTACCACAGACTAAACAAAGCGAGCCCACAATAGGAACTTGCGTGAACTTCCTTCCCAATGACAAATCACCGAGAAACAACAACGGCAACTGAACTTTTCCTTGACGACAACGATAATCATCAAGACGAAGACGACTGGCAAATCCTTTTCATTTTGCAATGGGCTGCAGCAACCTCATCCGTCATTCTGCCCCCTCCCAAAACAAAGGAGAAAGAAGATCTGGAAACAAGTAGTACACACACCGCACAATCTGACAGAAGTTGCGTTTTGAGTGTTTTGAATGATCCCTTTTTCCCCGTGGAACAGAAGTGTCGCCATCTTTTGCAAGATAATGAGTCCGGTGACGCAGAAGGCAGAGGCTTATGGAAGATGCAATTAGTAGAGGGTGTTGTTTCCTTTTGTACGGGAACTCTACATTGCCTGGTGCTGGGTTTGTTAAAGGACATGGGGGAACGTATTCATCAAGACAGGATGGAATTGAGGAAGGAGGTGGTGAAGGAAATGGGAAAAAAGTCTCGAGTCTTCGGACAATAATAAAGCGAGACTTTTAACAAAAAGAAGTTAATTGAAAGTCGACATTTTTATAACGGAGAAAGTGGAGAAGTACGTTAATTATTTTTCACGGCATTTTTTCTCTGTATTTTAAGGTAGAAGTTCTTTATTATCTGGGTCATATATTTATCCTTTCCGTTTCACAATGAGAAAAACTTTTCTAAAGAGGTTAAACTAAAGTTGAATGTAATCGTGAAACTATAATGCTGTCATTATTCACTAAAACCTGTTTAGGGGATCATATATTACATAGTTTTCAGTCTCCCATAAGTTTTCTCACGCTTTTACAAATTTTAGTTTATCACTGGGCCAACCAATTTATGTAGTGCTCAGGTTGTTAGCTTTAAGATAGAACGGTTGCTGATTCAAATCTGGGGTGAGACATGGATGTTAGTCCGTCTGGAATGTATATGTATCCTCTTTATAAATGGGTTGTGTTGTGCCAAGAATGTGTAATAGAGTGAATGTGTATGAGATATAAGTTTGACAGCTTTCTGAATTGTTTAATGAAATATTTTTATTTTTACCAGTGTCCATAAATCCAATCAAAAATAATTTTTTGTATAAATCAAATAAATGTATAATGACATTTTCACTACAGTTATTTATGGTATAAGTGTATTTAATATTAAATCTTCATTTTTTCCCCTTAAAGGTGTGAATGAGGCGACCTCTGACGGAAATTCAGAGAACAACTCATCTGCAGACGAGGACTCACAGATGCGCATGCGCCTGAAACGTAAGCTGCAACGAAATAGAACCTCGTTTGCCAATGAGCAGATCGAGGCCCTTGAAAAAGGTATGCCCTCAGAAAATGTAGTAGAACCTTCAAAGCTCCAAATTTTCTACTTGTTAATCATTGAATAATCACGCAATCCAAATGAAAACATAAGATTCAGTACTTAAATCAAAAGCTTTAAAAGTAAGCTAAGGCTGCTTCGATGTACGGCACACAGAATCGGCCAGAATTGAAATTAGAAAAGTCAAGTTATAAAATTGCACTTTTTTAGATAAGATATACCTCGTTAAGGTACTGTATCCCTTTATTCATTGGGTAGCACACAATTAAAATACAAATAAGTGCAATAAATTCAAAGTGTTAGGAAATGCTAAAATAAATGTTGTAATTTCTACCAAAGTTTTAAATGAATACATCATTCTCTGAAATGAAATTATAAATAAATTAAGCGATTCTTAAAATATGAGATATATTTAAGTTTCAAAAAATAAATTCGAAACTTGCTTAGGTATTAACATATAAAAATAACGTCTTAGTGAATATGAATACCTCTCTAAATGGTTGTTTAAATTAAAATTATGTTGTTTCCAACAAAAAGTATCTAAACAAATGAATTTCCGAAATTTAAGGAATCTGAAATACTAAAAGCACTGAAAATGTAACTTGCTAATGATTTGATTAATGAGTTTGAGTTCAATTAAAATTCATCATGGATAAATTGTAAGTAGTCTAAAACGTATTAATACAATTTCTGATCATAGATTAAATCTGGTTTGTTTGTAACAAGAAAAATAAAAGAAACGTAGATACTATTACAAAGGAAGCATTCGATAAAATAATATCAATATCTCGTTTAATGATACTAACTTAAGTTTATTTTTCTAAAAACATTGACCTTTCAATAGATTCTTCGAATCGTTTTATAAATAGCATATACAAATTCACCGTATTCTTGGATAAAATTCATCATTTGACTATTAAAATGGTAAACAAATATTTTATTTAAAATAAATTATCCGCAGTAATCTGAAATGATTAACTAAATTAACGAACTTTGAAACAGAAATGATTTCTAACTATATGAAGCGATAGAAAATTAGGTAACTGAAGGTAATTTTCAAGGGCTTGTGGTTCTGCAAATTTTGATGTTTTTGTTCGGTGTTCAAGAATATTTAATGCATTTATATTAGGTTAATAAATTGTGTATGCATGGTTACTTTTTAACTAAAAATTAATTCTATACTTTATTTTTATTTATTGATTGGTTTTTCATTCATATTAGTTATGTCAATAAAAGTATTGAAGCTATAAATGATGAAATAAGTGTGTCGCGAAGAGTTTTTAAAAGTTACATTTAATTCGTGTTTTGATTTCAATTAAATTCTTACCAGTTCATAAATCTCAATTAATTAGTTTTGACGATTTAAAATTAATATGATTTAAGCTGATGCGAATAAATGAAGAAATTGGCATAAATATTCAAAAGCTTCCTTAGGACTCTGCAGAAGGGAAGATTTTTTTTTTTACAGGAACTCAAGCCTCGGCTCTTTTTCTCATTGGGTCAAAAGGGTCAGTATGTAAAAATGTCTTGATCGTGAAATTAGATTTAATAATTACGTGATTTTCAAAATACTTACTAATATTTATAATTTAGAACTTAAACGTGCATTATAGAAATCGTTTATATATAGCATTATGCAAGAGTGAGTTTGTATGCTGGAACTGGAATCTTTGATAGTATGTCCTTAATGCCCGGACACATCTATTCGAGTTCGAATCCAACCAAAAGACCGTCGTGTACAAAGGGGGCTGGTGCGCGTAAAATCTGTCGTGGCCTCAAATGTCCTCAGGTTGACGTGGTGTGGACGTTTGGAGAGTGGGGTGCCAGCTCAGGTGTCTCGTCACCTGACCGTAGTTCAAAATTACGTGGTGCTCGGATCTTTTTCTTCGGGATTGATCCCGGACCGTCATCAATAGCCCGTTGTGTTGGTCTATAATGCGACGTTAATTAATCACCAATAACCAACCAACCCGGACACATCTAGCTTTTTAAAAGAAGCTGCAATTGGTACTTTTTCCCCATTAAACCTTTTTTTTAATGCCCGGCAAATGAATACTATTCATTATAGCACTACAAGGGTGGATTTGCGAACCTCTTTGCTGTACTCTGGTGAACTATGGGAGTTCATATTACACCTCACACACATACCACAAATTCAAGGCACTATAGGGAGACCAAACACATTCATTCTAGATGGATAAACATCCATGTCTTACCCCACATTCGAACCAGGAACCTTTCGATCCAGAAGCCAACGGTCAGCTTCTTGTGAAAAATAATTGCATAAATTTAGTTGAAAACTTATTCGAAATTCAGATTTTTCTTTTTCTTTGACTGGCTCTTTGGGTGAGCAATAGGATCATGAATCTCTTTTAATTTCCAAATAAACCCCGGTGCTCTTTTTCCCCATTTCAACCTCCGGCCATAACGAGCTGTTGCACAGCACTAGATTCCATCAAAATAAAGATGAAACAGTATACTCCATCAAAATAAAAATAAAGCAACGTACTACATCAAAATAAAAATGAAGCAACGTACTACTCAATCAAAACATAAACCAACCCATTATCCGGTGACTATTAAACCTAAAGGTGCTAAAAATGTTTGAGGAGTTTTTCAGAGATCAATTTTTATGAAGCAAACAAACTCCAATAAATATAATTTTTAAACACGTTTCAAAACATCCAATATTGAATCTGTAAAATTACATTTACAGCTGTTTCCCTTTCGCAATTTGTAACATTTTTCTCAAGTTAGTACGGTTATTCATTCCATGTTTCAAAATGATTTAATTTAATCACAGAATTTCCATTTTTTATTCAGAAGTATGAAAGGCGGGTACCAAAATAGGTAGCCCTGGATCTGAATAAGATCCTTACTGTGCATTTCTAAACGGTTTCATGAAAATCAGTCAATTATTAGAACTAAGAGTTGAGAGATCCATTCTGGACTGATGTTTAATGTTGTTCTTTAACTTTAAGTGTAGAAAACCTCATTAAGGTACATTTTTGCAGATATTAAACTTCGTAATTCATTAGTTTTGTAAAAATATAATTACTGCTTGTGAAAATAGCAACTCTGAAGTTGGCAGGAGACCCAATCGAATGAAATGTAATCAGAAATCAGATTAATTGTCCTATGAACTTTCAAGTTTAGGTCACAAATAAGATGTAGTTAATAAAAATCTGACAGTAAGTAGAAGAGATGTCTATAGTGTTGCGCCCCATCACCAAATATTATCACCAAAAAGACGATTTTGAATGCCAAACGAACTTGGAGTCCTAAAGCTTCTTGGGATTAAATTATCTGGAATTTTTTTATCATAACCATAAAATAGTCCGTCATACCGGCCGAACTGAATTCACAATAATATCCCACATTACAGATAATTGCATATTTATGGCATGCCAGTAACCAATTGTATAAGAATTCAGAGGTTTTAATACAGCTATGGAACACTTTAACATGTCGTGCTTAAACATTCAGAATAATTCGACATCATTTCACCATGACAGAGGATTGATCTGCCACATCTCATTTCGTCGAATTCTTTAATAACAATAGAACTACCATGTTAATCACGAAAAGAGTATTTTCAAGTTGATAATTTGGAGTAGATGGTTGTTAAATGCACCCTGGTAAGTACAATTTTGTAGATACAACAGTGGATAATAATGTGATTTCAAAATCGAACTTTGACTGCCCTTACTGTTTTCAGGAGTTGTAAGGTACCAGATGCTTGTAATAGTATTCTTCAAACAAAAAGTTGGAGATCCTTCTTTCTTGACTAGCACAGCAAAGATAGGGTTCACATGAGTCTCGAACATAGGCATCGGCGTACTGACTGATACTAGGTTGTGCATTTTCGCGAGACATGATTCAATTTGTAGAACTATGATGATCCCACACATTGACAATGCTCATCCATATGTGGCTCGGATCATCCAAGACCTCTTGTTTGTACAGAAAGTTCACCAGGAGAGCCACCGTCCCTATCTGAGGATTCCCTAGTTCGGTAGGCTTCCCTGGGAATTAGTCAACTGGCACGTGCATTTAAGAGACTAGATGTAACATATAATTATCAATCAAATTACAGAAAATAAAAACTACCCCAGGAAATAATTATAAAGATCAGTAGGGAACTCTCACCATGGTATAACATGTTTCCACAAAGGAAAGCCTGTCCAGTTAATATGATCTAGGAAAATTATAACACTCCAAGATGATTGCGAGGTTGCGATGGTCTCGACATCACTTTTCCTGTCCATCAATTTCTAAACGATAGCTCTGTACTGTTTATACCCGATGACCAAGTTCCAAGTTGAGTCATCTTGGTGGGGGATGATCTTGGGCAGCGCAGGTGGAAGGGCTTCTTGAGAGGGCAATAATGATGGAGGGGGTCACCTTTGGAGCCACAGGCCTTTTTTGTACAGAAGATACAGCTTCTTTACTGGCTTACAAGTTCGTCATACACATCTGAGATATGTAGTCAAACAGCTGTCACATAAAATGCATCCGCCATCCACGACAAATGAAATCTGCCTTTGAATAGATGCAGCCTGACAGGTTATTCCCCACGTCAATACGAAATCCTCTCTCATTCAACTATTATTGCTCATTAAAGTGGCTATATTATATAATAAATACGTACAGGATCTTACATAGCTCTTCCGAAACTTAAATTAGATTGAGAGCTATCATTCGCAGAAGTTAAGATAAATCTTTCAGGTACTGCAACATACTCACATATAGTAAATGCAACATCTCCACGCCTATAATAGAAATTTAATACATGATAAAGAGAAAAAATGAAAGAGAAGGAATAAACTTGCATGACTGCTACATTTTAGGAAACAATTGAGAAATTTTTTTTTAGTGTAAAGAGTATTTAGCCTTGTTAATGTTTCAAAAATATCATGGTTAAGACGGAAAGTTTCTAGATCTTTCTCTTATACGTTTGAAGATGGCTGATTGTTTTGACGTTTTATGGCTCATGGACCATATATGATCAAGCATACGTTTAAAGAGGAAAACAAATAAACATGCAGAAAATGAATAAAATGTAATAGCATTAAAGATTGTTTCGGAGCATTAGTTAAAAAAATTTATTTTATTTTTGTGAAGAAAAATCTGTCAGGCGAAAATGATCTTGGGGCTTTTATAGGTTTGTTTAACACAAATATAAATTATTAAAAAAATTTATACTATTATATTGTACTGTAGAGTCGTAACAGCACATGGGAAATGTTTAGAGCTTTCAGATAGATGTGAGCGGTTAAGGGATGTTTCTTTCTCCCTATACATTTATTTAAAGAATTGTATTAACAAAGTAAATACAGGTTCGCTAAAATTATGTTAGTCGTATTTAAAAATATAATTCTTAGCTGCTGAATCACCAATTCTCTAATGATATTTAATTACACAACGGTGACCAAATGTTAAGCATAATCACTTTACTTGAGAGTACATAATCAACATATTTATGAATAATTTATAAACCGTAAGATTCTTATAAAATTATATGCTTGTGTAATAGCATGTTTTAGGGCTCACCAGTGACCGAGCGGTTAAAAGTGTCACTCTTACAAAACTGGTAGACTAAAATTCTTGGTTACGTGTTCAAGTCTCATATGTGCCAAAGTCGGGTTAGCCTCTTGAAGTTTCCTGGTTTCTTCATGACGACACGCAAATGCGGCCAGCTTCTTAAAGTACGGCACTTCCCCAGTTCATGATGAGAGCAGTGGCACCCACCCTGTCCATGGTGTGTGTTCCCATGGTGCAATGCAGAGACAGCCACGTTCTTGTCAATTTGTGCTTGAAGGGTCGCACGTTCCATTAACTGGCATTGAAAAATGGCATATTTTAGGGACAAAATATGATTATGTAAGCAATTAAATTTTTTTATTGCATCATTTTTTTTTGCATAAAATTTAAGAATTTAACAAAAGAAGATTTTCGCTTTGGTTACGTAAAGCTGATTTAAAAAAACGCTTTTTGCTACAAGTTAATAAGAAGTGAAAGTTTCATACAAGCCTTACTCTAACTTCCATCCATCTTATCAGATACTTCGATATTGGACGATAGTTCCTACCTCAGAAGAAGTTTGGCTTTCGGGAATGTTTCCTGTGGTTAGTCAGCGAAATTCAGCTATCTTCCCTAAAACACTCATTGCATGGTCTATTGGATTTACACTGAATACCTTGTAAGCATTCCAAGCTTTGGAATTCATCACTTTGGAGAATATAATCCTCCAGCTAATTTTGTAAAGATGCTTGTCCATCAACGTAAGCTTCGGATTCAACTGCGCATTTGTAGTTTTTCTTGTAAGGTACCAATACCTTATCTCTACACCTGAGCATTAAAGCTACCTTGGTTGTAGATGTGAAATTTATTCATTATGTTTGTGTTCACTATGATGCCATCAACACTCAATCAATCTCTTTCCCTGTTGTTGTAGAGATTGCAACAAGTTACTATTTTTTCAGAGATCAAGCTAGTTAGTTGGAGCACATTTGTCCATTGAATCAGAGTCAAATTTCAGTGTTACTGACTAGCCTAAGGGCATCCTTCTGTTTGTAAGGGTTAACAGGATACGAGCTTCTGGACATTTGGCATGAATACCAGACTGCTGATAGCTGCTTGGCAAACATCGTCTTATGGTGTTAACGTGCAGTAAATGCTAGAATGTTGGTTTTGATTGGAGTCCTTATTCTGGGGGACTTTATACAAGTTGGCGTCTTACCTCTTCTATGTATTTGAGCTTTTCCTAACGTTTGTAGGTGACTTTTTGATACATTCAGTCCTCTGGGGACTCCGATCGTCGAGAGTTTATTCCGTGTATGATTCTAGTCTTTGCAATAACTCATTACTCTACCCCAGCAAAAGCAAAGTCAATCTGCAATCCTTGTTCCACATTTTGGTAACAAAGGTATGTTTTTGTTAAAAAAATACAAAAAGGATATGACATTCAGGAAGTATAAGCGTCGAGTTATTGAGCATCGAAATATTTACATTACTGAGCAACCTAGTGATATCGTATGCAAAGATTGGTTTCGGGGTGTGACAAATGTACACAGAAATATAGTCAAAAACTATGTTAAACTTTTTATTTTGTGTGTTTTTATAGTTCTGCTTAACTATTGTTAATTCGGCTCAATATCTCTAACCTAACCAATGCTTACAATTATATGCCGTGCTGCCCTCTATCCTCGAAAATATAAAATAAACATTCGATAGGCAGTATTCGTCGCTCATTTAATTCGGCAAAACATCTGACACAGGAGACATTTCATATCTAATCCTATTGCATCCACGAAAAATACACGAAACTAGAGTTATAGTCCAGATTTAAGTCTTCTCCCGAGAAACAATAAGCACCAAGGCTTTAATAATAATTTTTATTTAAAATACAGTTATGCTCTTTTAAAACAATGTGGCTTAAATTTAACGAGACAGATTTTTGGTTCTCCAAAATAAATTTCTGTCAAAGTTTCAAAAAAATAAATTTTAAATTACTGTCCTTTAAGACGACACGGCAAAAAATAATTTCTTGAAGCAATTAATTTTTTGATATTGATGAAAAGAAAGTTGAATTAATTCACATATCTGAACTCTGGATTCCGTGTAACCACATTAGTTCTCTCATATCTTTTTAAACAGGGACCAATCTGTTCGAATAGCTGGGTGAGTGATTTTTAACAAGTCTTAGCTCACAGAATTTCAAAAATGTATACAAGTTTTTGAGAATCTCCTATTTATCTATATCGAATCTTTTAAAAATTAATTTTAATTTCTGGTGCAGTAAATTAATAATATGTTGAAATAATAGGTAGAAGTGTTCATTAAAAATATCAAAGTATAAATGTAAATATATATCCCTTATAATGTTGCATTTCGCTAATCCATCCACAATACCATGAAATGAAAGAAATTTAAATAAAGATTACATTAAAAAAGTCCAAACTAGCACTTTAAGACTATTTGCATAAAAAGTTCGTAACATTTCCTCATATTCTGGGTATATTATCACGGGGAATCTCAGGTCTTTTATTAACTCAGTTATCAAATATTATTCCGTTTCAAAATTCCGCTATTAAAAAACTTTTTAATGTACTTACCTAAACATACCAAATTTTTAAGATTCGGTTGTTCATCACTACGGTTATTTTCTACCTCTCAAAGACAGAATGGAAAAATGGTATGGCCATTTTAAGGTTAAATCCCTTTAAGGAGAAAAATTTATCCCTACTTTTAGGAAGAAACGGGACGATCTTTAGAAAGTGAGTAATTAATATTTCAGTCTTTTCTTTCGCCACTCTGAGACGTTAATTAAGTCCCTTTTCAAAAACTTCCTAATTATTTTTCTGGAACGAAAAATATAATTAATGTTTCTTACCAAATGAGAAAGCTCGCAGTTTGCGTCTCAGTCCATTTTTGAAGGAGAAAAAAAATCCTCAGATATGTTGCAAATGAGGACCAGAAAGGATTTCGCTCATCTCGTATGCTTAAAGCATTGAAGATGAGCGGGACATGGAATTAATAATCTTAAACGTTAATTAAACAGCATACTCTACACGGTACTAGGAAGTCAGATTGTGTAACTGTTCATCGGTCGAACCATTGAATTTCACTGTTTTAGAAAATAAAATTGAATTATTTCCATTTTCACATGCCTTTAATAATACGTAATTATCGATGAGACATTGCACATATAGAAACGAAGGATGCCCATATTTTGTTAATTGTTTTCGTTTGCTTTTTAAGTGTAAAAGTTGAAGTAAAATCTTTCATACTTATGCATGTTTATTAACCCTCTGAAAGATATCCGCACATATATACGTGTTTCCACACATATGTACTGCACAGTTTATAACACATTTCTGAAAGGTTCCAGATTGAGGACACAAAGACTGAAGGATTATACAACTCTTCGCTTTAACTCTGAGGTTTTCATACGCATATATTCGCTTTCCTATGTGCAGTAATCCCAGCATGACATGTAACCAGTTTTGACCTTGACCCTAGGAATGCGCCCTAGGATTCTTTCAACCAATACATGTGGTAATTTAGTCATTAAATGTAATACAGGGTAGAAACAATACTACCCTTGTGAAAATCTTGTGACGCTCAGATAGTTAGCATACATTGGTGAGGCCGGAATTATCTTACTGCCTCCTGAAGGCTATTCTAAAACGCAGCTGAATTCCAATTCCAATCTGATAGCTGTGAGGACTATTAGACCAGAACCTATGGTTTAAAATGGATTACCATGCGCATCGAATATCCTTTCGCGAACAGGGATTTGAACCCATAGCTAATTGAACCAGAAGGCTAACCACTTCCGGCTACTTAGTAACTACAAACTGTTTTGGATCTATTGCTTTCATTCGAATGAATTAATTTGTAATTTTATAGAATTTGAAAATTATAATTAAATTAATGTAAAAAATATTCATTTACACCACTCAAGTCTGTTGTCCAGTCTACTGAGACTAAATATACCATTAATCAAGAATTAGGAGGCTAATTTAGTTCAATAATAATATATAATTAAAATTTTTTATCGCTATATGTTCATTAAAACAGCGTTGCCATCTCTTCCTTCAAAATTCGATTGCAGTTGGTTTAGCAATTCTACCCGTAATTTTTCAACTATTTTTTTTTTTAATTGAAAGGACGTTATTTTCATTTCAGGAAAAAGATAACTAGTAAGATTTTTCTCATTTTTCAATCAACTCAAAAATTTTAACTGCGCAACAAAGTTGTTCGTTGACAGTTTTTGTAAAAAATATTAGAAGTTTCATGTAATTTGTATTTCTAGTTTTCGTTGTTATGTGTTTAGTTATTTTTCTATACTTGTAAATATTTGCCACATCCTGAGTCACTGAGAATACACTTTCTGACTTAATTAAGAAAAGATTCGTTTCTTAAATGCTACTTTATTTTGTCTACCAACAAATAACAAGCTTTTAGGCCTTAAAAGACATATATAACGTAACAGAGGTTCTTGTAGCGTTTCTATGAATAGGCACAAAACGAGAGTTTCAGCCCATTCAAGCATTTAACTTTAGATGTTCTGTCTGAAAATAATCCCTGCCAAATAATTAATATAGCAAATTTTCTAATTTTTAATTTGAAGTAGTTTGAGTTCAGCTGAAACAATATGTGACATTCTTGAAAAGAAATCAAAAATATTTATCACATAATCCTATAAACATACTTTCGAAGATAAAAGTGACAAATCTAACTTTTAATCACTTCATTCATTTGACCATTGTTTTAAAATAACATTTTGTTTTCTCCAAAAAATGCACTTGAATGGGTTACGCTCAGTGTATATCACTTTGAAGGAACAAAATGCAAAGATGATTGCCTAAGCACCCTTGAGATTACGTGATTAAAAATAAAACAGATAAATATTTATATATATTTTTACATTTGATACATATCTTTGGAGAAAGGTCTGGTCAAAAATTAATAAAATATCACTTTGCTGAAATTTGGTAGATAGAGTTCCTAAATCGAGGGACAAAAAAAGTAAACCCTCAGAAAAGTATTAAAAAATAACTTACAGAATGCAACTTTCAGTACCGTGAAAGAAACTTACTACAATAAGAAGTGATAATTTCTTGCATGGGGAAAGAAAATTAAACAAACTAAAGGTGGCTACAAAAACAGATAAATTGTGAGCGAATTTTCTCAAAATATTAATAATGTAACCCATAGATCTTAATGATCACGCCGTCATAAACGAACAATTCGTTATAGAGTTTGCATGCTGAAAATATTTGTGTATTATTTGTTTATTAATATTTATAATATTTGTATTGTCACGAGTGGTGTGATTGTTATCCCAATGGATTTGATTAGATTCTGAAATTGTTGTCGTTCCGAATTAATGAGTATTGTTTCTTTCCAGAATTCGAAAGAACACATTATCCGGATGTTTTTGCAAGGGAGAGGTTAGCTGAAAAAATAACATTACCAGAGGCCCGAATACAGGTAAACAATTTATTCATTTGCCAAACTCGAATTTATAAAATGTGTATATCATTTTTTAGTTCTCCCCAAGGTATTTAAAATTTGAAAAATTAAAAAATTGAATAGTATACTGAAACTCATCACGTCAGAGTTTCTGCAGCAATGTAATTGTAGCCTGTAGCGAATTGATTATAATTTATTTGATACTTTGAAAAAAATCAGAAACTTCAACTTTTGGCAATATCTGTAATTTATGAACACGGAAAATATTGTCCGATTTAGCATTATCTTTAGGATGCCAGGCACAAGTTTTTCGTCTATAATTCGTTCTGGGAACGTTGCAATTATTGTAGGTCGAAAAAAATGCTACACGTTTTGGAAATCTCATGATGTTCAGAGGGTTAACCTTTATTTTTGAGAAGTTCGTTTAGAATTGCTGGTGAGAAACGTATATACCAAAGCAACGGACCTGAGAATATCTAAGTAAAATGCTTGGGATTCCAAATTACGAAATGGTGATTTGAAAGCGCCAGACCTTTTAAAAAGTTAATGTTTTAAAATTTGAAGTGCTGCGTACTCATTAGTGAACCTTAACTTGAAATGAAGCAAAATGTACTAGAGCAGACGATTATAGAAATAGTCTCGCGAACAATCTTTTAAGGCCCAAAGTTATCCGATCGGTTATAGGTCTGGAGACAAATACAAATGAATCATGGATGCTGAAAGGATCTGTTTGCAAGCGTGTACGTTGCCTCGCGAACTGGCATTCTTCTTTTCTACGTACTAAAGCACTGGAGATTCGTCTGCTCGTGAGCTCTCTCCAAGCACTGGAGATTCAACTGTTCGTGACAAGCTAAGCAGGGAATTCAAAACTAACGGCCAGCTCAGCTCAGAACGGATTGTCCAATTTGCTTACTACGGATTTCCATGAAAAGCAACCCATTAAAAACGATCGGCCCGGGTTGGCATGGTCAGTCTCAGCTTGATAATGGTCAGAATACCTTCCGTAGCATCAAATCGGTTTTGATCGTTCATCTCCAACGGAATGTTGCCAAAGCCCATCCATTACGATTTCATTAGCTTTTATTCGCAGTTGTTTGCTCGTTTTTCCTTCGCTTTGTGGCATGTCGAATGCTTGTCTGCAAAAGATAGTAGCTCAAGTAAATCATAAAACTTTTTAGAGGACATACTATAGTACAGGAAATACTTTGTCCCATGTTCCAACAAATCAGGAAACATGATAAAAAAATTCTCCGTATTCTTTCCTCTACAAAACTATTTTATACACCCAAAATAAGATTTCTTTTACGATGTTTGTTTTTCTGTACAAGTGGCAGCCGTTATCATAAATTCTAATGAACTCTCCATTGCAACTGACGGTGGTGACATGTCGTTTCTGCAACACTCTGCCCGCTGTTCTCACCAATTGTCAGTCCTCTCGCCGTGGCGTCCGTTACTAGTAGGTTAATGCTGAGCTAATGCATTTCGGTACTGAACAGTATCGGTCGTTCGTAATGGATTTCCTGCTTTACAAAGTGATTGTGAAGGCACGTTTCACATCTGAAGCTGGGTACATGACATTTTAAGTTCATTAGGGCGAGTACACAGATTTGATTTCATAGATATACCGAATTGTTTATTTAATTTCTTGTTTCTTCCCAAGGTTTGGTTCTCGAATCGACGAGCAAAATGGCGGCGTGAGGAGAAGCTACGCAACCAACGGAGGTCGGTAGACCAGGTCAGTGCAACGACCGTTGCGACACCGACCGCTGGAAGGTTGCCGTTGAACGGTACGTTTGCCAACACCATGTACCCCTCGTTGGGACAGCCCATGGGAGCCATGACGGATTCATACGGGTAAGTACGCCATTTTGTTGAAATTAAAATTTCATACAACTGCCCATGTTATAAATCCATTAATCCGTAAATGTTTTGTACATTTTAAACAGAATGACACCGGTGTCCGGAATGACTCCCAGTTCTTGTCTGCAGCAGAGGGACCCTGGAGCTTATTCTTACATGTTACATGACACTCTGAGCATGGCTGCCTACTCAAGGGCATCTTGTACTCCAGCACAAGCCATGAATTCTCATCCATCGTACGCTGTTAGTGGAGCTAGTCCGCATAGTGCAGGTAATTATACATTTATCATTGTGATTTTTGCTGTGGGATTCAGTTCTGGTGGAAATAAAGTATTTTTCAAAACAATGGGGCGTCGATAGGTGGAATATGCAGATACTCTTATGGATATAACGCTATGAATAAAATCCTCATGTGAAGTGTATGTTAAATTAGTTGCAAGAATGCGCAATTCTGGATAAATCAAAACTTAATTATCGCTTAGCAAATTGAAATTTGTGTAACTTCTGCTACAGACAGGGCATGAGAACTTCTCGTAGTGTGCTGTGATGGCAATTGAATTTATGATAACAGGACTTGTGACATACTTTAATAGGTCAAGTCCTTCATGATCATGAGGATATCAGGATCTTACGAAATGAGTGTTATTTCTTATGAGTTCATTTATGTTCTTTTATTTTTAATACGTTGATTGAATATCCGAATATTGTTATACACTACCTGACATTGAAAATGCAACACCAAGAAGGAGTTGGCAGAAAGTGATGAAATTTGGCAAACAGAGAGAGACAGTAACGAGCAATAAGTGATCTTTATTGCAACATTATACACCTTGCCACTGAGCAGCAAGAACGTCTGATCAGTAGGTTGTAGGACCACCGCGAGCGGCGATACAGGCAGCAACACGTCTAGGTACAGACGCAATGAGCGTGCGGATGGTGTCCTGAGGGATGACTGCCCATTACCTGTCAACCATTTGCCAGAGTTCGTCTTCTGAACGTGCCGGTGGCAACGCATGCAAGCGACATCCAATGACGTCCCATAAATGTTCGATAGGTGAGAGATCAGGGGAGACAGCTGGCCAGGGAAGCACTTGGGTACCTTGCAGGGCATGTTGGCTGATGCGTGCCGTGTGCGGCCGGGCGTTATCCTGCTGGAAAATGGCATTGGGCACCCCCTGAAGGAAAGGTAGTGTCACCGGCTGCAGCACGTCATCCACGTATCGTTGGGCCGTCATAGTGCCCTGAATACGAACCAGAGGTGACCTGCTATCGTAGGCGATGGCGCCCCAAACCATTATACCGCGTTGTCTCGCGATATGGCCTTCCACAGATGCGGCCGGATTGGCCCTGTCACCACGTCGGCGCCAGACTCGTACACGGCGACTGTCATTGCTAAAACAGAAGCGTGACTCGTCTAAGAACACCCCCCTGTGCCATTCCGTTGTCCACGTGGCTCTATCCCGACACCATTGCAAACGGAGACGTCTGTGCTGTTGGGTCAATGGTAGTCGTCTCAACGGGCGCCATGAGTGCAGGCCGCCAGCGATCAATCGGCGGCTAATGGTCCTGGACGATATGGGAGCATCAAAGGTGTCCTGCACATGCTGCAAAAGGGCGACAGACGTGGCTTGCGGGGCCGCCGATGCTTGCCGGCAGATGCGTCGGTCCACGCGTGCTGACGTCACTCTGGCTGCACCGGAACCCCTCAAACGTGCCACATTCCCTTGATCTAACCATCTGTGCCACAACCGGTGCACCGTGGACGCGTGTAGGTGGGTTCTCAGCAGATACCCAGATAGATTTTTGACGTATGGACCAACCTGCCCTTCTGAGGCCAATCACCACACCCCTCGTGAAGTCGTCTGTTTGCTGGAACTGTCTTGATTGGCGGGCGTCCTGGCATTCTCCGTTACTAGACGTTTCCTCTGAGACACAAAAACAAATTGCAACTTGATTTACCTGGCAAACAGAGCGGAGCGAAACTGATCACTTTTGCAGGTTCCTTCCCTGGTTTTTCACTCGCCGTGCGTGGGACTGCTGCGCAGTTTGCATCATTTACATATCTCGGTGAGCTGCGTCTACCCTGTAAATTTCATCCAGTTCTACGCACTCCTTCTGGGTGTTGCATTTTCAATGTCAGGTAGTGTATAAGATCAATGAATACATTCTTGCCTTTGGTTATCTGAAAAGAGGGACATTAAGATCCTGATTGGAAAGGACCACTTTTATGGAATTCATCATCTTATTGGTGTGATTGGAAATCAAAACTAGGATATCATAAATTAAGGCAAAGTTTTCCCTTCTCGTGTGGACCTTAGAGGAAATGAAATGGCAGACAGCTTATCAAAGGAACTCATCTCAGAGTCATTGCAATCAAATAGTTCTCTTATTAAGAAATTTTTTGCTAATTTCAAAACAATATTTCTTGGAAAATTCCTCTCACTCATAGCTGGTACAAGAGAAAACATCCCAGAGGTACCTCAAATTCGAGGATAATAGAGGTCAGCAGTTTTCCATTTCTAAACTGGCCAGAGGATATTTGAGACCAATTCCATTTGATCATGGATTAAAGGTTTTCCCGACTTGTTGGAAATAAAATAAGGAACCAGTCTCTCCTGGTCACCTCCATGCTTGTATGGAGTTGTACAGGAGGATTTATTTTTTAATCCTTTGCCAATATTGGACTTTTTGGAGGTGCATAAACTCCCGAAAATTCGTTTAGCTTCTCTAGACCAAGTGAGATAAAAAACAAAAGGGCAAAATATAAACTAAATCTGAGATGTTGGAGAAAAAATTAGATTACTCGGAATTAAATGTTGTACTTTCTGCAAATTGACAGAATTTTCAGTGTTACTGTCAGATTTCCTGTTTGAGCTTGAGCCACAAATTTCTGAAACTGCTGTCTAGTGTGTTTCAAGTACCAGGAATAAATATCAATGATAACGCTATTAAAGATAGATGGTATTTTAGAAACTCACCATTGTGAATCAGTTTTTAAAAAAGGATGAAAAAGTGTTAAAGCAGTTGATGAAAGGATACCTTCATCTTACCGAAAACATTAAAAGAACCATTTTTAATTCTATTCTATGTTTTTATGCTTTAATTGGTTTCTAAAATGCGTTTCGATTTCACCACTTCTCACTAAAATAATTATTTTATGTTGTTAAGGTGTTATATCACCAGGAGTGACAGTTCCCGTGCAAGTTCCGGGTCAAACACCTGATATATCCGTAGCGAGTGGTTACTGGCCGCGGATTCAGTGACGAAAGGACTCCAGTGGTCGTCATAAAATGTCGTCCAGTGGTCATAATCAACCCCAACAGCAACAGCAACCGATTTCTCAACACCAACAGCAACAGCAAGACATATTGAACGACCGAAGTCTGTCCATCCTGGATGGCCTAAGACTGGGAGAGTCTCCGTATTTGCATCCTTTCTTCCTGCACCTGACTTCAGGTATGGATAGGAACCATACATCTTGGAACCTACCTACGATGGAGTCCACGGCTGCTCGAGATGCCCAGTCCAAGACTAAAGTCGAAGACGATATCAAAACAGCTTCAGAGCACGACCAGCCGATGGTTCAAGATTTCCATAAACTTTTGTAGTCAGCGTTATTGGTAATATACGGTTACTTATCACTTATAATTATGGGCAATCACTTAATGTCCTATGATAATGATACCAAGTGAGAAATAATGTTCAGGATTCATGTTAAATTTCACAGAGGATTCAGATGTTCACAATAAACCCATATATTGACATTTGCAACACATTCTCTAATTTCAAATCGCTTGTGTACGATAAATGTGTTTTAATAGCACATACAGAAAACTCTTTTTGTATTTTTGATATAATGAATTTCTGCAGTGTAGTTATAGACAAAATAAGCATCGCAGTACGGAACATACTCCACAAATAGCAGCTTTGATCTCTTTTGTTGAAGACAAAAATGCTTATAACAAATTCCTTAATAGGAACGCAGATCTTGTGTAGGATGGAAAATATACCCCAATAAATCACGTTCATCTTCAGTAAAGAGTAACATCATCAATTTACTGCGATGTCTATTTTGTCACCAATTATATCTATCGAGGCACTGTAATATATAATCAATAAGAACGTTACACAGACAACGTGTATAATATATATTCTGCCTTCCTCATAAAGGTGATAAAAATATCATTTCTTCATAAAACTGAGGGAAATGGAATTTATGTGAATTAAAAAGCTTTAATTGATCTTGAAAACTGTGCTTAAACTTGAATCTTTATGTCGTAGAACATTTCCCTTCAATAATTCTTTCCAATTAAAAGTACATTTTGTCGTTAAATTATGATATAAAATTGGTTGTTTTAGATATGAAACAAAATAAAGTCACCAATACCTGTGACAAAAATCGTACAAGCTATTTTGTAATTATCGTAATATCACGTCATTTGTGATTTAGGCTATTTGGAGCTTAAGAAAATTTATACCGACTCAATAATTTTAGAACCACTGCGATAGGAGACTGTAAATTATGTATATTTTACTTTGTATATTGTTGTAGATAAAATTTCTGTCGACGCTTTTATTTGGATGAATTTCCAGCTGTTGGTGCGATGTACATTGTACCAAAAATAAATTCAGTCCCCGTCCTTGGTTAATTGATATTCATTATAATATTTTCGCCGAAATTTTCGATGATCTCTGTGATATAAGAAAGTTCTTAAGAGCGATATAAATTAAAAATCCTTCTGTTTTACTCATAAGAAATTGCGAATTTTGTTTCGTTTTCAAAAAGTGACAACTTTTGAGCCATGTTTTTCTCCTATATGCATTGAAATGGAATTCGAGTTGAAAACTTATTCAACTCAAGTTGTTCTTGTGCAAAATGTGTAATCTTTTTGTTCCTGAAAAACTGCAGGTAATCCAGAAATTGGTAATGTATTCTAAGATTTATGATAATATAAAATTGTAATTAATCATCACGACTGAAACATAGCATTAATGCAAAAACTTTAGTCACTAAATATACTTGTGAATATTGAAAAATTAAAGCATCGAAATTATTTTGTGTGCAAATAAATAAGACGACATTTTAATGTTATATTCATCGAAAAAATATTACTTTCTTTTTGATCGTATTTTTAAACTCTTATCGTAAAAGAATCATTTATGAATTAACACTATAATTGGTTAATTCATTTTAGCAACTTCAATTTATTCATCTTAAAAATATTTTAAGATTCTATTTTATGGGTTGTTAATTTTCCAGAGCTGTTATGCATTTCCTACCATAGCAACATGAAAGTTTATTGGTTTGTGCTGCTCCCAAAGACAGCGGATTTACTGCATATTTAAAACACAATCGATCAGCCTTTACATCATGCAGCATTTTTCTTTCAGTTCAAAGTAGCTTCATCAATCACATTTCCCACTAAAAGAAATGAGCCTGGAGTCAAATAAAACGCAGTGAAATATGCACAGTATAAAACTAACAAAAATCTCATGCAAGTCTGGGTAGCTCTATTTGGTCATACCTTAGATAAGGTACTCCTGAAAACGGATCAAATAACGTTTAAAACCATTCTTATCTATGAGGAATCATAATGAAAAATAAAAGCTTTTATAGACCTGCTCACTTGATTGATTTGGGATTCAGTTTGCAAAAATTTTATAGGAAATTTGACACTACTATTGCTGATTCTAATCGTACTATTCATATATTCAAATTTGTGAGGTTTGTGTGACAGCACTTGGTTAATAAAGCGCGACGTACTGCTTTAATATTATAAAATAAGTAAAATAAGATAGCTTTTAAATGAAGTGAATTAAAATATACTTATTTTATTACTACTAGCAATCTGATTAGCACTGAAGTCAATGCATCATAATCAACACACAGTCAATGCATTTGAAACGTAAATCGAAACAATGAAGTTATATTTTCTCAAAATTAAACTTTCTGGGAATATTGACGCAAAATAGATTTTTAAAATAAAATATTATGCTTAGAAAACATTAAAATTTTTCAATATTTAAGTTTATGAGTTAATTCAATTTTTCATTCACAAGATTTTATTGGTGGTTTGAATTGTTTTGTAATCTTCCGAATTACATTATTTGACTTAAAAAAGCACATATTTTTTTGGAGTTGAGTTTCTTAACTGTTTGATACCCTAACAGATTCTCTACAAACCAAATAGACGAGCCTAAATTCTTTGGATATTGTTCACATACTTTCAAATCCGAAAGGAATAAAAGCGAAATTTAAACTATTAAAGCCAACTTATATAATGTGAAAATCAGAATTAAATTTCCCTGCTACATTAAGGATTTTATTCATATGCTAATAGAATTAATTTCTATATTTCTGATTCCTAGAAATTTTGAGAAAGTAGAAAAGCAAGTGCGATGTTTTACAAATTGGTATATTTGTTTAATAAGAGAAGATTACAGTAGACGAATGATTCAAATTCTTTTGATTCAAATATGTTAAAAAATTATTGCTTTGGATCCCTGATTATATTTTAGCAGGTTCAGAAGTAATGTCATAGATATTTTTATAGTATAATCTTCGTATTGATTGGATTAAAATTAAAATTTCGAAGACAAAACTGAAGAAAGTTTTTATAGCCTATTCAAACGACAACTGTTGGTGGTTTTAAGGTTAATCACAATTAAAATCGAAAACTTGTCTCCTCTCTTAACAACAATACCCATGGTAAATTATGCAAACAATCATGTGATGCTTAATTCAAATGATTTGCTTTGAATTATGCTTTGCCTTGAATTATGCTTTGTCATAATGAACCTATTGAAATGCAACGAGCATACTTTTTCATGAGTTGATCAGAAACTCGAAGAAATATTACTCAGAGGTTATTTCTAATGACATCAAATCTAAGGATTTGATACTTTCAGCTAGTCACATGTTTTACTCTCAAGTGATAAAAAAGTGATGCAAATACCAAAGGACTAAACAACAATTTGGACCAAAGTGATCTAAAATGTATAGTCTATTTTGTGCCATAGACGTATTAAATTATTTGGCATCTTTTTGACGTTGTATTCAATGTTGCCATATAACATGTTTCTTTCGAATGCATTTGTTTTGAAACTTTTTGTAATATTACTCTTGTGACCAGCACTTTATTACCTGGTATTGTATGAATTTATTTTGTGGCGTTTTTAACTTGAAGTTTCAAATAAACTCCATGAAAATTTATCTTTTAAAGTTCGAAAATATTAGTCTAATTTACAAACGTATTCACACTGGATTTAGAATAAAGAGTGGCAGAAAAATAAACAGATTTAATTTACATTTTATTGGGCCTTCGTCTCAATACTTTCATCCCTAAACTGTTAAGTTAATGATCCACACACATTAGTCGATCTTTTAAATCATATATTTCGCACACCGTAATGGAATAATAATGTATCAGATGATATATGAAATATTATCGTCATTAATTAAAAAAATGAAATTTGTTCTATACTTTCAACAAGCACTTCTCATACATTTTAGCGAATTTCATACTTTTTCGAAAAAATTAAATGTTTCGGAGTAATAGAATAACCTAATATTGAAGTATGTTTCAACATTTTTAAAATAACATAATTTTTAATAATTATCATAGATAAAAGGCGCAGCTTGTCCGCTATTTGACTTGCGTCATAAAAACCCAAATCAACCAACCAACCGTAGATAAAAATTGCAAACTTGAAGATATCGGAATTTTTAAAATAGTTTATTTAAAGTTACTTAGACTGCCTTGGGACTGCATAAAGTTGTGGGTTGTGACTTTATAAGTTGTCTGCCAAACAGTGCACCCATACTTTTATGCAGTACTAAAGCTTTGAAAAGTGTTTTATTTCTTTTTTACAGCAGTGTGGATACAAAGTAAAAATTTAGATTATCAAATCTCTCTCCTCAATTGTTAGGAAACCAATGATTGCATTTTTTTTGCATATCAATGAGCCGAAAAATGAAACAAATGTACATATAACATAATCTGTAAGACTTTGAACTCTTCATTTTTAAATAGGTGGTTTTTAAATGTACTTTTCCCTTTGCTTTGGAAGCGCAATTTCACACAACTTCGTTTTGCGTACTGTTTATTTCTGTATTTGTATCTGTGTATAAAAGGTATATTGTACAGAGCAGAGAAAATACAGTGCAAAGAAATGTCAGAGAGAAAGAATGGTTTTTGCAATAAAAGGTTGTCTATATACATATGGAATGTTTTCTTTGTTCACAAAATATATACACACTTTTCAAAATCTGTTTTAATTCATTTTCAGTTATCTCGTGATTTTCCTTACAAGAAAGAATTTGGGAAAGTTCATGATTAGAAGCCATTTTTTAAAATTTTTTCATCTAATTAGTCTTTATGTAGCGAAAATTGATAATAAAGGTACAAAAACACAAACTTTCTATTCAATTTATGAATTATTTGAATTCTAGTTTTGGAGCATTATTTTATAAAAACATACTTGTAAAGGAGCATAACAAAATTGCTGTAAATTAGTCGATTATATTGAGCAATATCAGCAAATATGGAATTTTTGCAAGATAAAAAAATGTTTATTTTAGGTGCTAGGAAACCATGTGTAAAAATTCTTTTCCTAAATATATTTGATGTCCTGCATCTTTTGTTAGTATTTGCAATATTCTTTCGCTATTGTTTCATTGGAATGAGATCCGTCACTGTGATGAAAAAATGAGTACACTGTGATGAAAACTATTAGGAATACTTCTAAAATTGGTTACGGGGCTTTCTGAGGGAATTATTTTCTTTATGTACCATGCTTGCCTTAATCCAATCTGGATTAAAATTATACAACAAAGAAATGTGTTTTTATAAAAATCCCAAGTTTTGTAACAAGTATTTATTTGGAAAGTAGAACGCATTATTCAAAGAATATATGCATGGTAGAATGCTACCAAGCAACGTTATTCTATCAGAACCATTTTCAAAATTAAATCATTGGGACAAAATTCGTTACCTGATGAGTTGAGTCATTCTGTAAAAAAAGTCAAGATCGGTCAATTGCGAAAAGTTTCCCCAAATACATAAAGGTGCGTATAAAAGCAATTTTTCAAGCCCAATTCAAAATTACCGAAGTAACACTCAGTTCAAAACCAAACAGGTTTCGCGGCTTTCTTCCAAAGGCGGGAAAATCAGCGGGAACTTCTGCAAACACGCTTAGCGAAAAGGAAAATTAAAATTACAGCTAAATAACGGGTTGAGAACTCATTCATCCGTTCATCGACTGTAACGGACTGGCGTTCAGATGAGTTGAAAAACCTTTGATTTGCCTTCCCGCCGCGAAGTGAAGGTCCTCTGGTTGTCATAGAAACGATTAGAGTTGAGACCTCAACGCCCTCTTGCGGTATTACTCTAGAAACAGCTGGTTGTGAAGGGCTACCATTATTGGCGGGATAGTTCTTTTATTAGTGTTTCTAAAGCAGAAATTCAGCTGCTTGGTGAATTAAAGTATCTTCAAAAATAAGTTTTTAGAATTATTCCGAACACGGTTGCTGTTAAAGAATGTTAATAAGTCAGAAATTCCAATTGCATATGTTCATTATTTTTTAAAAATTGTCGGATTGATACGATTGGGAAGTTGTCTAGAGAAAAGTTAAAGATTGCAATAGAAGAGCTTTACTACTTTGTGTTTTTTTATAAATTGTAAGACCACATTACAATTCAGGCCTACTTGAATCGTTTTCACCTGGCTGAATCCAACAAGTGCCTTATTTGCCTTGACGAGGTAGATACTTTGGAGCATATCTTGTTCGATTGCACTTTTTTGAATTCTCTTAGAGAAAATTTGTGATTCATCTCTTCTATTATTGTCTATTCTAATGTTCATTTTATGTATATTTCTTCGCTGGTTTATAGAAGGCATTGTAAATTGGGCGTTAATACCCCAGACTCGTGTCAAGATGTATTAATCTATTAAACTAAATAGTACAAAGCTTTTTTCGGACCCTCCATCTAGAATTCCGAGACAGTGTGAAGACTTGTGATATGCATCACCCAACTTTTCTACAACAGAAAAGAATTTCTGCAGAAATTGAAAGCTACCTTTGAAAACAGAAATTTATCACAATTTTACCCCTAGTTCAATTTTTGTGTATACACGTACACGTTTGAGTTAATTTGAATAAAACTGGGAAAAATTAAATTTATTTTTTAAAACTGTTCGCTTTTGACTATGAGTTGAATTTGACTTGTATTTTAAATTTCATTATAGAGATAGATCAAAGGGACAGTGGAGTTCACTTAAGGATATTATTAAGGGGGAAATAAGACCTCAATTTCTTAATAAGTATAAGTGTTTTTGGCACAATTTTGTTATAAAGATTATTATTTATATTATTTATACAGAGTTGAAGTGTTGACGTTACCCCGGTATGTATATATATACATATCTTAGAGTGAACTAATCAAAACAAGTGTCCGTCTGCCGAATCTCTAGTGGAAGTTTGGAGAGTGGGGTGCCAGCTCAGATGTGACCTCGTCATCTGGCCGTGGTTCAAAATTACGTGGTGTTGTCGTCGGATCTTTTCCTTCGGGATTGATCCCGGACCGTAGCCAATAGCCCGTTCTATTGCTACAGTACGATGTAAATTCAACTTCCTACCTATCACTACATTCTGAAAAAAAAATCAAACATCAGAAAGCTTTTTTTGTACGCGGCATTAAAAATTGAAAATTTTAAGAATTACTAAATCAGCTATTACCAAAACTTGTAAAATAAACTTTGGCCTTTTTTCTTTCAATGTACAGAATTATATTTTTAATATTTTATTATAGAGATATTTCTATGATGTTACACTGTTCTCATAAGGACTTAATCTTTAGGTAAAATAGGTAATCTAAAAGAATAGGACTTGAAGTTTAACATCTTTCAGCATTTGCCAATGTAATTGTTTACAATGAGTACATACTTCCAGTGCTCCGGTGCGAGGTCAATTCAACTACCTACCTCTCTTTCATATCTACACTTGTAACGCATCAGCCCCTTAACGTATGTCTCAGCGATATGCACCTTGATTGGTGATGGCGGACCACGTGACACACTCTCCGCGAAAGCGAATGAACAATTTTTCTGGAGTTGTTTCCCAAGGCCAGCGTAGGACTGACGCGCTGAGGTTTTGTCCCCCCGAGATGTTACTTTTTATGTTTGTTTATTCTTGTAATTGTATTGTCTTGTGCTTAGTGTTAATTAAAATTGCTCTTTTGGCCAATTCTTGCATTAGTCATTGGATTCAGCTCTAAACACTTTAATATACCCTATAGCAAATCTGGGTTGCACTTGCGAACATACATCTTCATGTAAATGCGGATTAACTTTGCGTTCCCTATTGAATTTTAGAGGAAGCTTCGAAACACCATGCATATTTTTTTCTTTCCCCTCTGCTTGAGGACGGGGCATCAACCATAAAAGTATTCGGGAGAGGGCAATGCGTTTTGGACTTGCTCCCGTTGTCTCTTGATAGAGGCTAACCGTATTATCTGTGTAGTTGTAATGCTTATCCTCCATGCTTAGAGGGGCCTCATAAAAATATTCGGACCCAATGGCTTCCGGGTCTTGGTACCCCTATTACGGGAATAAATATTTCGACAGTTATCGGAAACGCTTTTGCACTTATAGGTAAAAAAATCTTTTTCGAAAAATAAGAAATGTTAAATCGATAGCTCACGACCTATTTCAAAGGATTAAATCGATATAGCTAGAACTATTATTAGCGCAATACCATTTCTTTGATTCGAAACCTCGATAACGTTAAGTACCTGACGGAGAGTACACTTGAAACGACTGAAGGCATTCAGTAGATAGCGATTGAATCTCGTTCCGTTACGGCTCTTATCGCTTCTGAAATTGAAATTCATGATATTTATTTGATAAAATTTCTGGGCCGGCCTATCCAAACGAGTAAAATCCCAACAGAGATAAGGTACAGGAGAGCGAGTGCTTTTGTAGTGTTGTTTATAAATGAGATTTTTTTGCAAAGATAGGTAGGTAGTTGACTTTACGTAACACTGTAGCAACACAACGGGATATTGGTGACAGTCCGGGTCAATTCCGAAGGGTAAGATTCGAGGACAACAGCTCGTAATTTTGAACCACGGTCAGATGACGATTTCAATATCTGAACTTCCACCCCACTCTCCAAACTTGCACACCACGCCAACGTGAGAACATTTGAAGCAACGACATATTTAACGTGCACCAACCCTCACGGCAGTCTTTGGTAAGGTCGAGTTTCGAACTCGCAACCCTCCGGTTATTAATCCAACTGGACTACCGCGACCTAACCTATTGGCAGCAAAAATAACAGAATAATTATATCATTATCTCTAGAAGTTTGTCAAATGTAAAAAGTGGATTTATCTATACAAATGTGGAAAATAATGTATTACAGGTATGTTCATTTTTAATCAAACGAAAGGGAAATAGAATACTGAGTTTCGAACTCACAACCATGCAGTGGCTAATTCAAGACTCAACCAAATGGGGCTACTGCGGACCCTTTATACAAAGGAAAGCATTTCATTTCCAGTTTCAATCTAATTTTCAAAATTGCGTGATGAGAATTTATGTACTTTTAATCCGAAGCAGCTTGACAGGTCTAATTATTCTTTGTGTAGAAAAATGGACTCCAGAGTGACAAATCAAACAGATACAATAAGGAACTTCATCTAACCAAACCCTGAGTTAATAATTAACCATAAGGCTGCATAAACATAACGAATAACCAACAATCACTGGAGAATGTGTGAGTGTGTTCGGGTTACGTCTGCATCGCTGAATGGGCTGGAGTAATTACTAAGCTACATTTTGGGACGCGCAGCTCTAATTAGCATACCCTCTTATGGTTCCTTCTGATTAGAGATGGGAGTATTCGAATACAAAAGTACTCGTATCATTGATATTTAAAAGTATTCGTTGTACTCGATTCTTTTTCGTTGTATTCGAATGCAGTAGTATTCATACAAAGTATTCGAATACCAATGAATTCAGATACCAAAGTAGCAGTGTTTCATTGTATCCATGTTGGACGTGAGTAAAAAAATATTGCTTTCGTGTAGAATAAACAGCAATGCAACCCTCCCTGGTTTCTTCTTGCAGTGCATCGATTATGTCACAATTCTAGTGCACAATGCTTGGAAAATCAGAACAACAATGTGTTATTTTTATATAACAGCCTTATATCGCAGTTGAATGATTATTTTTTTTAACCAATTAATTGTTTTTTTTGTATATGTATTCGAATGCCTACTCGATACTTGAAAGTACTTGAATACCAAGTATACGATTCTTAAAAGTATTCGATTATGTCCATCTCTACTTCTGATTGCTGCTTTGTTTCTGCGATTTAATATATTATAGTCCGCCTCCCTCAATAAGGCAGTTGAGTCACGAGGTTTGAAGGAGTCTATTAGTTAAATTAGGGGGACTGGTGGTAACGTAAACAAATCCCTTCCACAAGGTGTCTTTAGCATTCATTCTGGTTCTAAGTTTAGAGTTTCTGTGCCGAAAGCGATAACATTGATAACAAGTTGGCACAGGAAAAACATCCACGGAGATTGCCATTCATGCTTTCACATATGTCAGTCCTCTACTAACGAGCCCCTTTGCATCTATTCAGAAATCAATTGACCCAAGGGTGACTCATCGTAGCTGCACTATATCTTACCTGAAACTTCTTGTGGAGCGGTCTATCGATCCTGTGCATGATAGCATTGTCTACGGGCCGTGGAGCCCCAGAGAATTCAAAAAGAAATTGTATTTTCGGGTTTTGTGTAAAATTTTTATATCTCTCTTTAAACGTTTACAAGTTGTTATTGTTATTTCGTTTTGTTTGCTACAAGAGAAAGCTTCCGTATTTAAATTGTATTCTTCTTTCTGCAGCTGTGAAAGATGCATGCACCTGTTTTTTAATTTGTATTTTTTATTCCTCCAAGTGGTTTCGACGACGGACGAGGTTTCTTGACCATCAAGATCTGACCAATTTTGCTAAGGACGAGACACTTCGTCATCAAGATATTGCCAGGTTTTTTTATGCTGACGAGATCAAGATCTGGTTAGTTTTCTAATGACGAGATATCTTGTCCATCAAGATCTGGTCAGTATAGCTAATGACGAGATATCTCGTTGACCAGGAAGGTTAATCGGCAACCACCAGAAAGGTTAATGTATCACGATCACCCCTTGACCGACCTTAAACCCCTTTTAGGAAGACTGGTTGGCCTGGGTTACTTTTAAAAGAAATTGAATTTCGGCATACGTAGTGTCACTAAGAACAAGTTCGGTATTCATATCACTGATTCAGTTTTTAAAGTAATTTATTTCACCTGGTGAGAATATAGAGACTATTTCAAACATTTTAACGCTTAATAAGAATTAAATCCCTTTTCAAAGTTAGTTTGTTGGTTATTTTGTGTTTTATGTAACAGGACCATATTTGGTCAAGCTGCGCCAAACAAGTCCTTCCAAGACAACGTCAAGTAAGCAACAGGAAGGGGAAAATAGAAGGTCAGAAGAAGGGAAAACGAAGGGTAGGAGGAAAAATCACTTGGATGGTGATGCCCATCAAAGAAAGTAAACCCACTAAGGGGTCACTTTTAAAAAAAGCGTTGAATTTTGAACGTTGTAAACAAGAAAATGGCAATATATGCAAAGGAAAATTGCATACAGGCAGAAGTGAATAGAATTTAATACTTAATTTTGCAAAATTAAGATTATAGTTTCATTAATAGAGTGGAGAAAATGAATTTGTGTTATAATGGACTTTGATTTGTATTTTATAGATATTTTTCTCTTTAAGGATAGTTTTTTAGGAGATTATTGTGTTTGGGCAGTCATTGTTTTCGTAACTTTTTGTATTTGGGTAATTGTTTATTTAAGAAAATTCGTTGGGATTATGCATCCAAGTTCTTGTATTAAAACCCTTTCTTTATCTTTCAAGAGCACTTCTCACACATTTTTTAAAAAGAATGTTTTAGAGTCTGTCGAGAATTATTGGGCTACCAGTATCTACCCCTAGTTATCAATAAATGAAACACATAGTCCTTTGAAATACCCGTATTTTTAATAAGCATATGAATAATTCAAGAATTAAATTTAACACAAAGTATCATAAATTATTTCAAAAACATTTTAAAAAAAGTCACTTTGGTGCAAAAAGGGTAGACAATAACTATTATTATTTTCTGTGAATCAATCAAATTTATACACATTATTTTGCAATATGAGCACAAAAATTTTTTCGTATTTTTTGATATACTAAAAATATATTATAATCCGCGGCATACCAAAAAAAATTTTTTTGGTATGCCGCGGAATTTTGGTAATTAGTTCATGTGTGCCATAAGATGAATAAGGTTAAAAATTACTGTATTATAAAATTGAAATGGATAGGCAATGTTTATTTCCAATTTATTTAAAAAAGGTTTGTGAAAAAAAAGAATAAAAAGAAAGCGAGCCTGTCACGTATTCCACATCACAGCTCATTCTGTTTGGAATTCCAGCAAGTAACCTTGATTGTATTTTTTATTTTCCAAGCAAGAAAAAAAGATTTACCTTGAGTATGTCCTGGCATCGACAACTTATAAACAAATCCTCAACACAAAGTGCCAGTGCACATATTGAAAAAACTCGAATTATAGTCGTAATCCAACAAATAGAATATTTAGTACCTGCGGGAGGTACACATAATCAATCTTTTATCCTATGGAAGGAACAATTTGCACCGCTACGGATGATGTGATTCGTGAAATTTAACGATAACTTATTTTATGTATGCTTCTTTAGACTTGCTAAGTAAGGTTGAAAAAATACCAAGGATGAATGATGCCCGGCAGGGTATAAAATTGTGAAAACATAAAGCACTTTGAACTAATATATTGGAGACACAGGGAAAATACTATTTTTCAGATCATAAACTGTTCAATGAATATTTTTCAACATGTTTTAAATCATAAATATGTTAAATCGATACTTTCCATTAATTTGTTTTTCATGTTGTTATAAGCTTTTTTAAACTTCTACATTCCAACTCGATGTCGTTGACCAACACGTTTTTGAGACATCTTTTATTCTGCTGCAAAATTCTTGCTCTTGATTCTAGTGTTCACTATTTTTAACGTTTTTATTTCTACAATGGTTTTATTACTTCATTTTGAGCTTGGCTCAGCTTGTCCGTTTCTGGGCCTTGCGCCCATAAAACCCGAAATTCCTTTCATTCCAATGAATATTTGTATGGTGGATGGCCAGAGTACATAGGAGTAGTATTTTATATAATAGTGGTACAGTTCAATTTTGATGTATCGGGCTTAAATTGAAATAAGTAGGAAATTCAGGACAACATTTTCCCTTCCTTAATTGCTTAACATTGATTAAACATTCAATTTAAGCTTGAACTATTTTATTCCACTAAAAGCAAAAAATCCATACAGCGTGAAAAATTTCTTATATTTCAATTTTTATAAGTTTAAAAATAATAGAATTTTTTGCGAAAACATATGCAGAACGTAACGCTTTTGTTGTATCAGATGATAAACTACACTTGCGGGTGAGAGTGGCTAATTAACACATTTAAGAGATAATTAGTCCCTCACATATGATAACTCCTTCGAATTATATCTCTTTCGGGGATGCTTTTGCTCGTATGGAATAGCAGTTAATTTATTTCACTCGTGGGAAATCAGCGTCGCATTTATGTTCATGAGATTATTTCCCCGATCAAAAGTGCATTGTGCATATTCAATTTGAATTGATTTCAACGGATAATTTTTTTTCTCCAAATGGATTCAAAATTCGTTTAGAACGGCCCCTCCAAACAAGTAAGAATGATGCAATTTCGAGTAAAGGACTCAAAAGCTACCGATAGGAATGAACTAAACTTTTGCACACCTAGATTTGAGATACCGCTAAGCTGATTGTATTCGAAATCTATACACCTTTCTAATAATTATTTTTACAATTATGAATGAATGAATTAATAATAATAAGAAAATATTGCTTTGTAAATAAAATAAGGCATTAATTTTATTTGAGTTATTCAACTGTTTGATACAGCATAATTACTTTAATCAGCTGATTATTCTAGAAGACATAAGAAAAGGATACTCATTGAGCATTAGAAATCCCGAATTTCAAAGTCATAAGTAGTCATAAACTTGACCAAAATAAATGTATTTTATATGAATTCTGACTATTTTGATCCAGAAAATCAGAATCTGTAATCAAAACTAGGGGTTATCCTTTAAACAAATTGAGTTTATACAAAATTTAATACGAAAACGGACCCCAATGCAAATAAAATTTACATTTTTTGATAGACATTATTCCAAGTTAAATGGAACATTTGGTTTGATTGTATGTGGATGCTAATGACAAGAGGTGTTCGGATACTTTTTTGACCCACCTGTATCTATTAAAATAACACCTTTGCATCAATTGATGAAATTGAGATAAAATCTCCATATTTTTAGTTTGATAAGTTCGTATACGGTATTCAGTTGTAACGTTTTAAGCTCATTGTATGCTTTTCATGGGAAAAAAATTGGCCACTTGCATTGATTTTCCTCATGGGTTAATTGGATTGGGAAAAAACTTATATAATAAAAGTTATTCGAATCCGTAAATTCCTTGTTACAACCAGAGTGACTGTTCTGACAGTCAAGACTCACTTCACCACTGTCACCCAAAAATAGTCAAACGTGAAAACATTAAATACATTTTTAAGACAACAGAAGTTTTTAGAGTTCGATGGATCAGAAGTCTGCTGGGATAAACTTAACCAAATTTGGTGCAAAAACACCATGGATTTTTGACTCTAACAATTCGTTCAGAATTTCACCACCAGAGCAAAAATGACGCTGCGATCATGCAGATTTTCAGGAGAAAACCAGTGTATAAGCGGCGGATATGAAGAAGGAAGAAAGAATCGCGTGTCAGATTATGACTAATGTGCTTCGTTTACGCGATCGCGCTTTGCTGTTAATATTTCGCTATGTTAACATTACGTGAGAGTCATTTTTTCTAGTAAAATTTGCTCCCGAAAAAGCAGAATTATTTCAGCAGAACTTCGGGAATACCAGAGTTTGTAAAGCTTGAGGAAAAGTTCAATGACTCGGAAATTTGCGAAAAATTATTTTGCTTTTAGAAAATTGTGGAATATTACAAATGTTACCAGGACCAGGACGCAGACCTATAAAAGACCAAGAACTTAAAACAAATGGAACTGCTATAGTGGATCCAATAGGCGAATCCAGCAGTGATCGAGCAAGATCCAAGCAGCTGGATAAACCACGTTAAATTGTGGAAAATCATATGTAAATTTTTAAGTTTTTCCCGTACAAGATCAGCCACACTCAACAACTGCTTCAAGAAAATGCAGCTTTCTTGAACCTGAGGATACTCTTCCTTTTTCATATTTTCTGTTCATGAGATGGTCCGATCAGTTAAGAGCATCTACACAAATAAATTTTAAGCAATATCAATTCACCAAGGTCTGAATTTATGACAGGTATATTTTAGTTCAAAGTATACAATTCGCTTATGTGGCGTCTAATTCTCCTCATTTGTATCTGTCATGTGTCAGCGACTTGATTAAGCGTCAGATTCCACTCACGAATTAGAACTTCACACAGAAAGCAAATTATTTTCTTAAAACAAGGAGAAATTCTTGGCTTAATGAAATTGTCTACTTCGCAAGGAGCTATAGGAAATGCAGGTTTAATTCTTGTTACTTACCTTCTTTATTCTGTATCACTTCAATTTTTTCTTCTGAATGTCCATTACTTGATGGATATTTATAAATGAATCCTTGAGATCAAACATGTCACAGCTTGTTCGTTTTAGGATCTTGGACCATTAAACCAAAATCAACCAACCTTGAGATCAAGCACAAATCAGACTGTTTTCAACATCAATCACTTTTAAATAAAGCAAATGCGAGAAATGGTTTCAAATTGGTATTTTAAGCGAATTTAAATTGTGTAGTCAAGTATTATGCTCATAACGCACGAATGCGTAATCAATGAGCAAATGAATGGTTAAAGGAAAACTGAATAGCAAAAATAGCGAGAACTAGAATAAGTTAACTTCAGAAAGCAAATCGGTGTGTGCATCTGACTCAATGAAGAATGTTGAGATGGAACCTGATTAGTCTGAATTTTAAGCAGCTGTCTCCCAGGATGCAAAGGAATTTTTCTAAAGTTACTCAAAATGCTTCAGGATAAGGAAAATTCTGAAATTTGTCATCTGACGAATGAATTGAATCGAAGTTACTTTGGCTTGTTCTACTGTCAATTTTTTTCTAACTAATTAACTAATATCATCACATATTCCTCGGTCTAGTGTCGTGAGACATATATTTTTGTTAAACGAGGGAGAACACCCCAAACTTATCAACATGTAAGGGAATATAATGTCCGTGGGATTCAAAATGACAAGGGCGATATCTCCTGAGACTGGAGACCAAGGCTACTTCAAGGGACTCCTTTACTGGCCTTGGGACCATACTGCTTCTGGATATATGGTCTGATTCACCATTATCTTCAATGGTGTTTTAAAAATTGTCTGAAACTATAAGTGACACGTTTCTGTCCGAAAGTTTTACATTACGTTAATTTAATTGATATTTTATGCATAACAAAATAATTATCAGATTTCGATACTAGTGCTTATTGCATCCCATCTTCGAGTGTGCCAATAAAGCATAGTTTGCGCAGAGAACCAAAGATAAATTGTTTTGCAATTTTGGGGGTTGATTAGCTGCAGAAAACAAGGGAAAGAGTCTTCTAGTAGTAACATTCATCTTTGATTTAAGCTGACTGTTATTTTAGAAACACGCAAAAGCATCAATAAGATATTGATTAATATTTGGAATGTTTCATGCATCTATTATTGATGTGTAATGAATTTTCTTTAAAGCGAATTGAGTGTTATGAGTCGAATTTAAGCCAAATCCTCCATCCAGGGAAACGAAATGAAAGGCTTGATTTTTTGCAAAACACGTGAGCATTAATAAATTGAAGATTCTCTTTCACAACGCGCATACACACAACACAGTCATTTACCTGCATTTAATATTTAAAGTAATCTTTTAATCCCAGATTCCATTTGCGCATAAATACCTCATCTGAATGATTATGACGATGGGTGAAGTGACAAACGGCAATTTGGGTTACATTGTATTTGATACATAGGGGGTTTATTCAATATTTATATTGATCAGTCTTTTTATGGGGGCTCTGGTAGCTCCGTTAATAGAGTTGCGGACTAGCAACCGGAGGGTTGCGAGTACGAGACCAAAAGATCCATCCACAGACCGTCGTGTTCGTGGGGGCTGGTGCATGTTAAATCTGTCGTGGCTCCAAATATCTTCAAGTTGGGTTGGTGTGAAAGTTTGGAGAGTGGGGAACGAGCTCAGGTGTTGACCTAGTCATATGACTGTGATTCAAAATTAGGTTGTTCTTGGATCTTTCCTTTCGGGATAAATTCCGGGACCGTAGTCAATAGCCCGGTGTAATGCACCAATGCGGCGTGAATTGAAATACCTACCTACACTTTTCTTTTATGAAAGTAGTTATTTCAATTGGAAATTCTTTCAATCTAACAATTCAATTCACTAATTGGTGTGTTGCCATAAAAACCGAATTTTGTATTTAGTTTAGTAAGTCGTTACATATTAATTGTAAGTCAATGCCTTAAGAAGTCGATACCCTTAAAATTCTTCAATTAAAGTAGCTAAACTGTACGTAAAGTTTCTTTTATTGAGAATTCTTAAATTAGGAGGGTTGTCCCAGTTTGATTCGATAGATACATTCGCACTCCCCAATGATAACAAATGGTTCCACGATATAATTATGGGGTCAATATATTTCTTGATTCCTTTGAATGTAAGAACAAAACATTGCCCTGCGATTAGTTTTTAAGTGATTTCTTTTCTGAAATACATCATCTTAAATTTATTTGGATATATAACTTTTATTCGCGTCGAACTGTTTTACCTTATGAGTAAGACAATAATGAAATTTCTACCCTTTATTTTTACAGGAAATTTCAATCTCATTCAAAATTTAAACGTTCTTGTTTATTAAACATTTTGAATACTATTAGGCCTTAAACTTCTTGAAAACAGTTTGTAAAAATTTAATGCAAACGCGTTTCAATTACATTTACTTTCTTCCGTTTGTACAATGTTAATACTTATTCAAATCGATGTGATCTATTAGAAGACATGATTCTGTCTAGAACAATGCACTCTACATTCACTACAAGAATAGCTTCGACAGTTTGACATTGAATAACCTAAAGTTTAAAAGTTGAAGAAATCGGGCAGTCTTCCAGTCTTGCAAGTCAGAATTGTCGATTTCGCTGCTTTTACTAATGATTGTATCCCTGCAACTTTAAACGTGCTATATTTATACCATATACTATTTTTACGCATATATATTTTTGCGTGCTCTATTTATATCATAATCAATTTCAGTCTCTGATATCGCTCGATAGGATAAGGTCGATTTGCATATTCCTTTCTACATAACCAAGGCCCTGATCTATATAAAAAGTGTTTTGGAATCACTGGATGGAACTCGGGACCTACGGGGTCAAGAAAATGAGAAACGCTTTTGATGCTGTGATGAGTAATCTGTGTTTTCTTTCTTTTCTTCTTTCTAGAATGTATAAATCGTCATTGTATTTATAATAAAGTTGTACAAATGTAAAATAAGGAAAATACGAACACAAAATTGCATTTGTCTAGATTAGCATTAGCACATGGAGTACACATTTTTAATTTAATGAAGGACGTCAACTAAACTGGTACTTAACCTGTTCGTCACTTAAACTGGGTATGGAACCTGGAAGTGGGGTCTATCATTTAACTGGTATTAGATTCATTATCTAACCAGATACTAGAGCCCGGACTGCCGATGTTGGGGCCTGAGATGTACAGAATATGTTAACTCTTTAAATGTACTTCACCTTCATGGGGTAACATGGATTTATAAGAAATCAATTCTTACACATCTTCAACATAAATATCCTGTACCTATAAGTATAATATTCTTTACCTTGTGCTCTCTTGTGTGTTCTTAATAGAGATCTTTAAAACGATTAAAAAATCTTTGAGTGAAACCTATCCCCTTATATGAATCTATTTTTCACATAAGAAAAATTTCGTTTCTTTAGTGTTTTCAAGAGGTGGTGGTGCCCCTTATGTGTCATCGCTCATCTTGAGTACTCTTAGACATCAGCTTATGATAGAGAACAGTTATATATCTTAGTTACAATAGGGGTGTAACCTTAGGTCGTGTGTGAAACGTCACACCGTTCATAAAAGAGTTAAAATGTAGTGACCGTAGGTAAAATATAACATGACCCTTTAAAGTAAAATATAACATTAAGGCCATTTTCCTATCATTTATGGCTAACTTCAAAACGAATTTCTTAATAGTAATATTTGAAAATTCAAGCTATAAAGGTTCAATATTAGTAATGCATCCAATCGTTTTGAGGATTTTAAAAATATATATCTTTCGTTTCGTAAAAATATATATCTCGAGATATCTCGTCCATCAAAATCTGATCAATTTTGATAATGACGAGATATTTCGTCATCAGGAAGTTGCCAATTTTTTGAGGACGATGAGATCAAGATACGGCCAGTTTTTTTCTAATGACGAGATATTTCGTCCATCAAGATCTGGTCAGTTTTGCTAATGACGAGATACCTCGTCGAGACAATGAACAGGAGGATTAAAGTAAAATATTAAAGCTTCTAATCTGAAAGAAAAAGGACAATTTTATTTGAATTCTCAATTAATTTCTCTTTATAAAAAATCATCTTAAATTTCCACCTTTTTAAATGACGTATTAGTTCGAAATTTTCGATTATCATTTAGGTTACAAATTCCAAATTTTGTATGAATAAAATGATGTTTTGATTCATCATCTTACAAATATGAGAAATTATGCTATGAAAAAATTCGTTCCTTTACGCATAACGTATTTGTTTGAAGAATAATAGAGAAAATAAATGGAGAGATTTTAAGGTCTTTAATTTTCATCATATCTCATCTTGATATCAGATAGAATAATATTCCATTGGATTATTCATTTTTCGAATCGCAACTAAATAGCAGTGACCTACAATTCAGGAAGAATTGTTATATTGTGAGTTTCACTTCCTATAATTTTTTTCTTATTAATATATAAAATATCAATAACATTTCTTAGATTACTTAGATATATCGCGAGTTTCCTTACAACAATTTTTGTTATTAATACATAGTGTCAACAACATTTCTTAGATTACAAGTTGTACCCAGAGGTGTTATAAAACCGAATTAATAACCCCTACATGTTTCAGATATGTTTCTAAAACTAACACCAGGACAATTTCTTTAGACATACTGTGACGTAATTTTCTGAAAGATAACTAATTGTTAACTTTTATTGTGGTTCTCACTGGTTATTTCTTCAAAATAAAATAATAAAACATGTAGCTAAACTTCGTGGAAATGTTCAATATAAGCCACAGCGAGAAAATTATTCCGATAAAAATTTGTTAAATTTTAGACATATTTCTCTACATTTTCTCTTTTAGTAAATTATGAGTGTATTTGTATAACAAATTGTTTATGAAATATTTATTACATTGTTTAAAATTACATACTTTGTCAGAAAGCTTTATTGTGAGAAGGAATAATCTTGTCTTGATAATAAATGTTAAAAGAACGTAAAGGGAACAAATTTAGCAGTTTTTACTTGTAAGCAGGATGCAGTTTTTCACTCTGCTGCACATTAAAAGAATGAATCATCTTTCAAATGAGCTTCAATGTAATATTTATGTAGTGATATCGTGTATATTTCTTATTTTTCGATTAAATAAATATAAAATTAAGAATGTTCATTTAAATACTTTAATTATTTCGAAAGAAAGTGTTTAATAGAAAATTGGATATTTTAATGCTGTTGGTTGAAAAAATAAATTAAGTGCAATTTAAAAGAAAGATAATTTTTAGAAATTAAGTTTTATCGAGAGGATTGAAATTGACACATAATAAAAAATATAAAAAATTCTTTCATGCGATAGGGAAATAAAACTCCATTGCTCAGAACACCAAGGAAAAAAATTAACATTCAATAATTCATTCACCAATTGATAATTATTAACTTACCATAAAAATTATTTTGAAAATGTTTAAAGGAGTTTGATGATTTATTATCAAAAGCGCACTAAAACTTATCGATCATTTTACTTTCATATAATTTTAAAAAAATTTGGTATTTCGTAATAAAAACATTTTCCTCGTACCCTACCGCCTCCCATTGACGAAAAGCACCATTGATGGAAAAGAAGACTCAATGAACTACTGATGAGATCAGAGATGAAGCAGAGAATGAAAATGCGCGTTGCCTCTGATGTTGCATCAGCTGACTCTATCCCTATCTAACCGAGTCGCCAAAATAGAGCAGCGGCGAGTCACATCCGGAATTAAATCAGACGCGTTGGCTGCCGTTTGGCGTCGATTTCGCCCTCTCTTGGCGCGGAGCGATTGCTGTACCCGGCAGCAACCCTGACTCAGGCTTCTATGCCTAGTATTTTCCTTTGCTTTGTTTACATTGACATAAATTCGGCGCTGTGATATTTCACCGAAGGTTTTCGAAATGATGCATCGGTGAAGCGATTTCGACCCAAAGATGTGACCCAATCCGTCGGGCATTTCAACCTCGGAGGACTTCTCCCTCGATGCGAGCAGGATTAAGCGAACTGTCCAAGCGATGGCTCGTTGCCCAGCTGGTGGTTAAAAAGCTGGCGATTCAAAATGGAGGCCAAGTCGGGAATCCCTCATCCTTCGCCGCTGTTTACAATGTGACATTTCGTGCTATCAAATCTACTCTTTCTCTGAGTTACTGTTGCACATGGGGAAGGAACAAGAACTCATAGATGCGGCCAGAAGTGGAAATATTGCGACGGTCGAGCGGTATTTGAGTCAAAGAGCCAAGAGATCGGGCCCCCTCGCAAGGTGGGTAGAGTCTATTTTTGATTCTCTCGTGGGGACCAGGGTGGTTTTGGGGGAGGGGTATATTTCATCCTAACTATCCTTTTTTCTTCCTCCTCTCTATTATAATCTGCGGAACCTTGATTGCAAATGTTGGCTTTTCTGCCTAGCAGGTGTTTTAGCATATTGTTTCGGATGTTCTGAATGCATCGATCGCTCTGATTTGAATCCATGGTGTTTTGTTTGGAGAGGCTTAGCGATTGACCCTCGTTCGAACTGTATTATTTAAAGAAATTATATATTTTACTGCTTATTTTATATTATTTTTAAGCAAAGTAAACACAAATTGGACCTTAATTTCCTTAGATATGAGAGAAAGTTTTATTAAATGATCAAGAGAATCGACACTTATACTGTTAATCGTTTTTTACTGGTAAAAAAATATTTTTCCACCTCATATTATCGTACATAATTCGAATCGATAAACGTCTTGATATTTATTTGTTGTCCCGTTTTTTAAAGAATATTTTTCCATCTCGCCTGTACTCAAAAGTATTTGTTTGAAAAATCAGTTTTTTTTGGAGTATGTTTTGTTTCTAATAGGATATACATCGAAAGGATTAAGTTACTCGCACACCAAGTTTTCTTATGAACAATCGCTTCATTCAATAACCTTTTGTAATTAAATAATTTGTTGTATATGATTTCACAGAAATTGCTAAAGAAGTTTGAAAAACTGAACTGCATGTTTGACGAACAAAATTTAAGATACTTTAAACGCTTCCATGAAAATGCATCAATGGCACAGAAAAATTTTAATCTAAAATTTTGACTAAGAAGAAATATCAGATCATGAAATAGAGGTAGAAATGTTGAGTTGATTTTGGTGTACAAATAATGATAATGATCAATAATGAAATAATCAGTTTAATTTAATAATTAAAGGATTATTAGTTATAAATTATGAAAGTTTTCTGCATTTTGTACAACTTTATTACAATTTTTTTCAGGTTTTCCCCCTTAAAAATATGATAGAAATAAATAATAAAGTAGCATTGCTATAATTTTGAATCTAATTTTGCGATAAAATAATTACAATAAATAAGTTTTAAAATACTTGAATTTTAAATTCCATATATTTGTGTTTCATTAGTAGAAAATGTACACTCTTTTGCTTACATCTCAGTTATTCCATCCAGTTTGATACATTGAAACAACTATAGATTTTCATATATCTTTGCTTTTCGAGCAGAATTTTTTATTCGTAATTTTAAACTCATGACATTTATATTTACTGATTTATTAATTCAAAACATTTATTTTAGGTCACTATTTTTAAATTTTTATAAATTTGTAATTTATATTTATATTCTGTTTATGAACTTTAATAAATTATTACCATAAAATTAGAAATTTGCGAAATTTGAATAGATAGCATTCCTATCTGATTTGTAAATTCAAAAGATAGTGTAAAATTTGCATTTGCAATTCATGTCCATCGATAGTAACAATATAATATAAATAATAAATATAAGTAGGTAAATAACTTAAAAATAGATAATATATAACTCATAGTGCAAGATATATTAGAAATTTATAAAATTCCTTTTTCAATTTTAACGTTTCATTGAAGCCAACTAAAAGGCTCTAAGCTTGATTTGGATAATGGTAACTTTCATTTGCCTTACCCAATATCTTGTTATCATGTTTTCATTCTTTAAGCTGAAACACAATAAACTGCTATAAACTTGTACTAAAAGTGTGATTTAGCAAAAAAATATATATTAAGTTCATATAAGTAAGAAATACATGATTCCCAAAATAAGAAGCCTAGTATCCTTTCAACAAATTGCATTATTAAAGAACTTAAATGAGATTGGAGACAAGATGTTATTTAAAAAATATGTGAACAGAAAATAAACATTCTAAACTCAATAAGGAAAGGGAAATAAACTATCTGTTGTCTCGTACCAATTGTTTCCTCTTTTTTGTTTTGTTAAATGTGTGCACCAAATGTCGATAAGATTATTTCTTGAAAAATCAACAATGGGGATGTTTCACAAACGCCATTTAAAATTAAAAGATACAATCAAAATTCCTGTGTTGAAACCCTTGTATCAGTGTGGTCGGTATACTGAATTATATTATTTAGTAATAGTAAAAAAAATTGAAATCTAAATTAAACGGGGCTCAAACTTTTTACAAAAATTGATTTAGCTGAGGATGTCACTTTCTGGTGAAATTATTCATAAGTGTTCCTCCGTTACTTCTTTTCTAAGAATTTTATTTTTAAAACTTTTAGGGAACTGTTAAGTAAAATGAAATGTGTATTATTTTAAAACTTTCACGATTGTGAAATTTTTGTTAACTAGATTTATTTATTCCGTAATTGTGCAATTCTTTGTATTCTGTTTGTACCGAGTTAAACAAGAAAACAAAAACACTGCTTTTAAAACACGATTGTAGAATTTATCATTGAAAAATACCGATATAAAATTCAAATACCCTTTTAAGAATCGTAGCTTTTTCAGAGTTCTGACAGGCCTTAAAGAGTCTTATTTGCTGAAAGTCCTTAAAAATTTAAAGTCTTTGTTCTTTTGCGAGAACACTGTGTATTATTCTTTGCATACATTCAAAAATAAAATCAATGATACGTGTTCAAGGGTCAAGAGTCACTAAAATTCGAAGGAATAATATTTATAGGTTAGCTAAAACTTAATGTCTTTCAAACTGGATCAGTGAGACCCAAACCTAACATTTGTGAAAGCTTCTTTACCTGAACACTTTCGGATTAGTCTATTGCGAGCTGTAGCCTTAAAAACTGAAAAACAGCCTTGAAAAGGCCTTCATAACATTTTTTTCTCGAAGAGTTAGAACCCTGGTTCAAAAGATGTGAATAAGCTAAATCACTGAAGTTATTTATATTTCGCGCTAATTATGATTCGATGAATGCATTTTATAATTCAAAAATGCTGAATATAAGTAAGGTGAAATGAGTAAGTGTACACGTTATTCTAGATTATGCAATCGTTACATAAATGTGGAAACATCATGAAACATTAAAAATATCCAGATGCGTCAGTAGCAATTAATTTAGACTCATATGTCGAGAACATACATAAAAACGAAGGCAAGAGAAAATAGACAAAAGCAGGATATCGTATATTATGCATCAGCAGAATGTTATTTAATTAAATGCTCTGAATATAGAATATTTGATAAAAGTAGATTGCAGAGCAGTTAATGGGGTAAAATATATTAAACTTTATACAATTCATAATTTCTAAATTCTTTTAAAATTTAGATGCGAGTTAAATATCATTTTAATATTCAAGATTATGGCACTTTGAAACACAAAAATTAATCATTCAGAGGAAAATGTTAGTGTTTTGTAAGTGCTATTCTTAAAAATCGCAGAAGCCTTGACGAAATTTGATGATCTGGTTTAATTTTTAATTAACTTTAAGTTCCTGATGGTCATGCATGTACGAATGTCTCCTAACGGAATGCCAATATAATTTTTATATAATAAGACTTCCATTTTCCTCTATATGCATTACATTGTTTAGTACTTTATACATAAGTTTATCCCCTGTGTATTATTCAAATTTTTTTCTATTAGAACCACCAAAATATTTCTTCTGATCTTGCGTATGAGTGATCAGTGGATGGCATGAAAAAATCATGGCTTTGAAAATGGATGGCTTGAAAAAATCAGCTGAATATGGAAACATCCTTTGTATACCATTAATATGGCAGTCATTTGTATTTTTTCACTTATTATTTTGTAGGTAGGTAGGTGGCTGAATTTTCGTCAAATGGAAGCAACAGAATGGGCTATTCTCTAATGATTGGGAACTGATGAATCTTGCTACATATATAAAAATAAATAATTAATTATAAATAATAATAATAATTATAATAAATAATAATTATATATATAATTATTATTTATTTTTATATATGTAGCAAGATTCATATATATATATATATATATATAATAAATAATAATAAATTTCCTTAAAATCTAGTTGGGCAATAGATAATTAAGGTACTTGCAAATCTCAGGAGTTACATGTTGAAATTTCGAAAACCACGTACTTTAATTTTTTTACATTTCAGAATCCGTATATCTTTGAAGAATTTTTGTCTCTGAATTATAATTCTAGTTGTACAATATATTTATTGAAATAATTTCGTGGAGAATTCAGTTGCTTATTCAGAAATAATTTTATATATAAGCATTTATCTTTTTATTAATTTATTATTTTAATTGGAAGGGTATGGGCCTAGGACCAACCATAAAATTTATGATCTTAAGCTACTCTTAATTCAGCAGACTTCTAAGGCCAAAAGGTAGTTGTCGGGATAGGTAGTGTGTAGATCCGAGCTGATCGCCTGAACTTACACCTTGGACCGATCGCTAGGGTGTTACGAAGTGATACGGAGATTAGGACTAACACAATTTATTTCTCTACCTCAAAACTATGTACAGCAACCGTTATCTCAAATTCATGGAACAGCCTACCCGCTGCCACTTGCATTCACGTGTGGTTAAGTCGATCATCAGCCGTTTGCACATCCTCACAGTAGTGCTAGACTATTTAAAATAAAATATCTTATTCAGCTTAGGTTATTAGGTTTTATTTTATATTCTTGGTTTCTCTCATTTTTTCCTCAAAAACAGATAATGGAAAGGGATATATTGGTAGATATTATGTTTCAAAAGTATTATTTGATTATAAAATGCAACAATCGTTTGGATTGATGATAACTAAAATATTATACTATGATTAAATCAACTGAAAATCTATCAGTTTCATTGCAATCTGTCGCGCTTTTGTCACTCATTGAATTTCTTACATTAAGATTTATTAAACGTTAAAGTTTTCTAAACGTCTGGTAAGCTAGTAGTGTTTGGTATTTGAATCGTTTTTAATTGTGCGTTACAAAAGTATAAACTAAGATATTTGAGATCGACATTCGAATAAACACATTAAGGTAACACGTTTAAGGGGCAAATTAAACATTTTCACCAAAATATATGCATGTATATGTAAATAATTGTTATGAGAAATGTGAAGGAACAAAAAATAAAATAGGGGAATGCATTCTGGAAACTAATTTAAACCTTCGTTGTATTTTTTTTGTAGAAATTTTTAAAATTTACTATAGATATAAAAAATAAAAGCCCAATTAAAATAATGTCAGAGGATAAATGTCATAAGCTGGCAATTGTCTATAGATAGGTGTATTTCGTGTTAAAGTGAAGGGGTCTTTATTTCATCATGAGGATATTTTTTGAAAGGTTCTATATTCATACGCTCAATTTCAAGTTACTTTCCAAAGATAAAAAATTCAAATAAAACAAACTCCTAAATTTTACTTGTATCACATATTTCGTTTAAAATTATATTGGATGAATATTGTATTTTCCGTTCCAACATTTTATTATTCGCTTAAAAATGTCCATAACACTCAAACAAAGATACTCAAAAATGCATTAGTTTTTTATTTATGCGATATTTAAATTACATGAAAAAGCAAGTGAATAATAAATAACCTTTAATGGTAGTTTAAAGATTGTCGACAACCACCATAAGTGGTTCAAACTATTTATAAAGATAGAACCTCGAAAATGGTATTTTTATTTAACTTTCGTTGCTAGAAATAAGTTTTAAGAAGTTGGTTAAAAGTGTAAGGATTTGGACATTTTACCTTTTGAAATATAACGATTCGATTTTTATTCTGAAACAAGATCCGATATTAGCGGTCATTATTCGAACTCTGCACCTATAAATTTTGGTTTGATAAGCGCGTTTTATGAGTCATATTTCACGCTTAATTTCTGAATTTATTCGCTTGTATAAAATGTGCTATCAAACCTGAAAAGAAAATCCCACTGAAAATCACTTCCAAATGTGGAGAATGCAAATTCTTTTATTTTCAAACAGGATAGCATTAAACACATTATTCCATAGAGAACATTTCCCAGAATAAGCTACTATTGAATGTTTTTACTTTGGGGTTATATGTTGATCCTGGCTCTGAGTGTTTTAGTTTGAAAGCATGGACAAAAGAAAGTTTTAATTTTATTAAAATATAATAGCGAATACAAAACTGACCCCAAGCAACAAATTTCCTTAAGAGTGAAAAATCAAATGACCATGCAGGACCTAGTCTTTACATATTTATCACTTGCTCGTAAAAAAATAAATGTGAAATTGCACTTATTTTGGCAGCCGGGGGAAAATATTTAGGTGCCAATGACGCCTTACTCTTTTCACCTTATTGCTAACGATGTTCCTCAGACAGCATTTTCTATACTACATTGGAATAACATTTTTGTTTTGAATAACATTCAATCACTAGAATCCCAAAAAGTATTTACTTTATTTGCACCGTTCCCTTCAATCTCATCTTGATTACTAGCGCATTTAAATAACTCAACTCAACCCGGGTGATTATCAAACGCTTTTTAAAAAGCTGATGAACTCGTGCTCAAAACAAAGCACTTTCCGCGCAAGGTCTTTGAGGCTACACTTGTCCCATCCTTTGATATGCAGCTTCAGACCAACTCCCGACGTCACGGATACAGTTATCTCGTTAGTTCCGCACTGCTTGGTTCCTTAATTATTGTATTCCCCCTTCCACGCCTCACTTTCGTCGCACCACACCCATACAACCCAAGGCTTAGGCCTCCACTCGAGGATCAAAAGGCCTTTAGCCCATGGCAAAGGCGGAACCCATCAATACCTCGTTTGCTTTGGGTATTGTTTGATACCCATCGTATCAATCGCATGTGATGACAAATGGTATAAATCGTAATTGTTTGATGCTTTAGGAGTTGGTTTATCTACCTTCATCTGTTACAATCAAATGTGGTGTTTAGAGAAAATGATAGTACAGCTTAAACTCCGGAAGAATATAGTCTTCCAATTTAATAAGACTGTTTGACATAGATGAGTCCCTCAGGCACAGGGTTTATTAAGTAGGAAATATTTTCCTACTGGCTACCTATGACAGTAGGCCAGGATCTCGTGAGAGAGCTCGTTAATGGTAGGGACTGAGTTGAAGAGGGCACCGCTCTTTTGAAGAATGAGAAACATTCTGGAATTGTTTTATATGCACACTCCACGTACACAATCGATCGTAATTTATAAAAATCCTAGTTCCAAACCATTCTTCAAGAAAATGTATAAGCTTACAAGTGAAACATTAAGTCAAAATTTTCAAGATATGTGATTTTTAGCATTTCTAGACGAGATGTAGTGATCTTCAGTCAGTCTACCAAGCCATTTTTTCATTGCAATGAGACTTGATTTTTTCTTGAAAAATCACTTAGCGAGTTTTGCTTTGTGAGTAAAAATTTCTCTCTTCGGTTTTTCAGAAATATGCTTTTCGACTCTGTGTTTCACTGGAGAGCCGACAATTTGCCACTATGATTACAAATCGATTAAATTATTTATAAGTTCTAATAAAAAGCTAAATATATCAGGGAATTATGGATAGTAGTTGCTATCAAAAGATTCTAGCTTCAACTCAACAAAAACACTCATATGTAAGGCTTTGAAGAAATGAATCAAAAGTAGTTTTCTACCATCGAATATCATGATCAAGACATTTTTGAAAAGAAAACCCTTTTGACTAGGAAAAAAGGGCAGGGGTATGAGCCCCTGTGGTCATTCTACTCTACTCCTCTGAGTGTTCCTGCTGCTGGATAAGTAGGCAGAGTAAAATTTAAGGGTTTGAGATTTCTTGTACAGAAAAATCGAATTTCATACTTCAAGACATTCTTGCAAAATAACTGAATTTTGACTTAAAGAGAAAGAGGGGGGCAATTACTTGAGTCCCTGTAGTCATCTCCTCTGAATATCCCTGACTTTGGCTGAGTAGGTTGCAGCTTACAGTGGCAAATCCAAAGGTTGCAAAATATGATATTTCTTGTAGATGAAAAATACATTTAAGTTTTGTCTTAAAATGTGTGTTAAATGAACTGAAATGACAAATTAATTCATTACGATTTTCTGACATCGAACAAACAGTTAACCCAGTGATGTAAGTAATTTAGCATAGGAATATGGTCTGGCACAAAATCGTCTCAGTTTGAGAAAATCAAATAATGAAAAGAGGTACAGGTCTATTATTAAATTCCTTGGCCAAGGTATATCTAGAGGCTGCTATTTCTGGCGAGATGAAGTTATTAAAATCTATGTAATATGAGCTATTAAAACCTATGTAATATCTATTCTGGAAATTCTTGTGGGAGCAAGGTACTACAGGAAGAGAGAGAAGGACTTAGGCATGTTTTCTATCAAATAGACATTTAAATTTTTTTACAGACCAAGGCTCATATCTAACGTATCTAAACAGATTTAAAATTGAACAAACCACCCTATGTTCGTGTGGTGTGGTGGATGATGAATACTCTTTCTTTTGTGAGTCTACAGGTGAACAATTAGTGTTCTCCTGTAGACTCACAAAAGAATTCCACAGTTCAACCAATGTCCTAAAACAAATTAACTTATTTAAATAATGTTATTAATTACAACCAGTCTCTGACGGATTCGGAAATGTTTCTGTGTTGCTTACGCCAGTGTGGTGTGAACCCTGGATTGGAGACAGGTGGAGGCTTCTCAAACTTGTACATATTCATCCCTTTGGGATGTCTTTTCTTACCCGAATCACCTATTAATTGTGCATAGCATATATATGCTTTTAATAATGTAATTTATTGAGGTAAGTTTATTAAGAAAAAAAACGTGTGTCGATACTTTCAATATAGTCATTGCATTTGTGCTCGTCTTTATTCGAAATTTTTGTTTGTATGTTTGAAATATATAGAAATTAAGTTTTGTCGTTTGTCCTCATCAATATTCCAAATATTTGCTTGTGTTATTTAGAAATAGGTTTCTTTTCCCTGAAGCTATAAGTTTTTGATTATCCTATTCCCAAATGTTGCGGATGATTGTAAATAGTACATGGGTCATTCCATATGGTGACATCTGGTGTGTGTTGCATCCTAGTGATGGATTCTTTTCAAATTTTTACCATAGACATGGCAGTGAAACCCATAGATCTCAATTATTTAAATATTTTGTCCAATATTAGCTAATATGGGAATTTCAAAATTGGTAAATTTTGCAAAATGGCGGCCATCTTCGATTTGCCACACTATCTATAAATGACACTAACTTGAGAACTAATAGTTCAAATTTAGTAACTTTGGTACCAAATGGTAGCCATTTATTTCAGGAGCAGACCACAAAACATTGGCAATTTTACATTTTAGTGGACATTTTACATGTAGTGCGTGTAAAGTTACATGTAACTTTTAAAAACAGCCGGCTCGGCTATAGAAAATATTAACCCTCCTATTTTTTTCTGAAACTTCGTGGAAATATATATATATATATATATATATATATATCAAGTATTTAATAATAATTTATATAAATAAAAACAATTTTTCTTCAATGGTACTTAATACTTTTCCAAAGACACCATGTGATAAAATAAATTAAAAAGTACATAGGACTGTAATTTGATGTGCTACTGATATTTTTACATTTAATATGAACCATGTGAGCCTGATTTGAATTAGTATTTCATTAAAACTCAAATTTAACCATACTTTTTAAAGCTATGGTCATTTTTGTACTAAGATAACCCCCGTTTTGAAATACATATGCTATCATTAGAATAACTTTTATTCAGAAACAAAAATTTTTACCTATCTGAATTTTTGTCAGATTCAAGTACATGTATTAGTTAATACTTCAACAACGTTTCAGAAAAAATAAGAGGGTTAATTTTTTCTATAGCCCTTTAACTCGACTGTTTTTAAAAGAGATTTTTTCACTTTATATGTAAAAAATCCACTAAAATTGCCATTGTTTTTGTGGTTTATATACACTCCTGAAATAAATGGCTACCATTTGGTACCCAAATTACTAAATTTTTACTGATTAGTTCTCAAATTATTGCCGTTTATAGACAGTGTGGCAAATCCAAGATGGTCACCATGTAAAATTGACCAATTTTAAAATTCCCGTATCTCAGCTAATACTAGACAAAATATTTAAATAGTTGAGATCTATGGGTTTCACTGCAATGTGTATCTATGGTAAAAATTTGGAAAAAATCCGTGACTATGATGATGCAACAACTTTTTCAAAATGGGTGTTTTCACATGGATTAACCCTCATGTAACATCTTTGAATTGAATGTAGGTAAATACTGCGTGGTCTCGGTGAGCCAGGAGTCCCCTTTCCGCAACTTCTGGTCCTGCCATAAGTCTGTTGGTAGGATGGATGGTTTAGGTTATAAAATTATTTAAAAATAAGGTATACTTAGACCAAGTCAAAAAGATCATGTTGTACTTGTCCCACAGCGATCAACTATTCATCCTGGATTTGTCCCACAGACTATAATACCTTCTAAAATATGGAAAAGAGCTGTTGGTGTGTATCATGGAAAATGGTAGCTTGGGATGTTTTTTATTACTAAGCGTGGAACTTACATGTACTGTGTCTTGAAATTATTAACTCTTTTTGTGAGGGAATTTTCACTAACTTGCTTTTTTGCTTCTTTCACATCAACAATTTGTACTCTTTTCTGACATTTATTATTTTAGAGAATGGCCCAATGAAAAAAAAAACTTTTATGAAAAATTCAAAATTTGTCAATTAACATCTATTGAAATAGCTGCATACATGTGTAGTATCGATAAAAGGAATTGAGGTTTGGGATTTGGGAATCACTCATATATGAGGACGTTTCAAAGAGCTTTATGTATAAATATTTGTTTCTATTTAAATTTTAATATTTGAAAAAATTTCATAAGAAAATGTATGTACACTGAATAGTAAAGTTGAACACTACTAAAAACTAAAAGATTGAGAATTATTCAGAGACTAGTGTCACTTATTTTACAGGATTAAAGAAATGAATGCAGCTTAAATTCTAGCAAACTAGCAAATCGTATCAACGCATTGATTTAGTATTTTAGTAGTCTGGAACTCTATCCGTTAAGTATTTTTTATATATTTCTTGATAAAAAATTCAAATTGTGTGACAATTCTTTGTTACCACTTATAAAACTGTAAATTATTTTTCAAATTCTTTTATTACTCAAAGTATTTTAAATAGAAAAAGCATTTTGTGGCAGTTAAGATGTCTTGACACATGAAAAATGCAACGAGTATCTAGTATTTGGGTGAAATTCAGTTTCTTTAGTGTCGATAACATTCAATAAACACAATAATCTAATCGCCGACTTGCGTACTTAACGGCGCTTTCGGATATGAAATGACGTGTTTTGTGCAATGTCGGCGATGAATCAGCCAAATAAAGATAGGTGTAGATATGGAACTCATCGAACTTTTATAAAAGGTCATAATTGCAATCAGAACAAAATAAGCAAGTTCTGTTTAGTATGCATTTATCTCCTCTGTAAGTAAGTAATTGGGGTTTTACAAGGGCCGAAAAAAGCAAAATGCGATAAGGTTTTTCAATGAAACATGTTATCGCAGGACGATCGTTCTTGAAATCGTTTCGAAGGAAGATGATTGATAAAAGTTACACTCATGTGATCGAAGGCTTAAGTACTCGTGCATTAAAAAAAGTGAATACTGTTTTTTTAATGAAACATCGAAATTTTATTTCTTCAATAAAATGTGCACTTCCTACATTTATATACATTTGGATAACAATTAAGGATTTATTTTTTTATTCACAAATATATTTTTATTCTAAAATGCTACGAATACATGTTACAATAATTTCTAAGACTGTTTTTGATAAAAATAAATTATATTATGATGATTAGTTACGCGTAGGAGTGGGCTACAATTCCTAAAATTCTAAAATTCAAAAATATTATACAACATTGAAAGAAAAGTGAAAGCCGTATCAAAAAACAAGTAGTACAGAAACATAAATAGATATAAGGGGAGTCGAATTTAGATACAGGGATCGAAACGCATAAAGTAATTGAATGAAAATAGTGAAAATGATAAAATGCAATTAAATCATTTTGTGAATTGACTTTTTTCTTGTGATTTCAGTCCTTAAAACTCATCATAAAAAAAAATCGATGCCAATTTTTTAAAAAATATTTATAAAGTATTTAAATTAAAAATAGTATACAAATTTATCCCGCTTTTAAAATTTTACATTACTTATTTTAATAAAGGAGCAATTCATTGCATATCGGTATCAATACAACAAACATATTTATTATGTTTCTAATTGAATAAAACCAAAAATGTAAATATTTTCCAAACAAATTTTATAGTTGCACGGTGACTAGTTAGAACTGCTTGAAAGCTTTTGTAGTCTAATGAAGAAGTGCCTTTTATGTTCTAAAATATCTAGAGAATATAATTTTAGGTACCCGATAATTCGCACACATTGGAGAAAAGACACTAGGGAATGCGAAAATTCACTTTTGGACTATTCATAATAAACTGAGAGATAGGTGATTTCTGCACATCGTGTGTGGTCTGTACTGTCTCATTTAGGAAAAATCGCCTTTTCCCTGTATGCAGGTGTGTCCTTAAGCAAACTATCACGCCCTCTGATAGTTTTTTCTCTGGGTGTGAGCCAACTGTGAGGTTTATCGTAAAAAACCACGTGCAGGGATTGAAAGAAACGACCTCAAATGTGTTTTATGATGCTTCAGGACAAACCTGGTTAATCCAAATCGTTCTGCAGGCCATTTTAACTAAGTGCAATTCTCCCCCGCTGGTCGTACATAGGATAGTTTTGAAATAAAAAATAACACAATTTATTTCATTCATTCATCTCATAAATTTATCAGAGATGTGTTTTCTTTTTGAGATCTTATTTTGTTGTCTATTTCAATAACCACTAAATCGTTAGTTTTATTCATAAACTGAATTCATTTAGAAAAACCAAAATCCTGATAAATTTCTCAAAATAGCACTAATGTTAACGGGCGAAACATCACTGCTTTCAAACAGCTATTGCTTCAAGATATAGCTATTACTTCTGTCAAATAAACATTCTTCCCTCCCTATGTAAACTAGTATAATTAGCTCTCGTGTAAAAAACGTACAGTACAGCGACAAAACAAACCGTGCGGTGTATCAAAATAAAAATATGAATTAGTTTAGGAATTAAAATTGCTTAACTTGGCTTACGTATTTTAAGTTTTGTATGTCTAAAGGGAAGCGGGATAAAATTTGAGAACACGCAAAGATATTTTCGTAAATAACATTCAAGTGTCAAATTACAATGTGCTGTAAAGCTGTTATAAATTGGTTCAAACAAAACGAAAGGAGGTTAAAAAATAGGCAATCAGAAGAATATTATTGTTCAAGACAGTTCCGATGAATAATATTTCTAATTGTTCACATACCATAAAGTTAATACACGGACAATTTTTCTATGTTTTGTGACAAATAATACAGTACAGTACAAGTACTGTACTGTACTGTACAAGTACTGTACAGTACAAGTACTGTACTATGAGATTCCTATAACTTCAAATGTCTTTTCTCATATTTCATTTTGCCATTGCTTATCAAATTCAAACTCAAGCTTTCTTAAAAATATGAATGAAATCACATGACATTTTTATGTGCCTTTCATTGTTTGCGATCGTCAGAATAATATTTTTTCGTATTAGACAAGGGATACAGGGCGCATTTTAAAAAGTAAAAAGTTTTAAAATATTTTAAATTTGCAACAGGTGATAAATTTTGAAAATTATTCAGAAATTAATTTTTCCTTCCCTCATATTCTTTAAAAATGAAAAAAAAATGTTTTTTTATTCAAACACTTATTTATCTGATTTGCTACAGATATTCGAAAAAATTATGGAGTTAATACTAAGCAAAAAGTAATATAGGTTCCAACGTATCGAGTCCACTTAAAATGTCATAATAGCCCGTTGTGTTGCTTCAGTGAGACGTTAATTAAAATACTTACCATACCTAAGATGTCATGATAGGTGATTTGGTACAGTTGTTCATGCAATATTTATCTGTATTTTATTTTTCTATCTATTTTTTGTGGCTTTTTATGGGACTGGACGGGCCGTAAAAAGTAAAGTGCAGGGTCACATGCGTCCCGTAGGTTAGTTGATCAGGCCTACTCTAACGCGGGACAGGTCCTGGAGTAGGCCAGCCTTACCCCAGGAGACGTTTCTCGGGCACAATAGTGAAAGTGAAACATTGTTCAATGAAAAATGTCACGATCTCGGGAGAGAGAATATTTTCACAAATCTACACACTTACATTCCACCCAAACCAAGCATCACTTCTATTTCAGTTTCGCTCACCGTTTAATCAATTAACCAAGGGTCCTTAAAGCAGGAAATGTGTGTGTGTTTAAAATACCCTCTTCCTTTTGTAAGCGTAAACTTAATTCAGGAAACAGCTATCCGCTCTCCACCACTAATTTCCGGAGGCTGCATTTCCCAATTTCAGTCCTTTATTGCCTCCAACAAACTCAGGAAAATATTTTCGCGGATTCCAGCTTTAGCTGTAGCTTATGTTTGTTTCGTTTTCCTTTTCGTTGTTGCCCGGAGGCACGCATTGATAGTGTTTTCTCACTTTTGTGTCCTCGGTTATCTCGGAACGGGATGAAAACATTTCCATTTTTTTTGCTCCCCACTAACGAGTGTTTTCTTTCGGATTGAGTGTTTAAGTTCGAGAACATCCCTACACTGCCTGCTGTTTAGAGGAGGTAATTTGCCGATTCCTTTCGCTTTTTGAATCTTAAAACTTTTTTGTGTTCGAGAAGAAAGAAGTTTTCTTAAATTGCTTTTTAAAGTATTGTAGACGTCTTGTGTTCTGTTTCATTGTCGAACATTTCGTTTCGTGCTGAGTGATAAAATTGCTTTGCCATTTGGAACTCTTTTACTATATATTCTTAAGCTGGTCGTGGTATTTTGCTGAGTAAAATATAAAGAATAAGTGTGTTTATTCATGTATTTCGAAACAACAATTGTAGGTTTAGTTTTGAACAAACACATGTTTTTCATGCCATTATTGTTATTATATTGATTATTTCGTAATAAAAACTTCATCCGTTTAGTAAAAATGACACTTAATAGTGCTTGTACTTTAAGGATTGTCAAAGAACATAGCTTTTTGTTGGTATATCGATTAGTTAGCCTTGGATAAAATATTAAACAATCTTAGTGCTCTTCAAAGATCAGTTGTTTCAAACATAAAACATCACATTAACGTGATCTAACTGTAGCACAGATTTTAAACATAATAGCATACGAATTTTATACTTAAAATTTTTTATTATTTTCCTCTGATTTCTTGTTTAGACTTAGTGCCTACGATACGCTTTCCAATACCTAAAAACTTCAAATGTCACTTTCAAAACCTACAGAAATTTTTTATAGTTAAAGGAAAAAGAAATAATGAAATAGTTTTCTTTTGCTAAACGTTAAATACATTCACGTTGAATGAGAATTCAAGTAGTCTTATTAATGCTTAAATGATGTTTCTTAGACCAGTTCAACAGGAAAAGTGCACTATATATATTTTCACACAACCAAACACCAACACCTGATTTCATCTTTTTATGATGAATAAAATTTTTATTGGCAACTAAAATAGTATTTTTTTGTCGAAAAGATTTCAAAATAGTATCTGAAATTACTACAAATATTTTCAAATAACAGTATTTTAGCATTCCCACTTTCTAATTATGTTTCTTCCTTAACTGAAACTATAACTTGCTACACCACTAATTTTAAAATAGGTCGTAAAAGGTTATTTTTCTAATTTAAGAGGAATATGATTTCGCTCGTTGCTACCGTTGCTAGTGGGACCTGTCTGCTTCTAAAAAGTATGAATAAAATTATCTTTAGATAATTTAAAAGATAATCATAAATATACACATTACAGATTAATTTCAAATTACACTCTTCATTATGAAAATTTTGCATTTTGTTACATTCTATTGTATTTTTATTTAATGATCTAATTGTTTAACAAGAATTTATTTTATTACTATCATGACTTTATTCTATTTTTATAATAAAAATGGTTAAAAAAACGGGGCATTTTGATTGCATTTTATGTTATATGGTTTTATATTTTTAATTAATAAAACATAAATATTCATCACGCATTTGAGATACCTCCTATTACGTCGATTTTTTTTTCATGTTTTTCATTGTATCTTTTATACTCTCAATACTTTCTTTTAACATATTAATTGAAGTATTTAAAATAATTACTTATTTTACGTTGTTTTTATATTATTTACTTATTATTCACTTTTTTATGTTCCACAGTTTACTCGACAGTATATTTTACCTAAGAAACATAAAATTTAACCTGTCTTCCCCACATCCCATCCTTTCTTAAGCACCATTATGAGCCATTTTGCATTTGTTTGAAATCCTCCTTATTTAAAATTCTACCATATCCTGTTACCTACACGATTTGGAGAATAGAAATTTCCTTGAATTTTTTATGATCACACAAGCAGCCACGGCGGGTCTTTTCCTCTCATCTCCTGTATCGAGCGAACGTAGTGATGGTTGTTTTGTTTTGAAACAGACCGTTTTCTCTCTTTCCGCCTTAAAAATCAATAAGAGTCTTGGTAGACCCTTACATAATGAATAAAGTGAGCGATGCAGCGTGTATCTTTGTGGTAGGATCACACAGACTCATAGCTAGAATTTTGTCTTTTCATTATTGAGAAAGTGCATGGAATATTTATGGAGGTACGTTTTCATGAATTTATGCGAAACAAAGAGTTGCTATGAATCATGTGTGTAGAACAGCTTTTATTAAATCTACCCTTTTTATTGATTGATTTTCTGAATTATATTAAATTTTATAAATGTACTTGCTTACGTATTGATTGTTTTCTCTAATATTTTTTGACCGATTGTTTTGCTTTTGGCATTTTTTCTTTTTAAAACCCATTACCGAATTAAGCGTTTTATTCACCAAGGGTATTTTATGTATAAAAATAACAATATGGTGCTTGTATATTAAGGATGTTGAATAGCAAAAGTTTTTGTTGGTACATCGATCAGTTGGCCTTGAATAAAATATTATACACCCTCAGTACTCTTCAATTCAGTTCAATTCATTTTTTCCAAATCAAAGATATAGTATGGAAAACCATCGGAAACACCTTTAAAATTAAAATTCTGTTTTGAATCGTGCATTAATTTTATAAGTATTATCAGCTTCTTAGAGTCAGCAAAAGAGTGGTATGATTTGAAAAGTTATTCTTTGTGCAACATGAGTTAATTTATTTGAAAAGTTTTGAAATTAGCTGTTTGTATTCACGTGTGCTTGATCAGTGCTTGCTATGAGTGTTTTGAAATCTCAGCCGCACGTGCAAAGGTTAAAGATGCTTCTATTGTACTGACCTGTTCTTTGAAGAAAGTAAAGAACCCTTGAACATTTTATTTGAAAAACTTCCACACACACCTAATTAATGTCCTGTTTAAAATAGTTTCTCAATAAGAATCTTATCACACAATAAATCTGTACCTTGGTAGGAAAAGAGACAATGCCTTCATTCTCTAATTTCGATTATGTCCACAAATCACTTCAAGGTAATGAAAGTCATAATTGAAAAAGTGCCAATGCCTCCTAACAATACAGGGCCGCAGTAGCCTAATTGGTAGAGTTGCGTATTACCAAATGGTCGTGAGTTCAAAACTCGATTCAATAGAAAAGTGTCGTGTGCGTAGATGCTGGTGCACGTTAAATATGTCGTGTCCTCAAATGTTCAGGTTGGAGTGGTGGGGAACTTTGAAGAGTGGAGTGCTAGCTCAGTTGTTAACCAACATCTGACCGTGGATCAAAATTACTAGGCGTTGTCCTCAAATCTTTCCCTTCCGGATTGATCCCCAATAGCCCGTTGTGCTGTTCCAGTGCGATGTAAATTCAACTATCTTCATACCTATCAATACATTCTGAAAAAAAATCAAAACATTTGTAAGCACTTTTTTGTACGCTGCATTAATAATTCAAAATTACTAAATCAGCTGTTACCAAACTTCTAAACTTTGTCTCTTTTTTTCCAAGGTACAGAAATATCTCTATAGTATTTTATTATAGATATTTCTGTGATGCTACACTGTTGTTACACTGTTGTATTCTTTAGCTAAAATAGTTAAACTTCAAATCCAAATTTTTTAGATTAACATCTTTGAGCTTTTACCAATGTAATTGTTTACAATGAGTACATATTTTCTTTAACAATTTTCGGACACGTACTATTTTTTCTCTATTTCCTGCATCAAATCCATTATACTTCAACAATCTTTACGACATGACCGTGACATTCGTATATTTCCACGATCATGCAGCGCTGCTACACCCAAACAGCTGCAACGTGCCGGTTAAGGCATTCACAATTAATCTCTTCAAATCCCCCGACAACGTGACTGTTTGACTTGCATTCATCATACTCTTTGAAAACGGGGGCTAATATCTCATTTACCTCGCGCAGTCATTCCCCGACCTAATTGCGACGATTCACCCGGAATGGGACACAAGTTATTCATTCCTGGTTGGTCCCCATCGTGATATTTCATCTCCAGTGAAGGCGAATGGTCATTCATTAGGATTCACTCATCGGCCGCCCATCAATTTCCACTTGTTCTCTCTCCTCAATCGATACGAAGAGACTGCGTATTAAAAATGGATGAAGACCCTGCACACCTCTCCTGGCCCCGTGTTCTGTGGCTTGTCTTTTCCTCTGGGATGTCGGAGGCGTTTAGTCTACTGTCTAGCTGCTGCTTCTATCTTAATGATTCGAAAATGGTTCTTTGATGGTCTGATCGTAACTTATATCTGGAATCAGAAGAGATTTAGTATCATGCATCGAGATTTTTTAAAAGGAAGCTGTTTTGACTTTTTTTTCATTTGTATGAGAACTTTATATCGAACATAATTCTTGATTTTTAAGTTATTTTGTTTGATTAATTGGATTAATAAAACACGCGTGAATAATCATTAACCATCTGAAGAGGTTCAAATGCATATATCCGTTCTGTAATCTGCAGTCTTCCCTAAATGATATCTAATCAATTTTGACCTTCTTGATCAAAAGAATCTTACCTATGATTCTGTAAACCAATGGGTGTGGTTATATAGTCATTATCTCTCTCCTCTCTCTCTCTTCTCTCTCTCTTCTCACTCTCTCTTATCTCTCTATCTTCTCTCTCTCTCTCTTATCTCTCTTCCCTCTCTGTTGTGAGAAAGCAGTACTACACTACTCTTAAATCTGGTGAACCCAGAGGGTTAAATTATCATATTGTCGGTTTAGAGCAGAAACTCATTAACTGATATTTTCTCGGAGACACTAAATATTTATTTTCATGATGATGAGAAATACATAGTAATTATTATGTATTTCTTATATTATACTATTTAATTAATATATTATACTATTTAAGAGATATAGAGTAGTATCAAAATGTTTATATGATCTTTAATTTTTGACCTAAAAATCAATAGTTAGTCATTTTAAATCTGCGCAGTAAAAAATTCTTTCAGACAGTTAATGAGTTTCTACTCTAAGCTGATGATATACTATGTGCTGTGTCGTTAAGTTTCTGAGAGAGTATGTAGCTGAAATAAAGTGCTTGTGCACTTTCTCAAAAGATGATTAAAGAATTTTAAGCTCTTGTTACGAAATTCCTTTAATGGCTCCAGTGTTATGCATATTGCCTTTTCCTTTGTCGTAGGCGTTTATTCTACTGTCTTACTGCTCCTTTCCTACTTTATTAATTCAGAAACGAGTAGCGATTTTTAAATTTTTGATTTGAAAATTGGATTTTAAACATGCTTGAATATTCATTAAATTATTTAAATTATCATATATGTGCTGTGTGGTTACGTATCTAAGATCCTATGTAGTTGATACAATAAAATACATGCGCATTTTCTCAAAAGTGGATTAAAGATTTTTAAGTGTGTGTTACAGTCCAATTCGAAATTTTTTTTATGCACCCGTGTACTGTGACGTGTCTTTTCATTTGGGATACCGGAGGCGTTTAGTCTACCTGTTTTACTTCTTCTATATTGATGACTCGAAAATCGTTCTTTGATGGAACGTATACCGTTAATCAAGAGTTAAAAGCATAATGCATCGATTGTTAAAAAAAGGAAGGTGTTTTAATTTGCGTAGACTTTTGTGATTTTTAGAGAATTTTATCACATCGAACTCAAGTCATGATTTAAAAACTTTTAGCTTGAATAATGGGATTGAAAAAACATGCCTGAATATTCATTAAATCATGGTGAATGTGCTGTGTTGTTAAGTTTATGAGAGAATATGTAGTTGAAATAGATAAAATCGTCACCTCAATGTAAGAACTAGTTAACTCATTTTTTTGTTTTTGAAGTAAAGGGAAAAACAGTTTGCCGCCGATCCTGATTTTCCATAACCTAAATTTTTTTACAGACTGATAGAGATTAAGTGATCAAAAAGTTATCTAGTGCCTGTATTAAATTTTCTGTCAAGCTAAATGTAAGTAATTGTAGTTTTTCTGTGGCTAGACCGTGTTCACTGTACCTATTCCGAACATGGCATCACTTGACTTGTTTTTCGAATTCGATTTCAGAACTTTGCCAATAAAAATTCTAAAGAATAAATTCAGAATGAATTCCGCCCATTTTAAGGTAAACCCGGGTTGTATCATGCCGGAGCATTTTGGATAGCGGAAATAAAATCTTCGCATTTCGTTTCGTTTGCTTGTTTACTCCGAAAATCCCCTCTCATAACCATTTGTAAATTGAACAAAAATTAAATCTTCATTTTGATTCGTGCCACTTTTCTAGAGAAAGTGCGGCATATCTAGGCTAAAGATAGAAACAGTGCAGAGCGTGATTTGTTATTCTCTAGTTGTCGGTAAAACCAAATAGACATTTCATTTTCTTCAAGTTATTGTTAGGAATGTTCCACAATTCTTGGAAACAGGCTCCGCACAAAGAACACGCGCTCATCTTTCAAATCTTTCAAATGTGCACTACGGAAAAACGAGTGCATTTGACGTACGAGGGTCAGAAGTTGTGAAAGCGGAATGACGACGAGGAAATGCCATAGCTAATTGCAATTTGTGGCAAGTTTCCGTGTTGACGGCCATAGAAAAACGACTGACCGGGGTGAATGGGAAGTCGGGAAATAAATAAAATTTTCCACACTTAATTGAAGCTCACTAAGCTCATCTCCGTTTTCGGTTGAAGGGATACTTGCCAAAAAACTGAAAAATGGAATGAGGTTGAAAGGCATTCTGGAGTAGTCTTTCCGCAGTGTGTAAATGTTGACAAAAACGTAGTTACTTGTAAGTGAACTTGTAAGAACTTGTAAGAAAAAATTTACTTTTAAGCAACTACATTTTCGTAACTTTAAATAAGAAAAAACTTCAGTTGTGTGCTTTAAAATTTTTTTTAAACAATACATATTCTGTTTACATTGAGTATATTCTTTGTTACATTAATGGAGTCGATCTTTAAACGCTATATTTTAAGTGAAAACTGGTGGAAGTTTTAAAATTATGTAAAAAATTTATTTTTAAAAGAACTGTTTCAAATTTTGGCTTTTATGGTATGGATTTTACATATAAAAATGAAATAATTAAATATATATATTCATGAATAAAAATAGGACAACAAGTTTTCACAAAATACTAATTTTAAAGTTTTAGGTTGGTTGCTTGGTTAGTTTTTATGGTGGCAAGGATCTTATTTAGCAAAGCTGCAGCATACAACGTCAAGTAAATGGACATATACACTCAATTAAGGTTTTACTTACGTAGAAGTGGGAAATGCACGTAGGGAGGAATCAAACCTGTGCCTCCTACAACTCGTAGGTTCCTAGCGCAGTGGACAAACCGACTGATCCACTATAACGTTTAAGATTCCCAAGACAACTCAAATTGCAGTGCATTTATTGGCTTGCTTTTTAGTTTTTTTTATATAATTTAGGTTAATTTAAATTTTATTAAACTAATTTCTGTTATAAAATTAAATGTTTTCAAAATTTTAATTTTAATTATCTAGATTTTTTGCTGTTGTTTTCTGATTTGTACAACAATGAGGTAAGATTTTAATGTTTCAAATTTTCTAACATGAATAATTGAGAACCTGTCGTTATAATTATCTCATTTTATTGGTAATGTTATACAAGTTTCATTGTTGTAGTTTAATTCGTTTATGAGATATCTTGCAGACCGTAAAAGTATAAAATTTGTGTTTGGAGATTTAAATGACAGAAGCTTTATAGTAGCTTCATTTTTAAATATATAACATCCATATTATAAAAGTTATAAGTTTTAAAAAAAATCCACCGAAATTTAAATTTTTTACTGAACTTCGAAACTCTTCTACCTATTTTCACGAAAATGTAGCGTCCTATCCCCTCATAGGTCAATTTTCTTCATTTACTAAAAGTATAATTTAAATTTTACAAAGAAATTAATAGTATATACTACTTAAATATATGTATCACTTAAAGATTACGTGGCCCTAAGTAAGAATTACTAAGTTTATCATGTGGGAAATGGAAATTATTAGTAACTTTATGTAGAAAATGATGCTTTGATTAACTGATAGTTTACAATGTTATATGAGCAACTTTGGAATGAAGTGTAGTGAATTTTGATATTCCGAAGAGAAATATAATTTTACAGCACTGAAACGTTCCTAAAGGCACAGAAATCCGATCTGAATGTAATAGAGGTTTTAAAATGATTTACGTCAAATAATGAAGTAATGCTTATATTTTCTAAATGAACTGAGTGATTCAGAATGTATGCATTTTTAAATAATTTATCATGGAAACATAATTTCAATTATAATAGTTGCTTAAGTCCTGTATGTTTAATAAAGGGCTATATATGCCTAAAAATACAAATTTATTAATTTTTTTGGGCCTATTATAAACAAAGTTTCGATAGGAGAAATGCTATCTTACGTCAAATTAGCCAAATAAAGCAAATTCATGTCCCGAAGCAAATTATTCGAAAAAATTATTGAAATTGAAATTTTACAAATTTTGAAACTTTGCCTACAGTATTAGTGAAAAAATTACTGCTTTAGAATATTGTGTGTAAGTTATTTGTAAATTTTATCTAAGAACAGCACTTTTAAGATAGGCTCAGTACTTGTAATAAACAATAAAACTTTAAAAGCACACACGCCGATTATTCCTCTTAAAACTGCCTTTTTTGACTTTTTAGATAAAATGGGACATGATAAAACTATTCCATTTCATTGAAAGTAAGAAATGATTAACAATGTTAAATTCCCTAAATTGCTGTACTTAAATTATGAGGTGCTGAATAATTGCAGAAACAACATATGTATAAATGTTAAATTTAAACTCAACACCATACTACTGGTACATGTGAAATTATTTTTGTCTTTTTTAACTTTTCCGAAGGAAGATAAAAAACAATAAAAATCTAAGTTCAGAATTTGTGGTGTTTAGGAACAATTTAATGTTTTTTTAGGCTCCACTGTAACTACTTGACGATGATATCGATACTTTAAAATGAGTCCTCACAGATTCTCTCGGATGCGTTTAATTTATGCGCAATAAGCCGGATGCACAGATTTATGAGCAACGACTAGTTATCTGTCGGTAGCAGGAGATAGTACTACATCAGGCATGGACTCATCGCACTGCATATCCTCAATTAGTTTGATCAGCCATTTGAAGAGGAAGTAGGGAATTGCCGCTTTGAGTGCAAGAAGTCATATGCCATTGACATAAACAAATACTTAAAATACTATCCTGTGTTTACTGTAGCGTGTCCTTTCACTACTGTCCGCGTTCAATCATTCATAAAGAAAACATCATTCAAATATCTTTATAAATACAAAAATATTATTCACAAAACTACAACCACTTACAAAACAGGAAGTTGGATAAACTAATTTTTAAGACTCGACATCTATATTATTGTTAAAACAACTTTGATACCCCTAATAATCTGTAATTCTATGCTGAAACAGATTTTTGCTCCTGGGATTTTATTTCCAAATTTTTGCTTAAAAATGTTTCTTAACTTTGGAGTATTACGTGATGAGCAGTTAGTTATCTTTGGTATAGACTCAGATAGTAGATACACAAGAGTTAGCGTTCTAATGGTTATTCAAACAATTGGTCTGACCCTTCCCTCAACATCTGTCTTTGATCGTGTTTGTCTCATGATTAGTTGCCTCCTAAATTTTTTATCAGTGCATCTTAATTTCTGAACAATTCCAGGTTCATAGAGGTCATAGTTCAATGTTTCGGGTGAGTTTGAACTTTGGGGAGAGGGCGATTGATAAACGGAACAGAAAAGCAACGTGATTTTCATCCATTGCTTTGAGTGTAGAACGTTTACTAAATCTTTGTGGTTTTATGATTAATACTACCGGTCACTGTCAATGCGATGACCAAAGCAAACGTATGTTGTTGTAAGCATGTTGTGATTCCGTCATGCAAAATAAATTTATGTCTGCTCATGCAATATTTTCTGCGCATGTATAATAATTTCCTTCTTCAAGTAAGGCCAGTCCCTTATGGATATTGGGAAAGTCCGGAGGTCGTGACAAGTGCAAACAGAACTCTCTTTCTGCTGGTGTGGAAACTGAATAGATATCAACAATCAATTGTGGCGACCTTGATATGCTTCTCTTCATAGGATCTGACACGGTGCCGATGGATCATCGCATTCCCCTTGAGAAGAGAGCAATAAATGGACTTAAGGCCTCTGGTGTCATTTACTCTCTTCTCTACTGGTGACCTTAAGATCGTAATATATCGAGTCCAGATGTAGGATATCGGTCCTTTTCGTTGGAGTCGGGTAGATTATTCTCAACTTACATCCTACCAGTTTATAGACTTGGTATGGCATAACAGGGTCCTAGTTGAAACTTCTACATAATCATCTGTCTTATTTCGGTGACCATCACTTGTTCAAGTATATTTCCTTGTTAAATATGGAGTCTCAAAAATGAAGAAAGGAGAGTCCACAGCTGATTGATACGCATACTTTCGAAATTGAAACAAATTTATATTTCACGAGTCTTACTCAAAACCAATGCAATGATATGACCTTTGACCTCACTTTTTTTTATGAATGAGATATAAGCCTTTTGGCACGGGTTGAATGGCAACCACCATCTTGAAATCGATTGTAATCCGCTAGTCGAAGGCTTAGAAATCACACATACCACGCAATTTCATAATCTGAGTTTTCATTTTGTTAATGAAAAAATTAGTGTTTTGTTAATTTTTTATTTACATGCATAAAAAAGCAAGCAATCATTAAAATTTGATAAATAAAAATTATTCGAAGTTCAAATACGCGTCAGTTTTATGTTTCAGAGCCAGATTGGAGGGGATCAAAAAACTCTTCTGACTTTAATTTATTTATTGAGAAAGTTTTTGTTTAAATATTTTTCCTTTTCATTAATATTCTAAATATTCTTCTGACATATTTTTGTAGACTTACTCATATTACTGAGCACGTGACCAATTTCACTACGCAGCGTCGAACAGAGAAATCCGTTCAGTCAGTCGGACACTTTGAAATACGTGACATATCACGACGCGAAGGAAATGAGGAAGAAAAAGAAAAAAAGCTATCTAATCCTACGCAATTTTTATTTGTCGAAGAAAGTTGCTCTTCGTCTGTTGACTCAATATTTGGCACACGCCACTGAGCTTGGGGATTCACTTGTTTGTCTTACGTGCTTGGTTACTTTCGATGTTTTTCTCTTGGTGTTTTCTATCGTAAGCGGCCAACTATGGGTCAGGGTTAAATCGGGCTGTTTGTTTATCCGATAGATAATGTTCATTTATGAATTCTGCTTTGGTTTTAAGACAAGCTGCCTATTATAAAATAGCATGATTATTTACAACGTCATTTTCTATAAAACAAGAGCATTAACTTAGGTTTTAGTATAAAGTGTTTTCATTTCGATAGCTTATGTAAAAGGGATGCATTGACGTGAAATTGATATTTCATGGTGAAATGATATTTTATAAACGAGTTGCGTTTGATGAGAATGTTCATAAAATCTCACTTTTTCTCGTTTCCGGAATGAATTGCTTTTACATAAAGTGCAGATAGAAAATTGTACATAAAATTTTCTAGTTAGGCAACAACAGTCATTCGGATGTTTGATGTCACACGTAATGGCTCCGTTTTGGCCTTGTATTGTTTGTATACTTTTTGGAACAATTGCTGTTTTGTTTTAAATATTATTTAAAATAAGAGGTTGATTACTTTACCACTCACGATATATAACGATAATTGAGGTTTCATGTTTGTCAATTAGTTCATGTCTTTTTAAAACTTGAATTTCTTTTCAGTTTTACAAAATATATAATCCCGGGCATATTTTTGCTTTTTTAAAAAATGAGTAAATAACTTTATAGGTAAATAAAAACATCAAGTACAGAATATAATTTGTCACTAGTATATCAGTAAAGCAGTTTACATTCGTTACGTACTGCAAAGCTATAAAAACTTGATAATTTTAATGTTTAAAAAAGTAATAACATAACTTCTAGGTTTTAAAACACAGTTTTAGTAAAAGCATCTTAAAACATTTACAAAAGATAGAGTTAATTTTTAGTACAATGAAACCTAACTAATGAACACCTCCTCATGGGGACTATATACCTTGAGATGAAGACAGTTTATTTCGCATTGAAACTACTTCTAAATGTAATTCATATTTTAATCGTCAGTACTTTCAGTAATTAAGCATCCAATTATGTCTCTGAGAGAACTGAAAGTGTGATGCAACATAGAAAAAGCATTTTTATGTAAAAAATACCGTCCTTTATGCAAGGACAATTTAATTTGCTGTTCGGAAATAAAGTGTTTTTCAGAAAAGGAAGTTCTACATCATTTCCTTGTTTATGACGGCCATAAAATGAGTTTCTTGTACACATAATTGGTCATTTTAATTTTTACATTCCGTTTTGTGGAAGTTACCGCTTTAAAGGCTTTATGGCTTTACTGTCATAGTTTTGAATTTCAGAATGCAATGCATTTTTATTCTAAAATGAAAATAATTTCGATTGTTTTAAAATTGTGTTATATATGAATCGTGTAGTATGTTTCAGATTAATTTGAATGTTAAGACGATCATTATTTTTAAAAGTTTGTTTTTATTTTTTGTTCAAACTTACTAAAACTTTTTATTGTTAAGTGGAATTTTTCTTATACAAAATAAACTTTTGTTAACGTTTTTGAGTACTGCCAGTAAATCTAAAATTTATGGAATTTTCGCTACCATAATGAGATTGAAAACCAATTTTCTGGAAATATTCAATAAATATTTGCATAAAATTTTATATATGTTAAAATAGACTCTGAATTAACTCAAAACAAACGTTGTGAAATTAATCGGTGTCTTAAGTTGACGAAATTTTATTAAACTTATGGATAAGTTCAATATTTTAATTTCGAATAAGCAACATATGCAGCCAAAAGCATTTTTCTTTGGTTACCTCTAGATTTAAGAAAAGTATTATAGCTGTCAACGTCGAATAAGCCATTACAAAGCAAATACAACCGAAAACTAAAACAAATTCCACACACAAAAGCCTAACTATTTTATAAAATATATTTGTCTGTGAGCATTTCACAACCAAATACGTTAAATAAACATAAATTCGAAATTTTTTACCAAATTATAGCAATTAAAAAATAAAAGTATTTTAAGGCAGCCAACAAGAATATTAAAAATAAAATTTACAACGCAAGTAAATCCTGTTCATCGGAAAAAATAATACATTAATTTAATATTTGATAAATGGCATAATATTTTATACTGAAAGTTACATCAATAATTTTCTCGTTAGATTAATATACTTTTTTGAGATACTCATTTATTAAAATCTGATCATTCATTCCCTTCAATAAAAAACTCATTCTAAATTTTTGTAGCTGGTAGACTGACAAATATTTTCAAACTGAATTCATAAAGAAGAAAAAACCGTGTTCCATATTTTTAGTTCCATTTTTTTTACCGGAAAAAACATAGCATTCGGAGCAGGTCACAGATTGCGTTGTCAGTATTTTGAGAGACAGAACCAGCTGTAAACATTCCTCATTTCTTGTATGAGAAGACTCCAGATGTCGCCCACTGGATTTCGCAAGTATTGATTTTCTTCTTTCATTTCAGGAGCTTTTTAGACTTGTTGAAGCGCATGTTTGTCAATTTTCAAAATAATGTTATACGAAACAAGACGTCGTTATTAATTTCAGTGTAAAACATTCAGAACTTTTCTCTTTTTTACGTGTATACTGGATTGTGTGTGTGTTGTGTGTGACGCTGAAATTGATAAAAATATACGAGTATATTCGGGTGCCCCGTGTTGATTTTTGACGTTAAACAAATTCCATCAAATGTCCTGGTGTAATGCAAATATCTGTAACTACTGTTTCATGTTTTAAGCGTATACGTCATTTGAAAACGTTATCAAGGACACTTATTCTAGACACTAACAAATTTAAATATTTTAGCTGAAATTTTAAAAAAGGTTATTGTCTACGGTGGTTTTCTTCACTTTGAAATATATATATATATATATATATATATATATATATATATATATATATATATATATATATATATAAATAATGTATCTTTACGTTACAATCTAAAGTAAATGAGAGTTTTCGTTCTTAGTATATTTTCACTAGTCTTATGTAGGGTTCAAAACTAACTGTCGTAAGTCGTATTTTGCACCGATAATTTTTTGTGATGATCAATTGTTTGGATCTAGTCGACATTTTTGACGTCTAACTTTAATGAATGTTTTGCTGATTTGGCCCAAATTCCGACCGATGAGTCATTTATTCTTCTATTAATAATCTCTACTCTTACTGTTAAATAGAAGCATCGAAGACCATGATTCCAGTCATTCCACTGTGTTTTACATACATCCGTGAAAACAATTAAGTTCGCAAAGCTTTTTGGACAATCCAAAAAACATGTTTATTACACTGAGGAAGTATTTGATGAATGGGGATAGGTTTAAACTTTCCAAATCGTTTAAATATGGCACATCAAAGAGACAACGATCACATTTAACTTTTGAAGACAGTTTTTGCAAAAGTAAATGGAATGGTAAGTAATAAATTTAAAAGCACAATTTTGTTTTAATTCTTATAATGATACTGTTTTTTATCTCTATTAAAATATAATAATAAATTATTTAAAATAAAAAATAGTTATATATGCCTTTTTCTGATGTCATTTATTTATTATCACCCCTCCAGTTGAAAGTCCACCTCTTTGTTCAAAGTACATGACCCTCATGTACCTTTGAACAAGTGTTTTGAGCTTATATTTTTGTTAATGCTAGGTTAAATAAAAATTTTAATGTGTCTGTTGATAAATATGAAATTGTTCTTCGATATAAATGTCACTGCAGTCGAAAAAAAATGAGAAGTTGGTTGAAATTAAGAGAAAAATATGTCGTGATTAACACTTTCCAAGTGGTTTCGACAAGCTGTCTCGTCAAACAAGATGTGACCAGTTTTGCCAATGACATGATAACTCGTCGAGACAAAACTGCCCTATTACTCTAAAAGGGAATGAAGACGAAGATTGGAAAAATTGATGGACCCTTGCCCAGAAATGGCAACAATTTGGAACAGGTTTTTGCACCAGAGGCTGGCCACTATAGGGCAGCTTTCAACGAGAAGGTAAATCACCAGGAGGATTAAAAATAAGTTTACCTACTTATTACGATTACTTAGAAGCTAAGGATGAGTCATTCATGTCTAGATTCTCTGCTCTGATCTCAAGGTGTTGCCACCACCTCACTTACTGACACGTATTGATTGGTCGTTCGCGACTGAAGAAACAATTTTCGAACACTTCCATATTTTCACGAAAAAAAGCGTTTAATTGATCCATCCGAAATATGTTTCGTTTTTATTTCTCTCGTATTATAGTATATCACATAAATATCAAATTTTTCATAAAACGTACTAGTTATTTATAAATGTGTGAATACCTCGTTATGTGAGACAGAAATATTAAGTGTTATTGGAACGGACTGAAGTGGTATATAAAAATATTTTCGACATTATATTATGACACTATTCAAACCACTTTCTTTAGACTCGGTCGGTTCCCGACGATATTCACGGAAACTGATTTAACGACTATTTTATTATCTCACTAAAGGTCTTCGTAACGAGTGCTTAAGTCATGTAGTTACTTTTATGTCGTCTATAAAATATGAACAGAATATTTCATTAATTGAGCGATCTGTCAATAACTTGAGCTTATTTGAACCACACCCTAGTTAGCAAAGTTTTGCTGGCAAAAGTTAAAGGGTAGAGTATGCATCAGGTCAGCTTGGTTAGAAGTCTTTAACACACGTGACAAGGACAAAAAGACTCAATTGATATTTTAATAATGAAAATACTAATTTGCGAATTACAAAACACCTAATTTTTCAATATAAAAATAATCAAATCTATGTTCTCAGTAATAGATTAGTATTTTAAGAGACGAAGTTAATTTTGTGATTCCAAAATCGTTTTTGGTCAATGATATATTTAGAGAAATTTTTTAAAGTATTAAATAAATTAAGTTTTAAATAGTTTGTTTGGCGCGTTTTATGCAATAACTTAATTTCACATGTAGAAAACAACCAAACACAGCACATCAAGCGCATGATACCTACCCAAAATCTAAAACAAGAATAAAGTGCAGGTTTTATCGTTTTTTTTATAGTTTTACCTTTAAGTCATCCACAGAGTACCACAATATGTTTCGACATTACTTAAACGTTGTATAATTTTCCAATAGATAGAAACCCATAGATTTATTCTCTTCTAAATGTTTTTTTAATTTATATTTGGATTGTTTTAAAAACTCAATGTGTGTAGTGTGTCGAACAAAATGACTGCTTAAATTTTTCTAATGTTCTGATGACTAAAAATCCCACCAGTACAACGACAAGAAATTCGACTGAAATCGGTATTTCAAGCACGCAGACAGAAAACATAAAACATATTGCCTATTGTATCGTGTGACATAATGATGATGTTCTAAGTGTTTGTTCGAATGCAGACACATGCTATATCGCAATTCTAAGCCCAAACAGGTAAGACTGGTTCTGAGAATAAAATGTTCTGTCATTGTGAACAGTGGTGGCTCTTTTGTTATGTGCTCGTAATGAGTCTAAGAATTGATACCCTCTGGAGATGGAAAAAATAAAGGAAACACAATTGCCTCTGAAAAAAAGCAAATCGTTAACGCTGAGGGAAAAGAAAGCAGCTTCATGTGATAAGCGCTGTAGAATGCTTGAATTTTAGTGAAATATAGAATTAAGATATATAAACGCATTTAATTTTTCTATCGCGTATCATTGGGTCTGTTTTGAGGGATTTTTTTGCTGATATTGATTTCCATTTTTTTTCATAATCATACGTGCTTGATATTTAGTCTTATTTCCTGGCACTTATCTTTGTACTTTAAGTACTGTTTCAGTCTTAGGCATCAATTTCTTAAAAAGCCGATGTTTCCTACAGAGTAGACTTTTACTCAAAAGCTGAACTGTATTTTGAGCTTATCTTGAATTGTAGAGCATCCTAGTTTAAACAGAGTTAGCTAAAAGTTCTTAAAACACATGTAGGTATAATCACGTTTCCTTGATACTTATATTTTACTATGTATAGAAATTGAAGTTGGCGTTATGTACTGAAGACAGCTCACTGCATGAATGATTTTTCATCAAACAATTTTGTACTAAATTTGTTTAACCTGTTTTCTTTTGAAAAAGAAATTTCTCCAACGATTTGTAGTGTTATTGGTTGATGTCCAAATTTGTAATACCTTCAAATAATTTTTATGAGAATGCCTTGTTTTATGCGAAGTAATTACAAAGAAAATTTTACACAGTAAAAACCTCGATTGGAATACAATATTGATATTTGAGAATTGAAGATCTGAAAATACAGTCTGAGCCAAAAAATTTAAACACTCCGAAGGCAGAGTATGACTAGAACGATGTTTAGTAGCATGTGCCATGTTCATGGAGATATAAAGAAATGATCACAATAGCAAATCTAGAGAACTCTTTATTATTGTAGAATTACACCAATAAGGTCATAAATTACTAAATTTTAAGGTCTGGTGGTGAAACATATCTTTATATGGTGTGGCATGGAATAAAAAGTCCTTATGATATTTTGTAGCAAATCCGGCCAAGTATTATGTACCTACTTATCTATATTATATATTCCGGGGATGGTGCCCTTGAGGCAGATCTGAAGATCTCTCTGGTCAAGAGGTTTCAACACTAATGTCCTCCTGGGAGAGGCGAGTCGTTTATCGACGCTCGAAAAAGTGCTGGGAAAACCCTTTGGAGACGTGACATGAAAGGCAAAACAACAGGGTGATCTATTGGACGCATCGTTGTGCTGTAAATCTACCTCCTATCACTACTAGGAGAGACCAGCTGTTCTAAGTGATGGTTCATCTAACCATTACACTAAGAGTTACAACGGTCAGTCGCTCGATAGTAAATTGAGAATGGCAGCTTTGGCTGGGTATCCGCCCTACGAGAATGCGGTGATCTTTTGTCCAAAGGCAGAATCGAGATTCGCCATTAAACATGATGCGCTACCATTCCATGCCTGTCTACAACTCTTGGGCACGGCAGCACCTATATAGATGCAGTTATTTTGTAGACATTCTGTGTTTACTGACGAACTGCACACCTCTTGAACTCTTAGTGCAATGGTGTGGGGAGCAATCACTTAAGCCAGTTGGTGTTTTCTTGGCACAGAGTATATATGAATTATCATAGTCAAGCAAACAAAAGCGTTACATACATGTTTGATAAATGGTGCATGAAACCTATAATAGTTTTTAGTCATAAAAATCTTAGGCTCTAGAGCCAATAGATAAAAGATATTTGAAATCGCTATATTTGTGAATCAATTTCCATTCCAAATGTTTTTTGATGTTTGTCTCTCTGAGGTATCATCAGGATACCATCAAATATCATGATAAAGAATACAAAAATATGCGGATGATGATGATATGAAAAATAAAACTTTTATATATGACCTATTCACTTTCTTTACAAAGCATTCTTTGTTATGTAGATTTATTTGACCAGTGTACCTCTAGTGGGGCAAATGAGATTATGAAGTTTATTTTGAACAGGGAGGGAAACACATCCAATCACTATATGTTCCTTAAATCTATTTGAATGGACATAGATTAAATTTTAAGAGAAACTATTTTATATAAAATGTGGAGATCTCGGTTTTCTCACTAACAGAAGTTACGCTTATTGGATGCACAGGGTGGTCATAAAGTAACTGCCCCTATATACGAGGCCCTAGCGACCGCAATTTTCAGCGAATCGGAATGAAACTTGAGATTTAGTGATTTCAAGGTAATCGCTCGAGAGTTATGTAAGTAACAAGAATCGAGCTCCCACGGTTACGGGTACATTTAACAAATTTCGAAAATTTAGAAAAGCAGCACACACTCTTTTTATGGTAATGTGATCGACACAGTGAACAATCAAAAAGGGCGTTTAAATTTCCACTTTTAGCCCTAAAAAGTACGGAAGAGCACTATCAAAGACAAGTGTTAACAACGGAAGAGAAAAGAAGGGCTACAAGAAACCATAACATTTTACCTTTATTGCAAATGCTAGTGCCAATTGGTATTTTGTGATAGGTGCTTGTGGTAGGGAGGTAGTTGAATTAATGTCGCACTGCACACAATTGGGCTATTGATAGGTGCTTGTGGTTTATGCAAATCACGTGCATTATCACTGCTGCTTGTTACCTTTATTTCCTCTTTTTGTTGTTCACACTCATCTTGGGCAGTGCGCAGTGGTTTTTAGAACTAAATGTACTAGCCCAAATCGTGTAAGAAACAACAACAAAAAGTGTTTCTTTTTCACCTAACTAATCTATCTCAATATGACTTATACAGTAAGGCATTGTCTCATAAAACGTTATTCTAGTTTTATTAAGTATTTTTTATCAAAAAAGGATGAGGTACAATGTTGAATAGCGACATTAAAATCCTGACTTCTACTTAACTATAGGTATTCTCTACGATGTAGATTTTGTTTAAAGCTATTAGTGCCCCCAAATTTTTATTACAATGAATAACTTATCGATTGATGCGTTGAAATGATCCTATTGTAAATATGTGACTAACATATCTTTTAAAAGTCAACCAGTAAAATAATTGGAAGAGTCCATTTAAATCTTTTCTTCTTGCACTCACTTTTCCTATTAATATTTTGACTTGTGGCACTCTTGCATCAGGGATGTGATATTTTCGAATTTTACTATAATTAACGAAATTATGACAAATTAATTTGATACAATATGACTAATTTTGTAAACAAATGCTCTTGAAAATCCATTCACTGGCATATGAAATAACAAAGAGCTTGTATGAGAAGCTTTTTCGCTAAAGCTAAAAGTAAATGGCGCTAGTGTTTTGTGTACATATTCCATACATGGTAACCAGAAGTAAAATCTTCGTTATGCGATGGTTTGCTTGGTCACACTGAAAATCTCTTCATAAACAAGAGACCTCACATAGTCAAGGAATGGTAATCAATTCTTTGTATAGGTAAATAATTTGTGCACCACCTTAAAATATTTTAAACGAATATTTAAAAAAAAATTATTTTTGCAGCGAATATTCCAAATTTAACTACCCTTAAATTTGCCACTTCAGGGTGCAAACTTTTCAATCGATTTGAAAATACGTATACGGTTCTTGCAGTCAAATTGCACTTCCTTTTTCATGATGCAGTTTATTTTACTTTCTTTGGGATTTTCCATATGAATCTGTCTGCCAATTTGTTTTACAAATCTTGTATATCTTAAGAATTTCGTAAGTACTTTAAACAAAATGCCATCCACACCAATTCCTTACTGGATGTTATCATTCTGATTTTTCCCTTTTCACTGCATAACTGAGTAGTCAAATAGCATCTCCATTTTGTGTAGAAGCAAAATGTCTGATAATATCGATGTGCTGTGTTTCAATAGGGACTGGGTCAGTAAAACGTACCATTATGCTATACACTGCTATTAACGGCTTTGTTGTATTGTTATAAAGATTGCAGTCTATCAGCAGACCAGTTCATTGTATTTTAGAAACGGAATCGGAAGACGTATCTAAACACTGCTGATCGTGTTTTAGAAATTATCGGATATGAAAAGGAAACGCGATTTGGCTTCGTGTCTCCATTTTGGTCATTGAAATGAACTTTTTGCGTCCAGATCACTTGCTTTCCTGTTGAATACTTTCTTTGTTTAGATTTATGGGATTAAAGGTGTGTTAGGTTCTTTCTTATCTGGATTCATTTTACGGAAGATAACGTCTCCTATTTTTTCGAGTTCGATTGTCTTGAACGGAAAGGTTTGTTTAATGTATAAAACTGCTCTACTTTAATCTTATGTTTTTTCATTATAAACGTCTTCAAAAATTTTGAGTAGTCCAGTTTCTCAAAATATAACAGTTGAGTCGTTTTATAAAAATATTTATTTACACATATGAAAATATATATGAGAGAATAAAAGTGAAATAACTTTTTAAAGAAATCGAGTAAGAGTTGTTTGCAATTATTATTTGTTTCCATCTGCTTAAGTGTAAAATGAAATAAAGTGCATCTAGAGGTAAACATTTTAGTCGTTTCAAGTTCAGTTTATTGTTTTTCCAAATAGTTTCCTTGTAGTTTAAACTTCGGAATTGATACCGGACCATCGCCAAAAATCTGTCGTGTTGCTCCAGTGTGACATAAATTAAACTACTTACCTACTACCAAATAATTAAAAAACATTAAGAAAAATTAAGTTTTTGATTTTCTTAACTTCCTTTCTTAAACACGTTTCATATGTACATTTGGAATTTACATTTGCGTATTGTGTTCTATAGAATCTAGGTAGTTTATTAACCGCTGATTTCCTTTTGATAACAGCACTATGTATTATTTTCATCAAGAATTTACTTATACACAGGATTTTATCCACTGCATTTATTTATACAGTTGTTAAACCCTGAGAAAATACCCTGAGTTCTATACCATACGTTTATCAATGATTTTAAATAATTCTTCGGATTGAAAACTAGTTACAAGTATGAATATTTGTAACTAGTCGTTATTTGGTTATAAGGTCATTTGGTATGCTGAATATGTACTCTACGTATAATTAGAAATTCTAGAAATAAAAAGTTTTGAAAAAATTAAAGTTGTAGTGAATGATGAAAGAAGCAATAGTTACACTAACAGAAAAACAAGACTTAAAACTTATATTAGATCTGGAATATTTTTATACTTTTCTCCATACATTTTAATTGCTGATCTTACTTAAAATTAGTGATATGAACATATGCATGATCAGCATGTGTATGTATGCAATACCATATTAATTGATAAGAACATAATAACAGAAGATAACATCAATCCAAACCTTCAGATATGTGATAAGCGTTCACCTAGAAAGTTCATTGAACCATGAATTTTGAAACACAAGTGGTGTCAAATACAATAAAGGTTAATTATTTTGTCATGGATGATTGGCTTAAGCTGAAAAAAGCAGAAATATTTTTGTGACATTTAGCTCCGTGGAAAGTGATATTGCATGCCGAGATTTCTATCGTTCAGTTATTCAGTTCATTCTCAATCCTTTGTGTTCGAAAATCCTCTTTTGAATATGTCTCCTCGGAATGATGTATGTTGATGGATATGCTTCTGTACATGGGAGGAAATAGGCATTGATTTTAAAAACAATTATTAAAAGGCAAGTTTTATTTATCACATTATACTTTTATCTTTATCAACCTAATTAATGGTGTGGTATTTTCGATCTTACGTCTAATTTTCCTCTTTTATAATCACTTGCTAATCAATTTAATGATCTCCATTTTCATTTCTCTTACACATGGGTACATATGCCATGTACTCTCTTATATGGAGTTTATGTATACTTATATTAAACATATTAATTTTATGATATAATTTTAGTAAATATTACATTTTTATTTTATTTATCGCCAAGAAGTTTGAAACTTATACGAATTTTTCCGTTCTGATAAGCTATTATATTTGCATGTTTTAATTGCAAGTGTTTGAAACCATTTTGTGATATTGCGGTGTACTCGGAATTCAGTTCATTTTTTAACTTTGTGGAATTAACCTTCGAATCAGACAGATATATGTATTGTTTTTGAGATTTTGGGTCACAGTGTTTGCATGTTGTCGCTACATTTTAATTCGTGTGTTATGTTAAATACGGATATTATGAAACAACAAAAACCAACCATAAAGTATATTATATAACAAAAGGCAAATGTGTTCCAGTGAATATTTCCAACAACTTTTATCACATTGCAATTGAAAGTAATTTCTGTGAACTACTTTTTGATATTATGAAGATTGCATGTTTAATATTTTTGCTCTATATTTTGTTGAATATTATGTATTTCGAATATTTTGTGAGAGCCAAAAATGAATATTCAATTTGATTTTTATTGAATTTTGAGTTAAAATTATGGTTCTTGAATGAGCAGGGTCTTTATTATACTAGTGACATTTAAACTCTTTCAATTCAATTTAAATTTTTTGATTTTGGTATGTACTCAGTCAAATTTCAAATGAAATTAGGACAGGGAAAATTGCTTTATCACTGTCAGAACTTCGACCCTCTTCAAAAGTACTCTGAATTCTTCTCTTGATCCAATATTCACCAACATATACTTTTAAAACGCAATAAAAAGTATACCTTTTTGTTATTTAAAACTTATAGAAGAATGCAAAATAAAATACAGAGATAAAATAAATCAATAGGTGATGTAATACTTTTAGTAAATAAAATATGATGCAACATAAGTTTACTGGAAAGCAAATCGATCATGACACTTGCTATCACTCGCAAAAAAAACAGATTTCTGATTTCATGGATTGCATCAAGAATATGTAGGAACTGTAACTAAATACGCATCTAAATTCCACGGATAAATGTTTCCTTTATTTAGAAAATACGTTACATTCCCGTAAGCGACTACATTTCAATGGGAAACTACATAAAAAAAATTCCACGGAAACAAACTATCATAAAGACGGATTCAACAAACACCATTCATTCCCGTTGTGATTAACGGGGGGAGCCAGCCATAAAAATACTTGCAACCTATTGCAACCGCAAGCTGCAAATCCACGGAATGCAAGGCGTTGAAGTTGTTTATGGGTTTTCAGCGGCCATAACAGCCCACATCAAGGCACGCTAAGAGCCCCGATATGGCGAAATGAAATTTGACGTAATTGATTCTGATCGCTCCTCTGGCAACCGCATGCGTTGGGATTATCGCCATTCCGAACAGTTTTTTCTTTCACGTCCTCTACATCAGCCGTAAATCTTCCCTTGTCATGCCGCGCGTCTCGGCCTCTGCGACGTCACCGCTGGAAGGCAAGTTGCCAAGTGGGGTGGTTGAGGTGGTAAAAGGAATGAGTGGCGATGAATTGGAAATGGTGTGTTATGGAAATGAAATGGATAAATAAATGTGAATGGCCTTTGTGAGCGTTACGTGGAGTGTTCAAAGTACATGTATAATTCCGCACACCATAGCATCTTTTAAAAGTTGGCGGACCATTGGTGGATATTGATCCAAGTCCGATTTTCCTCAGATATGAGAGGTGCTTCGTAGTTTCTTCCAATTGGCTCTTTTCTATCATTACTACAGGCCCCCGCATTTGTACCCTGGCTCACATTACCAAATTAGGAGATGGGCTCTAGTGTCAAGTTAGTTGACGGGCTCCAGTACCAAATTAGGTGACTGTCCTATGTACCACGTTAGATGACAGGCTTCAGTATTCAGTTAGGTGAAGGGCCTTAGTACCAAGTTAGTGATGACGTGTCCCAGTACTAAGTTAGGTGACGCCCAAAGTACCAAGTTAGATGACGGGCTCCAATACCAAATTAGTTGAAGGCCTCATATACCAAGTTAGGTGATGCCCCCAATATCACTTTAGGTGACGGGCCCTAGTGTTGTTAGTGATGACGGGTCCCAGAACCAAGTTAGGTGACGGCAACCAGTACTAAGTTATGTGATTGTCCCAGTGCCGAGTTAGGTGACGGACTTCAGTACAAAGTTAGAAGTGGCGGATCCCAGTACTAGTTTAGATGATGGGCCCCAGTACCAGTTAGATGACGGACCTCCTATGAAATCATAGTATGTATCACAAGTACTGAAATGTATATTTTCTTTTCTTATACCTTTGTTGCACATATAAGTTATGAACGTAATGAAAAGATTTATAGAGTGAAATAGAGAAAAGATTAGAGCCCTATAACCTTTTGTATCTTAAAATGGATTGAATATTACAGCACAAAAACTTTTGATAGTTACTGTCCCTCAGAGACCTAGGGCTCCGATAACATAGTACCGGGACAGCCAACTATATGGTGGCCCTGCATTACTGATATATATGGGTCAATGAGAATGGTCCGTCTCGTTACTCTGATTACTCTGCATTGTTTACTTGTACCACAAAATCCGTGTCATTGAGATAAATTGGTTCGATAATGAGAATATGTTTTTTATAAGTTCAAACTACATAGATGGCTATCCGTTTTCAACGATTACTTTAGTAAACGTTCAAGCGTTTGATATGTCTTTGGAAAAACACATATGTTACATAACATGATAATGTATAAAATACATCCACCAAGTATTACTTACGTAATTACTGTTAACTATATTAGCTTGCAGAGAGTATAGAAAATAACTAATGCCTTTGTGCCATAAAAATCCAACCAACCATTACTGCATCAGCTAAAAACGCATTTTAGCATATAAGTTTATCCAAGACTTCAAGCCTGTAGGATCGTCTTATTTTGTTCTGCACCGAGAGAAGATAAGAACAAAAGTGGCCTTATGGTAAAACTCGAGATAAGACACCCTCCCTTCGGTAAAGAAAACATTTTACCAGTTTTGATTTGTGTGCAAACCCTTACAAATATCATCTTATAGAGGAGCTAACCAACTGAAACATAATATTTTCAGATTAAAAATAACATTTTAATTCAGATTTAACGGAATAACGTTTTCCCGTTACCTTTGCTTTTTGTCGATATAAGAAATAGGGGCTTTTGTGTGTACCCAATTCCAATATGATCACTTAGATTTTTAAAAACACAGAGCAAAATCAAAATTATTTTTTAGCTCGTCCTGTCATTAGACATTTGCTATATTATCCCATCTGAGTATTAAAATGATACAAAGTATATAGCTATAGGTCTTCTCAAAATATAATAAAGTTATAGTCAATGGAGTTAGAGTTATCTGAATCAATGAAAGGTTAATATTTTTCGCTAAGTTCGAGATTTATTTTATGGAGCAACTTTATCCAACGTTTCTCATCAAATTTTGAATTATGAATTTTTTAATCCAGCAAAATAACTTTTTATTCAATTACATCGTTTGACAATACTTATTGATGTATTGTATCATATTTACAAGTTTGGTTTATATATTTTATTTTGGCTATCCAACTACTCATTTTCGTCGTGTTTTGAATTTGATAAATTTTACTTTAATAAAATTTCTTAAATTTTCATTTGTTTAAAAATCGATGTATAACAGGTTAAAACACTTCAAATATTGTAGTCTTTCAAATAAAGGAGAAAGTTTCCAAAAGCATAATGAATCTCAAAAGTCGCATTATTCATTTTTTATTGCCATTTTATTATCTTATTACTTCAAGAGATTCTATTATTCTTTTTTAAATTTAAATTATCCTAGGAGCATTTTTAACCAATCTTGAATAATCTAACCGACCAGATAAGTACAAATGTTTTTCAGTTTAACAATGTCGAGATTTTATGAAAAGCTTCTTTTTAAGTTTATTGTTCATCATGGATTTAAATGATTCATCCAAACTTACACGTAAATGTTTAGAAATTCCTTTTTTCACCTTTTCATCATCATCCATGGTAAAATCTACATCTATAAATATAAAGCAGAATTGGCATCTGTCTGTCTGTTCTCTATACAAATCTATACCATTTAACCAATCCACAAAAAATTTGGTACACTTATTCTTTGGAACCCTGCGGGTAACGTAGGCTACATATTAACCCCCGTTCTATTTGTCTTGGGGTGCAGAGAGGTGTAACATCTCGTCATCCTGGACAGAGCACTTGCTAGGGGGCGCTCTCTCCCGGTCTGGCTGTGCAGATGACGTCAGAGTTAACATCTACAAGTCACCTCTCAAGATGACCTTGGAGTTTTTTTTAGAATCATAGAGTATGATGCAATCGCAGATGGGTGTGGTTGCGCTGAAAATCGCTCAGTATCATATCGTTTATGTATCCCGTCTGTAAATTCTTAAAATGTAGCTTTATTGTTGGAATGTAAATTTTTATAATATAAGATTATTTTTTATGGAAAGTGTTTTTTTTATCGTCAATATGATACAGGGGGCTAAAGACAATTCGAAATCCTCATAGGAATAACGTTGCGTATTTATACGATCAATGTCAGACCAATTAACACTAGATTTGGTACATTCATCCTGTAGAATTCTACGGGACACAGGCTATATATTAACCCCGTTCGATTTGTCCTGGTCAGCAGGGGGCTAAAAACAATTCGAAATCTCCACAGGAATAATATTGAGTAATATTACGATGAATTATAAACAATTCAACCCGAGCAACGCCGGATAATTCATCTAGTCACTTCTAAAATTGACAATTGCCCATTTTTTAGAGTTAGTAAATATGTGTTACATCATGCAGGAAATAGACATTTTTGACTCCTTTAAAGCATCTTATAAAGTCTGAAGCAATACTTAATCTCCGGAGTTTACGTACACAGTCGCTTTTCGTGGAACATGTGGGCGAAATTACTGACGTAAAGTGAATGTTAGTAGGAGTATGTGGATACAGAGTGCTATTGTTTTAATTTATACTTGACGTGACATGTGCTTTCATGGATTACACTTCCAAATAGCTTTCGAAAGAAATGTCATCATTGAAATACGTTTAAAGTATGCATTTTGCATACGTTGGCACCACGCCAGACACGAATCTTTGTTTTTCTGCTTTCACATAAATACACTTTATAAACTACTATTCGAAGTTTTTTATTTTGCCAAAGGCATAAACTGAGATTCATAACCTAAATAACATATATTGATACTTACTTTTTCTTCAAAACTTTAAAATCTTTTTTCTCGAAACAATGACAATTGTTGGTTTATGTCTGGCATGGTGCTGACAAGACGTTCGTGCAATCTTGTAATACATAATTTATATTTCCCACCAATAAAATTCAACTATCAAAACAATTATTTCTGTTTACTAGTACGTTGAAGAAAATATCTTTTTGTCTTGAATTCTTACTTTCTGTTAAATTATGAATAATTTTAGTTCGATACGCTTCTTTGAATAAAGATTATGAAAGGTTTTTGCCCACAAGGTGTACCAATCGCTCAAAAGAAAAGCAACAAAGTAGTATGAGTGATCATGCTGTTTTCTAGCGTTGAATATTAGATACTTAAATACGTAGCATGGTACTACCGTAAAGTTCCATGGACCAAATAGGTCCATATAATTTACTGGATTCAATGTACCTAAACATTTCGCTCCAATCTCCAGAGACAAAAGCACTAAAGTGGCTTGAGTGATCATATTTTTTAATAGATGTTAAGTTTTAGATATTTATATACGAGAATATAAACAGTCGTCTCATTGACCAAACTTGGAGGTACTGCCTTCTTGACCATCACTGCAATTTTCCGATGGATCATCCGTATGATTCATTGGATTTAGTGCATATTAGATGGCACAGGTTAAGTTCCTGTTTCTTATCCTGGGTATATTTCTATTCAGTGTTAGTATAACTTTGCTTGAGTGTGTATGACATGACTTGACGCTGTCTGTCTTGCGTTTGGCACGGCTTGGCTAAATATGACCGTGCTATAAAAACAAACCAACCATCAGTACACATAAACCGTTTGTTCTAGTCCCTTTAAAGAAAAGTACCTATGTGGTTTGAGTGACCATACTGTTTTCCAGTGTTAAGTTTTAAATACATATAAAATAACATGTAATTTCCGTCAATCCCAAAGGTAAAACTTGAAAATATTGCTTTTCCAACTAGCACGACATTTTGGTGTTGTATGCGCTTAATTTACCGAATTCAGTACACATTTGGCGGCGCAGGTTCGATTCCTGTAACTTACCCTGGGTGTGTTTCTCTCTTCAGTGTCAGTAAAACTTTGCTTGGTGTATGTCCATTGATTTTGACGTTTTTGTTTGGTACAGCTTGACCCAATATTGCCCTTGCGCCATAAAACCCAGTCAGTATACAAAAACATTTAGCACCAATCCCCAAAACGGAGGAAAGTACCAGAGAGGTCATATTGTTTTCTAGTATTGTTAAGTATAAGACACTTAAATACTTAGCATGTAAACCGACAAATCTCAAGGACCAAACCTAGAGATACTGCCTACTCGATCACAGTATTCCAGTGGTGCCTCCGTATGATTCACTGCATGCACGTAAACATTTCGCAACTACTCCAGAAAAGAAAAGCACCAAAGAATATGATCCATGTGTTGCGATAACACCACCGTCCAAAGGAGCTCCGTGAGACACTATCGCATCAGAGAGATAACCGCCGCTTGTACTGAGAGGAAGCTCGCTGTAAGTGTTGCTAAAAATAACGTCTCAGCATCCCCCGATCCTGGCTCGTCCACTCTGACGTCACTGGAACTCTGCCAAGATTTTAGCAAAGGGGCCACGTCGAGGCATTCTTTTACTACCTGGGCGCAACACTAGCTCAAAAAAGGAATGAAAAATAAGCACCTAGGAAGTCAATTTAGGGAAGTGCAGGCCAAGAATGTGAGAGTTTGTGGCTATAAAAAGCCTCGAGTTTCTGAAAAGGAGTCTTTTAATAATTGATCAGTTTACATGTGTCGTGGCAGATATGTGTCGATAGGTAGATGATATTTTTGAGGATGTGGGAGCATTAAAAAATGCTTTAGATGTTGGAAATGATCATAAAAATATCCTTTTGTTTTTATTTGTTTCCATACTATTCTTTGGCAAGTGATGTGAAAGTTTTGCTTTATTTCCACACCCTTTTCTAGCAATTAACGAATTAAGAATTTTAATAAATGGAAAAATAGGATCCTCAGTTACGTAATAATTCAATTATACTAAGGTGCTATTTGATATTTCCCTGTGTGTTCTTAAATGTGTGTGTTACATTACAATTCATACGATGATTCTTCCAACATTTTTTTATTCGTGTTTTATAATAGGAAACAGGGAAAAGCTACATCTATCATATTCGGGAGTATTTTTTTTAGTGAAATGTGAGCTAAAAATGACATTCAATCAAGTATACGCTTATAAAAAGAGTAAACATTTCGAATGCGAATGTATTTCCTTTCTTAATTTCATAATTCATTTACTTAAAAGTTACCTTATATTTACGGAAGTATATTATCAAAGCAGTCAAATTTCCACATTATGAGTGTGTGCTTATCTCATCTCTTTCAATTCCCACGTTGTTTATATTTCTATAAAAAACATTTCGCTATTCGCTTTTATTGCTAAATATCCCATGGGACGTCAAGTGAATTTCCTATTGTATTAAATATACTCTTAAGTTTTGTGAGCGTAAAATTATTTTCTTCTCAAATGTGAAAGGCGATCAAAAACTATGAGATGAGGTAGTACCAAAACTCAATGTCATGTCTTGCCTTTTGAGTAAAATTCTTCAAATTTTTTTTATTTTTTGAGCAATGATGTTGATTTATTTTATGGATTTTAATTCCGTCCTTCTTTCAATAGCTTACGGAGAGGACCAGGGGCAAATGCTCAAGATCAAAGTGGTTACACATCACTCCACCACGCTGCTCTAAATGGCCACAAGTAAGTTTCTGAGTGTCTTTCATTTAATACCTTTTATGAGTTCGTGGGTTTCCCGCATCCTTTTTGTCTTAATAGTAAAAGCAAATGTATTATGGGCAACGTGCATTTTTAAACGTTAGTTACCCAGTAGTTGAGTATATTCATTCTTATATATATTCATTCTTATATATATATATTCATTCTTATAATACAAATCAAGTATTATAAGAATGAATTTGTGTAGAGGATAATATCGTCAGAGATAATTATTTCAAGAATATCAATAAATATCCATTAATTGTTAACCTTGAAATCTACAAAATATAAATTTTTCAATTATTGGAAATAAGATGAACTACTATTTGATTTCAAGAGATATTTTAGAATATTTGTGCTGCAGCACAAAATAAAAATAATAATGTTAAATGACCTATAGAATCTTCGGTTAGAGTCAAACTTCAAAAATGGTAGCTTAAAAAGTTCCTATGTGTAGTTCCTTAGAAATGAAGACATTATTTGCACAAACAGAAAAATGAACAAGCATACAATCTCACAAATAAGATAGTAAAAGAATTTAAAATATATGTATTCTTCTAGTATTTGTATAGAGTCGAAAGTTTATTTGATAGGATTTTATTGAAATCTGTTCCAAATTTTTACACACTTAGAGACAGAATTCATTTTCTATCACTATATAATGTGAAACTTCGAGATAATTTTTGAAATTAAAATTAAGCTTTACTGCGTAAAGTTTTGAAATTTTAGTTCTTTTAACTCTAATGATTTTCACATTTTGTAATAATACTTTGATTGTGATACAATTGTCGTTTTATCGTTCCTTCATCTTTTAACAAAATTTTCGTAGCACAAAATTTCCAGTTGTGATGAAACTTTTATTTTTCTAAGTATATTTTTCCATTCCGGACCTATTTATTCCCCGTATCCTAATTTTATGTTGTAAAATGTTGAACGCTTAAGATTTTAAAAAATAGCATGGATAATTAAACAAATACAGTTATTATATAATAGTTTTCTTCATGTTTTAAGGCATGATTCAATGATTAAACTAAAAGTAACGACTTCTTTAGGTGTAAAGATGTTAGATATTAAAAGAATATATTATTTCCTTTAGATTTCTTACTTAAGAACTAATATTTCATAGTATTTAAATTAGCTTTCACCTCACTTTTCCATTTAAAACAATTCTATTAAAATCTTAAGATGAGAATCACCTATTTGACCCACATCTTTGACGGATCTCCCTTGGATCAATCGCAATTGACCTCCATCTGATCCGATCCAATCCAATGCTATGTCATTCAACATTTAAGATGGTATCTAGGAAACAAAGAAACCCGAACATCCTTGGAAAATAATTCATGAACACGTGAGACTTTTTCTGACGCAAAAAAATACTCCAATCGGAAACATTTGGCGAAAATGTGTTTTTGTTCTTTTGCAGAGAGATCGTTTCGTTGCTGCTGCAGTATGAAGCCTCCACAAATGTCGTCGATCACAAGGGCTCTACGCCGCTCCACCTGGCGGCGTGGACCGGAAACACTGAGATCGTCCGACTGCTACTGGAACAGGGACCTTCTGTACCTAACGTTAACCTCGCTGTAAGTTGAACTATTCATCAGTTTATTTATTAATTCGAGCATAGCATTAGTAATGCTCTATGTTTCTGCATGCTCCATTTTCGAGTGATTTTTAATGATTGGGTTGAGTATGTTTTATTTAATGCTACGCCTCGCTCGAATTTTCATGCCTAAATAAAATTTGTTGATTATATCGACGACCAACAGCTTCTGCCCGGGGCTGCTCTTTTCACTTCGATTCTGTGAAATCGGTGAAGCGTGAAGTCAAGGTTAGGAATGGTGATTCTCTTCTCTTTATCACTTAGAAGTTACGCAGTTGCGTTATCTCTCATCTCAATTATGTGCTCGCAAAATGGAAAGTAACTCTTGTTTAATATAGTAATTACCCCTGACTGAATACCGGTTTAGGCATGCAAAAGAACCGTAATTTTCCCTTTAACTCTCAGGGTTGCTCAACAGTTTCTCAGTTGTCATTCATACGGCGTTTTATATTAATGCTTTGCACTTGCTTGTTGCGATTGTTTTTATTTGGCTGCAGGGGATCTGAGATAGAATGTGAAGGTTAAAGGTTACTCTTTAGTTGTTCTCACTGCTTTGTCTTCGTTTCTTTGGGATATTTCTTTTGGAGTCTTTTCGTACGTGTGAATCTGCGTTTTGTGTGAATGAGAATTAAAAAAATGTAATTGGGGATATTTTTTTATCATCTTCGGTTACTTGCATCTTCGTACAGTATTTACCAATGATGTGCTTTAAAATTTTATCGTTTTTGACATTGGAAAGATGTAGAAATTTCGTTCAAAATGTCTATTTGTTGTAATTGATAAAGTGTAAGGTTGTTAGTACATGTGATTTAAAAAAATCTGAGCTCTTAATATTTCAAAGTACTCTAAAATAAGTTATTTTGGTACAATTAAAGACATTAAAATATTTTATAGCAATGGGTTATAATTTTATTAATAAATTGCAATGTGTATTTGCCTATTCGCTTTAAATTTCTAGTTTGCCAGCATGTTTGGATTTGGAGATGAAGATCCAGTGGAAAATAAAGAAAAGAAACATGAATTTTAGGAATTCTATAAAAAATATCTTATAATTCAAGTTAGGAATTTATTCCTCCTAAAACTATGTATAAGCAAAAGTAAAACATGCTTTTAACTTTTAGAATATGAAAAATTACTTTCTAGAATAATGCATAATATTTTAGCTTTGATATGAAAACCTCTGACGTTGAGAATTCTTACGTTATGCTGCGTACAGTAATAGATAACGTTATAATTTTTGCAGTAATAAATATCTAAATTGCATATTAATATCCTAAAGTTAAAGCTCCTTGTTTGATTTCGGAATCGGAGAAGACAATTTGTTAACATTTTTAATGAAAACTTATGTATGAAATAATTTACAATTGTGCTCTCTTGATTCCAGAATCACGATAGGGAGACGCCTCTGCACTCCGCTGCTCAGTACGGCCACACAGAGGTCGTATCTTTACTGCTCAAGGTGAGTTCAAGCTCATTTCATGCTTAAAACTAGAGATGAGAGTATTCGAATACAAAAGTAATCATGCACTCGATTTTTTCTCGTATTCACATGCAGTAGTATACATAGAATCTATTTATATAAAAAGCTTTACATCGCAGTTGACTGATTCTTAATATCGAGTAGTCCTTTTTCGAATATGTATTCGAATACTTAGTCGAAAGTACTTGAATACAAGTATTTGATCCTAAAAAGTACTTGATTCTGCCCTTTTCTACTCAGAACTAAGAACTAGCTGTTAGAGATATTGTACGAATCCAAAATAAGGGGTTATGGAGGAGTTTAGTGTGAAATAATTAGCTTTCATTTATAACATTTTTTTAGGAATATATTCGTCCCATAGTTCAATTATCATTAAATTTGACAACTTAATTTCTCTTTAAGCAAAAAATTATAAAGTAAACTTCTTAAACTAGGAAATACAAAACATTACATCTAAAAGAATGGTGTTAAAGATGCATAATTATTCTGAATTTCATATTAATAAAAATAAGACAAGTACTGATGCCAAAAAATTTTGTTCTGCCTTTGAAAACCAAATTAGGGGGAAATGTTGGGTTAAGTCTCAATTATGATCTTTCCAGCTCATTTTGAAAATATTTTGTAATGAAGCGATTGCCTTATTCTCACGCATTAATTTGTTGTTTTATTAATAAAATTAGTATTATTATTTGGATTTCGTGGGAGAAATAATATATTTGGATGAAACAACTTCGTATTAAATTATTAATTGTGGGTTGATTGATTGATTGTTGGGTTTTATGGCGCAAGGTTATATTAATTGTGGGATAACCATACGATTTGCTTTACTAAGCAAGACATTTAATTGTGCAATAGGGTAAAGACATTTGAAAAAAGTTTGAGAAACAGATTTGTGTAAAACACCGTAGTGATACGATAGCTTATAAACATGCGATATTTTAGAGGTATTTGTGTGCAGTCTTTTTTATCAAGATCGGAATAATGTCAATTTTGTGCAACATGTATCAGTGAAATATGTGTAGATAAGTGGTCCAGGGTAACTTTTATAACTCTGATGGGTTTCCTAAAAAAAGATATTTGTAAATTGCATAATTTCCAAATTTTTGTATAAAATACAAACAAGAATATGAATTTCTGCCAGTAATTTCTCAGTATTTAAAACATTTAAGTATTTTCTGATAAAATTCTTAGCCTTGAAAGGCATTACACTGTAAGTCATAAAATATCAAAAGTACATTGAAGACTTAACATTATTATATATATATATATGCACTGTTCCAAAGTTTGACCACAGAAAAAAATTCAGTAAGCTCCTTAAATTAATACAAAAACTTTGCAAAATTAAGTACAGGACTAATCTAAACATTATGCATTCGGAAAAAGAATTATCACAGGCATGGAGAGTAGTCAACTTCCTTCTTTTTTAATTCTCCCAGTGGTCCTCAAGAACCATTATTCCGTCTGGTTACTCATGCATGGGCGGCACAAACGCCTCCGTAATCTTTCACCCTTTTTGGCGGAACGTCTTTTTACCTCATGGCATTTGATCCTTTCCGTGAATTACGGTAGCGTGAATTTCATGAGTCAAGACGAAAGTGTTTTCTAGTTCGGATATTACTGGAACGTATTCAGAAGAGGGGGTTAAGGTCCCGAGAACCCATAAATATTTATCTGGTTAAAAAAAAATTAACCCTGAAGTTTTCTTAAACCCATCAGTAGGAAAAAATATACAATTTTCAATATATTCCAAAATATCTGCGAACAAAATGCTCTTTTTAGGTTATAGGGTCATTCCATGTCAAACTGCTAAAAAAGTGGCATTTTCAACCCGACTCTCCAGTTTTTTAAAACTTGGTGATTTTGTTGCCCAGACACGTGTAAGAAATATGAAACATTTTAGTTTCCTTCATGAATAATATTTTTATTTATATTAATTTTGGATTTAAAAGATTCTGTAGATTTTCATGACTCTAGACTCATTAAATCGCCCGTATCTCTGAATTTAATTTCCCGATCGGACTAAAGTAAAACTTATTTGCTAAATATATATATATATATATATATAATAAAAACAATCAAACTTACAAAATATACAAAACATTAAAACGTAAAATAATAGAAATGCAGACCAGCAAAATGCCAAAAGATCAAAAAGTCAAAATATTAGAAATGCAGACCAGCAAAATGCCAAAAGATCAAAAACAGACAAGTAAAAAGCAAAAAGCCAAAAAATTTGGGGGTAAAAAATAGTAAAATAGTTAAGCAGAATCCAGAAAGCAGAACTGTCCATGTATGCGCGCTAAAGCTGCAGACACAACATGGATAGTAAAATAATTCAAAATTACAAACTAAAACAAAGAGAAAACCAAAAATTTTAAAATTAAGAAATTTAAGAAAATTTCGAAAAAAATGATGAAGTGTTAGTGGATGAGGGCGTCATCAGGGAGGAGCCTCACCCAGTCAACACAATATGGTGTTTTCTGTGTGTGAGCGGCAGTACCCCAAAAGTAGCCCACACACCCCTACAAACACCATAAGAAGAAAGGCAAAATTAGAAAATATAAATTAGAAAAACAAAAATTAGAAAAACAAAACCAGGGACAACCAAGGACACATACCAAAGATAAGTATAATACAAAATTAAAAAGGAGAAAACAAACTTACCCACATTGATTGACATAAGCTCGACAACAACCCGCCGCAAACTACATGAGGACCGCTAACAAATGCCATTCACAACGCCGAAAAATTAACAGATGAGAAATCGGAACCGAAAGATTTAAGATTACTAATATTATTTAATAGCTTATTTTGGAAACTTTCCTGTTTACTATCAATTTCATTATTTTTTTTAAAAATTGGACATGAACACTTTCTTTTCGATTTCCGATTCCGATGTTCCGGGTCGGAATTCCGATTCGGGGTTCCGTGTCGGAATTGCGGTTCCGATTTCTCATCTGTTGATTTTTCGGCGTTGTGAATGGCATTTGTTAGCGGTCCTCATGTAGTTTGCGGCGGGTTGTCGTCGAGCTTAGGTCAATCAATGTGGGTAAGTTTGTTTTCTCCTTTTTAATTTTGTATTATACTTATCTTTGGTATGTGTCCTTGGTTGTCCCTGGTTTTGTTTTTCTAATTTTTGTTTTTCTAATTTATATTTTCTAATTTTGCCTTTCTTCTTATGGTGTTTGTAGGGGTGTGTGGGTTACTTTTGGTGTACTGCCGCTCACACGCACCAACACTTCATCATCTTTTTCGAAATTTTCTTAAATTTCTTAATTTTAAAATTTTTGGTTTTCTCTTTGTTTTAGTTTGTAATTTTGAATTATATATATATATATATATATATATATATACTATATCATTGTAAGACTTTTCTAATTATTGACTATAACATTCTAATTAGTACGATTTCTAATTATATCACAAACCTGTCTGTGTGAGTTACCTTTTAAATTTCAAGGTCATTCAATTTGACCATTAAGCTTGAATTTATTTTTAAAAATGTATAATTAATTTTTTTGCTAAAAACAAATTTATTCACATGTTAAAAGCACACTATTTACCTTTGCTTTCTGAAAGTTTCAAATTGGGACACGCGTGAGTTTATAATGAAAAATATTTCAAATATATGTAACCAATACCCATTAGCTCTTGGAACGTTCGACCTAATCGTTCTGTCAGGCTTATTTTATAGATAAATGCGTAGCCTTTCTAATGATATATTACAACACCCAATGAGTGACCTTTTAAATTCAAGGTCAATCAGTTTGACCTTGAATTTAAAAGGTATCATCAGTTTGGCTACATATTATATGGTTTAGTAAATTTACTCCCTACAAAAACATTTTATCACAGAATTTAATTAATTTGCACACATCATTAAAAATATAAAGTTTTCGTTGCTGTGTTATCCGTGGGTTGTGGGGAGAAAAGAGTGTGAAGGGAAGGATAAGAATTCTTGTTAGTGCTCTAGGCAGGGTGAACGTACTGTCCCCTGCTCTGTCCTGTATCCTAATATTTTCGTTTCATGTAAATACTAATTGTGCTTGTCAGATAATTGTCCTCGTCTACTGTGAAAATAAAAGTGTTTGTCCTTAAAAGCTCTCTTTTTAATCTGACATCATAACGAACCAAAAATAATCCAACAGTTGCGAACATTCTTTTATTTGCAAATCTTTCCACAGATAAAATTTTCTTTGCGAACATTAGTTTCATTGCAGATATCATCAAAAATATAAACTCTTTAACATTCAATTTTTTCTCGTTTCTCTTATACTTGTATAGTTCAGAGAGAATGATTATCTTCGCAGACATTACTCATTTCATTTTTGCCTTGTTTAAAACATCTTAACATTTTAATTTGGAGATTATGCATCAGTAATATTCCTAATGAACTTCATACTGATATCTTGTATGGCAATATTATTACTTAAATACAGAGTGCTGTCGAGTCTTACTTTTTGATGAAAAGAAACGCAGCACGTAGGCGTTGTGGAAGTTTTTATTTCATGTCAAGGAAAATAAATCTCAATGTCGCCAGTATCACGTTCCCGTTTTTAACATTTGCACTTGTTAATTTAATTGCAGAATGATGTATGAGTGCTAGAAAATAAATCTTGAAAGTGATATTTGTATTTTGATGAGATCTTCCACAACGATTATCATGTTTACTTCCCACCATCCCATCCACAATCCACCATCATCTATCCTTTGTTTATGCTCAAAATTTCGCTTCATGTTTGAAGCGTAAAAATTTATTTAATGATATCCAAATTAATTTTAAAATATATATTATAAAAGTATGAAGCGAATAAAATATAATCTATTACTTCTTAATAAGTTTAAAATTCAGGTATCAAGAAATTTAACCTTAGTTCATCCCATGTATTATTTATGGAATTTATATTACGTACCTAAAATAAAGTAAAGGCAAAATTTCAAGCATTGAATTTAGACCTGTGTGTCGTAGAGCAGAACTGAATATTATTATTATTATCTATTCAATTAAGATAAAATTAAAATCGACGGCAATATTAGTGTTCCAAGGATATAGTGCAACGAGAAATAATTGTTATTGAACTTTATCAATTATTACTTGAACACAAGCATTCATAAGCAAATTTGAAAAACCACGAGCATTCAAATTGTTGAATCTAAAAAAATAACCACTTTACCAATCTAGGCAACACAAATTTCATCGCATAGTGGCTGTTCATCGATGATACAACGTGATTAAAATGTCACAGTGAAAAGTGGTTTTACTCTGTATGCTGCTAAAGGCGTTGAAAGTGGCTTCTGCATGCCTCCAGAGATACATTGACACTTAGAATTTCATTGAATTCTAGTTCAGTATGGCAGTCCAAATTCTGAATTGATTGATCAACGATTATTTTTATTTCATATAATGTATTTTTATTTCCAAATACGCCTAGTTTTATTGTACAAACGTAATATCGATGTAAGGTACCCCGGATAAGGTCCGGGGATCTTACCAGTCATATAGATCTCAATATTACTCTGTCTTCACAAGCGTCACACAGAAACACAATAGACGTTTACGTCGTATAAACTTAGGCATCATCGTGTTGAAAGTAGTATTTTCTCATCTGTTAATTAAGAAATAGAAATATCATAAAGATTCCCCACTTAACCACAGAAGAGTTACTTTAAAACGAATTAGATCATTACCTTATCTACGTAAACGTTTATGCTGGTAAAACCACTTTATCAGGTGCATGGTGATTTTTCGTTCACCCTATATCAGATCCCGCACAGATATATCCTTAAGGGTGGAATGATATAAAGAGCGCCGTTCTTTTAAAGGAGGAATAGCCTTTGAAATGTTTGAAATGATTTTATGTACGCACTTCACGCATACTGTCACTCGTAATTTATCAAAAGCAATACCAAATTTCAAATCATTCGTTAAACAAAGACATTCAACTATATTTATAAATCTATTAAATTTCCCAAAACTAAATGCTAAATAAATCAGGGCATTATGGAAGGTGCTTACTTTAAAATATTCCACTTCTAACGTATAAAGAACTCACCCTTGAATAAGGCTTTGACCAAATGAATTCTGTGGTTAATTAATATTCAAAGTTTTAAAACAAAAAGTTACTAGATGTTTTGAAAATTATGTGTGAATGTTTTCTTAAAATTTCATGATCAAGATTTTCTTGCAAAATGGCACTTTTAATACAATAGGAAAATGGACTAGGGCTCGAGCTCCTGAAGCCGCCCTCCTCTTTGCACCGCCTTGTCTTATATTAAACCAAATGGTTTGTTTTTATGAAAAATATTGGCATTTTTATTTTACTGTCAACAACACCCTATAAGATGTTCATGTATTGCAGCATGAGGCGGATCCAACCGTGAGGAACTTGAAAGACGAGTCTCCTCTGGATCTGGCAGCCCAGTACGGTCGTCTGGAGACTGTCCAGTTGCTCGTGGACTCCGACCCTTCTTTGCTCAAGAAATGCACGACGAGGCACTCGCCACTGCACTTAGCCTCTAGGAATGGACACAAGAGCGTAGTCAAAGTGCTGCTGGACGGAGGGTTCGATGTAAATTATACGGTGAGTTTAAGTTCCATACCTGATTTTAACCCTAAATTGCATCTTGTTGCCATTTGTAAACGATCTTTTTCTTAGTATTTAATCCATTTAATGGTTACATTTAACAGGCAACTTTGCATGTCCAATAATATAATTTAATTGCCTTTAATAAAAGAAAAATCAAAATCAGAAGATTACTGTATAGCCTTATGAATTTTTCTAAAAATTGGACACCATAAAAGGCTGTTATCGCTTCATGAGGAATACTGGGTATTTATTTCATTGATTTAATAAATAAAATATTTTATTGTTAACATTTGTGTGGCGTTAGTAATTAATTTGTCTAATTACTTTATATTTATACATTTTTTATTGGTCTGTTTTGTGCATTACCCAAAAACATGTTTTAAAGGAAAACAAAATTTATGCAATGTAGGATTAAATATTATCCTTCGCTTAAAGTTTTAAGTATGGAAAAGTAGAAAATTAAATAATTTTTAAAGTTATTTACTAGTGTAATTTTTAAATTAAAACATTTTACAGGCTGAAAGTGGGAGCGCCCTTCACGAAGCAGCTCTGTATGGAAAAGTAGAAGTAGTCAAACTATTACTTGATTATGGTAAGTATAGTTTTATTAGCACATATTGGGAGTAAGGTAACAAATTATTTTTTAATGTAACCGGGCCCTTATTTCTAATCATTGTTTCGATTTTGTTTCTTAGCACTGAAAGCGAAGCTGAATGTGAATCTAACTTTTAATGTTATATCTAGATTGCTTTTAATGCTTCAATATAATTCTATTTTTATAAATAATACGGCTGTTTAATTTTTTAATTATACGCTATTTAAACGATAAGCATACTTCAAATTGTTCCAAAATGTAAACGATCTATATTATGTATCATTTCATTTTTCATAAAATTCTGAATAAATTTATTTATCTTTTATTATACATCGTGTTTTACAGGTATCGATGTAAATTTAGAAAATAATTTGAAGAGAACGGTATTTGATCTTTTGGAAGATTTGAATACCGCTATCTCGAAACAAATATCCAGAATCATAAGAGGTAAGAAAGCATGTATAAATTTAATTACAGTTATTTAGTTTTATGATGATTCTTTTTATAACCACGTATTTTAATGCCTAGTTATCCTGACTTCCTCTTTTGTTACACCATTTATATACATTTTTTATTTAAAAAATGAGTGGTGATTCAAGTTTAGAAACAATTTTTCAAGTCAATCAAATGTATTATTGTTCATTAGTATTGTTCAGTGTTTGTTTTTAATAAATCAGGTGTCAGAGAAATCTGATTGCATGAATATTTTCAATTGCTTAATGCGTAAATAACAGATATTCATTGCTGAATGTAACAGTTTGCACCATAAATTACTTTAATTTATTATTCAGTAGCAATATTGTACGATTTAGATTTGTCTTCCTAAATGGGTTATGTTTGTTCAATTGGCCTGGAATTAGAAAAAAAGGCAATGCATTCTTTAATTTCTCTGCGATTTATTCATGTGAATTTTCTTGTTTCCTAAAGTTAAAAGTTAAGCCAGACACGTAAACCGAAGGTTTTGTCGATGTATTCATTCCAAAACACAAAGAACATAATTTTTATACCGAGGTGTCATAAAAGTGGGAGTCAAAATAAGTCTGAAAAAGAACCGATTTGGTTCAAAACCTTAATTTACACTGTCTGAATCCAAATGAATGTATCATGATGGTGGATTGTTTAATTCCAGACCATACTACAGCAGTGGGAAAGGTGGAAGACACCAGCAAGTCTCCCTACTCCACGTCACCACTGTCGAGTTTCAGCTCGGTGTCAACCTTTGTTCCTACTCCAGAGAAGCAGAGCTCCCTCCTCCCTCTAGTCAGAAGTGGATCTCCCATGTCCGAGGCCACAGACACAATCTGTTCCTACAACAGCAGCAAGCGATCTTCCACGTAAGATAACCTACCTGTTATTTTTTCAATTAAATTAGCTGTACTTTCGTTTTGGAAGATATGACGACTAATTGGGCCTATACATGCCAACTTTTCTTGATTTTCCTGATATAAAATGTTACCGAATTCAAAATTTCCAGATTCCAAATAATTAAAAATGGCAGTCCAAGATGTTCGTAATCATCTTTAAGCCATATGTACAAGTAGATTAGCCTTCAAGTTGCAAAAAAGGACAGTAGAGAGACAAACCAATTGTTCTAAACTTCCAAGTGGTCTCGACGAGATATCTCGTTCATCACGATTTGACCAATTTTCTTAATGGCGATCTATCTCGTCATCGAAATAGTGCCGATTTTTTTATGATGACGAGGTCACGATTTGGTGAGTTTTCTTCTAATGACCGTTAGACCTTCTTCTAAATCTCGTTTATCAACACCTTGTCAGTTTTGTTAATGACGAGATACCTCGTCGAGACAGCCACCTGGAGGATTTGATGAAATGAAAGGTTTTGAAAAATCTTACTTTAGCTCTAATTTCTATCCTTTTGTCTGGAAAAGGCTTAAGTATTCGAATACTTTGGGTACCAATGATTTTTCTGTTCTAGGACATGAATATAAAAATCATACACATCTTGTTTAAAATTTTGACTTCTCAAGGCTATCGACTGAATGCTTTCTAAAAATTTTGAATGAAAATACATGAAATTTTTAAAATTTTTCAATTTGTGTTTTTCCAGGGCTAGCGATACCCTCCGGAAGTCGCAGGGTTCTAGTTCCGAGCACCTGTCGATGAGCAGTCGAAGTCCATCGGTGTATGAGACTCCGCCACTTCCGAAGGACTACGATGCCGCGTCCCTACACTCCACGTCCATGTACGAGTCCCGGGACGTCATGACATCGTCTACGGACAGCCAGTGTTTTTCCACCTTCTCACCCCCAGGTTGGTCTCAAGTACCTCATTGCATCTCACCTCAAAAGCATACCATCGCCAATCATGGGGGATTTTGGGATTTTCCTTTCTTATGTAGCTATCGATCTGAAGTTGCGAAGCTCAATGTTTCTATCTAGCTTCAATTTCATTCAAAGCAAAATTTGCTTTTAAGATTTCTGTAAAATAAAATGCTACGGAATTCAAAATTACCAGATTCCGAATGCTTAAAAATGCCGAAAATTACCTTTGTGTGTACGCCAATTACAGATGTGGTCTGTCTTGTGTTTTGGCGCATCTTAGCTAAATATGGTCCTTGTGCCATAAAACCCAACCAACTTTAAAAGTGCCTAACTCTGATATAGTCTGTATAGATTACTACAGTTCGTAAACATATATAGAACTTCTACTGAGTATATCACATAAATTTCACTTTTTTGTGTGCTGAGGGGAATAACTTCTCTGTCTCGATTCTATTAAGGCAATTCACCTGCAGTTTTTATTATTCTAGAGTTCACATTGTAATTTAGAGCATGTTTTTATCTACACAGAATGTAATTTAAAGTTTATGTCGATTTTCCTAAATTTACTTCAAATATTTCAGCTATGCCAGATGAGTACATGCGGTGATATCATTGAATAGATTTTGATATAAACACTAAAAATTTCATTAACCTTGATTCCTTATACCATATACTTTATTCTTCTAGATACTCAGGGCCCTCCATCCCGAATCTCGGTGCCTCCTGGATGGAAACCTCTTGTAAGTATTGAAACAATTTCTGTCATCTTGAAAATAGCACACTTGGATTTGTTACTCAGCAAATGCATTTTTAAGTTCAAGTTATGGACAAAATCTAGTTATGATTATTTTCTAATGAAAGACTAAGATAAAGTAACATTGAGTCCTGTTCATTTCAGCCACCAGCGAAACCACCCCGCAAATCCATCACATCTCTGTCTCCAAGTGGCAAAGCGCAACACCACATCCGCCAGTCATCTGTCACCTACGACTCCACGTCCCAAAACCAGATGATGTACGACCCCTCGGACATCATGATGCCAAGGACACCTCCAAGTGGCTTTGCCAATTCGGACTCCGGCAGTCTTCACCACCAGCATCTCACGCAGCTCTACCAACAACCGCACCACACGCCGACTACGACCTCATCGTCTGCCGGACATCATGCCCAGAATGCTCAACAACAGCAGCTGTCCAACGGCAAATCCCTCGAATCGTCCCCTTTCAGTGCTCTCTACGATGAGATGGCCAGCGGAAGAATCATCACCAGCGGCACGTCTTCCCTTCTTGGTCCAAAGGCCATGCATCGCAGGCGGTTGACCGGTGAAGGATTGAGACCGGACAAACCCATCCCGCCGGCCAAACCGAAGACGCTGGACTTGAGGACAAAACGACAGACTATACAGATTCCGTTGAGTCCCACGCACTACAACCAGCCACCAACACCAGATTTCCCGCCACCGTCACCATCCACGGCTGCTCTGGGAATCCATGAAAAGATTAGACCGCTCAGTCAGGTGGGTAGCAACCTTCTGCGATTGCCTAGGAAGATCCTGGCAAATTTTAGATATTGTTAGTGTAAGCTAAGGCAAGGAGTCTATTGAAATGCTATCCACAAACAGTGTTAAAAGGCTCTTTCGCAGAGTAATCTAAGGCTGCTCTGGGGATCCATGAAACGATCAGACCGTTCAGGTGGGTAGAAGCTTTCTACGATTGCCTAGGAAGATCCTGGAAATTTGGGGGTATCGTTAATGTAGATCAACCCTCCTGGTGGTTGTCTTGACGTGGTATCTCATCATTAGCATACCTTGGTCGACGAGATATCTCGTCATCAGAAGAAAACTGACCAGATCTTGATCTCGTCATCCTAAAAAAATTGGCAATATCTTTATGACGATATATCTTGTTATTAACAAAATAGGTAAGATCGTGATGGATGAGATATCTCGTCAAAACTACTTGGAGGGTGAGGTCAGAGCTTTCTGAAATACCATCCACATACCGTGTTAAAAGGCTCTTTTGCAGATTAATCAGCTTTCTGTCAATTCTTGTAAAATAGGCCTGGCATAGAATATCCGCCATTGAATTTCACACCAAAGAATGGAATAACGAATGCCGTTGTAATAAATATGTACAATGCTACTTCCCCTAAAATTTTCCTCTAAATTAATCATAAAGCCTTCCTAACATAATCGTGCTAGTCAGAAGGCAGCCTCTTCAAGTTTGGTCTTTATTTCATAACACAGCTTTTACTTTATACCCTGTTTGTTAAAATGTTGGTTAAAGTATGTGATGCCTCATAGGACTAGAAAACAAAGCACACGCAATTAACAGTTGATTAAGAGTTCATACTATTATAGTTCGACTCCCACGAGCAGGCAGTCGAGTCACGTGGTTTTGAACGAATCTATTCTTTAAATTGGGTAATAGGTTGAAACGTTAACAAGGGTTTCCACAATAGCTTCTTAAGAGCGGATTCAGGTTCCAAGTTTATCGTTCGGTGCTAAAAACTGACAGTGAAAACGAGTTTGCTCGAGGAAAACCAACCAAGGTATCCGCCATTCATGCTTTTGGTATGGCAGCTCTTCTAACGAGCTTTTACCACATCTTTTCAAAAATCGATGAACCTTCGTCAGAGCCACACTATAACTAGATATCAGGCACTAAAGGTACATTTTCAGGGGTTGACGGGCAAGTAGGTAACCAGGTAATTTGTATTGCTACTAGGATTTAAACTTAAATGGTCAGTTACTGAGAAGTTGGCATTTCTTTGCTTTCGGACGATGTGGGAAAGAGCTGTTGATGAAATCGTTGATGCTTCTATAGCAGTTTTAAGTGAAGAACTTATAGAAATACCGAGTTATAGGTAAAATAAAAGTGAACAATAAATAATACAATGAAATATACTGGGGAATAACAGTGGTAAGTTTATTAATGCTCTGATAGTGATCATATATATCGAACATAAAATCTGCTTCGAAATTGTTAGACATTTGAATTAGAACAGACACCCAAGTGAGCAAACAATCATAAATGCTCTATCTAACACAAAGAAGCTAAGTCGAACTGAGTTGCAAAGTAATCGAATCGAATCAAACTTTTTGAGTTTGGCCGCTACCCGCATTCCTGCGGTTGAAAATCAAGCATGCTCAATACCGATCGCCTTATCCAAATGGAGACACTATTGAGCTAGTAGGTGTTGACACGGGGTGGTCCTACATGCCAGCTCAGGTGATCGATAACAAGACAATAAAGTAGCCCGATCATGAACTCTAGGTGGCGCTAACCAGGTAAGTGAGTAAGTAGATAGTACGGCTATTTCTTCCGCTTCACTTACCGCTCGCACTAGAGGCTCGTATTTTATACCTGTAAAAACACCTTTATAGGCAAGCGTAATGCAATACATAAAGACCAAACTTGGAGATACTGCCTTTTTGACAAGCCCGGCAGAGCTGCAAAATTGATTTTGTAATACAGTCAATTCTTGTTGCAATAGTCTTTGTCATGTGATCTCGGAATGCATGAGTAGAAAATTCCGGAATTAGGAAAGTTCCAAAATTGATACTTGTTTAGAAATGATTCCAAAAAAGTGAACCATTATCAAAGGTGCATAGCTTTATCTTTAAATTACTCGGTTTTAGTTACCATGGGAACTGGAATAAAATGTGTAAGAACTACCAAAGAAATTTTTTTCTTACGTTTGACTCGTTTATATGTTGCAAAATGTCTATTTGTGTTTCGCTCTTCTTAGATAAAGGTTAGAGTGGGAAATTGATTGCATGACGTTACTACACAATGGGGTAAATATCAATGTGTGATGTTCTCCGAATAAAGAATTATTGCTGTGATATGCAATATTATAAGTTAAAAAAAATTGAAATAATTTAAAATTTTATGCATCCTTTATGTTTAGATCTTCGAGAATATCAGATGATATTTCAAACTGTTAATGTTGATCCAGATTTATTTGATTTATGATATATGATTATATTATTACTGATGATAATTTTATTTTAAATCTTACAAACTGAAAAGTAAATCTATCACCTAAGAATTGCAGTTTCTAAAAGTTTTTGCTTAGTAATATAATTTTATCCCGTTATATTCAGTAGAATATTTAAATGTTTTCGGGGGAATGTGTGAAAATGTCTAAAAATAATATTAATAAATCCTTGTAATGAATGAGAACATTAGTTTAAGTAACTGGAGTGTTAAATAAGATTAATTAATTGATAATTCGAAATGTGTTATTTTGATGGAAAACATATATAAGGAGAGAATTTTTGCTTGTTAAACATTTTAGTAATAATTTTGTTAAAAATATGTTATTTTTAAATCTACTGTTTCTCGCATACATATAATATTCAATACCTTGAAAGAAGCATTATACGTTTGTGAATGTGCAATTATGATTTTGTTTTTCGATGTTAAACGTTATGTACAAAATATGTGATTTTGTAAATATTATTAGTTTTACCCTATTACCATCATCTCCACTGCGCTTTCAAGCTTTTTAAATATCTTGCATTGTATGCGGAATGCCAGCTTTACAAGAGCTACATGAACTAGATATTTTTTTGTACATTCTCATTTATATTTTGATAAATTTTATTTATATACCAGTGAAACCTTGGAACATATTCATGCATGTTTGTTTATGTATTTATTTTTTGTTACTCTTGCTTACTTTATTTGAACCTTTGCATGTGAGCAGAATGAATAAAGTTATCTTTTTGTCAACACTTTTTGTTTGGTTTATATTTTTTATTTTATGATACTAGTCAAGTATACCAATCGCTTTTTCATTCCGTTTTCATTGTTTCTCTTTATTTTGCTCATATCCTTAGTACTCACTCAAACATCCCTTCACATATCGGTTCCAATTGTATGTTTTCGCAGTGAACAAAGTCTAGATCGCTTTCAATTTTTCTAACTGCTATTCAAAAATTTGCCACTGTAACGTTATAAGTTAACGATCGTAAAATGTGACATTGCTTACGTAAAATTGCTTTAAAAAATCTTATTGATTGAATTTAACCATTAGTCGTACAGAATTTTGAATGGTTGTATGAAAATTAAAAATTTGAATTTGAAACTACGATATTTTTATGAATATTCAACTGCTTGAAATTTATTATTACGAGGAGTGTTCAAATGAAAAGGTACGAAACGTCGTAAAAACCAAACCGGTTGAAATTTGAATATGCCGCTTTGGGATAACGTAGTGAGACATCTAAGGAAGCGAATGCACGAGTACCGGCGTGGTTGTACGCATGCGCGGGCGCCTGCACATGACGCAGAAGAGAAGCATGCAGTTGTGTGTTCCGTCCAATTGACGCGGCAGTGCGTGTGAGGACATCATGGCGTTCACATTGCAAAATTCGACGATTGAGGAGCAGCGAGGTGTTATCAGATTTCTGATTGCGAAAGGTGTTAAACCGGTAGGTGAGACACTCCGTAGCCTACGCAAGTCCATCAAGAGCAAACGGCCTGGGCTGCTCACGGAGGGAGTGATTCTGCTCCACGATGACGCGCGTCCACACGTCTCCAGGGTCACACAAAGTGTACTGGCCAAGTTCAAGAGGGAGCAGCTTGAGCATCCGCCCTGCAGCCCGGACATATCGCCCTACAACTTCCATCTGTTTTGTCCGCTAAAAAACATCTCAAAGGGAAGCGCTTCAACTCGGACGACGAACTGAAGGACACAGTGGAGGACTGGCTCTTGTCACAGCCACAGGAATTCTGGGAACAGGGAATCCTTCGGCTCGTGAAACAGTAGGATAGTTGTGCTCAGTCCTCTGGTGATTACTTTTGAATAAAGACTTCAATTATACCCACATTGTCGTTTCGTACCTTTTCATTTGAACACCCCTAGTACTAAATTGCAAGTTTCAGTCTTTTCGTAGCACTTCAATTTTTCTCTGCATATTTCCCATTACTTATTCTCTATAACTATTTTTTATTTCCGAAGTCTTATTTTTTAATATTCCTTTATTTCTCTGTATGAAACTTTTCTTTTAACGAATTACCCTCAGTAGAATATATTTTGGGGAGAATCATCGTGATTGTGTGTCAACGCTTTAACTTGGTTGATTCGCATTAATTCCCATAACGAAGTATCAAAAAACAAAACAAATATTTCCACTGTCAATCAATCCTTAAAGTTCCTAATCTAAGTTTTAACTCAAGTTTCTAGAACAGGAGTGCTCATCACGAGGCCCTGGACAGCTAGTAATAAGGCCCCATAAAAACAAAAACGTTTAATATTATGAGAGTTTTGGCAATACTTTTCGACTCGAAGACCCATATTCTCAGAGATAAATAACCCTGAATTTGCAATCACGTTTTATGCATGTCATCGCTTTTTGGTAGCACGTGCATTTGTGTGAACAACTATTTTCAAGGATGAAGCCCCCAAGAAGAGTAAAATTAGATCAAACTTTCTTTGATAACTTACTAAAAATTATATTCACTTCAACCGAACCAGACATTGATGCATTATTTCCACAAAAACAAAACATTTAAGTTGGCCTCTTTTTTTAATGTTACAATAAAAATTATGAAAAATAAAGGACATTTCGTTACTGATATATATTTATTATATTTTATATGCGGCTCAAAACAATTCCTCTTCTCCTAAAGCGGCTCAGGCAAACCGAGAGATTAAACACCCTTGCTCTAGGGCTGAATAATTTGCCAAACTCATCACCCAGTATAGGTATCTACCTTGCAGAAAAGTTGTGGACACAGTGGCTGAAATGAGGAAAAGGCAGTTTCTTAGAAGGGAGTGATATTCTCGACTTCTATCCCTCCAAGTGATTTCGAAGAAATATATCGTCCATCAAGATCTGACCAATTTTGCTAATGACGAGATATCTTGTCATCAAGATATTTCCAGTTTTGGTGATGACGAGATCATCTGGTCAGTTTTCTTATTATAGGCGGGATATCTCATCCATCAAGATATGGTCAGTCTTGCTAATGACGAGATACCGCGTCGAGACAACAACCAGGAAGATTAATACACTACACATACAATCAAGGGCAGCTATTGAGTATAAAAAACTGATGTTTTGAACCACATTCAAAGAAATATATGGGACTATTTTTTCAGGGGAAAATGTATGAATTTAAAAGCTTTTAAAAATATATCTAGATACTTTTCAAATCATGAAAATTTTTCATCAAATTTCAAAATCAATGTATTCTTACAAAAATGCCCTTTTACCTCAAAAAGAACAGGACTAGTCCATGACCTCATATAACCCATCTTCTGTGTGGACATATGACGTATGTCAACCCTTAAAATAAAAAAATATTTCAAAATGTAACTACCTTTATTTACGATCTCCAGAGCTTCTGTAAGCCGCAGAGATAAATAACTACCACTTCTACCTGGAGACCTCTATCCGTAATGACGGAATAGTTGGGGAGGAAGAAGTGTGCCCCAATTGAAGATGACGAGAGGCGAGTGCTTAAGGATATCATTTAAGAAAATGAGTTTGGGTTCTGAGTGCAGCATCGTGTCTCGAGGTTATAAGTAAGAATCGTTGATGGTCCTTGAAAAAGATTTTATGTTTAAATATTAAACAGTAAAATATCTAGATCATAATATATTTTTATTTTGGAGATAAAAACATTCTTGAGACAGAAGTGAAATGGGATGGAAGAAATTACCAGCATTTGTGAATTGAAGAATTAGCTTACCTACGAACTGAAAAGGTTGAAAACACGTTTTTGAGGTGCTCCAACTCTATGTAGAGAAGCAGGATGTTAGTCTAACTTAAATAGTTTAAGAGATTTTACACAGGAAAATGGGATTTAAATATTTGCTGCTTCACTTGTCCATCACGATCATAATATTGCCATATTATTTCTGGCATAGTTTTCGTTTTCTTTTCAAAGTAAACGTTACGATGATGAGTTTCTTAAAGCAAATGTATCGTATATGTGTATCTAAAACTAACTTGAAATTGGATTAAACGACATTATCAATCTCTAACTAACAATTTATCGATTGTTTGAAAAACCCATTAAATAACATAAAAATTGATATTTTGAATCTGTCTCGATGTATATTTTGTCGGTTTATAAGAGGAACATACTAAGATACAATTTTCAAGATATACGTTTGTTAGCTTATCTACATCAGAATGGGGTGATCTTTGAGCTAGTGAAGTTCATTAAGTTTTAAGTTTTTTGTTTGCATAAAGGTTAGATTTCTTCTTGAGAAACACACTTAGTGAGTAGAATTTGTTCCCCATCGTATTCTCAGAACTATGCTTTTTGATTCGGTGCGTTTCATTTATAAGCCGACGATATTTAACTGAATCTTGAGCGTTTTAAAGCTCGTAAACAGTGTCTATTTCCATAGAGTACTGCTATGCTGTGCCTTAAATTGAAAACTTATCTTAGATATGTTATGTGTGTTCACTTCTTGTGTGTGTGTGTGAACTCCGGCTTGTCTTATTAGGCAGAATGAGTAACACATTACATAATTTTAGGAAACTTCATTATCCTATCTCAAACCAAGTCTGTTTTAGAGCAATCAGAAGCTTTGGAATTAAACCTTGAGGCACGACAATGAAGTTAATCATCCGAATGACCGATCAGAAAATTCAATAATATGCCATACAAAAACACAGGAATCCTAACATCCTAACTTATTTCCAAGTAAAGTCGTTAGATGACCACAAGAGGTGACAATTGGTAATATTATTAAAAATAATATTTTACAGAGTTAAAATACAGTTTAGAAATTAAATTGAAGCTTCAAGTACTTTATTGAAGGTATTTGTGCATCTACAGGAGTATCTACTAATATTTACAACACAATGTGCATCAGATACCCTTTATATTTATTGATTATACTACATTCATATGTATTGAAGCAGCTGGTTTCGTGGTGCTTGAATCAGTTTGGCAATTTCTTTTATCTTGCCCGAGCTTACTCTACTGCCATAGTGGATCGATAGGAAATCCTCAGAGATTGCTAATAGCTTTCTTTTAATCTATCTTCTCAGTGCTGATTCTTTTCCCGTATCTTGCACTGTTTTATTCTCCATTTTATCAATACTTTTATGTAATGCATTAGCGGTAATTGCAGTACTGCTTTCCTGGTGATTGTCTCTTCATCCAGCTCAAACCTTCTCGCTAATTTTTCAAGAATAACGTTATTTACTAATAATTCACCGTGCAAACTAATATGGTGGACAAAAAATGAAGACAGTTAAAGATTTGAATCTTATATCAGTGCGGTTTGTAAAATTTGTCTTAGGGAAAAAATTCATTCGTCTCATATCTGTTTGAAAACAAACTTTCAGTAATATTAACTCTGCCAAGCATAATACACTATCCATGGTAAACATAATTTGAAAGAAATAGTTTTCTACATAATAAAAAATGATACTATAAGCTTATCTATACCGATTGAATCTAAATATATATCCTCTATTCATCTATACGGTATCCTAACTTAACTTCTGTGACCTTTATACTAAAGCTATTTAATATCAAAGCTTTTTGAATTTGACAACTGCGCGATCATAGATATAAAAAGTATGAGTGTACGTTGTTATTTTGAAATACTGCAGGCTATTTATTTTATATTAAAAACAATATAGTCAATCATTTCTCTATCCGTGATTATTCACTGTTCTATCCCACACATTTCGTTGTCTTTTCCACAATCTTTATAGGGATATCCCAATTTTAGTTGATGGTAAATAATCTCGGAGATAAATACATTATTTTGTTCTCAGTCGAAAGAGTAATAGGGAACGTTGGCCTATAAGGAATACTTTTGAAGTTTGGAATTTTTTCTGTACAAATTCCTGTAATGTAGCTGACACATAAAAACCACAGTACGCTTTTGAATTAAGAATGATAATGAATTTTCAGGGTCAAGCATCAATTCTCACTCTGTTAAGGTAAAACAGAGTATGGCATTCAAGATAAGTGGGATGCAAATTATATAGATTAGGTGGGCAGGTGTGTGCCCAAATCTTCGAAGTTATCACATTGAACCAATTACTATTCTGTTCCAGTAATTTATAAAAGTTTTATATTTTTGCCACACTATTATCGGATCCTTTAAAATAATGTTTACTCTTATTTGTTTAAAATTACCATTGATTTAATAAAAAAATACTTTCGAATGCTATTTCATGGGGTCGCACTTGCCCCACATGATAGGACAAGTGCATACCATGGTCTGTTTTCTTGCTGCAAGGGCATGTCATTTCATTCATACCCTTCTTTGGTCTGAGCAACTTCCCTGCGGAAATGTGAAGCATTCTTTAGCTGTTAAACTAATGATTTCTTGCTGGAATTTTTATAATACGGAAAGTTTTCATATTCACACACGAAAGAAACATGTTAAATAAAAACGGAATCTTATCTCAATTTACCCACATCTGCATTTATTTGAAAACAAATAAATAATATGTATAAGAACCTTGGACTTGATCCTAAGTCTTAAAAGAAGCATGACTTGACCATGAAATTTAATCAGAGACTTTACATTCATCCACGATGCAGCTGCATTTATATGCAGCTAAATATACATCTGGTGGTATAAAGATCAGAAAAATATACTTTATTCAACAAATAATCAGCAGAAAGCAAATTCGAAAGATATAAAAGATTCTAAATGGAAAAAATTGTTTGCTCTCGTTAAAAGATAGTTATTTCTGTCGAAAAAATAAGGTATCTCAATTTTAGACCAACTTCCAATACATCGAATTCTAATTCGTTTGTATAGAATGAATGGACACAGTAATTATTCGTAACCTTGAATGAAATTTATCTCATTTTTGTTCATTTGATACTGATTTAAGAACACTGAATGGTGAACTTAAGATTTGTTTGAATAAGAATTTTGATTCTGTATTTACTAATGTAGTTTATAAAGCAAACGATGAAATTTAATATGATTTTACTTTTAGTACATGTGTTTATGAGAAATATGGTTACTTTTGATTCAATATTCAAGCCATCAATATATCTTTACAATTTTAAGTTAGAAATTGATTTTTAAAACGTTCCTGATTACAATGTGCCTTTCTCACTATTCAAATAAAAGTAGGTTAAATGTAGGCGATATAACTGCTGGGAAACGGTTTCTATATCACAAATCGTTGGAAAGTGAAGCAGGTCCAATAACGGATAACATGCTTCTGTATCTGATAATGTGCTACTTTTTGCGATTAAAATGGTCAATTGTCTTTTGAAGAAACATTTCCCACTTATCTAATCATAAAACCAACGGGTGTAGAATTGAATGTATTGTAACATATACAATTGAAATTTCACAATTCCATCGCGATTTGCTATCCTGCATCTAACATACAAAACTATGAACATTTTTAACATCATATTATTTTTTCCTCCACCTCTTCAATCTACTATATTTATCTTATCAAATCGATACCAACATTTCCTTTGTTTTGACAAAATGATCGATTGAGAATAAGTTAAATATAGTTGGTACAATAAAGTTCTTCAGATAACCCAATCAGATAGAGAACTGAACTCGTATTCAATGCAATTCTCCAGGCTGGGAACGAAAGTTATCTGAAGCATTATGTTGTACAATTCTTTGTTATATTTTTGTAGATATTTACATCGTTCAATGTCAATATGGCACTACGAAACTATACGTATCATCTACAGGTCATGTTGAAGTCACTATCATCCTACTTTATTATTGATTGCATGATATTTGCCCGATGAAAGTCGTGTAGATCTAAAAATAATAGACTAGTTGAGACGTGGTAGGAATTCTCTCATATCCAATGATTATTTACCGAAAACATCTTTGTTCATGGAACGGTTCTATTTGAAAAAAGACGCTTTGGTTAGTGTCCTATTAATAGCAAAATTATATACTTCTTTATTCTCGATGTTTGACAGATGTTATTAATTTTCCAATTTTTCACACACTTATATTATGATTTTTATATACTTTTACATGTTACTTGAGATTTCGAGTAGTTAGAGCCTCATATATTTAACCCTTTTGATGGCAGGACCATATGCTTTGGATTCGCATTAGCCATTACACAATAAAAAAGGTAAATTGTCGAGAAGCAAAAATTTAAATTACATAGTGTTTCTTCATTCCTAAAAATTAAAAGCATAATTATGCTTCCTTTCATAAAACGTTGACAAATATAGGACTGTAAAATAAGTACTTATAGTTTTAAGACTATAATTTCATGGAAATCAGAATTATTATCCAAAATGTCCTTTTCATGTATGTAACAATATGATAAATTTGAAAATGTTCATTTCAATTCCTGTTACTTTTTAAACCTAATGAAATAATTGACGATTCTATTTTATTAATAATTACTGAAACTGAAATACATCAGATGTAATCTTTGCACAGACAAACAAAACAGTAAACATCATAACACCCTATGGATAACAGAGAAGCGTAAATCGATTTTAGGTACATTCGGAATTCAGAAATATTTCATGATATATAAGTGATGTAGCGCGGGTATAGAGATACTTTGAACTTTGTTCCAACAAGATTGTCTGGGTTCTATTTCACTTTCATTTGGTCAAAAATGGCGATACACTGTAATACATATTTTACTTCCTTTGCATAGATAAATACACTCCTGCATATTTCTACATTTGACAAACTGTTAGAGATAATAATACACGTATTCATTTGTTTTTGCTACCAATAGGTAGGGCTGAAGTAGCTAGTTGGTAGAATCGCGGATTAGCAACCGGAGAGTTGCGAATTCGATATTCGGTTCAACCAAACACCGTCGTGTACGTGGGGGCTGATGCACGTACAATTTTTAGCCTCAAATGTCCTCACTTGAGCGTGGTGTGGAAATTTGGAGAATGGGGTGCCAACCCTCATCTGACCGTGGTTCAAAATTATGAGGTGCTGTCCTCTGATTCTTCCCCTTTTGGACTGATAACAGACCGTCGTCAATAACCAGTAGTGTTGCTCTATAGTGACTTAAAATCAGCTACCTATCTAGCTATTTACAATTGTTACATTTTATTTCAATAAATTTTCTCCTAAAACACTAAGGACTTTGCAATTAGATAAGTGGCCAATAAGGAGTGTCGGAATTTTCAGTAAAAAGTTGACGCTTTCATATAATGTAACGTCGATTTCGGTTTACAATTTTTACTCTTTCTGGCATCTTTATGCTATCATTATTCAAGAACCTGATATTTTTTAGTAAAAAATGTGATAGTTGAATTTCGTAGACCTCCAGATAATCAAAGTTTTTCTTGTGCCATTTTGTGAGTTTTGCAAGGATTTAAGTAAATGGTAGATAAAAAAAAGATAGATGATTCAGTGATGAGGTGGATGGATAATAATTTACAAATTTAACAATGCTTTATCAATCAATATGAAACCAGTTATCCTTATTAATTGTTTAAATATTCTTCTTTATCATCACTTTAAGTACATACATTTTGTTTTGGACGAGGTTGGTGTCAGCCTCATTTGCGCCAGGTCCCAAAAAGTTTAGCTTCTCTGATCACAAAATGTCAATGAAAAGTTATATCTTCTCGTGCTTAGGAATAATTATTATGAATTACTATTTGAGAGAAATAAAACTTCTTGTTAATTGAAAGGTTTCTCTAAACACTAAATATGTTCAGGAATTTCAGTTCTCATCTTTAAATAGTATGTAATATGAATTCTCATCCATGTTAGGAACAGAAAATAACTTATTTTCAATTTTCAAAGAAAATAATTAGGTTTAGATATATCTGTTTTAGATTTTCAAAGGTACTATTTACATGAGTGAGACCCTTGTTATGGGATTCAAACTTTTAAATCTAAAACATTTTATGCATAAAAGTAAACTTTTAGGTTTCTTAAAGAGAAAATAAAAAATAGTAATTTTTGATAATGGAAATGGTTGGTAATTTAAATAAACATATTTTTGTTTCTTCGCATTCTGAAAGTATTATAGTCTTACACAAATTTTGAATAAGCATTGTCCCATTGATTAAAACATTAGCTTTAACCTTAATTAGGTTTAATGAATAAAAACATTTCAATAATTCACGGTTGGTATGTTAAACAAGTAACAAAATCGTCGTTTTTAAAAATGTATCTGAAATTGCATACTGATTCATATCAACATGTTTTAGATATTTATCTTATTTTGTTTGATATTGTTAATAGATAATATCCAAAATTCACGTATATGGCAGCAGTAGCTTCAAATCTTGGTATAGTACATTTGTTACATTGAATTTTGTTTTCTTACATTTATAAAACACCTTTCAATGAATTGAAAAAATTTAAATTTTTTATACCCCTTAGACATAGTTTTACTTATTATTTATCCATTAGAATACTTATGGATGAAAGATTCATCTTCTGTTTGACTCACGATAGATCTGTATCCTTTTATTTTGCCCTTTTATACAATAGGGGCCGCAGTAGCCCAGTTGGATGAGCAACGAATTGCAAGCGGAGGGTTGCGAGTTCGAAAGTCTCGTCCAGTCAAAGTCCATAGTGTTCACGGGGGCTAGTGCAAATTAAATCTGTTGTGGCTTCAAAAGTCCTGGGGTGGTGTTGGCGTGGTGTGGAAGTTTGTAGTGGGGTGCCAGATCAGATGTTGAAATCGTCATCTGACCGTGGTTCAAAATTACGAGATGTCCTTCAATCTTTCCCTTCGGGATTGATCCCAGACCGTCGCCAATAGTCCGTTGTGTTGCTTCAGTGTGACGTCAATTAATTACCCCTACCTACCTTTTATACAATAACATTAAATGTAGAAATAATTCTATTTTACAGCTTAAAATGCAATGTTTGTGTATGCTTTATAATGTTATGCTTTTGTAATGTTTAAATTCAAAAATCTATTCAAAATACACTCGGGTCAATAAGTTAAGGAATTCCCCAGTACGCATATTTTACATTGTTGTTTTAGAACAGAAATGAGGGGTGCCTTTTTTCCTTATAGGGATAGCAGGATTCAGGAACACCTAGAATCCGAGGATATAACGCATTTCGACTAGATATCCTGCTCACCGAACTTAAACACCATTGAGCATGTATGAAACGCCCTTGACTTCCGGGTTGTAACACAAATTCCTCCATCACGGCCTATTGAACTCCGAATAGTGCTTGTTCGAGAATGGAATTCCTTATCCCAAGAACGTTATGCCGAACCACTTCACTGCTTATACAGCTGCACTAGATAGACTTTAAACCCTTAATTAAGTATTAAACCTTTCCATGATCATCAGGGTGGTATTCATGACACAAGTGGTATCCACTAGACGTCCCCTTTCCCTGTTTTTTCGGGCCAAGTGAACCCAAACTATGTTTTCGCCTTATTTTGCTTTTGAATGTTGCCTTTGTCCTCTTAGCCTAGATGAGACAAAACCGTCTCAGATAGCAGATTCCTTAACTTATGGACATGAGTGTAGTTATGGATGTATGAGACACTGCCTCATGCGTACGTTCCGTTTCTCTAAAGTATGTGTTGTTAACAGGAAATAAGAAACAAAAGGGTTTCCAGAGATATTGAAACGCTCACTGAAGATGAACTGTTCGCAACCATCGACTCTGGAGGACATATCCGTGTGTCTCTCCGCCGGGAAAACAAGTCAGTGTCTGTGTCCACAGACAACATCGAAGAAGTGGTGGACGACGACCCGTTTGCAGGTAAGACTGACTTCGAAAAGCTTACAAGTCTATCCCATTTCGTTTTCAGATACAATTCAAATCTACCTCAAACAAGATTCAGTTTTGGTGGTGAGTTGAAAATTGTTTTTGCAGATGAATAACCTGTCTGAAATGTTTCAAGGCTTTCAAACAAACGTTTGCTCTTATTTGCTACAGTAATGGTAGTCAGACAGATTTTTATTTGAATGTAACTAATGTACCAATTTTCTCTCGAAAGTTTCAGATTGGAGATTCTTTATAAGCCAAATTTGTGACTGTCAATATATTTCTTTTTACATAGTTCATTGCACTCATTTCATAATTCCTCACATCAAGACGCTTATTTCATTCTTAATCATTCCAATAAAGTTTCCTAATCTCATAACAAATGGAAATTTCATCAAAACGTTGAACTGTTTGGTTAACAAAATATATTTATGTGCGAAGAATGAATCTTCCGTTTGTATATTCGTTTGTATATACAAACGAATATAAAGCCGCACAGTTTTAGATAACATTAAATTAAATTTCTTCAAGTTAATGAAATAAAAATATATTTGCAATGCAGAAAAATTGATTTTGTTTGTACTATTTTTTAAATATAGAGAGGCCTGTTAACCGAGTGGTTAGCGTTGTAGCTCTTGAGTAACCGGCTCTGTGTTTTAATTCCGGTCTTGTCATGGATGTTCGTAGTGATTATAAATTAATTTTGCTCTGTGGGCCCAGGTCTAATTAGCCTTCGTGTAACAAATTACCGTAGAGCGTAAAACATTTTTACTTGTCTGTGTTCATTAAATAGTGTGATCATATTATGATTCTAATAATATGATAATAAATAATATGATCATTAATATAATCACACGATTTTTATATCGTGTGATCATATCATTAGAGGAATCTTTAGAAATCAAGAATTATACATTTCAACCAGTTGTAATTAAAAAGAAAATCCGGTTAAGCTAAATTTGTTTTATTTTTGGCATGGTTATGTTAAAAAAAATTAACTAAATAGTTGATAACACTGTAGGTTTCGCAACCTGTCAACATAACCACCATCTTGAGTTAGTTCTCGCAATCAAAACCTTACAGGCACATCGCTTTGTTGTCTTTGATGTGGTTACAATTGCTTTTCGACTTGTCACCAACAAACGCCGATTAATAGAGCATTTGATTAATGTGTAGCACAAGAATAATTCAATAAAATTAAATTGCTCCAAACGTTTAGAAAGGATGCCTAAAAAATAGAAGCAGTAATTGCGGCAAACGAACGTGTTACGAAATATTGATATTTTGATTAGGTTTTCTAAGTGTATTTTCATGGACTAATTTTAATAAATAAAATTTGATGCAAAAACCTTAAAATTGTGGTTTTATTTTTACTTAAAACTCAGAAAATGTCATTTTTGCCTTGACTAATAATTTCATAACTCACTGTAGCAGAGCATTTCTGTTTGTCTCTCTTGGTTGATTTTTAAATTTTCCTCATAAACATCTTTTCAGAATATTAATTGATAAGATTTATTTTGATCCCTTAAACTGAACAGATTACTTTTTAAATTATTAAACACATAGATGAACTATGTTTAAATGTGTTCTCATTTCTGTTGTGGCTTATTGGAGGATCTGAAATATTCAAATAATTACAACTTTTTAAACTAGACTACCTATCGGCTGGTAGTCAGGATGTCGGCTTGTAGATCGAAAGGTTCCAGGTTCCAATCCGGGATAAGGCGTGAATTTTTGTCCGTCTAGTGAATGAGTTGAGCCTTGAATGTTTGGTATGTATGTGAGGTGAAACGTAAACCTAGTTCCCTTGGTACACCAGGGTAACGCCAAGTGGTTCATAATTCGGTCTATGTAATGCCATGATGACTAAAGAACGTCTAACAAGTTGAAATTGGCAGGGCATTGGCAAAAAATTAAATTAAATTTCATGAGTGCTTTGTAACTTTGTTTAATTCTCAATTGCTGAAAATCAAGAACATTTTTACATGATTTTGAAATCTGATAGCTAAACTGACATTTTCAATAGGTCTTTGCAGAGGGTCAACTGTTTGTCCATCTAGCTGCCTTTGCGACTTCCAGATGTCCCTTCAAAATCAAAACAAACACCAACAGCCTCAACATACATATGAAAATATGCTCGGCATGAACACCCTACCAGAGACCAGGTCGTCTCGGAATCTGAGGAGGGAGAGTCCTTGCTCGGACCCAGGGGGTCAGGTGTCCAGGTCAACGTCCTACGACCGATCCTCTGTGTCTGACTGGGGTGAGAGTACGGCAGCCACCACAGATTCTGTATTCGTTAGAGACATGGAAGAAACTTTTGCTCGCACGTTATCCAGACTGCGAAAAGGTAAGGACGTGTTTTTAATTAGCGCTTGAATATTCATTCTGTTGACTATTTAGAGAACGGTGTTTCCACAATAATCGTCTATTACTTTTTAAAGAATTCCAAAGGTCGTCTTTTACCTCAAACTTCACAACAGTTGAAGAATGGTTGAAGAGTCTGGACTTGGCAGTTTACACATCCAGTCTAATGGAAAGTGGTTACGATGACATTGATTTCCTGGTAAGAACTGTTATGTATAATTGATTCTTGGTAAAAACTGTATGCCTTTGTTATAAAATAGTCGCTTCCAGATGGAAGGTTTCTATCTACACCATATGTCGAAAAAATAACGATAATACTAAATTCGCATCAAGCAAGGTTACCTGACTTCAATCCAATAGAGCACGTTTGGAATACTCTCGGATGTCGCCATTGCAGTTTCCACAACACCACTAAAGATTGCACAAGAGCAAATATGTGACCTTGTGAGTGAATGAGTACTTGTCACAGGAACTCTTGAACAGCTTAATAGAAAGCATGTCAGCACTCTGTAAGGCCTGTTTTAGGGTCAGAAGCCAGTGAAATCCCTATTAGGTTGATCTTAACAGAAATGTTTTCGCAATAACTAAAACCTACAATGTGCTCACATTGGTATATTTTTTTCATTTCTGAAGTTGCCTATCGCAACACCTGACATGTGTGTGTGTTCTTATGTTATACCACATAGCTTGTGAAATATTCATTTGTCATTTGAGGTACTTTGGTGCAGACACGGGATTAATCTCGGATCGCATTATCCTAAATGTTGAGCGTATGTGTATAAAAACCTCAGTAAAAAAGGACTTATTATGATTGAGCTGTGGCAATAATGAAGTCGCATGCATGTTTGCTCACTCTTTTTAAACTAACTCACTATTAGTAAATCCACATCTGGAGATGATAAAATGTGATATGCATACGGCATGATGAACGAAAAGCATCTAGAGTTGTACAAGCCACGATTCTGACATGTTTTCAGGAGATAGAGATGGCTGTAATCATTTACGCAGTATCTTCCAGACATATTTAATTGGCGAGATGCCTGAGAACGTAACTGACCTTATGATATGGACACCACGAAGGAGCCTCTGTATACTACTGTGTTACTTTGTGTATTTGGCGTAACTTGACCAAATATGGTCTATGCACCCAAAATCCAATCAACCGTGTATTGCTGTGATTAACGCTCATTGCGTGCATTAGAGTAGGTTACAAGTTTGATTCCCAAAAGTATACTTGTCAGTTTCAGGTTTGATTCCCCCAAAATATATTGTATAACATACTGTGTTTGGTGTCAGTAAAAACTTTGTCCATGTGGATATAAATGGATTCTTGAAATCAAGTACATAAAATGAAACATGAAGTACTCACAATCCAATCCGCAAGGCATGTTGGCACTGACTTGGGACTGTGAGTCAAAAAAGCCTAATAAGAAGACATCCATACTTGATCGGCGAGATTTCTGGGAATGTAACTGATCCAATGTATATGGTATAGCACACCTCGAAGGTTGGTCGATAGCTGAATTTACGTCACACTGGAGCAACATAACAGGCTATTGCACACCACGAAGCCTCTGTGATTTCTGTGACAAACTCATCTCGTGCATTATAGTAGGTTACAAGTTTCATTCCCAAAAAGTATACTTATCAGTTTCAGATTTGATTCCCAAAAAATATTATTTTATAATTGTTTAGTAAAAATGTGGTAAAAAAGTGGCTTTTTTGTGAGTAAAAATTATTTCTGTTTGTCCATGTAAACATAAGTAGGTTCTGGAAATCAAGTAAATAAAATGGATTATAATCTACTCCTGATCCAATTCGCTCAACATGGATGCACTGATGGAGGACTGTGCTATTCCTCTCCTCGGGTAGCATTCAAAATAGCACTATAAGGAGATCAGGGAAAATATTTTCTTAACTCTCGTGGTGGTTTATCATCGGGTCAAAAGCTGCCCTGTGTAATGGTCAACCTTTGATAAAAAAAAACCTGTTCCAAATTGCCAACAATTCTGGACGAGGGACAATTTGCTTTTACTATTTGGATCTTATCTTTTAAATAAATGGGACAGTTTTTTTCTCGTCGAGATATCTCGTCATTAACAAAGATGACCAGGCCAAGAGGATGAGATATCTCGTCGAAACCACTTGGAGGGTTAAAATATCAGTTCAGTGTATTAGAATTTAGTGAGTGTGAGAGAGAATTTAATTGACTCAAACAAAAAAGTGTCAACATAAACTCATCAATTCTCTCATATATCATTCTAATTTTTCTCATCATACTTGAAGACAGCAATTAAAAGTATCTATTTGGTTACCACAACAGGGAGGAAACATCCTTGAAGACGAGGACCTGATAGAGATGAACATAACGAACAAAGATCACAGGCAAAAGATTCTCGAATCTTGCCACAGTCTTCCAGCTTTGAAGCCGATAGGCGAGAGTCAGGCCCCTGAGTCTGTTGGAGAGTGGTTGAGGTCTCTGCATCTGGACCAGTACATTGACACATTCAGGAGGAACGGATACAATGACATGGAACGGGCCAAGAAAGTATGGGAAGTGGAACTGAAATCGGTATGTAGCACATATTATTCTCATGGCTTCTAATTTATTTAGTAATGATGAAAATAGTTTTACAATTATTTTTAGTTAAAAGCATTTAAAAAATTACTAATATTAATCCTATTTAAGTATTTATCTTTGTTCAAAACTCTAATAATGCAATCTCTATATGCCGTCGTGCTATTTTAGAAAGCAGTTGAGTCCAAGCTTGATCTTACCATGCGTCTATTTCTCTCTTCTGCATCAATAAAACTTTCGTTGTATGTATATGTATATGGCGTCTTCTATCTTGTTTTTGGAAATACATAGGCAAATATAGCCCTTGGTCATAATACCCAACCAACGAAGTTTGATCTTTAGGGTTAGCGATTACTGAAATGAAGCATATAAAAGTATTTGATGCTCTATAACGCTAAAAAATATTTCGAGTACACTCTTTCAACAATTTTTTAGTAATGTTATACTCTTATTCAACTTTGGGAAGTATTGGATAGCCTATTATTTACGCAGCCAAATAATCGTCAACACAAGAAGATTCAAGGGTACTATTGTCTTTCTATTAGCACGGTTGAATTATTCTTACCTACAAGGTTCTAAGAGAGATTTCGTATTATTCCTGATCATAATAATAATAGGCATTCGGAGAGACAGGCACAAAGATTGCGCAATCAGTGATATGTAAACGTGTAAGTCCTGTTTACTGACATTTTGCTGTTGGAGAGTCAAGCTTTTGGAATTTTATACATGTTTCTATATCTTTTACTTTGTTAGGACTCTGAATATTGTATTATTGGACAGAAGTGCTGGCATCAGTTACTTCTTAAGAAAGTTGTCTTTCCCAATGGGAATACCTATTTATTAATGGGTACGTCAAGTCGCATTGCATTTCCAGAAATGCTGAATCAATTCCATTGACTGTGGTGTCAAAGTACAGCTCAGTACTAGAAGCTTCGATCTAGAAATATGATGGTCTTAAATTCTCTCAAAGCTCTCTAGTGTGTAATGTAATGCGTTTTGTTTGATAAAACAATAATGCACAAAATCTGTAGTAAGAAATGTAGTCCTTCTGCATTATCGAATTGTAATTTGTCACCTTCTACAGCTGAAACCTCTATCAAGTAAATACTCTATATCGCCGAACACTGACTGTGCGGAAAAATCATATAATGTTTAACCCTCTGATGAGTTCACACGCATATATTCGTTCTGCAACCTGTCCTGAGGTTTCACTTTAAAAGGCTATGTTTTCCCAAAATGTTTTGTCTTCTATTCTGGCAGAATGGTTAAATTAGTGAAGTTACTTATGTGAGGATTCATTGAGCCCTGTCCAATATAGCTATAAGTTAACCCCTTGTGGGTTCACAGCATCTATCAGTTCTGCATGACTTCTAACCAGTTTCGACCATCTTCACCAATATAATCGGCCCCATGATTCTTTCAATCAATAGATGTGGTTATTGATCCATCCCCATTCAAAACAGAAAATTCATTCTTCACAAAACGGCTGTTTTCCTCTTGATTTGCCAACCCTTAACTCACAACTGCCTTATTGAATTGTTACTTGTCTTAGACACACCTGAAACTTCTCCCAGGTAAGCAGTCTATATTTCGATACACTGACTGCGTGGATGTTTAAAGCATCTTCACAGCATCCAAAACAATGCGCAATCTTTTATTTCTCTCTTTTTCATTCACATCCCACCCAGAAAATACCTCACCTTCCCCGCATTCAGCACTTCCCCATTCAAAACAGAAAAGTCATTCTTCACAAACTGGCTGTTTTCCGCTTGATTTGCCAATCCTTAACTCAAAACTAAATACATCAATCTAGTTAATGATTGGCGTTGACGTCGTGCGACTAAATCGCCCTCGGGAGATCATTTGCCTATGCGCTCATTGGTCCACGAAGCCGGGAGGGGGAGGGGCCCTTGATTAATAGCGGGCTTTCGGTAATTGGCCAGCACGCTTCATTACTCCTGTTAATTAATTGTTAATTGCGTATACACTGAGATAATTGCGGCCATACCAGGCCTCGACGTGCTTTTAATTTCGTTCTATAATGCCCCTCCAACGAATCTCAATCGAGAATGGATTTTTTACCCCCAACCACTCTGCAGCACTGGGCCTTGAAGCACGCTTTCAATAAAAAAAATTGTATAATTGCTACGTTTTGCCGCTTGAGCCCGAGTCTTAATAGGAAATCCTTAATCTCTCAGGTTTTAATTAGTATATCAACAATATTTCTTTTCGCTCGAGGGGCAGTCAGCCTATGCAGCAAAAGTATTGGAGTGCAGCAAGCTGTTACAATGACTTAATTATTTGGTCCAGCCAAGCACACTCCGACACTTCAGGCTGGCTCTGTTTTGACAAGCGTGCTGCATTCGAATTAGAAGACTGTGAGGTTAATTACTAGACTTGCAGATGCAAAATTTTATAGACTGGGCTACGGGGAGAGATTCATGGACCATTGAGAAGTCGAAAGGTTGTTATTTCTGGTGCGCTCGACTTTCTGTTGAGACTTGTCCCGGCAATCTGCGTATAGCTCTGTCCTTTTCAGTTCATTGCCAGTCCTTGTTGGTAGATAGATTTTGTGTGATCATTATGAAACTTATTCATGTTCGAGAGATATTTTTGTTTTTAAAATAGGCAATGATTTCAATTTTTTTATAATTTCGTTCGATTGGGAAGTTGAATAATTCATCAAGTTGACTGGATTAGAGATAATTGAATAAGGTAATTAATATTTACAAGTTGAATAAACAATGGTAATGATTACATTTGAATTGAGAAATACAACTGACCCGTATTTCGAATTTATAGTTTGCCTAATTAAATAAAGAGATGCTAGTGTTGCATGGGTTGTTAATTAGATATATATGAATTATTTTCTCTCTGATGAATAAAAATGAGCTATTTAACCATCTGAGCGTCATGGGTTTTCAGAGTAGTATTGTTGCTTTTACCTTACAACAAACCGTAAAGACTAAATAACTACATCCATTGGTTGAAGGAATCGTAGGACAGATTCTATTGGTCAAGAATGTCAAAACTGATTAGAAGTCATGCTGGGAAGACTGAGGGTTACAGAGAGGGAATATATGTATACGCGTTATATAATCACTCAGTGTTCAAGTTCTAGCGAAACAAAAGTGAGATAACTGCACTAAATCTACTTGAATTTTTGGTCTGGAAATGTAAACTAAAGTAACTGAAAGAAATTGGTCAACATTTACTGAATTTGTGAATAAATGTTTTAGGTTCTTGAAATCACAAAAATTGGACATCGAAAGAGAATATTAACGTCATTAGGTGAAAAACCCACAAGTCGTTTCTTCGATGAACTGAAAGACTTCAGTCTGTCAAAAATGGTAAGTCGTTAATAATATGAAGTTAACTTACTCAATTTTGTCGATTTCATTACAGGATTGAGCAATGAATATTAAAGTGGTATGAATAATTAACAAGGTGGCAAGTGAATTGGTCCACGACATCTAATGGAGAGGGGACATATTTATCTTCAATAAGCACTGTAACATATTACACTGGACAATTTTGAATAAATTCGTTGAAAATTACCCATAGTAGTCGATAATGAAGGATTTTATTTTCGAATAATTTAAATATAGATTTGAATTCTGGCTAAAACTATGCATAGAACATTGCCTATAAATCTACCAGATTAAATCTATCTCATAACTATAAAGTTTTTGTTCTTTTAAAAGTCGTTCGCGTGTGTATCAGGTGTACTTAAGAAGCATGTGAGAAAGCTGGGCAATAAACAGAGATGGTAGCTCTGGCCAAGTTTCGTCACACACGAAAGCGAAGATCATCTGCCCCGAAGCAGGACCAGGATTCGTCAATAAACATGATACGCGGCTATTCCATGCCTGTCCACCACTTTCGCGCAAAGCACGATCTCAGACCCAACTTCAGACGATGACCGGTAGCTATTTTCAGTTAATTGTCGAGTGGCACATCGTCTTTACTCCAGCGAAATAGTCTGGGGAGTCATCACTTACGACAGTCGGTCTCTTCTAGTACTGGTTCGAGTTAGTTTAACAGCTACGGGGATACGGCTAACAGATCCTACAAACCTGTTATTTTTAATTTCATCTCACGTTTACAAGAGACTATTTACAGCATGATAAAGTCCGGTCACTCTTGCCTCTCTCATGAGTGACTGCGTGGTATTGAAACTCTTCCTTCAACAGCGAGATCCCCAGATCTATCTTCCATTAAGTATCTCTGGGATATTCTAGGCTGTCAATTGCCCCATCGGAATACTAGGAAACACGAGTATAATCTGCAGAATGCTTGGCATAATTTTCTACAGAATATCATAAGGACTCCACAAGACTCTATGCCACAAAGTAATGTATCGGCATGTATCGCCACTAGAGTAGGCTTTACAACTTACTAATTTGTGATCTTTCTGATGAAATTTTACTATAAGTCCTCTAGACTTGATATTGTGATAATTTCTTTATCTTTTAATGCCCTACATCACACATGCTAAGTTTCATTCCAATCCATTACTGACTTCGTGGTGTTTCGCTTTTTTGGAATAAAATGTAGATAAAATATGAAACTATCTACAATTTTAATATCAAATTTAAGGATTGATAATTTTATTATTATTTTCAAATATAACAATTTTGAATTTTATCATTGGTGAATCGAATAACTTATTTTCAACAAAAATATTTCGATGCTCTCATTCATACAAAACATTGAAACAGTTCAAATAGTCAGAGTAACTTGGAATAGCTACATTTCTGTACAGATAAATGATAACTTACTGTCATGCAATTAGGAAGCTCTTGTTCTATCAAAGAGATGATAGACAATATATTCAAATTGTATACATGGTAATAATTACACAGAACAGGGCCCAAAGATTAGGTTATACGTATTCGTTTGTGTAACTCAAATGATAGAGCATAGATATCTCCCACTTCATAGGATTGGAATTTAGGCAACATCAGCAGCAACGTGACCACGGCAGACGAGCCTTCCTCCTCTGGAGACGAGTCGAGGACGGTGGACATAATGAGGGGTGACACGAGTATTAGGAACTTCACCACCAACGGCAACTTGTCCAGGACCGAATCCCCGCCGTCTGTGTCTGCACTCAAAATACGGCCACCGACACAACTGATGGGCGACACCTCTCCACAACAGATCCTTCAAGACCTGCCGACGTTTAATTCCACGCAATGGAAGCACCAGCCGGATGTCCTGGTGAAGGGAAGCTGCAATTATACCGCCAAAGTAAGAGTTGACTTGGTTCAATCCTCTCAATCTGATGTCTATACAATCTAGTAGACCCTCACATATCGTCTCCGCTTGTTGTCTCAAATTGCTCATGTCTATTGATGGTATAATGAGAATCGCATCTGAAATCTTACTTAACCCTCTTGATAGTTCATCTTCGAATCGAAAATTGCTCTATAGTGGCCAGTCTCTGGTGCAAAAACTTGTTTCAAACTGTCACCAGTTCTGGGCAAGGGACAATTTGTTTTTCTTACTTGGATCTTTATTCTCCTTGGAGTAATAGGGCAGTTTTTCTCGACGAAGTATGTTCTAAGGTGATTCAGTAAAGTCAAGACCTAATTTTGCGTTCGTTGACATTTTCTTTTCTGCGATGATTTCAATCTTCAAGATTCCTACTGTCATCAGACTGCTGAAGAGTTTCATTAGAGTAGTATTACTTAAAAAATTTACGAATAAAATCTATAGCGTGGTTGAATTGTAATTGTTTATATCCTATTAAATTATTGAGAGATTAGACCTTGTTTAGATTTTTGCAATGGTCGCTACTGGCATATAGAATTGAAAGTCATCATCCATTAGTATTTTTCATTTGATTAGCTTGGACGTTTGAAAATGGGTTTCTGTAAAGATAAATATAGAACGTTAAGGTTTTTATAACTGCAGGTATATATTCAGAAAATAATTTCAGGAATAGTCCAGTCTTTTCCCTTCCGGTTCCCTACACCAATCAAATTATCGAATGTGCATATGTGTTTATTGACTTTTCGACTGTTTCAGACACGTCTATGGGTATTTCACCTATGTAGTTAGAGAAATTATGATTTAGGTTGATTAAACTAGTTTCCCCTGAACACGTCCCTGCGAAGGTGTAGGTATTTCATGTTTCATTCCGGAAGTGACGTAACTTGCCACGTTACTCGAATGCATTAACAAACTGCCGTGTTTAGAATTATTAAAGTTTAATGAATTATTGAGTATTTCTTTTCATTTAACAGAAAACATGTCCATCTGTATGGGAGATACAAATGTTTTTAATTTGGTTTTATCTCACGGTATTAGTGTACAACGGCAAATGATAGCTGCACATGTTTCATACACTCCCCACGTCTTCAAGCACGTAAAGACCAGTCTCCCTACTTGATCATTGTGCACAGTTAGACAATCTGGCTGTTTGGGATGCTTGAAGGCACACGCCATTACTAAAGATGGCCTTTCACTACTTTGGATGTGATTGTACATGGAGCACAATTGATAATGCTCGACTTTAATGGGAAAAACTTTATCTAGCACATCGAGGCTTATTGTTATGGCCCTTAACCCTCCCAGTGGTTTCGACGAGATATATCATCCATCAATATCTGATCAATTTTGCTAATGACGATATACCTCGTCATCAAGATATTACCGGTTATTTGATGATGACGAGATCAAGATCTGATCAGGTTTTTCTAATGATGAGATATCTCGTCAAGATTGGTCAGTTTTGCTAATGACAAGAGATGAGATACCTCGTCGAGACAAATAGCAAAAGTGTTAAGGCTCGGTACGATAAGTTTGAGACGAACTTTGTCAAAAATCGACTAACCCTTTAATAATTTCAGCATTGGTAGCCGACAGTCCATTGACAACAAAACGAGCATTTTGTCTTTGATTCCCAGTTTTTGTACTCAAGATTCGGATACGAAAGAACACTGTGATCCAGAATCTAACAGCACACGAATAAGTTGCTTATTTCCCGCTGAATCCAGGGTATATACCTGGGCAGTAGTTAAAAGAGTAACTTGGGGATGATTTGTGGTCAGACTGGATCCAAACATCATGGTAGCTGGAGCTGTAGTCTCAGAGGATGCACTATCTTGTGTCGTAGCCGCAACATTGTTCACCACATTCTCGTGAAGACTTAAATGATGCCTTAATTTGCATATTCGGCACGTGTAATCTGATGTGTAACTTTGTGAATTTATGTTGGTTGGATAGACAATTAAAGCAAAATTGTCTTTTGCTCACAACATTTTTATTTTCACTAATAGACAGTGACTTGAATTTGTAGCACTTGTGAAGAGAGTGATACCCACGGCAAAGGGGACACTTGATGGATGTGTTGCTCTGGTGTTGTACTGAAAATGATTTCCCCTCTTGCATAGTACCTTGGTTGTACGTTCCCGTATTATCCTTGCTGTGCCCTGGATTAAATACATCCAAGGCTGAACATCGGGAGTTGAGGAGCTCAATAAAGTGTTCGAAGGTCGGAAAGTCCACATCGGAAGTTTTCTGGGCCCATAGTTGTCTAGTTTCGGGATCCACTTTTTCCAGAGAAGGTGAATAAGCCAAGGATCACGGGATGCTGCTTCCTCCACTATGGCTAAAAAGCTGCGGATAACCTCATCCGAGGTATCAGCAATACTTCGAAGAATTTTTTCATCAGGATTGGAGGTGGACGGCTGACTGAGAAAGTTTTGAATCAATGAGGTGACGATAATTTTCTTATCGTACCGATGTAGAAGTTTATCCCAAGCCTCATGGTAGGTGGAATTTGAGACTGGGATATGCCTGATGAGAGCAGCTGCTTCGCCTTCCCAAAGTCCTTTGAGGAATGTGAATTTTTGATTGTTTGTTAAACATTCATTGTCGTGAACAGTCGACTGATACAGGTCCTTGAAACTGCCCCACTCAATGTACGATCCCGAAAAAGATGGGATGTTGATTGCTGGTAAATAGCTCTCCCTAGTTGCCCGTGAAGTTCGTGGAATAACGAGGTCGTCAACAGTCTTTGCTGCTCCGCGAGTTGTTGCAATAGCTTTTCCACACACGAATTGGAAAATGCAGGGGTATCCGACGGGGAGTTGTGGCCGATGAAAGAGTTCGGTTCAAGGCCGTCTTCGCTGTGAAGTATTGCTCCTCGACTTGGGGGAGGTCCGATTCGTTCTCACTCGCAAAGCTTGAGACGCTTGAAATTCAGAGAAAGCCGATTCAAGCTTTTCGAGACGCGTTTTCACCTCGTGAATATTGAAATCGGACTTGCCTTGGACATATGTCTGAATCCGTGTGGAGCCCTTGGCTCGGCCTCGCTGCTCTATTATCTCCTGTGACGTTAGCAACATGGCTCAAAAATCTGATTCCAATTTAAGAGTTCTAAAAAATATAAATCTCGACGGTGCCTCCAATATGTGGACGCTTGAGGTCTTGTAGAATCAGACACAAGACAAGTAGTTTCCAAAAACTTAACAAATTGATTTATTGAAGCAAAGAGATCATAGTAGCAACAACAGACATAAGCGTCCAGCGACGCAAAGATCCAAAGAACATGTGGTCGGAAAAAGAGGGTAAGTTAACGGGGTAGTGGAAGGAGCAATTTCACCCCAAAGGGGCTAAAAATTGAATTGAAGAAGGAAAGTGTAAACGTTTTCTGTGACCCTGTGACCTTGGTGTCAGCTAGGGATATCGCCGAGACGAGAGAGAGCGTAGACAAACTTTTTAAACCATAGACGGTCACAACAGATGTAACGATAAACCCGTCAGCAGTGGATATCGCCTCGTGATTCTGCGGGGATCGAGTGTAAATATGCATTTGATAGCAAACGAATTTTGGTTAAACGAAATAAATTTTATGATTAAAATAAAACTATAAATGTTACAGAAAAATTATAATTTAAATAAAAAAACTAAGCGCTCCAGAAAAAAAATTCCGTAAGTCAGCATGAAAAAAGTTATTCTAAAGATAAGAGATAAAAGAATTTGTGACTTTTTGAAACCTCAAAATCTCGTATCTCGTATGAAGTTGCCAAAACTCACAATTGAGAAAACAGAGAATAAATATGCAAAATTAACATTAAGCGAAAATTCGGAAATTAATGTCTACACTTCGTCAATGAACACGAGATTTGCTGACGCGCATTACAATTTTTTTATCTTACGCGTACGCGTTTTTGTGAATGCCATCTGACCCCAACCACGATAACAGCTATTTTGCAATTAGTCAACAAGTACTCGAGTTAATTTAATTGGCTTAAATTGCAGTTCCGTTAATAATGTAGGTAAAAGCCTAAGAAAGGTCTGAAAATCGGAACTCTTAAAATGTAATCTGTTATGCGTCACATTTCTAATTATTCCAGACAACTCTAAAAAACAGCTCAGATCAAAATATCTCATAAATAGTACTAAGATTTCAAGACTTAAGCATATCAATAAATGGATTTTATCAAAATGAACAATTTTGATAAGGTTTTGTGTCCAATTTATTACTTTTCAATTTATAGATGGAAATTGTTATAAACGTCATTAAGTTACGTTATTGAAGAAACCCATGATCAAAAGCAAAATTTGCAAATTTTGTTGATGTCCTTAAATAGACCATATGATGTTTCTAACGCCGTTTTTCTATTTCAGTACCTTGGGTCAACTTTGGTTAAAGAAGTTCGCGGCCTTGAATCAACGAGGAAATCTATTCAGAAACTGAAAAGTTGTACTCGAGACATGAACAAAATACCTAATGTAATTTTATCCATATCTCATACCGGTGTCAAATTCATAGACGCACAAGCTAAGGTGAGTGATTTAAGTCCTTGAAAAATACAATGCTTCTAAAGAAAATCGTAATCAAAATTCTTGAAATTGCTAAGTTCTTTTCCCGTTCAAAGTCTAATTTGCTATCTGTAGTAAAATACGACCATAGAGCAAAAAAACTAAGCTAAACGTGCATTTAAAATATATATTTTTGTAAAACTGTAAATTTTTGTATTACTTTTGTGATTTATTTATTATCAATTACATATACCAAAAATTTATAGTTATGCTCGTACAACCAACAGAAACCGTTTCAAAAGTCACTGGTTGGAATTTTTGGTTGTGGGTAAGCGAACATAGGTTTTTACTCTTTCAATAGCCTTTCTTTCGCAATGGGAACAATCCCTCTGACCCGACCACTTAACCCTCCAAGTGGTTTCGACAAGGTATATCGTTCGACAAGATCCCACCAATTTTGCTAATGACGAGTTATCTCGTTATCAAGATATTGACGATTTTTTGCTGCTGATGAGATCAAACTCTCGTGAATTTTCTTCTAATGACGAGATATCTTGTCCATCTTGACCTGGTCAGTTTTCTTCTAACGATACCACACGTCGATACGAGATACCTCGTCGATACCACCACCAGGAGGGTTAAGGTCGCTACAAACAAGGTAAGGGTCCCCAAGTGATTATCTCGATAGGTCCCTATAAGCTCGAAACATGACTCGCTTTCCATGGTTGTGGAAACGAACTTTGACATAGTTCGTTTAATAACCGGGTAGTTGAGACGTGACATGCTTCTCTTCCTTTGCAACTGCAGCGGCGCCTATAGATCACATCACCCATCCAGGGTGAGCAGTAAACTAACTAAAGATGCGAAGTGGTCGTCTTCTACTCTCTTTGGTGCCTTCCGGAACATTCTGGATAGGTCCCAGTTGTAGGTCATTATCTCAGGCAGAGCTTTTCTGTACCTTCTACTTTATAGCTTTGGGTAGGGCTTGAACTTCCAGGACTAGCTTGAAATATCTACTTGGACATCCATGTCTTATTTCGGTGATCATCAAGTTTTTGACTAACGTGAACCTACACGCCTCGTTATGGCCTGGGCTCCATTTTTTCTAGTCCGGGACGATGGACTAGTTGTTAACTGCCACACAAATTTACCCACCTTTACACACCTTACACACTTCAAGGTGATGCCAGCTATTGCAGGATTCGATCTCTTATGAACTTAAGACTACCATGAACAATATCATGTATGGTAACCACCACAGTTCAGGACCCACCACTTCCCGACTCGCCTATAAGGCTTAGAGTCTTTGTATGGGAAGGGGAAGGGAACCACCGCCAGAGGACACGAAAGAGGACAGCGAGCCAACCAGCCCCATCGGGGAGAAGCACACCCGACTCCTACACGTTCGGCCCCAAGCAACAAAGGCACCACCATTTATTAATTAAATCATGTAAATACAAAATAAAACACTTGCTTCACCACCACAATTGACTACTTGCTTCAACTCATAATCACAGCTATCGCCTTCTGGCACCAAACAACCAAATATAACCAAAACTGTGAGCCAGAAAACACGCCAATGACGCCAATTGTGGGATCGCATTGTTTATGTATAAACTGACGCCTAATTTAATGAGTAGACTCGTTCAAAACAACATAACTCAAATGCCCGCTCGCTACAGTCGAACTTCCCTACTTGATACCAAATTTAGTGTCAAATAAAGTAAACGGAAGACAATAGTTTTTTAATGTTAAACTAACAATGTATGTTGAGTTCCTTTTGTGTTTAAAAATAATCCATTTCTGATAGATCTATCGCAACTTATGAAAATGTCCGCTAGTTGTAAACATTCTCTCCTAACTTTAAAATCGTCACCCCAGTTTTTTCCACTAGACTCGTTGAGTTGGTACACTTGCATTTACATGGATGGTTGCGATTATGGCTGACGAATAATGAAATACACAATGAAAGTTATTTACCTTAAAAGCATGCTAACAAATTCACCGCTAACGTTTTGTTTTTCAGAAGTTGGTGTGCGAACACGAGATAAGAAACATCCACTGCGCCTGTCAGGATGCTGATGATCTCAACCATTTTGCTTACATCACCAAAGAACATCAGACCACGAATCACTACTGTCACGTGTTCTGCGCCCAGAATATGGTAAGCTGTCTCTACCGATTTTTCCACACGCGAGTTTTGCAAACTTCTCTTTCGCATGGCTGATGTGTATGTAGCCCAGTTGGTAGAGAGAGCGCGGATTAGTTTGAAATTCGATCCAACCAAAGACTGCAGTGTACACGGAGACTGGTTCATGTTAAATCTGTCGTGGCCTGAAATGTCTTCGCGTTGGTATGGTGTGGAAATCGAGTGGGGTACCAGGTCAGGTATTGACCTTGTAATATGACCATGTTTCAAAATTACGAGGTGTTGTCCTCGGATCTTTCGCTTCGGGATCGATCTCGGACCCTCGCCAATAGCCTGTTGTGTTGCTTGAGTGCGACGTAAATTCACCAACCTTCCTACATTGTGTTTGGTCTGGTAAATTTCAATATATGCGAAATTAAGAGTAAAAAGTAGGGGAGTTCAATAAAAAATTACGCTTTATAGTTTTAAACAAGTAGGAACAAGAGTATAAAATAAAAGCTTCCAACTTCAAAGTGATTTTGATAATCTTTTTTTCCGAAAATCTAATAGTACGTTAATCCCCCCCCCTCTTAATTAACCCTCTTAATAAGTAACCTTTATATTTCTGAGTGAATCTCGTTTTCCGCAATGTTGGAGAATATAATCCACGAGCGAGACCCTTTAAGTTTCTCTCTTTGATATAACTGACAATTAAGGTGCATTCTTCAAGTAGAATAATTACTCTTTAGCAATATATCAATACTGCACATGTGCTTGGTAGGATAATGATAGGCAGTGTACATTAAAAAAAATTAGGTTTAAAAATATATTGAATTTCTAGATTATTGGTAGTAAATATACTATACTAATTAAAGATCTAAAAATTTCAAAAGTTGAATTTTATGTTGGTTTGCTACGAGTAGGTCAGTCATTATTGTATCTTTGGACACGCAAAATTTCTGACCCCAGCTACGTTCTAGTAAGGACATGGTCACTTTTATTCAATAAGTGAATTTCCAAATTAAACCCTTTTGCAACATTATTTTGAAACAACTTGTAGGAACTTTGAGGCTACAAATTTCCCAAATTGTTTGGGAAATTTGTAGTAAAAAATATTTTGCTCATCGAAAATATATGAATTCAATTTTTATTTTATTTCAGGCATATATTTAGTCATTTTAAATATTTTTTAGGATCAACAATATCCAAATTAGGGTACTTATACTTTCGCAGTTCATACGTTATTTAGAAAACTCACGAGGTTTTAAATACTTTTTATGTGTAGAAGTCTTATAACCTATACCTGACTGCGGCTCACAATTGCTTGGTATTGTCCTCGGATCTTTCCCAGCGGGATTGATCCCGGACCGTCGCCCGTTGTGTTCCAGTTCGACGTTAATTAATTACCATTACCTAATTACCTTAAAACTAAAATTGAGGCATCGACAATACCCCTTAATTTCCACCGTTTCATTTACAATAAATCCTCGTATAAAATGAACGTTAAATAAAAAGGTCTTGGAAGGAGAAAATTTTTACCCTTCACTAAAACGATTTTTCAAAATATACAATATTTTACAACAGTTTAAATATTGCAGATTTAAAAACATTTCCTTCGTAGAACGTGAAGCACAGTGAGACATCGAACCCCAAATACCCTGATTTCTTCTTTGTTAAATTTAGAAAGTAAGAAAATTTAAAAAAAAATACATCTTGGGAATTGAACTCTCAATAATGAATGTGGTTACCTTGAAGTGTTATAATATATTCAATTAAACGTACTTGTATATAAATTGCATTAGAGAAAAACATTTATCATTGCATTGAGAAAAACATTTTACTATTCTCTCAGGACATGGCCACCGAAATCATCCTAACTCTGGGTCAAGCGTTTGAAGTGGCCTACCAGATGGCTATCCGGGAGAAGCCGGCACGGTCCGGTAACAGAAGCGAGTCAGGCACGGCGTCCTGCGGTGACGACCAGAAGAGGTACGTTAGCCAGATAACCGTGCATCTAGTGCAGAAAACCCCGGAGAAAAAAAATATGGACACAGAACTCAAGATTGCCGAATCGTGACGTTGAAAATTATTACATTTGTGTAAACTAGAGTGTCAAATAAGAAACTGTACATGGTTATAATTACTAATATTTAATTTATTATTCGGCTTGGAAGGGGCCATTTGTAATTGAAAGGTTGCTCATTTCTAGAATATTTATTGGAGATTTAAAAAAATTTAACATAATAAAAGTTGAATGCATGGAAAAGAAGCTATATAATAGGAAAAAGGCCGTGTAACTAATAGATGAATCTAATTAGTTATTTGAAACCCATTACAATGGGAAAGAGAAATTATCATTGGATTGGAAATGTTTGCTCAAAGGAAAGCGAAAAATGACTAATTCTCCGAAAGCAGAGAAAATTTCTGTTTCGAAAAGAAGTAAAATATAAAAAATAGTCGAAAAATATATTCATATCCATATTTGACTTAAAAATGCAACTTTGGTGCTGCCATCTGTTATCTCAAAATTAAACTAAATTCTGAAGCATTCCACTGGTAAAGGAAAAATGAAAATGTTTCAATAATTTATTCCTTATCTGACTGCAAAAGATATTTCATGTTTAAAAAATAAGCTACTCAGCATTATGCAACCTTTCAATCACGAGTGTCCTTTTCATTTGGCATTGTTTGTCTAAATCGGAATTAATCTGAAGAATTAAGTGCAATTACAACTTAATCAATTCTTTACCTTCAGCAGGTGATATAAAATATTCTGAACAGAAATTAAGAAACTAATACCAAATAAAATGTAACACACTTTTATGAATAATTGCATTTTTCAGGGCTGTTACGAAACTTAATCCATTTTACCGTTCCTCAATAATTATAAGAAAAAGTATTAATTTTAGACAAAATCCGAGAAAATTTTATTTCTGCAATATGATGTGTATGCGTTTTTTTTTAATTATTTTAGTTCATAACAATGCTAAAAAAAGCTATACTATTTTTTTGCGTTTGTAAGACAAAATGAGCAAGATATGAGTCATACTGATTTCTTAATAAATAGCAATAACAAATTAATAAGTTAATTAAACAGTCCAATTTATAATGAAAAGATAATTTACTTTTATTTCCATGAGAGTAATTCGATATTTACTTATTTTGGTTTAGTTCTATTGAACTTTTACTAGTTCAGTTGAGAATTGCATTTTCTAGAATTCAAGATTTATCTTAATGCATTTTCATATAGTTTTGCTCTAATTTTAAGTGTTGTTAAAATAAGAATTTCAAAATTTCAGATGATATTGAAAATTCAAAAAACTCATTGTATACAGATTAAATATTTCCTAGTCAACATAAGTTTAACATTTTCAAGTGCTCAGTATGAAGTATAATAATGGTTTAAAACAAGTATGCGAAAAATCAGTTAGGTTTTTATCAATTTTTTTCGGTCACATTATTTATAAAATGTCCTTACCTAAATTAGGACCTGCAAGGTAACTATATATAACACTTGGAAGGGAAATTATATGTATTTTAACAATTTATTTACTTTTAATGAAAGCTAATATTTTGAATTGAATAAAACATAACTTTGCTCTTCAGATAATTCAGATGTTTCGATGACCTATGCTAAAGTTTTCGTTCCATTTGGTACTTGTACATAAGATATTATGGAAAAAAATCAGGACTTAATGTCTCTTCGATACTAAGCTAACGAACAGAAAGTATATACAGGATATTGATAAAAGAGCACTGATAAGAGAATGTTAACTTTGAAAAGTACTATAAACCATGAGAACTTCAAGCAAAAGACTCAGTGAAAACCTCTTTTCTGTTGTCTGCATGGAACAGTACTCGTTTTCTCGCATTTACGTAAGGTTAATAAATAATTTTAAATAAAAAAAGCCGTGTAATTTATTTTAAAATATCGTAGAGACTTTAAGTTCTGATGGAAGCATTGCATGCTACCTGATTTATTCCAAGTTAAAATATGTAAAGAGAGATTTTGTAAATATTAAGTTATGTATATAGAATTCAAAGTATGTTTTCAGATGTATTGAATAATAATTTATTTGTATTTATACTTCATTTACATTTTTGTTTTAATGACTACTTATTAGTCATTTCTGAATGGTTTTCATCTCTAAACTAGAAGCAAAACGTTTAATTTTGGATCTGTACACCTTGTGTGTTTACATACACTCTTTTACAAAGAAAAAAAGAGAAGAGTCAGAAAATTGCCAATGCTGACGTATATTTGGGTGATTTTTAACTAAACATTTCAAATATAACACTTCAAAGTATATATGTTGAGTAAATATCAATTTTTAGAACCATTACAATGTGGGGTATCAAATATAACTCTACTAAAACATGACAAACGGTAAATTTAAATAACTTTTTAATGAAATTTGCAAAATAAGGTAATATTAATTAGATATTTCTAATTATTCTAATTCGGCATCAAACTCTAAAGATTCAACGAAAGTTACAAACTTAAAAATGAAACAGGTTTCGAACATACGAAGAAATAAATATAAAAATAAAACAATTATTTCATTTTTAGGAAGTGTCTTGTATTAATGATAGTTTATCACCACGTGTTCAAATGATTTCCTAGCTTTACTGAAAGAAATTAGATTGATTTTATTCATATTGTAAATGGTTTTAAATTACATATGCTTACAGAAAATAAAGTTTAAAAATATTAAACAAACTTAGAAAATAATTTCAAATTTGAGTGTCCCGTTTGATGAGGACTTCTTTGTGTCTACTTGCTTTTATTTTCTTAGGGTTTTAAAACTAATAAATAACCAATTTATTAAGATGCTAAGGTCTTCAAAATACGAATGGTGTTAGAATTAGTATAGAAGTAAAACTTTTCATTATAGCTTTTATAAATAAACGCCTGTTTTGGAATAAATATGAAGAAAAACTTTATGCTCAATATTACGAGGGTTTTCTGAACAAAAATCTTTATACATAAATTGTCATCTTCCAGAATTTATATTGATAGCGTAAGAAATATGAACTAATAAATTGTATGAAAATATGATTCTGTAAAAAGATTAAAGCAATTTCAAAATCAACGACGCTCAGTAAGAAAACATTTTAAGATCCTTTTTTAATATTTTAATTCGATTATGTTCTTAAGAACTTATTGTATAAATAGTCCTATCTAAATTATTGTATAAAAAGTATGGAACAAATGTTCAAAATTACACGTACATGAGGTAAAAGATGAATAACCATATGAGATTTCTTCATGGGTTGCACTAGTTTTTATTTTCAGTTATATGAGAAATTTTTGCAGTTTGAAGTCTCTTTAAATTTAGATTTATCGTTAATTATAATTAACTCGTTTGTCTAAAACGTATGTAATTGTTAATATGGAACTAAGTTCATGAATTACCATTATGTGTGCGTTAAAGTTTTACAGATTCTATGTAAACAAGCTGAATATGGATAATTTGGTATAAAATGGATAAATTTTCCATATTTTAATTCGAATGAAGAAATCATGACCGTTAAAATAATTAAAGTTCCATTTAAGATAAAGGTATTCAGGTGGAATATAATAAGTACGTTGTACCATAAAAAGTTACTCCTTGCTTTTCTAAAAGATATTAATTAGCTTTTAGTTAATATTTTAGAACTAAAATTTTTCTCATTAAAAAAAGGAATTGAAATTCAAAATTTTTAGCATTCATCGTAGATTTGTTTTATTTCGTAAACTGTTACTTTTCTTTTAGTCTAAGTCGTGTATCTTAAACTCATAAAACTCTCGATGGTTTTTACCCTAATTTAGAATAAGATCCTAGAAACTTTTAATACTTGGTGCTAAGTAACAAAAGATAAGTAATTTTTGAGTTTTAACTATAGCTTGCTTTGGGTGTATGAACAAAGATAATTATAAACTAACCTATAGTGTGTACTTATAATGAACTGTGATGCATGTATTGGAGTATGAGATGTAAGTTACCTTCTGTTGACAAGTGTGTGGAAGAGAATATTTCTCAATGTATCATACGAATAAAAAATATATATCCTATAGGACATGCTAAATTGCATTGTACGAATTTGTAAAGGAATTGGAGAAATATCCTGTGAGTGTTGCATTTCCATGTAAATCTTGAAATATTCTACTTCACATTGTAATTATGTACTTTGTATATTTATCCTAAGCCTTGAAATAAAGAGACCTTAAATTATCGTCAAAATTGTGTTTATACTCTTTGGAATTGTGTTTTTATGTATATTTTAGACCTCAACCTTAAATTGACTATTTTTTGTGATACAATGTTTTCAATACACTTATCAAAAAACGAATATGAACATTTTCATCATAGAAAATGTTATGCAAATTATGTGGTACTTAATGGGTAAATTAGGGACAACAATGATCGTAACAAAAAATATCGATCTAGCACCTTGGGACGGAAATGTATTCTCAATTAAACAGTACTCCTTAGGAAAGATAGTAGCAAGTAGGAAAGAGAAGTCTTGAGCCCCTTCAGATTTGCAGCAGTTGCCAATTTCAGACTTAGGGGGTCATGACTATTTGTCTGTCCATCTCTTCGGAATAGGCCTTGACTGACTTTCCCTCCTGTTTCTTATGCGACTAGACAAATTGTTTTCAATGCTGATCATTGGAAGGGGGCATAGCACTTATAGACTATAACGGACTTGTGAAAAAGTACTAGAGAGCCTGTGAGCTAATGGCATCGCAGCCAAACCATCATCGTAGCCAAACCATCGTAAGGCCTGTCATGAGTGGTGTGCTGGGCCTGCACCGGGCCCAGTATGCTCCAGCTGTAAATAAACAAGTCCAGCAAATAAATTTTCCTGTATTAATAATTGTATGCTAATTCGTTCTTTGTAGATTCGTTTGTTAGTCCTTTTTGCGATTGTAATAAAATATACTCATGAACCGACATATTTTGCAGCATATATTGGGATATTCAAAAAATACTCAGGGATATAGGACAGGAATGGAGAGCCCATGGAGTTCGAATCCTTCTCGAAATGACTTTGGAATTAAAAAGCTATAACTAATACATACTGAAGCTATTTATGTCAGAAAAGATTGAAGTTACGTAAATCGAATGGTTAAATGTACACCTGAATATGTCGAGTCTAAAAACAATAGGAAAATTCTTTAAAGACAATATTCATTTAACATTTCGGCATTTAGGGAACCTGAAGAAAGATGACTGATTTGCAGCAGTTGCCAATTAGGGGGGGTCATAACTATTTGTCTGCTCATCTCTTCGGAATAGGCCTTGACTGACTTTCCCTCATGTTTCTTATGCGACTAGACAAATTGTTTTCAATGCTGATCATTGGAAGCGGGCATAGCACTTTTAGACTATAACGGACTTGTGCAAATGTACTAGAGAGCCTGTGAGCTAATCGCATCTCCATCCGAGATTATTTTCTGATTACATGCTTGATATAGGGTGTACTTTTAGAAAATAAATTTTTTTTAGAAGAGGGAGCAGATTGCTGAGGTTTGCACGTGGGCGGCTAATACCTCAAAACAAATACCTTGCTAATACCTCAAGCCAATACCTTGCCAAATGCTTGACATTTGCCAACACTTTCATACTTGTCTGCCATTTTCAGTTTTTGCCTTTCTAGTCGTAGTTACAGGAGCTCAAATGTCCATAAAAGAACTAAGCGAAGTCTTTGGATTACAAGACAGATAAACAAAATTTATTATTTTTTACACATTTTAATAGATTCCAGATTGGTGCTACAGAGACTGAAGAGTATAATGTAACTAACTCCCTTCACTTGGACTCATTGAGGTTTTCATACGCATATATCCGTTCTGCAATCTGAAGACTTCCTTGGATGAGTTCTAAGTAGTTTGGACCTAAGTAGTTTGGACTAAGTAGTATTGACAAACATAATTTTTTCTAGGATTCGTTCAACCAATAGACATTATTATTTACTCATTATGCGTGTTATGGGGTAAAAGAAATGCTGCACTACTATGAATTCTCGTGGGATTCAGAGGGTAAAATTATAAAAATATAAAAAATTCCAATAGTAGTAAATGAAGGCTTTATGTAGTTTTAGTTCTTAAAGCATCAACCATTTACCCAATCAGGAATAAATTTTCAAAATGTTAACCAATTTCTCTCATGTTTTACGTTTTGGTTACACCAGAGCCACCTTCACACCGAAACTGAGACGCCCAAACTTAATAATTGAGATTGATCCAACTTTTAAGATTAGACCTTCGTCCATCCAAACCTAACACCCCATTTCCTTGATCCCCGGGATCGAGCCAAATACCCATCGGCATGCACGCCCATCTCTCAGCAAATCAAAACCCTTCCTTTGGACGGGTGGGCCGAATGCCTCGGAGGCCAGCCTCTAAACGAAAAGCACCCCAAAACACCCATCTGAATGAATGGGCAAAAGAGAGACTTCCACCGGCAGTAGTACCCCGGCCAAGATAAATTTGCTCCCCCACCCGAACGGCATACTGCACCCTGCAGGTATGCAGTAATTGGATTGTATGCAGTGCAAAAGAGAGCCCCCGCCCCGGTCCCTTCTCTCCTGCATATGACAGCACTCAACTCTTGTAATTAACCAATTATAGCGCCCCGCGCAATGCATGGTTCATGGGGCAGCCCCACTGGATGGTAAGCACTGAGCCAGAAACTTGATTAGAGTATATATATGGAAAGACAGAGATTCGCGCGTACGAACTGAGTATCGCCACACGCGCCTTCGTTGGTCCTCCCCTGCACCGAAGGGGATGAGGGACCACATGGCGGACTTAGTGGGGGTAATGTATAAATAGGAAAAGGGGGTCGATTTATTAGGGAATTAGAAATTGTTACTGGCCCCGAGTATCGGTTTCTGGTAGATTTTTAGCACACTATCGAGTTACCCTCGGCGACGTGATTCAATAGTTTCATGACTTGAATCGAAAGTATAATAGGTAGTAATGAGGGCTTCACAATGGATGGGATATTAACCCTCTGAGCGTCATGAGATTCCAGAGTAGTGTAGGAGGGCTTTACCCCACAACACACATGAATAAGAACGTCTACTGACGATCCGAGTGGTTTCGCCGAGATATTTCGTCCAAGATCTGATCAATTTTGCTAATGTCGAGATATCTCCTCAATCAAGATCTGGCCAGTTTTTTTAATGACGAGATACCACTTGGAGACAAAACTGACCTATTACTCTAAGGGAATGAAGATCCAAGTAGTAAAAACGAATTATCTCTTTCCTAAAGCTGATGACAGTTTGGAACAGGTTTTTACACCATAGGAAATCACTAGGAGGGTGAAGGAATCTCAGGAAAGATTCAATCGGTCAAGAAAAGCAAAAATGCCTAGAAGTCATGCAGGGAAGACTGCAAGTTAAACTGCGGGTAAATGCGTGTGAACTCCGCAGAGGGATAATGATGAAGTTACTTTTATATCACTTTGAAATGCAGAAAAGTGAGCCGATTGGGATCATTTATGGCTCAGAATGTGACAATCACGCCAAGAGCCTGCGACTTGCAGAAACTGCAGGTTTGATTACTGAAAGGTGTTGCTGTTGCTTATCTTATTTGGTATGAATATAAAGATTATACCATTTCCATAAGCCCGGGAGAATTGAGATCCTCAAGAATCACTTTATACTGACTACTAATCACTAAATTTGACTGAGAGACATCCGAGATGGATGATGTGTTCGGGTGAAGTCTGAGCAAAATAGGTAGCTGGATATGTGCTAGGATGTGCAAAACATCCTAGCACGTATCCAGCTATTTATGAGTTATAAATAGGTATCCTTCAGTGTTCTCTTGCTAGACAAAAATCTTTTTTTAACTTAAATTATCTTCCCTTCAAGGGAGCTTATCTAAAATAATGATTATATTTGTGATTTTTTTCGAAACAAAAAGAGCTGATATCACGTCTTCACGTATATATGGAATACTTCTAGTCACATTGAGATATCCCATACGTGACGGCTTGATATTAGCTATTTTTCTTTCGAAAAAATCACAGATATAATCATAAATTTGGGATAAGCATTTACTCACACACATAAGAAAAATGGAATGTATAGGTTCAAAGACAATCTCCAAATAACGTATCCTAAATCATTAGAAATAGCTAAACTGTTTTTCTAAATTTTAAAGTTGCAAACTTTTAAAAATTGACATTGAAAGTAAACTTATTAAATTGGAATTCTTTGCTCAAAAAAATGTCGGCAAGGTAAAATTGCATACTTTTTAGTTCACCATACAAATCGAATATTTAAAATAAATATAAGTTTATAAAACTATACAAAAGCTATTGTTAGATGACATGTTATTAGAAATAATGGAATAGGAGAATTGATTGTAGAACCAATAACATATCAGCAAAAGCAGTAAGAGATATTGAATATGCCATGGGCTGAATCAGAGATTCCTTTCAATTTTACTTTTTGTGATAACCTTGATGATATAATTAGAATTTTAGGGCACACTTATACATCCTGATTAGTACAATAACTCAAAATTTCTATTTTGCATTTAAAAAAAATTGTTCCTCGTTCATATCTAATCATCTTACAGGCTGTGGGAATTTTTTTAAGCGCAAACTCTTTGTAGGGTCTGTATCTCATGATGGAGTTTAGTTCAAGCACATGAATAGTCACTAATATCTTATTCTGGACAAATTTAATTTCCGATTAGATTCAGTGGACATCATAAACCAATATATTGTTCAGTTATTCCAACACTTGCTGATCTTAAACTGCCAATGAACACTGGGTGGGTAAATAGTTTTATGACAAATAAATATAATACATAAAAATTTGAATATTCTGAATAGACGAATGTGTCGTTGGCTTATAAGCGAAACACACTAAGTCAATAATTTCAAGATTTTTTAGCTTTCCTAGACCAGAATGTTGTGATCTTTAGACTGTGTATGTGTGTCTATTATGTCATTTTTTCTTTGTGTGAATGTTAGATTTCATTTTGGTGAAATACACTTATTGAGTTTAGCTAGAGAAGTAATTTTCCCCCTTCATTTTCTCAGAACTATATTTTTGACGTGGTGTATTTCACTTGTAAGCCGACGGTATTTTGACCACAGTAGGAAAAAACATGCCGATGAAACATGCTCTTCGTCTATAACATGTACTTTTAGAAACACCCTTAACCAAGTCTTTAAAAAGATTTCAATCAAGGCTATTCTGGGCAATGAGAACTTTATAGAAAGTGTTATCTCCTTATTTCGAATGGCCTTGCAATAGTTCGTGATCTAGGTTCTTCTTACTTCATTTTTAAAACTGTTACGACATTTTCTGAAATCCCTTTTTATTCCAAAAAACCGTAGGCTACAGCGGCCTACTAACATTATGCAACACTTGAACACCATACGCATCAGAAAAATCTTCTCTACACCACCAACTTTCAACAGAAAAACAACCTTTTAAGTAGGGTTTACAAGTGAGGGTCACCCACTTTTTTAAAAGTATCACGCACATGTACTTACAGAAAAAAAAATTAGAACACTTATCTGCACTCTTCTTTCACTTCTCCTTCTGGTGGTACCTGAAGCCAAGGTAGAGCGCTCGTTTGCTACATCACAGGTTCAATGCCGGAATCAATGAAAACATCAATGAAGTCAGCCATCCGATCGGAGAGCGGATACACCATTTAAACCGTTCCCTTAAATCCTTCCGAACCGATGGATCTTTATAAAGTTCGACCAATTGACCGTGATGCGATCACTTTGATGACGTCGCGCGCATGAGTAGTAATCGTCTCGACAAGTTGGAAGGATTCCCCCATCTTTTCAATTCTCATCCTTTTCGGGAGACAATTAAGTCGGGAACCAAATTTAAGGGTGAATTTTGGAGTGCAGACTTTTCATCGGAGTGGTTCATGGCTCTGCCTCACAAAGCCAGGATGCTGCCTTTTATGAGTGTGTAATCGAGCCTGTGCCCACATAGTGTACGTTTAACAGCTGCCTATCGTGTGGGAAAGATGGCCCAGACATGTGTTGTGTGTATGTGCGTCTGTACAAAATAGGCTTTTAAGACGAATCTTCCCTTTGGAAGTGGTTTTTTTCAGAGGCGAGTCAATCAGTTTTTTCACCTTCCCACTTGATGTTAGTATTTTTTATTTTTAGGATCATTCATCTTGTAGCCGGTCGGATACCATTCTTAGGCAAGTGCTTTGCGATCTTCTGGGAAGATATTATGCTTCTTTTTTTTCAAGTACACTAGATAGGTTAAACCAGTTTTTAAATTAAAGTTTGAAAATAAGTAAAGAATTTCTATTTGCTTTCTTTTACTGAAAACAATTTTTGATTTAAGCATCTGGAATTGTGACCCTTGTCTACCATCAACCTCTTTACTAAGACAAATATGGTTCTTTAGAAGTTCGACGACCAACCATATTAACAGAGAATTGAACAGATAATCTGATTTCAATGCAATCTGGTTTTATTGGCAATTGAAACCAAATTAGACACCTAAAAAAATCGCAGCTGCAATATAATGTAATCAATCCAAATAGAAAACAAATTGAAGTATACGAAAAGATGCCTGAAAAGTATTTACCAATTCCATGCTCAAACCATTTTACCCATTCCACCTAAAACCCCACCTAACATCTATAAACTAAATATACTAGTGTCAGGTTGTCAACATCGCAACCTTTAAAGTACATTGACCTTAGCCTATGGCCCCTTTTATAGCATAGTTCTATTTTGTTATTGACTTTCACAACTCTAGTGGCAATGAAAAATATGCTGAACGAGTTTCTGCAGTTCTTAATATGATCACCGTATTGAGAAAATATATTATATAGAGGAGTTAAATTAAACAAAACAGCTAGACTAAATAAAGAGAGTGAAACATTGCATGTTCAATGTAAATTTCTATTTGAGAAAGTCAACAAGTGTAAAAGGCACAAAATATCACTAACTCATTTAAGGTGATATCTCTTCAAGTTTCACTAATTTAAATGTGTTAACAGTTCGGTACAAACAGTTTTCCTGTTAATGTTAGTTTCTCAATATACCACATTGCAAGTAAATAGAGATAACATTTACCACACAATCAATTATATACATACCACCAATAATGGATCCGTACTTGTCCTCAAGGGAAGATTCAGCAGTTTGATGGATGGAAGGTGAAATTTAAAAAGAAAAATAAGAAAAATTAATAAACAATGTATATATATATATATATACATTGTTTGAGATAATATATACATATATATTATCTCAATTCTATCCGATTGTTTCTCATATATATATATACATATATATGAGAAAGAAATTAATAAATAGAAAAAGAGGAAGACATAGATAAAAAGAAAAATTAATAAGTAGAAAAAGAGAAAGAAGTTCATAAGTAAAGAGAAAGAAATTTATGAATGGAAAAAAGAGAAAGAAATCAATAAATAAGTAGGTAGGTAGGTAATTAAAATCGCACTGGAGCAAGACAATGGGCTATTATTAAGTAGGAATAAGGGAAAGTGAATGAATAGAACAAAGAGAAAGAAGTTCATAAATAGAAAGAAATTATAAGTAGAAAAAGAAATTAATACATAGGAAAAATAGAAAGAAGTTAAAAGAGAAAGAAATTAATAAGTAGAAAAAAGAGAACGAACTTATAAATAGGATAAAGAGAAAGAAAGTAAAATTTCTGTACTCACAATACAGTATAGCAAGAGTAGTATATGTTCACAACATTCTTATATTCAAACACGAATTGTTTATGCATTATAGGGATGTATTTTCTCTCTTGAATCTTGCAAGACACAAATGTGCCGAATCTAAGCACCACTACATTTAGATTCTCAAGAATAAAAAAAAGGATCTGGCATATTTACCAAATATGCGAAATCCTCAAAAACAGGTCCCTTAAAAGTGAAGCCAGTCGTAAGAACTCCCTTCCTCTCCATTCTTTATCACGGGCACGATGTACGACCTCAGTTCATATTGACGTCTGTAAGATTAGTTTCCAATCATTGACTTCGCACAGAAGGTATGAGTAGCCACAACCATAACCTATCAACGGGAGAAAGGAGGCCTATGCTCCTGGTGTCAACTCTAAGCAGACCACACAAGTAGCCCCCACCTTTTGTATATGGGACCTGTCTCCCTCATACATACTTTCTACATACTTGTATGTAGCAAGATAGAAAGGAAATTGAATTCTTTGAGCATTTTAAGCATGGTTGGACTGTTGAGACACGTGTACAACGGCGTTTGTATGATGCTTGTGTCGTTCTTCAAAAATATTTTATCTACTTTACATGCAACTTTTTGTGCGCTGTTTACATGATATTTACTTGTTTACTGATAAATAAAAGTATGTACCTTCGTAGTATATGACCAAATTGTCTTTTTTGAAGCAGATGGTAGGCTCCAGTTCAGGTTAAAGGCCTTTATACTTGTCTGTGGAGATAATGAAATGTTAAACTTCGAAAAATGATATCTATGTATTTTGTACATTATGCTATTTTTGTGTTTCATGTTATAAATTTTCAAGTGATATTTCATCGCAGTACAAATTGAACTGTGTGGTATCCATTTTCAGGTTTAATTTAGAACTATAAAGATCTGTGACAGACAAGGCATTTTACAAATCACAATCAAAAACGAAATAAGAGAACGATTCGTACATAAAAGAGAGCATAATAGAGGATCCCAGAAATTGCCTTAGTGTTGATTGAATTATAACTTTATTGTTTTCAAAAGCCTATTTCTTGGCAAGGTCTAATTTTTTAGATAAACGAATCTATTAAAACTTTTTAATTATTAACTTACGACCTCGTTTAAGTTAACAGCGTTTTTGAATAACGGTTAAAAAATAGTTCTTACGTTGAAATCTTTTTATAATTTTAAAATGAATATTTGAAGGGTACCTGAAATAGTAGACGCATTAAACCTAATCTCATTCATTAAAATGTGACTAAATATGCTCTTTTTCAACAAACACCAAATACGCTGGCACAGAATTCAGAGCGGTCGAAAGCCATGGCAATTAAGAATCCTGTAAATGTTTTTCAAGGAAATTTTTTTCATCATAGTTTAACAAGCAAAGTATCATAGCTATACAAGTAAATGTTGGATACTATTTTAAAGGTTATACAGCTATGAGAGGTTTTAGGTCTGTGCTGTGAGCAAAAAATCTCTTTTACTAAAAGTGGTTGATTTTCGAAACCAATTGTTCTGGTTATTAATTATTCTTATAACACTCTGTAATCACACGGATGTAAACTAGTGCAATATCTGCAGCTACATATTGAATAACTTTAAAAAGTGTTTTATGAAGGCGGAAGGTTTTAAAAGGCGGTGTGAATATTTTGGAAAATCTTAATTAAATGAGCAGGATGTGAGAGAGATTACAACAGGGAGAGGCACATTAGTGCTTATTCTGTGAACTAAAGGCAAGAAAAGTTAAATTACACTCAATTAAATTCAGACACACAATGATTTAAATTAATTTTGAATATAAAATCAGCATTAAAAGAATTTAAAGTTTAAAGTTTCTCGTTAACCCTCCTGATGGCTGTCTCGACGAGTTATCTCATCGTTAGCATAACTGATCAGATCTTGATGAACGAGACATCTCATTAGGAAAAACCAACCTGACCTTGATCTCGTCAGTATAAAAAAATTGGCAATATCTTGATGAGGTCTCTTGACATTAGTAAAATTGGTAAGATTTTGATGGACGAGATATCTTGTCGGAACCACTTGGAGGGTTAAACTGTAAGTTAACATCTCTTTTGAGTGTTGTGCAATATATGCGCAGCTTGTCAACTTGACTTCGTGCCATAAAACCCCGAATTCAATATAATCGAATTGTTGTGCAACACAAAGGATTTCTTCTTTCTATTCTTTTCTAATACTTCCATGGAATATAAACATTCTATAAACAAGTTTACTATGGAATGGTTCGTTCTAAGTGAAATGTAATTTTTTTTTTTAAATTTCTCCTTTCAAGAAAGTTCACAAACGCTTGTTTTTCATCACTATTTTATGGCTATACTAAGGCCATTAGCTACACAACTATATGAATCCCAATTATAATTTAAATTTTATGCTCATACTCTAATGACTTATTATTTTGTTTGAATGAATAAGATTAGTAAAAGAAAATAGTTCTTTAATAGATTTTCTAGAATAAAATATTCTTGTACCTGATAAAACTTACTTGACTACAGTGGCGAGTTTACACTCTTTAGGGACCTTGACAAATGATACTCTCCCACCCTTCCTCCGACATCAAATTGATGCTTTTAAAAATTAAAAATAAATAAATTTATTATAATAAACTATCCCAGTTATATCGTATTAACTTTTATTAATCAATTATTCACAAATATTAATCATCTATTGCACACCCAATTCATTATTGCTTTTAAATTAATAATTATTTTTAATAAGTTAAATTATAATATATTATATTATATTATACGTAATAATATTATAATTACAGATAAATTACGTTTGCTAAAAGTAATTTACCTTACACACAACATTATTATGCAGCTATTAAAAATAGCTAGAAATTTGAACTCATTGAGGTTTTCATACGCATATATCCGTTCTGCAATCTGAAGACTTCCTTGGATAAGTTCAAAGTAGTTTGGATTGTCTTGACAACCATAAATTTTTATAGGATTCGTTCAACCAATAGACATTATTATTTACCCATTATGCGTGTTATGGGGTAAAAGAAATGCTGCACTACTATGAATTCTCGTGGGATTCAGAGGGCAAAATTATAAAAATATCAAAAATTCCAATGGTAGTAAATGAAGCTTGTCAACTTGACCTCGTGCCATAAAACCCCGAATTCAATATAATCGAATTGTTGTGCAACATAAAGGATTTCTTCTTTCTATTCTTTCTAATACTTCCATGGAATATAAACTTTCTACAAACAAGTTTACTATGGAATGGTTCGTTCTAAATGAAATGCAATTTTTTTAAAACATTTCTCCTTTCAAGAATGTTCACAAACGCCTGTTTTTATCACTATTTTATGGCTATACTAAGGCCATTAGCTACACAACTATATGAATCCCTATTATAATTTAAATTTTATGTTCATACTCTAATGACGTATTCTTTTGTTTGAATGAATAAGATTAGTAAAAGAAAAATAGTTCTTTAATAGATTTTCTAGAATAAAATATTCTTGTACCTGATAAAACTTACTCGGACTACAGAGGCGAGGTTACACTCTTTAGGGACCTGGACAAATAATACTCTTCCACACTTTCTCCGAAATCAAATTGGTGCTTTTAAAAATGTAAAAAAAGGTAAATCTATTATAATAAACAATCACAGTTGTATCGTATTAACTTTTATTAATCAGTTATTATTCACAAATATTAATCATCGATTGCACACCCAATTCATTATTGCTTTTAAATTAATAATTATTTTTAATAAGTTAAATTATAATATATTATGTAATAATATTATAATTAAAGATAAATTATGTTTGCTAAAAGTAATTTACCTTACGCACAACATTATTATGCAGCCATTAAAAATAGCTAGAAATTTTTTGACCAATTGTATTAATAGTGACAAACCTCGATACCTCAAATAAGTACTATTAATGGTTTATATTTAGTTTCAAGGTAATAAAAATAATAACTATACTCTTTGATCGAATTCCCCTTTGAAGTTGGATCTTATCTAGAATAACTAACGTCTTTTTCGGATGCGTTAACTGCATTGAAAAGAGCCTATGAATCCCCTCAAAGTAACTATCACTAATTTAGCAATTCTGTGAAGTCAAAGTAGAAGATACATAAAACATTTTAAAAAGACATGTTTTTTAAGTAAAGCCTCAAGTTTAATAAATATTTCTTAACTGCCGCTTTTATAGTCAGCCCGAGGTTACTCCCCCTTCCGCCCCCTCCCCCTCCCTAGCTACACGTTTGTCTGAAGATGCATGTAAGAATAGATCAATCCAAGTGATTACTTAAGAATGTTGGCAATATATTTCCGTGAATTCTAATTATTATTAACTGGTTATAAGGCCAGATGGAGTAGGAATATGACGGGATCAACAAACTCCTTTTTGTTACCAATAACAAAAGAATATCAATAATGATAAATATATAAATTTCATTCTGAAACTAAGAAAATTAAAACATTAATCAGAAACGTTTGCAGAACATTTATTAAATTATAACTTTTACTGAATAATTATAGTCTGATAAAATATGAATTAGAGTGTTCAGTTTGGAATAAATATTGTTTGATAAACATATTCATGATATTTTAC